>OZ030008.1:35775000-36375000 GCA_964023405.1 Apodemus agrarius
AGTCAAGTGTGGTGACATATGCCTTTACCAGAATTCAGGAGGCAGAGAGGCAGATGGATCTCTGTGAGTTCGAGGCTAGCCTGGTCTACATAGTGAATTCAAGTTCCAGGACAATCAGAGCTGCCAGAGCTGCATTGTGAAACCTTGTCTCAAAAAAAAAAAAAAAAAAAAAAAAAAAAAAAAACGGCTTTAACTTTGAGACACTATGGAAAACCTTTACAGGTATGCACAGAAAAGACAGACACAGTCACAGAATGAATATAATCCAATCAGAAGACAATGATGCTGTCCACTAATGCTGAAGTTTGGGAGTCTAAAATGCAGCAGTCTAAACACCCCCCCCTGGAAGGAAGGGGTTTAAAAGAGTTCCAGTTAAAGGATGGATCAGTGCCAAGATCCTTACTGTGGTACTATCTGTATTACAGCTTGCAAGATGCTTCCATTAGGGGAAAATGGACAAAAGTTTTCACTTTTTTATGTAGTGTTAGAGATGGAACCCAGCAGTCCATGAATGCTAGATAAGACAAGTACTATGCCACTGAATCAAACCATAGCCCCCAGCATAGTGTTTCATAAAAACTTACACAACTCTATATTAAAAAAAAAAAAAAAACAAAACTAAAAATACTGCAATGCTGATCATGGTATAAGACACCTGTAATCCATCAGAACTGTAATGTCATCCTTAACTATACACTGAGTTCTAGGTCAGCCTGGGCTATGAGACCTGTTTATGGGAGACACTGTTCCTGGGAAGACATAAAGGAAGACTATCCCCAGATGGGAAATCAACAATAGATGAAAATAATGATACCACCAAAGTCCAACTTGGTGAAGCAATGAGTTTACAGAGGCTGTGTAGAGGATATGGGGTCAGGGGTTACAGACAGAAGCTGAGCAACTCAAAGGCAGCTACATCACCAAAAGCTCAACCCAGAACAGGTGATGATTCTTGAAAACTGGGCCCTGGAGATTTCTATAAAACTTTCAGGTGACTCCAGCGGTCAAAGGGTTTCTCAACAGCCTCTTCTTCTTATATATTGGGAGAGGAGGAAGACCCTGTGCGTCTGGTAAAGCCTCAGAGACTTCCTGAGATTTGTGAGTTGTTTACTTCCTGAGTCTTTTTTTTTTTTTTTTTTTTTTTTTTTTGGATTTGTTTTTTCCAGACAGGGTTTCTCTGTGTAGTCCTGGCTGTCCTGGAACTCACTCTGTAGACCAGGCTGGCCTCGAACTCAGAAATCTGCCTGCCTCTGCCTCCCTAGTGCTGGGATTACAGGCGTGTGCCACCACCGCCCAGCTACTTCCTGAATCTTAAGAACTCAAAGATGGAAGGTTTCAGCTTAGAGGAAGTTGCTACACAAAACCCTGTCTCAAATTTCTAAAAATCCAATTTTTAAAAATATTTTCTATTAGTCTAATTGTTCTCTTCTAAGTTTCTTTACAACAAAGCTGAGCTTATTTTTTATATACTTAAATTTATTTTCATTTTTATGTGCCTTATGTTCATGTGATTAATGAAGAGACGTCCTATCTGTCTTTAAATCTTTTTATCATTCTTTTAAACATCTTTTAAAACTAACCATAACAAACCTTATAAAAGATAAAACACTTTTACTTCCTATGGATCTGTGAGGCTGCATGGCCAGCATCTCCACCCCACTACAGAGAGGAAGCCTTAGAAGCCTTATGTTCACCTGTAAAAAGCAGAAGTTGATATTGGAACCAGGCCCCTGACTCAAACTCCACTACGGAAGAATCTCACATTTTCATGTTATTGTTGGGACATGGCCCAGAAATCATGCAAGGAGAATTCTGAGTGCTTGCGAGAACATGCCAATAAGAGAAGAGTCTTGTTGCCTCTGTTTCTTCAAAACATGAAATTGCTCTTGGACTATGGTCGCATGCTCCTCGAAGGTGTAATGGATAGGGTGAGTTGCTTCGATTACTCCTTATTGCTTGCTGCTGTTCTTCAATTAAATATTTAAACTATGTTTTATATGCTTCATGGACAAACATCTTTGTCACGTGCGTTTGTCCTTCTGATTGTATATAGCTTGAACTCATGTGACCTTTTTTAACCCTCAGAATAAGAAGTGTCTGTGGCTTTGACTAGAGCTGGCTATCGTAGGAGACTTTAGTCCCTCTCGTTTACCAGCTCCGTTCTCCCAGGTCCCACCAGCTCTAGAGCAGTGACAACGTATTTTTATTAGTATATTTGAATTGTATTAGATAATGGTTTCATTTTCATATGTGTACAGAGTGTGCTTTGATTACCACCCCATCACCTTCTCCAGTCCCCCTATCCTCATCCACAGGCCCCTGCTTATTCCTAAACAGTCTCTGTCCTACCATCTTTTAATGGTTCTTAGTTTGGTTTTCTAACTAGACCTCAAACCACCACAATGCCCACAAGAAACACATCTCCTCTGCTATAGAATTTTAATTAATGCTGTTGTTTTTCTTTCTCCCCCTGCAGTGTCAGAGATGGAATCCAGGGCTTTGCACATCCTAGGCAAGCAGTCTACTGCTAAGCAACAGCCTCAGCTCTTTAATCTTTCCAACAAACGGTGGGTTCAGTGTCCTGGGCCGTCTCCCAGCTGCTGTAGCCTGCCTCCAAAACGGCCCCCGAGGGCCATCCCTCTAACATCAGGCCCATGGAGTCTCATCCAGTACTGAATGACCCTGCCCTATGCAACCAGTAAGGCGTGTGTGTGTGTGTGTGTGTGTGTGTGTGTGTGTGTGTGTGTGTGTGTGTGTGATTTGTGAGGTGGAGCCTAAAGGCATGGCTTCCACCTTTCCTCTTGAGCCAGGGGAAACCTCTCTGTGCAGAGACCTGAAGCTTTCTGCCAATGACCAGCCACAGAGTGTGAAGCACAGCAAGGAGGTACCTAAGCGATGGAGCCTCCAGCCCCATCAAACCATCAGAGCATGGCAGCCTGGCTAAGAGCAGAGAGCCTCGCTGCGGCCTCACCAGACCTCCCCGGCCCCGCCTAGTCCTAGAAGGCCCAAGCAAAGCCTCTCCTGAGTTTCTCCATACAGAGACTGAATGAGATAGCACATGATTACTGTTCTCAGGCAATAAACTTAGAATTCATTACACAGTAATGATGGCAAAGCATACCCTTATCTTTCTAGGACTTCCGGAGCTCAATGAATAGTCAGTACTTGTTAATCTGAATGAGGCAACACCGAAATAGCTTTTGACTCATTTAAATAATCTATAATCTCCTACTTTTGTGACAAAGACACCATAGGTGTAACTCAGTAAGGTTAGAGGTATTGTCTGTGGCCATACACATTTTGAGAATATTTTAGATAAATAAAAGTCAAAGTAGAATTGTAGGTAGTATTTATCTTAAATGTCTTTAAAACTACTTGGGAGTCTGTGTCTATCTCCTAACAAATAAGAAAGGCTGCTTTAGTCCCCCTCCCCCACTTTGTGTTCACTTTGTTTGGTGTGGCCTTCTATAAAACGGCCCGGTACTAGGCTGCAGTTACTAGGGTGCACAGGTCCCAGAGGGCAACGATCTGAGGGAGTCACAGTGTGTCCTGTGCATTTACTCAAGAGTAATGCAGAACACAAACAGGAACCTAACATGACCTTAGTTCTGAAAGCTCTGCGGGTATCAGAGCCATGCTAAGTTCCTATTTGGGATCATTATGCTACAGTAAGTAGCATAATACAGACAAGTAACAGACACTGCAGTGTGAATAGTCCGTGTGCTAGTTTTATAATTTTTTGTACTAATTATTTTGGTTTTATTTTTTTATTTTGGAGGATTGGGTTTTTGTTTTCTTGTTTGTTTGTTTGTTTGTTTGTTTGTTAAGACAGGGTTTCCCTGTTTAGCCTTGGTTATCCTGTAACTCACTTGGTAAAGCAGGCTAGCCTTGAACTCACATAGAATCACCTGCCTCTGCCTCCCAAGTGCTGGGACTATAGGAGTGTGCCAACACACCCAGCTTATAACTAGTTATTTTGAAACGTAAAAGTTTTAAAAACAAAATTCGTCTTAAAGCAATAACAACAAAAATAATGGCATAAATTTATATGATACTAACTCTTCCTTGAAGGACTGTGGGGTCAGTTCTCCAGAATGTACTTGGGAAGGCCTTTCTGACACAGCCACAGTTAAGGAAGGTGCTGAGATCTGGGGGTTTCAGTTTGATTTCAAACCTCCCATTCTCTGCTGACTGGGTGTGTGTTGTGTCACATGTGGGAGCTGCAGAGCCTGGAACACTGACAACTGGAGCAGAAAGCAGATACAGAGCTCCAGCCAACAGCCAAGAACCCCTTCCCATGCAGTAAAGGGATCAGGTCACAGGGGCATGAACAGAGACGGCAATAAAGCTGGTGAGGCGCTTCCACTCTCCTGTGCCCTGGCGGGGAAGCTGGGCAATGCACTCCGAAGGAGATGGATTCCTGAGTGAGCAGATGGAGGAGACTCCCACAAGTACATTCCGGAAAACTGCTACCAGAGCCCTGCAAGAGCAGGGTTAATGCCATTTAAACTAAAGCTAGCATGGGAAACCTCCCTTGCAGTTGTTGGGTTGGGGGAGACCAAGACATTCCTGAAACAATACGGCTTATCATAGTTGCCGCCCAGAGCTTGAAGGTAAGACCCTATTGCTGAAGACACCATGCACCTGAGACACAAGGGTTGGGGAACTTGACCTGGAAACCTCCTTCCTGAGGACTGACTCTCACAGTATCGAAGGTGCTGTACAAGCTGCCAAGAGAGAAACACAACCCATGGTCCTACCCAGGCCTAAGGACTAGGAAGCACAGTGACCAGCACAGCACAGCCCGGTGGCCCTGCGGTGGCACGTTAAGCTTGGAGGTGACAATGAGCCATCTAATTAAACCGAAGGCCAACTCAACAGGAGAGAACCCGTGCCTAGCACTAGAAACTTAGCCAACTACCCGGATCTGAAGAGGTTCAAGAAGAGAACCAACTACTTCTATTTCCCTAAACCAATATTCTAAGTAGTCATCCTTATGCCCACAGTGTCAAAGAAGCTTCTTTCTGCAGCAGATGAATAGTACGGAGATTACAACTGGCCAAAATGCAGAGAATAAGTGAGCATGGGGTGCCCACCCCAGATGACACATCTGTAACACAGGCCCTGCATCTACGGCTCAGGAAAATCACGGAAGATGGAGCGGGAGAACCTGAAGAGCCAGAGGACAGGTGCCTGCTGCAGGACAGTGCCTTTCACTCATAGCACGGAAGCTGCAGCCATGGACTCCAACAACATGGCTGCCTACATAAGACCTGCATAACACCATCAGTTGGCACACCAACATGAGTGGGAGAAATTTCACAAAGTGCCACACTTAAGAGATAAAGGCAGTCACAGCTGCTGAGAGTGTGTTCTCTATGAACAAGTCCCCTGATAGGTTAACCAATCACAAATTAAATTAGAAATTAAAATACAGTACTCATGTGTGAAATTCTCAAAAGAATCATGTTTTTTTTAAATGTAAGGCAAGTCCCTGGTACCTTCTAGAGGGTCACCCCCCCCCTCCCATCCCCTCACCCTGAGCTTGCACATTTCTCTCCATTCTGCTGGCCCTCAGGGCTTCTCTCCTGTCTCCCCACCCCCACACCTGCTCGCGTTCCCCTTTCCCCCTTCCTCCCCTCCCCCACTCGGGTCCCTCCCTGCTCTGCCTCCCTCCATTGTTTTCTCCTCCCTCCCAGGCAGGATTGAAGCATCCTCACTTGGGCCCTTCTGCTTCTTAACCTTCCTGAGTTCTGTGGACTGTGATGTGTTTATAAAAAGATAAAGGAGGTGGGGGGAATATGTTCTATGTAGGTGAGGTGTGGTGAGGTGTGGGGGAAGGGGGTGTCTCAGCAGGCCCGTGCCAAGGCATCCCTTCCCCTGAGGGACCAACCACACAATGGTATAGAATAGTTTATTCAGGCCATGGGGAGGGGAGTTAAGAGGGTAATAGAGGCAGAGAAAGGCACAAGGCATGGAGGGAGGGAGGGAGGGAGGGAGGGAGGGAGGGAGGGAGGAAAGGAGAGGAGGGGAGGGGAGGGGAGGAGAGGAATAGAGTAGAGGAGGAGAGGGGGAGAGGCCGACCATGAGCATGGAGAGAGGGGGGAAGGAGATGGGGAGAGAGGGGGAAGGAGATGGGGAGAGAGGAGGGAAGAGGAGCAGAAAAAGAGCAGGAGAGCAAGGAGGGGCAAGCGGCCCCTTCTTAGAGTGAGTCAGGCCTACCTGGCTGTTGCCAGGTAACTGTGGAGTGGAGCATACATGGCTGTTGCCAGGTAACCATGGGACAGAGCTTAGACAGAATGCTAACAGACTGTATTCTGTACTTTTCTGGCTAATATCCACTTACTAGTGAGTACATACTATGCATGTCCTTTTGGGTCTGAGTTACCTCACTCAGGATGATATTTTCTAGTTCCATCCATTTGCCTGCAAATTTCATGACGTCCTCATTCTTAGTAGCCTAACAGTATTCCTTTATATAAATGAACCACATTTTCTGTATCCAGTCTTCTGTTGTGGGAGAGACTCTCAGGACTCAAAGGGAGGGACCTTAGATGAAATGACCAACAGTGAGGAGAGGAAACTTGTAGAGTCCACCTCCAATAGAAAGACAGGGCATCAAGTGGAAAGATGGGGTTGCCATCCCACAGTCAAAAACTCTGACCCAGAATTGTTCAGGTCTAAAAGAACTGCAGGGACAAAAATGGAGAAGAGACTGAGAGAAAGGAGGTCCAGGACAGGCCCAACTTGGGATCCATCTCAAGGGGAGGCTCCAAGGCCTAACACTGTTACTGATGCTATGGTGTGCTCACAGACAGGAGCCTAGCATGGGTGCCCTCCGAGAGGCCCAATAAGCAGCTGACTGAGACAGATGCAGATACTTACACCCAACCATCAGATTGAAGTTGGGGACCCCTGTGGTTGAATTAGGGAAAGGCTGGAAGAAGCCGAGGAGGGAAGAGGGATACCCCATAGGAAGACCAGCAGTCTCACCAAACCTGGAACCCTGAGATATCTCAGACACCGAGCCGCCAACCAGGCAGCATACATGAACTGGTCCAAGGCCCCAGACATATATACAGCAGAGGACTGCCTGGTCTTGCCTCAGTGGGAGAAGATGTGCCTAACTCTAGAGACTTGAGGCCCCAGGAAGTGGGGAGGCCTGGTAGGGAGGAGAGGGAACATCCTCCTGTGGGAGGGCAGACCAGGAGGTGGGGCAATGACTGAACTGTAAAAAAAAAAATGAAAGTAATTTTAAAAAATGTAAGGCAAGGAGGCAGAGGCAGACGGATTTCTGAGTTCGAGGCCAGCCTGGTCTACCGAGTGAGTTCCAGGACAGCCAGGGCTACACAGAGAAACCCTGTCTCAAACAAACAAACAAACAAAATGTAAGGCAAGTGGTACCTTGGTAAGATGACTTTTCATTGTGTTACACCAGTGAGATCTCCAGGTTTGTCAGCTGTGACAGCTAACATTTTTAACGAAATCCCAATAAAGGTATATCCATCCATTCAGCAAACCATTAACCTTGAACTTTTAAGACAAAGCCCTATTTGCCAAGTTACCAGACTACAATAAAATCTTCCTAGAAGACTAAAAGTACCCAGGCCTCCCTGATTTGTAAATGTTTCCTTTGCTAGCCTAGAAAATACAAATAAGCAATATTTACAGATAAGGACATCCTCTGAGAAACTAAATTCCATCAGCTATGGGAAAGAGTCAATGGAATGCTGTCCTGAGGCCCCTCCCTCTTCCTTACCACGGATTCTGACCATGCGGCTTCTAACCGGGCTTCAGTCATTAATGTTTACAGCCCTGTCACACATGGAGCATCTAAAATGTGCACTCTTTGGACAACTGATAATGACTGAATCAAGGATGAGTCTGTTACATTATCCTCTACTTCTGTGGGTTTCAGGGTTTCTATAGTACAACGTTGGAAAGATAAGTACTCAGAAAAATTGTTATAATTAAAACAGACTAACCCTGTGATAAACAGAAATTATTGCACTCACTACAAGAAGCAAGAAAACTAATTCAGACAGAGAAAGCAGTTGGGTCAGGCATCAGAGGTTGCAGTACACTGGCAATGGATTAGCTCATTAGTCTACGATCACTGCTCACATAAACTCTGTGGTAATCGAAGCTATTTGTATCTAGATTAATTTACCAGAGTTCATGACCTTGTTTGAAAAACAGGCACACCAGATTGGAAACATTCACATTAGATGCTTATTCCCTGGACTATTATCGACCCTAAAATTTTGGATTCTTGTTTTGTCATTACAGAAATTATGCTGAAAGAGGATTATCATAACATAGTAAACATTCTTATAACCAAAAGCACCCTTAAAAATAAGTTGCTATTTTAAATTACACATTAAAATGAAAGGTAGAAATAGCCATAAATACTAATTTTTTTAAGTCATGGTTACTTTTTTAAAGAATAATGTAACCTCTCCAAAAGAATACCATTAATACTGATTAATACTCACAAAAGGTGGTTCTTTTAATGCCAGGAAAAGCTTTTGTTTGTACATGTATAAAGCTAAAGGTTTTAATTTATTTAACCTTTCCCTCAACCATTTTTCCAACTTGTCAAATACAGGCAGTATTGTCAGCAGTGTGATTCATGGGTACTGGGGGTTGGCCAGTGTGACACTCGGGACTCTGGCCCAGAGGACCACAGCAAAGAGGTTGAGTGCTGAAGGCAGCTCTGCAGGCAGATGCTGAGGGACTCTCTCAGCCTCAGCCTCACACAGCCTTTGCACAAAAAGGCCACACAGAGACCTGGCCACCTCCTGCACCTTGCAGGGAAGTCAACTATTCACATGACCAACGGCAAGAACATGGAAACATCGCGGAGCAGCTGACTCCTGGGGGTTCAAGTGCCATCTGCTGGCCTGAGCAATGACAAGATGCCAGCGTTTAAACACACCAGCTTCAAGCTGTGAAAGGTACAAGCTGAAGAAATCAGAGCCAATGTGGCCTGAACAATGTCTTCCGTTAGAGCCCATCTCTCTTTCCTAACAGCTATGTCATGTGATCTGGGCTTAGTCACTGACTAGGATAACCAAGTCTCCCTTTCATGGTGCCTGTGCAGGTCTGGTGTGTGGCTACGAAGCTATGATTCCATTAAGTTGTTAGTTCTCCAATCCAACTCATTAATAGTTATGATCTGCTCTTTAACAATGCCCTCCTCCTTCGGGCATAAGTGCTTCATTTAAAAAAAAAACAAAAACCAAAGCTTAATTTTAAAGTTATAAATTTCTCCAAAACAGCGCCCTAACATTTGACTTAAAAACAGAAAGGAAATTTGGGGAGGAATGCCAGAGCCATTATCCAGAGAGAGAAAGCTCATTAGCACTTATGAATAAGGCGCTCGTTTTTAAAGCATGCCATTTGTTTGCAGCTTATACTCCTCCTACATTAATTATAAGCCACTAATAAGTAAAATTATTTGGATTTCAAAAGCTGCTTTAATTCTTGGAGTAGTCGTATTTCACATTCTGAAGTCAAACTCAACAACTATTTTCATATATTAATATACTTTAAATTAACAATTAGGTTCAAAGAAAGCTAATTTATGAATCTTCTAATTATTCTTCAATTCATTACATAGGATGGGATCCAGCTACAGTCCACTTGTTAAGAGCCCCAGACATGGATGGTACACCATTCTTGCTTAAAGAAGTCTCAGACATGCTAGCAAAATATTTCTTTAAGAATGTCAGTCAATTGGTGTTCCCAAGCACCTCATTGTTCTAAACCCCTAAGATCAGCTAGTCCCTAGGCGCACGTGAGAGCCTTCACAACTCTTTTCTGACTCCCATCCAACAGCTGGCTAGGAGAGGTGTACGCCACTCAAGTCCTAAATTCCATCCCTGAACCCCATGAGGAGGTGAAAGGAAAGAACCAACCCCACAAAGTTGACCTCTGATCTCCACAAGCAGGAAACACACACACACACACACACACACACACACACACACACACTCCCTCTCTCTCTCTCTCTCTCTCTCACACACACACACACACACACACTCTCTCTCTCTCTCTCTCTCTCTCTCTCTCACACACACACACACACACACACACACACACATCATGTTGTCATTTCCTGTCCTCTCTTCGCAGACACTGGAACCAGCTGCCTCACTCTGCTGCTGGCGTGCTTTCCTCGCCACCACAGATGTACGTCTTCTTAGCCGCAATCAGAGCAAACCTGTCCTCCTTAAGCTGCTCCTCAGCAGGATTTGCTTACGGCCCTGAGGAGAGGGTTTGCAGCTGTCATGACCTGAGCATGTAGTTTACAGGCCTTTAGAAAGGTTGGTGGTGTTTTGGAGGGGAAGAAGGAATCTGTTGGGAACTGAGCTAAAGACCACTTGTGTTTGTGTAATATTCTGACAAAGAACCTGGCTTTGCTCCACCTCTGCCTCTGTCCTAGAAGTAAAGTGAGACTGACTAAAGAGAACGGGCTTCGGGGCAGGAGAGACGGCTCTACAGGGAGGAGCACTGGCTGCTCGCCCACAGTGGACCCAGATTCGATCCCCCGCACCCACATGATGGCTTACAGTTCTCTGTAACTCCAGCTCCAGGATGCCCAAAGCCCTCTTTCTATCTTCCGCAAGTACCAGGATCACACTTAGTTACATATACATGCATGTAGGCAAGACACCAGTACATGTAAAATAAAATTTTACACAAATAAGTACAGGCTTTTGCAGGAGGAGATTACAAGACAGGCTTTTATCCAGGCTCTGTCACAATTACCACACACTGATTTGGGGTGTTTGTTTGTTTGTTTGTTTTTGCTTGTTTTATTAATTTTTTAAAGACTTATTTCATGTAGCCCAGGCTGGCCTCAAACTTGCATATCTATAAATGACTTTGAACTGCTCGCCTTCCTGCCAACTACCCCCAAGGTACTGAAGTTCTATGTGCCTGTTTTTATGGGACACTGGAAATCAAACCCAGGACTTTGTGTATGAAAGTCAAACACTCTAGCAAATGACCTGCATCAACAACCTCTGCTCATTAACTACAAAAAGAGAGACAATAAGTGAAGCAGAAAAACGTAAAAAGGGTGTGGTTTGGTGAGGAAAATGCTATGCGTGGATTTGAAGTTCTAGACAGCATGGACACAGAAAGCGAGATAATGACTCTAGAGAAAAGCAGTGTTCTGTCTGGGTCAGGGTCCATCCTGTAACAAATGCAAACTATATGACAGGAAAGTATAAACTGAAAATATTGCCAAAGGGATTCCCTGCTCAAAAGGCATATAAAAGCCACCACCACTATAGCCAGTAGCAGAACTTGGTAATATTCACAAAGCACTACTTTTACATGCATGGAATATGAAAGAGTAAGTGTATTGAGAAGGCTCGCCTCGATGAGGCCAGACAGTGTGTAGTAGCATTGGATTTCCTTCCAGGGTGCCTGGAAGGCATTTGCATGAAACTGTGATGATAAAGCCTAAACTATGATAAGGACTCCATGATGCTGGAGATGACAGGACCAGGAGGTACCCACCAAGAAGAGCTGTAAGCATAGAACAGAGACGGCCCGAGAGAAGCTCTGTGTTCCACAGGCAGCCGAGCTGGGATAGGGAGGGTGGAGTTACCCAAGCCCTTTGGAGCTCAGAGGTTCCATCCCAAGCCCCAGATGGACATAGAGCGACAAGATTCAGTGTTTGCCAGCTGGCTTTTAGTCTCGCTCTGGTCTCTGATCTTCCCATAGCTCCTTTGACACCCTGTAGGTTATATGTTTGGAAAGTATAGTTTGGACTTGTTTAAACAAAGTGCAAAAGACCTGAGTTAGATTCTCAGCACCCATATGGTGACATGCAACTCTCCAGCAGGCACACATGTGCACACACATAAATGCTTGCAAAACATACATACACTGTAAAGCAAAATAAACATCTAAAAGTTTTTATTTAAAAACAAACAAACAAACAAACAGGGGCTTACAAGAAAGAAGCTGCCTTGAGTGTCAAAGAAACTTCGAAGCACTTTCTTAGAAGTGTTAAAAACTACAAGGACTTTTAAATTTTTAATGAATGTATTTTGTTATAGGAGATGGCCAAGACTCAATGAAACCATAATGCTGTGGTTTGAAATGTGAATGTTGGCACCAGGGAGCCAGGAGACTCCACAGCCTTCTGTGCATAGCCCGCCAGGAGAGAGTGATCTCCCAGCAGCACTTTCACTTCTGAGCGCAGAGGAGAGATCTCCATCTTCTCTCTGGAGGGAACCAGCTAGGAGCACACAGGGCCTAAGATCAGTGGAGCTGCTGGGAGTGAAGTCTTGCCACCATTTGCACCAAGGAGCTGGGGAAACTCCACAGCCTTCTGTGCATAGCCTACCAGGAGAGAGTGATCTCCCAGCAGTGCTTTCACTTTTGAGCTCAGAGGAGTAAGTTTCTAGGCCCACAGGAGGAACAAACTCTGGCCAGAGACAACAATACCAACACCAGAGATAACCAGATGGCAAAAGGCAAGCACAAGAACCCTACCAACAGAAACCAAGGCCACATGGCAACATCAGAACCCAGTTCTCCCACCACAGCAAGTCCCAGATACCCCAACACACCGGAAAAACAAGAGTTGGATTTAAAATCATATCTCATGATGCTGATAGAGGGCTTCAAGAAAGACTTAAATAACTCCCTTAAAGAAATACAGGAGAAGAAGAAAGGAGTGGACACTGGTGCTAGAATGGACCAAAGCATCATTGTGGGGAAGTACAAGAACAGTGAGGTGGGAGGGGGTGGATGAGGGAGCAGGGGGAGGGAAAAGGGCATGTGGGACCTTTGGGGGTGGGGAACCAGAAAAAGGGAAATGAATTGTAAATATAGAATATATCCAATAAAAAAATAAATAAAAATAAAAAAATAAATAAAAATAAAAAAATAATAAAAAAAAAGAGAAAGAAATACAGGAGAACATTGGTCAACAGGTAAAAGCTCTTAAAGAGGAAACACAAAAATTCCTTAAAGAAATACAGGAGATCGTGGGTCAACAGGCAGAAGCCCTTAAAGAAGAAACACAAAAATCCCTTAAAGAATTACAGGAAAACACAATCAAGTGAAGGAACTGAACAAAACCATCCAGGATCTGGATGTCAGGAAATAAAGAAACCACAAAGTGAGACATCTCTGGAGATAGAAAACCTTGGAAAGAATCCAGGAGTCATAGATGCAAGCATCAACAACAGAATACAAGAGATAGAAGAAAGAACCTCAGGTGCTGAAGATACCATAGAAAACATTGACTCAACAGTCAAAGAAAATTGCAAAATGCAAAAGGTTGGTAACCCAAAACATTCAGGAACTCCAGGACACAATGAGAAGACCAAACCTAAGGATTATAGGTATAGACAAGAACTAAGATTTACATCTTAAAGACCCAGTAAATATCTTCAACAAAATTGTAGAAGAAAACTTCCCTAACCTAGAGAAAGAGATGCTCATGAACATACAAGAAGCCTTCAAAACTCCAAACAGACTGGACCAGAACAGAACGTCCTCCTGGCACATAATAATCAAAACACCAAATTCACTAAACAAAAATATTAAAAGCAGTAAGGGAAAAAGGGCAGGTAACTTATAAAGGCAGACCTATCAAAATCACACCAGACTTCTCACTAGAGACGATGAAAACTAGAAGATCCTGGGCAGACCTCATTACAGACCCTAAGAGAACACAAATGCCTGCCCAGCAAAACTCTCAATCATCATAGATGGAGAAACCAAGATATTCCACGATAAAACCAAATTTACACAATATCTGTCCACAAATCCAGCCCTACAAAGGATAAATGATAGAAAATGCCAAGACAAGGAGGGAAACTACACCCTAGAAAAAGCAAAAAAGTAATCTTTTTTCCAACAAACCCAAAAGAAGATACCCACACAAACATAAAAATAACAGGAAGCAACAATTACTATTCCCAAATATCTCTTAACAACAATGGACTCAACTTCCCAATAAAAAGACAGACTAATGAAATATTTCTCATGTAAATCTTCAATTTTATCGGAAAATGTTTGTAATTCCACTTTTATTTAATTCAGTAATGTTTTTTATGTCTACCTTTTTGTTTTGTTTTTTGGTTTTTTTTTTTTTGTTTGTTTGTTTTTTTGGTTTTTTTGGTTTTTTGAGACAGGGTTTCCCTGTGTAGCTCCGGCTGTCCTGGAACTCACTCTGTAGACCAGGCTGGCCTCGAACTCAGAAATCCACCTGCCTCTGCCTCCCAAGTGCTGGGATTAAAGGCGTGCGCCACCAACGCCCGGCTTTATGCCTACCATTTTATCTGCATTATTTTTCATGATAATCTTCAATTTTAATAAGTCTTTCTATATACTTCCTCTATTTTATCAGAAATGTTTTCAATGTAAATCTTTGATTTTATCACAAATGTTTCTAATTACACCTTCAATTAATTTAGTTTTTAATTTAGAATTTTTATATCTACCATTTCATATGTAAAATTTTCCATGAATTAGTCAATTTTATCGTGTTTGTCTATATATTTCTTGAATTTTACCAGAAATATTTTCCATGTAAATCTTCAATGTTATCTGAAAATGTTTATAATTCCACCTTCAATCAACTTAGAATTATCTTTATGCCTATCATTTTATCTATATAATTTCCATAATAATCTTTAATTTTAACATATTTTTCTATATATTTCTTCAATTTTATGAGAAACATTCTCCATGTAAATCTTCAAGTTTATCAGAAAATGTTTATAATTCCACTTTCAATCAACTTAGGAATACTTTTATGCCTACCATTATATCTATATAAAATTTTCCATGATAATCTTCAATTCTAACATGTTTTTCTACAATTTTATCAGAAATATTTTCCATGTAAATCTTCAATTCTATCATAAAATGTTTCTATCCTATATTTCAATCAATTTAGCAATGTTTTACATGTCTACCACTTTATTCTTTAATTTTCCATGAAAATTGTCAATTTTAATGTGTTTATCTGAAATATTTTTCCATGTAAATCTTTAATTTTATCTAAAGTGTTTTTACTTCCCTTTTCAATAAATTTAAAAAAAAAAAAGAAATGTGAATGTTCCACATAGGCCCGTGGGTTTGAACATCTGCTCCCCAGCTGAGGGGTCCTTGTGGTGGGTCTAACTGGGAAAAGGGATCCCTTGGAGTAGGCATGGAGTTTTCTGAGCTTGCCCATCTCCTGTTCTTTCTCTCTGTTTCTTCTTGTTAAAGCCAAACAAACCTTTCTTCCTTTGAGCTGTTCTTGCCAAGTAGTTGATGGCAGTGTTGAGAAACACCTAACACACAGCACCCCTCACATCCTGCTCCTTAAAGCCTCACTCAGGAAGAACGGTGGTCTACCTCTGTAGTCCCACATCCTCATGGAGGCTGAGGCAGAAGACTCTCGAGCCTAGGAGTTTAAAGACAGCCTAGTGAACACATGATCCCCATCTAAAAGAGAAGAGGAAAAGGCAGCCCAGACAGCGTCGGGAACTGGAGCCAGCAGAGAGCTGCTGCCTGCTTCCCAAGAGTCCTGCTCCAGGCCTGAGGCCCTGGGGCTGAACACGGCTTGGGCCAAAACCTAGAGGGGCTTCTCTGGACAGCCTGATAGTCCCTGAACAGGAGCAAGGAGGAACTCAGAAAGAAAAGGGTTTGACTGACACCTTACTGCTCCTGAGCTACCTACTCCACCAGGCAGAAAACAGAAAGGGGGCATTTCTCTCACAACTTTAAAATTTATTTACACAACCAGTATTTTCCAGTTGATATTTACTGAGAACCCTCCAAAAGGCCTAAAAGAACACTAAATTTTAAAAAATTAGGTTAGGGAAGTTTTCTTCTATAATTTTGTTGAAGACATTTACTGGCCCTTTAAGTTAAATAATATGTACCAACCAATATCCGCAGAGCTCCCAGGGACTAAACCACCAGCCAAAGAGTACACATGAAGAGACCCATAACTCCAGCTACATATGTAGCAGAAGATGGCCATTTCAGACATCAATGAGAGGAGAAGCCATTGGTCCTATGAAGGCTCGACGCCCCAGAATAGGGGAATGTAAGTCAGAAAATTGGGGTGGGGGGTGAGTAGGGGAAGGGAAGATAGGATAGGGGTTTTTCGGTGGGGTAACATGGAAAGGGGTTAACATTTGAAATGTAAATAAAGCAAATATATAATAAAAATTAAAAAAAGAACTTTGTACTGGAAAAAATAAAGCACTTTTGTTCCAGTTATAAAAAAATAAATAAATAATTAGATGCAAATTACACATCAATACTGAAATGTGGATACTTTAGAGCCTACAGCCTATCCCCTACATCACAGCCGCCTCAGACAGAGCCATGGATATGCTTCCTGGTCACTGATCTTTTTGCCACAGGACTTTCCTAGAAGCCATGAAAACCCTGAGGGCGAGAATCAGTAGCTAGGCTTCATCTGCAGTCCTCTGGACAGACAACAGGCAGGCATTCTGCATCCTAGTCTAATGTTTCTTAAGTGTTAGTTTGATGTCTTAGGCCCTTAAATGGTGTTCTTAGTCTAGAGCTTGAGATTTAGATGTGAGATGGATAAAGGCGTGGTTCTCGGCTTTAGCCATACAAACAGTCACTTGGGACACACTGCAGAGTCTATATATGACACTGTCTGTCGGGGTGCAGTTCAGCTTCCCAGGCTCAGCTCCCCTTGCCAGGACCTGGGAATTGTAAGGCCGACCAGGAGCACAGCAGCAGAGCCATGCAGAAAGGCCATAGACTTTGGCACAGCAGCTCTTAAGGGGACGACCATGAGGGGTTTACGCTAAACCATCTCTTCGCTGGGCATAGTGGCACAGGCCGGTGACTCTAGCACTCAGAACACACAGGCCGTAGACTCCCTAATTTGTGGGCAGCCCGTACCACATACTAAAACTGTATCTCAAAAAAAAAAAAAAAGAGGGTGGAATAAACACTCTTTCCCAGAATGTGTTAGACGCAAGGGATCCACAATAGTAGGAGGGAGCCAGCCTGACTCCGTACCAGCAGATGGTTTCAGTTTTGACATAAATAGCACTGCACTACACATATTCTTTAGAGATATACTTATTTTATATAATGGTATATCTACTGCATTTCCCACTGTTCACTCAATTTTTAAAAATAGCTGAATATATATCCTTTTCTGAAAATCCAGCACTGGCCACCGACCAGAAGCACTGCCCTTATGAGAGCCCGGCTCTCCGTAAGGAATGGGAACCTGTCTCAGGTCTTTTATCTAGTCTCCTAATAGCTTTCTCCCCAGCGCTGGCAACACCATCTGCTTTCATTACTACAGTGGCGTAATACATTTTGATATTTAGGAAGGCCAGGACCCTCTGTGAGGTTCTTTTAAATTACATTTATCTCTTTAGCTCTGTTGAAATGTACTCTAAGGGGCGGCATAAACTAAAGATCTAAAATGATTAATTCTCCATAACTGCCAGCCAGTTGCCCAGGTACCACTTCCTGAGCGGTCTTCCGTCTGCCATCAATGCATGGGCCCACTTTGTCCCACAGCACAGACCTCCGCGGCGAAGGGCACGCGGTCCGTTCTGTCTACCTCTTGTCTACTCCTGTGGACCGGGATCCTCACTCTTTGGGAACTGACATTCTAGACAACAAATTTTAAAGGTAAAATAACCAGAAGAAACACAATTTTAGAGGTAACAAATCTGACAAAAGAATGGGGAGCAGTAGGAGACCTGGGGTGAGGCACAGAGCAGCCGGGATGGAGTAGCAAACCGAGTGGAAGGCCAGGAGGCTGGGGAGGGAGACTGGGGGGAGGGCGCAGGCACGTCTGAGCTCACAGGCGTGTGAGCTGAACAAACGCATAGTCCCCACTCCTAAAGGTCTGTGTTTATTTAATGCTCGGCCACTGCCAACCTGAAACTCTTAATAAGCTTCCCAGGACTCTGCTCTCTGTTGGTGAAGTCTCATGGAGGCCATGGCATATGCTCATGCACAAAGGAGACATACACAGTATGGGTGTCTGCTGTCTCGCCCTGCTGCCGTCAACACACACACTGCTTTCCGGAGCTTCCCAAGCTCAGGATTCCCACGGCTCACAGCACCTGGAGCCCAGCGCTGCTCAACGCAAGCAAGGTATAAGAGAGTCACATCCATGACCCAGAAAGCGAGGTCGGAGACCCGAGGGCCTCGGTGTCCCTCTGAATCACAACTGTCTTCAACACAGAAAAGGCAACAGGGCTCTAAGGCACCCAAACCCCGGAAGAGCCTCTCACTGCCTTTCCACTCTCTCTCCTATCAGTCTCAATTACTGCCAGCCTCGGATGCCACGCACAGGAGGAGAACTGCGGACCTGCAGCTCCTTCGCTGGCTCCTTCCTTGCACTACTCCTCAGTAAATGGAGGAGGTGTTGGCAGAGCGTGTGTGATGAACGATGAACAAAATCAGATAAATCAGTTCCTACCATTCTTGTCGAAATGAGCTGCACAAGTGAGACCCACATACGTGAACTACGAAATACAAATTGCATCATTTTGGTAATTTAGATGCAAGTCAGGTGTGTTTGAAACTGGCAGTGAATACTCTAAGTGGTAAACGCCATGCTAATACCATCTATGTTTTAGTCTTCCTTTGCTAGAATGACATTAATAGGGAAGGCACTGTGACAAATAATGAGGAGTTCATGAAAAAAAAGGTTGGCATTTTAGCACACTTATGGATACTATCACCACCATAACCCCAAGCTTTCTGATCGAGGAATCTGGTTTGTTTTTTCTTTATTCTTCATTGAATCCAAAAAAAAAGACTCATCCAACCCTGTCAAGGCACTAAGTTAGAACATCAACCTGTCCTCACGGCCCCTCCTTGTCCAGCCCAGCTCTGTGATCTCCAGCTTCCCTTTGGCCCCTTCCTTGCAGAGGATCTGCTGACACTGGTTTAGCGTACAGTCCAGGCAGTGGATGACCACACCCAGTTTTGACATGTGCAGCTTAAACAGAAGCTACCAAGCACCAAGCATATGGGCCCTGCAGGTAGCCCTTCTAGCAATCAGAGAAGAAAATGTAACAGCTTCCTACAGCCATAATTGGGTCCTTTATCCATACCAATGGTGTGGTGGTTTGTTTTTGTCAACTTAACACAAACTGAAGCCATCTAGGAAGAGGGAACCTCAATTGAGAAAAATGTCTGCATCAGATTAGACTGTAGGTAACCCTATGGTGCGTGTTTATGGTTGTGGGTGGTAGGAGCAGTAATGACTGCTGTGGGCGGGAGCAGCCCACCGTGAGTATGGCCGCCCCTGGGCGGGTGGGCCTGACTGGATAAGGCAGCTGAATGTGAGCTAGCAAGCCAGCCAGTGAGCAGCATCCCTCCATGCTCCAAGCTTCTGTTCCTACCTCCAGTTGCTGCCCTGCATGCCCACCGTGATGGACTATATGCAACTCTAAGCTGCACACCAAACAAATGCTTGCCTCTTGTTTATGGTCATGGCGTTATCATAACCATGGAAAACAGAACAAAGCTAAGGACCAGTGGGCAGTGGGCACTCAGTGAGTCAGCCTTCTCTCTCTGAGACAAAGCCTACATGGGCAGCTAACAGGGAAGAAAGGATCCCTTATGACTCACAGGCTCAGCTGCTTCGAGCTTGGTGTGTAGGGCAAAGCATGGCAAGGAGCACACAGTCACCTTCTGGTGGCCAGAAAGCAACTGAGGTGGGAAAGGGCTGGACTCCAATATCCCATGCAACAGAATACCACCAACTTCCCGCCACCAAGCATCATCTCCTAAAGGTCTCACCCCAACACTTACGCCACAGGCAGCTAGGGGACAAATCCTGAACATATGGAAGGGTGGCATTTTGTATCCAGCAGACCTTGGGGGGAGGAATTATCAAATCAAACAGAGAGGGTGTAGGAGAAATACAGCATGACCTAGTGGCCAGCCTGCTTGGCACACTGTGCTTCCAAATAAGAACCATGGCACACCACCATGCTCCTAAAGTCAGAAGACTGAATTCTTAAGTAGCGTGAGTAGCCAGCAGGGGCCCACAGATGAGTCTGCACTCTCCATGTCTCCTTTAAAGCTCTTCTTCCACATAGAGATCCTAGAGGTGAGCATTTCCCATCTCATCCCAGGTAACATGCTAACCATTCAGTCAAGAAAGGAACTCAAAGCGGGTCAGGAACTTGGAGACAGGAGCTGATGCAGAGGCCATGGAGGGATATTTCTTACTGGCTTGCTTCCCCTGGCTTACTCTGCTTGCTTTCTTATAGAACCCAGGATCACCAGCCAGAGATAGAACCACCTACAACGGTCTGAGCCCTCCCACATCAAACACTAATTAAGAAAATGCCTTACAGCTGTATCTTAAAGCAGCATCTTCTCAATTGGCATTCCTTTCAGATAACTCTAGTATGTGTGTCAAGTTGACATAAGACTAACCAAGCACACCTGGCTATTTCTCGCCCAGATGTCTACAACCACGCCTCACTGCAGACTCTGTGTACACCACTTGCTCCCTAAGCCCAAAGAGTGTCCTCTAAGAACCACCCCAATATGACTTCCATCCACCAAAGTAGGAGTCTCTTGAAGAAAAGAAGCTTTGCCTTACTTCTCTTTCCATGATACAGAATCTGACATAAAAAATTATTTGCATTTGTTATTTCTGAAATACTTGGCCTTTGAGAGTTTTGTGTTGATTGATTAGAAGGGCAGAGAAAGTGGGGATTCCTTTACACACACACGGGGGGAGAGAGAGAGAGAGAGAGAGAGAGAGAGAGAGAGAGAGAGAGAGAGAGAGAGAGTCAGAGCTTCACTTTGTTCTGTTGAGCTCGAGGTAATGCCAAATGTAAGCGGTTCATATCAGAAGGTCGGGGCTGATGGGCCTGAAATGCAGTCAGGCCCCTATAGCTCATTAACACGCATGCCCCTCTCTTCTGACGTCTGAATTCCATCAAGGTATAGAGACTAATGTTTGCAAAGCCGCAAGAGTCCCTAGTGGAGGTTTCCAAGCCATCCTGGGTTGTCTGTTTCTTCTTGAGAACAAAGACCCAAGGAGAGTCTCAGCAGAAAGTCAAAGAGGGCAGCTAAGTGACTGCAAGTCCTCCATCGAGGCTAAGGAGCAACACAACAGACAGGCAGGTCTCTAAACAAGACAGGTCCAAACTCCTGATGCCAGGACAAGGAATCCCGCAGGGCCATGGCAGGGCCGTGCGGCCTGAAGTCCCCAGGAGCCACCAGCCTCGCTCGTCTGCTCGTCTGCTCCCAGCTCCCCAGTGTCCTTCGTGAGAGCAGATAAAGGAAGAAAGTACACTGGGCACTGTGTGCACTCCCAGCCTTTAAAAAAGGAGGGAAATGGGATGAACGGTGCACTCAGGTCACAAGAAAAGACCAGCATGCTGACCACAAGCTAGTCTGGGCATCCTAGGGGGTTTCATAGCATGGATAAGGCACTTTGTTTCAAGTCCAAAATGGCTTTTTTTTTACAATATACTTTAACCTTTTATAAAGGAAATCAGTACATTGAAGAGGCAAGTATAGCCCTGTATTTATTTATATAACAATAATAATCATCATCACAGTCCTCCAACAGAAAACAGATAAACAAAATGTGGTATGGTACACATACACAATGGAATATCATTCAGCCATTAACGAAGGAACTACGGTTTGTGGCAGCAGGGATGGAACTGAAGCACATTCTGTCAGGTGAAGTGAGTCAGGTGCAGGAAGGGAAACACTTCATGTTCTTACTCCCATGCGGAAGGCAGTAAGAGGAAGAGAGAACCATGGTTACCAGTGTCTCAGAGATGTACTGGGGCGAGGTCACAGGTGCTAGGTGCCGATAGAACCTCTAGAACTGGGTTCTAGAGCACAGTCTGGCAGCTATAAGTGGCGACGGGGAACTGTGGAGTTCAAAGCAGCCAGTGGGAAGGGTTATAAACGCTCCCAACACAAAGACATGGCAATGCAGAAGGGGATAGATAGCTGTGCCAGTTACCTTGATCTGATCATTACATTTTGTATACATTTAAATGTCACAGTGTATGGGACAGTGTGGTGTGTGGCGTTCATGAGGTTAAAGCAGTGGGTTTGCAAGTTCAAGGCAAACCTAGGATTCACTCACATTCTCTGTCCTTTCATATTCCTCTGTGTGTGTGTATGTGTCCATCTGTCACATTGTACTTTATAAATATGTATGATCACCATATCTCAAAATTAGCAATTTCAAAACCCACAAAATCTCTAAGGCAGGTATGGAGATTTTTGTTTAGATATTGAGATCTCCAAAGCTGGTTAGAGCTGGTCTCTTAGTAGTGATGACCTTTTTCCATGATGGTAATATGTACACATGTAGGAGCATGATGCCCTTGGAACCATGTTTGCTATAGGTAGTCCAGGGACTGTAGGCCGCAGTCCCTTCTTCTAATAGGTGTGTGAATTAAAAGACAGGATCCTCCTTCAGCTTAGTGAAACTTACACTATTACTGCTATTTATCTAAACCCCACATTTATTCATTAATTTGCTTTTCTACAGAGAATTCCATCTCCCATGGCTTGGCAAAGTCAGTCTGGCCCCTGTCCTCCTCCTCCTCCCTCGGCTAGCCTGCTGCCGCTCACTCTTGCCCACGCCTGCGCCAAGCAGGGGTCCACCGTGAGGAATGACTCTAGGCAGGCTCCAAGCAATTCTTCCAGGCCTGTTATTCTTAACCTTTGATGATCCCTCCTCCCCTTTCTTTTTATTAAATCCTATTAAGATAGATATGAAAGAAATCTAAAAGAAAAGTTGGCTGAGCCCACCTGGTATTGTATTCACAGGTCATATCTGGGAGGTAAGCCCACATTTTCTGACTTTTTATTTTTACTTCCCCAAAATATCTTTCTTTTGAAAAGGCCATATACTTTGGAGGCAAATTTTCACTAATAATAATTCTCACTCAGTAAGATACTTAGAATAAGCCTCAGAAAAGCTCCTTGGTTCATCCTTTATTGAATGGGATAATAATTTAACAACTTAAAGAATTCAGAACCAATACTAACATTTTGTACAGGTAGGTGTTGTTATATTATTCTTGGTACTTTTAGAAAGTTTTAAATATCTTGATTTTTTTTAAGTAACAATTATTACAGAGAAACAATTTCCTATTACTTTGAAAATCCAGATCTACAAAAGGAAACATCCATAATAACTTCTGCATCACTTTAATAAAAGCAGAAACTCTCCAAAGACTCCATAAATCCATCAAAAAGAGAATAGCTAAACAAAGCAGTCTATTCATAAAACAGAACCCTGTGTGGCAGTTAAGATGAATGAACCAGCCATGTGTAAAGCAAAACATGTGATTCTGCGGGATGGGCAAGAGCGGGCTTCAGAACAATGTTGTTTGTGGTACTGTGCCGCTTAGGCCAAGGGCTTCTGTACGCACGCATGCACACTGCATCTAACCCTAGAAGGACATCACACAAACCAAACTGAAAGACAGTCTTCAAATCAATGCCAGTGCTATTCCACATCAGGGTCATGACTGAAGACTTCACTGAGAATGAAGGCCACTAAGATGCCTGACAGAGCATGGCTCTGAACTGGACCCATCACTATAGAGGACGTGACTGGTCATGGCAGTGGGATATGAATGGCATCTGAGGGTCGGATGCTGGTAAAGTAATGGGAAATTTCTGATTTCTATGCGAGTTTGGAGTTTCTACGAGAGAATGTCTTTATTTTCAAGAAATATATTCATGAGTGTAGGGAGCATCAGAGCAGTAACTTACTCTTTTTTGTCTAGTTTATTTTTATTTTATGAGCATTGGTTGGTCCTTTGCCTGCATGTATGACTGTGTGAGGGTATCAGGTCCCCTGGAGTTGGAGCTACAGAGAGTTGTGAGCTGCCATGTGGGTGTTGGGAATTGAACCCGGATCCCTCTAGAAGAGCAGCCAATGTTCTTAACTGCTGAGCCAACTCTCCAGCCCCCTAAAAATCTACTCTTAAATGGTCCCACAGGTGGGGGGAAGCTCTCAGCAATGTTCTGCCAACTTCTCTATAAGCAGAAAAGTATGAATCACTTACAACACATATGAACTCAAATGGCCATAAAGGCTAAACAAAATACAAAATGTATGCACAGTGGACTGTCGTGATGCCATTAAATTTTGAGCCACAAGCAAGGTTTGACATGGATGAACCCTGAAGACATAATAAAGCAAGCCTGATACAAAACAGCGTATACTCTTTGTCACTTAGATGACATACACAGCAGCCAAATTCAAAGAGAAGTCATCCCTGTCCAAGCCAGAGGGGAGAGATGAAATTATCATTTAATGAGTCTAGCATCAGCTCTGAGACAGCAGCACTCTGTGACGGACAGAGTCCTGACAGCCGCAGACAGCATGCGTGCTCACAATGAGTGCCGGTGAGCCCTGCGTCCTGTGCATGGGGCCACGCACAGGAAACTGCTGCCCGCTCTCCACGCACAGAAAGAGTACCTGTTCTCGTGAGACTGGAAAGAAATCAGTGGCGCTCACTCAGCAATAGAGCTGCCTCAGAGGGTAAAAGATCAGAATCAAGTGGTCCTGGTATATCGTAAACTCCTTAATTTATCAAAGAATATTGATTTTATATATTATATGTAACAAAAACCTGATATAAAATGCTGTCTTCTGGCCTCGTAAGAAAAATAAATGACAGGGAAAGAACTATTTCTATAAAAATACCTTTCTACTGAGGAAAACTATTAAAAGCTCACTGTTAAAAATAACTTTTTCCAAATTGGTACTTTCCATTCATTACATGCTTGCTTATTTCAAATTTAAAAATAATAATAATTACAATAATAAGGGACTCATCCCAGGAGAAATGAATGGGGCAAAGGGACAACATGAAATTGGGGGACAGGGGCAGAAAACTCGCACAGAGATCCAGTCTGGAGTTTGAATGAAATTCTATAGGAATTGTATTTATCCCCTGAAGGTTTCGTGACCCAACAATGACACCAACAGTTAATAAAAGCCTTTGCCTTCCCTCCGCAGTCTAACAGCAATGCCATTTCTGAACGGAGCGGCTGCCCGGGGGATATGATGTGGGTATCGTGTTCCTCACAGAGGAGGAGGGCTGGAAAATGGAAACAAGGCCGCAAACTTAGATCTTTCCATTACACAGAAATTGAGGCTTCCGGGCTTCACTTTCATGATTAAAAATAGAAAAAGAAATTGACTTCACATTTTATGGAAAATAGTCAAAGGAATAAATTTCATGTGAAGAATCTTCATAGAAGTGCAATGCTTTTGTGTTCCACACTGAAAAAAAGAAATCCCTGCGACTGGGAGGCGGTGGGTGGAGGCATGGGGCTGAGACGCCGGACCTGCTACCTGCAGGAAGGCTTAGAGTCCAGGCAGGAGCAACCGCCTTCATCCTGGGCGTCTGCTCTATGGCTCTAACTGCTACCTCCCTCTAACAATCATTTCTTGCAATTTCCAAGATCAATGAACACCAGGGAGCATAGTTTTCCAAAAATACATCTTTTTCCCCCTCTCTGACAAGCTCTAAAAACTTAGATTCTGAAAGAAAAAAAATAGATTCTGACAATATCAGCTAAAATGGTGTACATAAATCGAATTCAATATAAATGTTGTTTCTTGGGCCTTTATAATGCTCTGTGTAATTCAAGGGTTGGTTTGCATCTTAGCGGAAGCTGGGCGACAGCGGAACATCTGGCTTCCTGCTGAGCGTGAGGGAGGAGAGCTTCCCAGGAACTGCCTGCTGCGCTTTTTTTCAGAAAAATGCATCAGATGGGGGGGGGGGGTGTTCTGACTCCACCCAGCCCAGGCCCAAGGCTAACACTACACCCTTGATTCCAAACGCATGAGCTCCTCGGAGATACACATGGACTCCCTCCACCAACCTGGCCATGAAAAGTAAGGTCTTTCTTTTATAAGCCATGGAAGGTTAGACTTCAGTCTGTCCTGATGTTCAGACCATAGTATGAAAGAAATCTAACATGAAACACTGGAGGAAAAAACAAACAAAACAAACCTCTACTGTGGGAGGTAGACACCAGAGCAATTACACGCTGCCATGTCACACCCGGAACCTCACTCACCCACGCACCTGCTACTGAGCTTTTTCATGCTGTCCTCTCACCCTGTCTACACAGCTCATCCTTCCTAAATCCACAGACCACCCATCCATGGACAAGTACAAGCTCCTATCATTCTAGAGACACTCCAGCCCACTCATACACAATTAAAACTGCTCATGCTGCCTCCCTTCCTACTGCCCCCATGGCACCCCGAGCTCCGGCTGCACTGGCCCGGGGTCTGCGTCCCTTACCCACATCCTTCCTCCAGCTTTCGTGGAGCTCCTCCCGCAGCTCAGTGTCTCTCCTCTGCACCTGCGCTTGAGATGACAACATTTTCTATATCTAATCCCTTTTTGTTCCTTGCTATTGCTACAATTTCAAGTTCTACTTATTTTGTATGCTTCTCTGCTAGTACCTGAGTCCCATGAGAACGTGCTTGAGGTTCAGTGCTGAGCCTACGTGTGGACGAGCACTCCGTACACACCTCATAAGCAGCTGTTGGCAGGCTGTATAAGTAAGTAGGCAGATAAATAAGAGAATGGAACATTGGATACATAGGCAGACAGGTAAATAGATACATCCACAAGTAAACTAAAACTGAATGCAGGGAGGCCTTTATCCAAGTCCACTAGGGAATACAGTTTACACCACATACAGGAGAGTCATAGCAAGGAGGGTGCGTCTGGAGAAACTGAGATAAGCGTCATGAATGAAACACTCTCTGAAACATATTCAAAAAGATGGGGGATACTGGGGCCTGCAAGATGGATGACCTGATTTGGATCCCCAAAACCTATGTAAAAACCCAAATGTATCTATAACCCAAGCCCTTCAACAGCAAGACGGGAAGCAGAGGGGAATGGTCCCAAAGCTCGGGAGTCAGCTTGCCCAGAGTACAAGGCACAAGCACATGAGGCAACTGATGCTATCTCACCACACGATGGGAGGAGAGAGCCTGCAAAGGTTGTCCTCTGACCCCACATATGCACTGTGGTATGCTCCACTCTTTCACACACACACACATGCACAACTTACACACACCACACATGCACACTCACATACATATGCATACTCACCTACATTTGCACATACACTCATGCACACTCACACACATATGCACATACACACATGCACACTCATACATATATGCACATTCACACGCATATGCACATGTATACATGCACACCCACACATGCATGCTCACACATATATGCATGCTTACACATGCAGATTCACACACATGCGCATATACACATGTACTCACACAAAAATGCACACTTATACTCACATTCACACTCACACAATGCACACTCATACGTACATACTGATAACAGAAAAGGGGACTATGTCGACAGGCATACAGAAAAGGAACTCATTTCAGATAGATAAATAGAAATACACAGGAGAAAAAAAATCAATGCTCATTTGACAACCAGCAAATAACTGCAGGAACCTGGTCTACAATTGGCTAGAGGGAGCTTTTATTGTGAATTTCACAGGTAATAATACACTATGAAGCAGGAACATTTAACAGTGCCTAGTGTGAGTTTAAATGTAAAGCATCGCCAGCTGCCCGGGGGAGCATCAGCACGCACGATTTCAAGAAACTGCAATTTCCATGCAAAGACTAAGATGCGGGTGATCCTGGGGTTTTATTTGAGTCCCATTAATATGTCAACAGAAGAGTGAGGCTGTCTGAGAGAAAGATAGGGGTGGGGAGAGGGAGAGAGCTATAAGTCACTTTCTGAGAAACAAAGTATGTGCCCACTGAACAATACCCATGTTGAGCTCATCGCTTTCAAGGAACAAGTGATGCCACCAAAACACGCCTCAGTGTCACTCAGCAGAGTGGCAGTCATCAGTCACTAGGGTATTAGGTGGCTACGCTCTACTGGCCTTTCCCTTGACATCTGCAGTGGTGTCAAGAAGGCACCATACTTGGGGACATTTGTATCACTGCATGTATAGGAATGGGGTTAGGAGACTGGGGAAGCAATGACAAATGACACCAGCTTCACGTGTGACCACAATAATCCAGGCCGGCCATCACTGCCCAGCAGCTGCACAGAGGTTGCAGAGTATTTTTAGATCCGACGCAGCTGGGAGGGAGGTGGTGTTGGCCTGGAGGAACCCACACCTGAACCAGATGGAATGCCAACGTCGGGTTTCCTGTGGCCCAGCTGCTCGCAGGTGCCCATGTGGATGTGGAGAACATGACTAGAAACAGAAAGCTACTCACCTTCTGCACCCCACACCCAGACATGCCCAGAGCTCTGGTTCAGAAAATGTGGGTAGAGCCAGAGTTCCCCATTTTACCAAGTACTCTGGGTACCTGTATGGCAAGAGTCCTAAGCCCCCCCACCCCCCGGAGAAATGCTATCACCAGCTCACGATGACTTTGAAGGAGAGACACACAGCAGCCCCCAATCCATAGCATTTTCCAGAAGCTACACACACACACACACACACACACACACACACACACAAACGAGACTGAGCTCAAAATAGTTTGTGTGCCCCCAAAAGCCCACCTGAGCTAATTAAGATCCCACTTGCCCAATTTAACCTTTTCGTAGAGACTGGCTAGATAATAGCAAATGTAAAATGGCAAATGTCTCCCCAATCACTGCACGGACCCCAACACGCATCATCTTGGCAAAGTCTTTCTGTAGTGAGGTGTTTTGCATGTTAAGCACATCCTTGAAGCAATCATCGCACACTCGGCATTTCTAGCACTTCCAGAGCATTCCTCACATTCCAATGCTGAGATGCTAAATGCCATTCCCACAAAACATAACTGGATGGCACAACATTTTTTGCAATTACTTGGGATTCCTAATAAATCACTTAAAAAGTTAAGGATTCACAACTAAAATCTTGAGCCTCTGAGATAAAATTATTGCTGTTTAAAACATAAGCGCAGGGGAAAACAGAATTGACCAATCCTTAGAAACAAAAAGGATGATGTAATCTTAGGTCAGGTAAGCAAGGTGAGAGGTCATTGTTCATCTACCACAAATGAAACCAGCAGCTAAAATAATGAAAACTCTGCCCAAGTACAAAGTAAAAAAATCCCTCCAGATCTTCCTAATACCACAAACGTGTCAGAAATGAATGAAGTGCTTAAAGTTTAAGTCACTAATGCATTTGTGCTCCGACACACTGGTTTAGAGAAAAATAGATGCTTTGCCTTGGTGCAATTAGAAATGGTGCATGTGTCAGAGGCAGAAGGGCTTTAAATCAGTTTCAAAACTGCCATCCCAATTCCCACCACAAGGAACAACTCTTCAGTTTCTACAGTTTTGATAGTGCAGGCTATAGATTCGAGATGGGAAGATGAAAGTCAGTCATCAATCAACGGGCTCCCGAGCAGAGGGGCACAGCCGCATGTGTCTTGGGAAGACTACAGTGTACTGACTCAGGACGACTGTCCACATGGAAATGCTAAGGAACTGGAAGAAAAGGGCCCCTGGCCAGCTCCCACTAGAAGGGAGAACCTGCCTGCAGACAAGCAGTGGGCTCCAGCCCTGGCCAGCTCCCACTAGGAGGAGAACCTGCCTGCAGACAAGCAGTGGGCTCCAGCCCTGGCCAGCTCCCACTAGAAGGGAGAACCTGCCTGCAGACAAGCAGTGGGCTCCAGCCTCTCCACTCACTGGCCAGGCCTCCTGGCCGGCGCAGACAAGGCCTGGGACATCTGACTGCTGCTAGAAGTGGGCAGAGATGAGGAAGGTCAGGAGCCCCGCCCACTCACTCTCCCAGCCACTCCCCACAGGGCTGTTATTATTTCATAACTCACAGAAAATCAGATGTTCAGACCAAAAGAACCAGAAACCAGGCAGGATTCCACATGTGGAGAGAGGTCTGACCAAATCCTTGTCTCACCCTGGTGGGAGGCCTTCAACACAGACTGGAACCCAGAAACCAGTGTCACCAGAACAATGACCATAACAACACACAAACTGTATAATGGAGGAGCAACTGAAGCAGAAATAAAACAGACTCAGCCAGTGTTTCTTCAGCAAACTAATGGGACAGAACAGACTACTACACTGAGCAAGGCCGAGTCCCATGTTAGCAACCAGACCTGCGGACAGGCTCCTGAGGCAAGGCAAGTGCCAGAGCCTGTTGGAACTGGCCGGTGTCAGGAGATTCTGATCTAGAGGCCAAGCATAAAACCAGTGCAAAGAGGAGCGTCTGCATGTCTTCATGAAAAGGCCCGCATCATGTGACTCTTCCTCCTGAAAGAGCATCTCCCTCACCTGCAGCTCCACAAATGGCAGGCTGTCTGGACACCTGCATCAGGCTGTCTGGACACCTGCATCAGGCTGTCTGGACACCTGCCTCAGGCTGTCTGGTCACCTGCATCAGGCTGTCTGGACACCTGCCTCAGGCTGTCTGGACACCTGCATCAGGCTGTCTGGACACCTGCATCAGGCTGTCTGGACACCTGCATCAGGCTGTCTGGACACCTGCATCAGGCTGTCTGGACACCTGCCTCAGGCTGTCTGACAGAAGCCATATGCATATATCTGTCTGTCCTCTGTATCACCTGAATTCCATAGCACTGATCAAAGGCTGCAAACACACCAAATGGACTTCTTTTCCATTCCCTGCTACACCCTACAAATTCCCTCATGATCCTCCTGATACCACAAGTGTGTCTGTTTCCACACGCCAGTGAGGGACACTGGCTGAGAGGCACAGAGAGGACGTTAGAGCTAAGGCGACGGCAGTACTCAAAGAAGCACACAACTACAAGCTTCACAAAGTTAAAGGCGCCATTCTGCACCCATCAACTCCGTCCAGTGATCTGCCAATGAACACATGAGTTAGTGTGAAGACGTGTGTTACAGGGTCATTTTTCTAGCTTCTTCCAGTGTTTCTACCGGGTCAGGCTTTCAATCACAGTAAACAAATGAGAACATAAGTAATTCATCGCCATATTCTTAAATAGGAGGGCTCTGAGCCCCACCAAAGAGCCCTTCAATTTCCCATTGCCCTGCCCACTCCTACATAATGTCTCTTCATCCAGGTGAGTGTCAGGGAAGTAGCCCCTACTCAGGAACGGTCGCTTAGGATCAAAACAAGAACAAGTTTCTGGCCCAGGGATGCTGGGCTAGGGTGCTGATCTCCCACCATGTAGGCATCTGCAGACATCACGTACCTGCATCCATGCACAGGTCAATAGCAGGAGCTCCAGAACCCCGTCCTCCCACAACACACAGGAACGCATGTTCCCACAGGAGGGAAGCAGCTCCCACCCAGCTTGCATATCCTGAGACCTTGTCAAATGCCCACAAAGGAAGGATGGACAGACGCTCTTCTACCAGCCTCTTCTTACATCACACCCAACTGCAGCCTACAAAACAGTCAGGCAAGCAGCTGATGCGGCTGTAGGAAAGACGCAGATGCTGCGGTGCTCAGTCCGAGAAGTAGGCAGAGTTCTAGCTAAGGCAAGCCAACACTAGCTACCTTTACCTGCTCAGTCTCCATCCACTCAGTGCCTATTAATGAAGCTCTAGACCCTCTGAAGACAAGAGTCTACCTGCACTTGAAGTGCAAGTTTGTAAACAACCTAGAATCCCTTCTCCCTCCATCAGGGAGTTCGGCTGAGCCCTCCTGTTCCCTGAGAGACTGGCCCAGCTCAGCAGCAGTAATGGCAGTAGCCTTCTTAGAACCAGGATAATGGGGGTAGGGGGAGGAGCTCATGAGGCCCCATCCCCCACTAAGGGAAAATAGGGCAGGTGGACGATTGCTGAGAAAGGAGTATGTGTCATTTCCAGTCAGAATAGGTTGTCCATGCTCCAGACAGTACATCTCACGCACACCCGAGTGCACACATACATGCACAAGCGTGCGTGTGCACACATGCATATGTGCACATACAAATAATAATAATAATAATCAAACTAGGCAAGAAGCTTGTTGGAAAAAGAAATGGTTTCACTGGGAGAAGAAAATGGATAAAAGAAGATAATGGGATAAAAAAATAATCAAAATTCAATATATGAGCATATGAAATTGTCAAAGAATTTTTAAAGAAATCTTTATATTTGAGCTATGTATTCAATGTGATGCTTCTATTAATTTAAAAAATAAATAAAGACTTCATGATCCTCACAGACAGCACAGTCCACAGCCTACAAGGCGCTGTTCCTACTCAAATGACATCTCTGGTCACACTTCTGCAGCACAGCAGCGAACAAGACACAGGGTATGCATCTTAGGAGTGAGGAAGAACGGGGCTAAGCAGAGGAGCAAGAAGACAGTGACAGATGGCACAGTGTGACAGTGGCTGGGGCACCACTGCACTGGAGGATAGAGAGAAGCCCCTCCTCTCGCTGGAGCCAGGAAGGTCTGGCCGGCTGGCATGCCGGATGGACGGGATGGCCATAGAGGTACCTGCAGCCCTCCAGCCTTGGTGACAGAAGACACCAGGATTGTCTGCTACCTACTTTGGGAAGGCCCCAAAGAGTCTGAGACATGTGGCTGTCACGTTTCCTGTGTTCTATGCTGACTGGACCTCTTTCATGGTCTCTGACCTTCCTGGTTTCTGTTGCTTTAGGTCCACGTCTGAGAGCGAGGACCGGGTGGCACGCAGTACATGTGTCTCTTCCTCACACCCTCATCCACACACAGGCGCTCACAGGCTTGCATACAAACACACCTTGTTCATCTGCACAGATGGCTTACAGAGTTGATGTTTCTTAGAAACTGGCCAAAAGAACCATTTTTTCTGTAACACAGAAACTTGCCAAATGAATGGTTTTTCCATAATGCAACTGTAGAATTGGAATACAGTAAGGCAATAAAACACTTAGAATTCAAAGCTTACTTAACAGAAACACGTGGTTTTCTATCAGCAAAGCCAATCTGGCTGCGCTCTTCCTATCCACAGGAAAGCAAGCCAAAGGACTGTCTGCTGCAAGAGAAGCCCCTCTAGCTGACAGGGAAAGGCAGAGAGAGGCCACAGCAGACAGAGGTGCCCTGGTTACCTTGGCCACCCTGTGTCCACTGGCTGCCACCTGCTGGAGAGTCAGCGGACAGAAACCTGCATTCATGTCAGGGTCAGGAAAAGCTACAGGTGTGAAATTGGACAACGCATGAATTTAAACAGCAAGGACCTTTAGGACTCCATAAAGTCTTCTTTAACCTAATAAATTACTATAACTTCCTCCGATGTTTAAAGAACACCGTTTGAAGCTCAACAGGGTTCTGTGGTTTTATGGGATATATTACAGGTGTACAACGTGCCATTTTAAAACAGTTTAGACAGAACAAGAAAGCCAACCAAAGATTGTCCCAAAATGCAGTTAAAGCAGAATAATTCCTCAAAACTACGAGACAGCAATCACATAAAACCAAAGGGAACAGCAGGAGCGGAAAGAGAAGCCAGAGACTGCCACGCTGCAAGCTGTGGCTCTGACAGCTTCCGGGACCAAGGAGACCACAGTGGCAGCAATGGCTGGGAGGATGGGGGAGGGGACATGAAAGATGTCATGCAGCAGGGCAACCAAGAGGTCAGTGGGGACCTAGAGCCCCCACCCCAGGGCAGAGCAGAAGGAAGACGCCGGGGCACTCACTCACTGTGGATCTCACAGATGAACACCCATGGAGGCCAAGAATGGCTCAGAGCACACACTGCCCAGCCTGCTGAACAGGGTCAGCTCCCAGCACCAGAGGAGGGGAGGCCAGGAAGAAGAAGATGCTGAGTCAGCGTGGCCTGGAGCTCAGCAAGGCTGCTAAGGGCCTGGATAGGGAGGAGTCAAGGCCAGGCCACATGGCTGGACAGGGTGTGATCTCTACCACCACAAGGGTCTGTAGTCAAGGTACCTCTACTTTGTCACCACCTTGAAATTTGTTTTCTTTTTCAGACATATTGTCTTATTTCTCAGGGACATCAGAAAGTTTGGAATCCCTAATTAAGTAATCCCTGATTTCCAAAAGAACAACTACCCATGAAGAAGAAGCCGGCTGCTCCTTGAGGAGCCCCTTGGCAGGAAGGGAACCACCTGAGGTGTTTGAACAGGGGTCTTTACTTTCATTTCACTTTGGCTCTGGTCCAAAAGGAGAGCTGGCCTCAGCCCAGGAAGGGAAGTTTCCATGTTACACTGGGAGGGGGGAGGGGGAAAGCAGGTTGATGCCATCTGCTGACCTCAAGTGTCTGACAGGTGGGGAGGGCTAAGGACCCTGCAAAGGATGGAGAAATCTGGCAGACTCCACCTTAACCAGGCGGCAAGGTTAGCATGACTGTGGCAAGACAAATTGGTGTCACATATTGCCTGATAAGGCACTAAGAAGAGAACAAGACTGCTTTTGAACAAGCTGCTGTTCCCATGTACTATAGTGCCTTGCTCTAATCACAGAAATGACATTGAGAAAAGGTCTACAAAACAGCACTCCAGAACACAAGGAAAGGGTCAAGGTAGTGAAACACAGGAAAGATTAAGGAACTGACTCAGGTCAGACAAAAGAGAAATGATAATTGTAATTAAATGCAATTTGGAATGTTGCATGCATAGCTGAAAAAAAAAACTAATAAACTACATGGCGTGGTGCCTTCCTGTAAGAACTAGCCCAGCAGCAGAGGCAGCAGTCACAGCACCTGGGCACTGGCAGCTCGTGCCTATAATCCTGGCATTTAGAGAACTGGGGAAAGAGACTCACTGAATTCAAGACCAGCCTGGACTACAAAGTGATACCCTGTGTCAGAAAAAAGAAGGAAAGAAAAATGGGAGGAAAGTGAGGAAAGACAGAAGGGGGGAGGGCTAGTGAGTTCAAATAAGGCTTGTAATGTAGTTGTTGTGTCAGGGCTAACTTCAGTATGTGATCACTCTGAGTAATACATCAAAACTAGCGAAACCAGGGAAAGGCTGTAGTAGGGTTCTGTTGGCTTCCCTGGAAGGCTCAAGTTATCTCAAAGCTTACATTTTCTTGTAGATTGTTTTGTTTGTGATTTTTAAAATGTTATCAGTAGGGGTTAGAGTGGTGGCTCAGCAGGTTGAAGCACTGGCTGATCTTCCAAAGGTCCTGAGTTCAATTCCCAGCAACCACATGATGGCCATCTATAATAGGATCCAAAGCCCTCTTCTGGTGTGTGTATGTACATGCAGACTGAGTATTCAGATAGATAGATAGATAGATAGATAGATAGATAGATAGATGGATGAAATGTGTCGATGGCAGCAGCACCATCAGTTCCACTTTGGAAGCTTAATGCCATGTCAGCCATGGTCCTACTGCGCAGCCAACACAAAGCGTCAGTGGCAGAACAAGCCACGGCGCCACACCAGTCACTCAGCCTCGCTTCCCTCCTGCGTCCCCCACGTGAGCTCATCGTTCCACTTTGCAGCATCCTAGGAAGGAAAAGCTGCTGGGGAGGAAGAGCAGGAACAGACCCAGTTCCACAGCCTGCCGTGCCTCATGTCTCTATCAAGTGGAGTAATTAAAGCTTTTATAGATGCTAAACACAATGGGACAGCATAAGTTTGCAAGACTATTACACATCTCCTTCCTCTACTTTAATTACATTCTTCCTGAATGCTTATAGAGTTGGCAGTAAATCCAGGTCAGATGTTGCTTTAGAAAAATGAAGACTTAGAAAGAATCTTGAGTGGCTCATCTACCACCCACACCTTGGACAAAACCCAATCCAGGTAACCACTCTCACTGGGTACACGAGCCAGGGCCGCTGCTCTGCTGCCACCCAGTGGCAATTGGGTGCCATGACACCTAGCCCAAGAACAGCCCATAGAACAGACCCTTCTAAGAACACTTTCTATGCATGGCCAAGCCTGAGACCTGCTCAGGAGTGACAGTGTAAACATGTATTCTTGAGAAGAGAGAAAGTAAAATAAACGTGAGGCTGTATCCATGAAGTGTTTCCTCCACCTCAGGATGAGGACTACTCCAGAGACTAGGATTAGGCCAAGGCACGTGACATCACCCTCAAGCCTGATCCAGGCCCCAGGCTCCAGGCTTACCTGCTTTGGATCAGAGCCAGCAGCTCCAGGAGCGGGGGACTCCAGCTCTATAGTCACAGGCCCATCGTTCTGAATGTGCACCTGCATGTAGGCACCAAACTTCCCATCTGAAAGAACAATTCAAACAAATTCAAGAGTTGGAGACCCCAGGTTTACCTGTCCAAAGACCACACGGACAACAATGTAATAAAAAAAAATTTTAAAGGAAACCTGGGCAGCGGGGCCTGTCAACAAACACAGGACCAACGGCCAGCTCCATGAAGGAGTTAGGAGGGGGGTGGGTAGCTAAACAGCACAGGCGCTACAGGCTGACCAAGAGAACTGGCAAGAAAGACCTAAGGGCACACAGAGCGCATAGTAAGCCATGCGCGTGGCAGGAAGACACACTAGCACGGCCACTGAGGGACGCCATTTTGGCCCCATGTCCAGTAAGGCTCTTCACATCCATCCCTGTCCGTTGGCCCTCTGGGCTTAAGCAGCCTTATGACTCCAATACAGAATCTTTCTCCAGGAGCCATGGCTTCCGCCACATCCGTTTTCCATTCCGATTCTTCCCACCACCTTTACTTCCTCCTTGATCTCATGAGGATTTAAAAAGACAGACAGACACACACTAGCATTGATTTTCCTCAGTGCACAGACAGTAACACCAGATATGGTATTAAAAGCACCCGAGCTGTCCACCATCTTTATAGGCAAAATAATCTGGTTCCCAGTGGGGAACAAAGTGTGCCCAGATAATGGTGGGTCTCTGTGACCTCCTCTTCTGATTGAAGTGGCCATTCAAATCAGCAGAGCCTTTGTTTTATCTGTGTCACACTAGCTAAAAAGACATCAGCTGGGAAGGAAATCATGTGTTTAATTGCATGCTAAAATTATGGCTACAATTAGTAGCAAATTTCACCATCTACGCTCCTCAGGGAAGCTGCAGGCAGACTCAGGAGGAAGAAAATTATTTTCAACCTTGAATTTCTGTTGGCAGGATATACGGCACAGCCTTCGCTGTGGTTCTCATTCCAAGTAGTGAGAAATTATTTTTCTTTTCCTGTTTTTCTTCAGTTGGGAACAGAACTATTATCTGAATTTCCATTTGTACACACAATAAATCCAAAGACAGGTTTTAAGAGGTCTTAAAATGGTAACATTTTTTTCCAGTCCAGATCAAAGGGTGAAGTCCCCAAGAAAAATTATACTGGCCAGGGAAAATAAATACACTTTTAAAAATAAAAGACAAGAACATATCTACAAAATTACATCTGGCTTCATGTGGTAATATAACCGAGTTGTTCTTAAATATAAGTCTCAGGGTTCCACCCGGGGCTGCAGGACAAGCACGTGTCAAACATGTTTGTGCCACATGTCTCAGACACGAGAACCCCCGGCTGGGGCCCAGCGGCCTCACACTGGTCTCTGCAGCAGCTGCTCGAGGCCCCTCCTAACCAGGCTGGAAGGTGACCACACATCAGGAGTCACCACTGACCTGAGGCTGCTGTCCATGCCTCTCTAGACAATGCCCAACTGACTCTCACCACATACCAAGAAGGCCCACCCTGCCTGTCTGGGGCCAGTCACCATGACTGCAATGAAAGCTTTAGTCCCTGTTACTAACGTGCCTACCATTGGCCATCACAATATATGGTCAGTCTGAGGGACAGCCCAGACAACTGACCAGGAAACGCAACAACAAATGTTATTGAAGGTAAAATGGAGACCAAGAGGCATGTGCTGTTGTTTCTACCACCCAGAGCACTAGGATGTGGCCCACTGTTAGGCACTGTTAGGGGACATCACTAGACAAGAGCCTTGGGCTAGCCTGAACCAAGCCCATCTCCTACAGGCAGTTCCCTCCCACCCAGGAAGTGTTCTCACCACCCCGACTTCTTTTCTGTTCCTGGGAACTCCAACACTGGGTGCACAGGCACCAGGCCACTGTCTAAGCTGCAGGGCTTTGATCTGAATCCCAGGACTGTGTAGGATGCTTGTGGGGGTGGCACTGGCAGGTTGCTGGCATCTGTAGCAGCTCTAGCCTCATGTGCAGAGCCTGCTTCCATGGAGACAGCAGTGTTTCTCAGCATCCCCACCTCCTCAGAGGACATGGCCTCGCCAATGCACCACGCCGGGTCAATGACTGCAACGCAGCAATGGATACCTCGCAAGCTGACTGCCAGGGGCAAGGGCTCTGTGAGGCTGCAGCAGAGACCAGACTCTCCAGGAAAGACGGCTCCTCAGACTTTCCTGGGAAGATGGCTGCTTGTCAGCACGTGGGAACAGTACAGGTAACTGAGCTTCTCAGAGGATGAACAGTCAGGCCTAAGGATAGAACTCTATCCTAGACTGGAAGCCACGAAGGGATCTAGAGAGGCAAGCCCTAGACCACTGGTGATTCTCCCAGGCCCAGGCTCCCCTTCTGAAAGTGTTCTGCACTGAAGTAGCCCAGGCCCAGGATTTCATATCAAGGCTTACTAGAGTAGGGGATATACCTGTGGCCCAAGATCAAAAATGTCTGGTTATATGAAGGGGCTACCCTCAAACACAAACCACAGAGCCAAAAATACGGCTCTACAGTAAACAACCATTTGGCTGGTGAATAAGTAGGACCAACACCACCTCAGCTGGCAGAGGTTCTAACTGGGCGTAGGTGCTGGGATCATAGAGTCATAGCACTTAAGGAAGCTCATCTTGTCTAACACAGAGGTTCTAGGCAATGACTCTGGCCATAGGGCTTTGCTCAGACATCTTTGTGATCTGCATGCATGCAGTACCTAACAACATTCTGCCTGGATAACCTCATAAGAAGTAGAAGTCCACCTTGTCTCCTAAAGGAGACACACAAGGGGCTATGTGGGACAGCTGCAGTGTTTGAGGCCCTGATGGACCTACAAAGACAGCCTTGTAACACAGGTATGCAAACAGTTGGACATGGCTGCTACGTGAACCCGTATCAAACTGGCCACTCTGCCGAGAGCAGCTAGCTAGGAAACCAGCCAGGGTCTTCTGAGCTTGGACCTCTATTTCTTTGAAGTTGAATATGATGGATTCTTAATAATTGTCTCTCCTGGCTATGAGTAAGGAAGGGGTTACATTGAAATCCTGTGCATGTCCACATTGCTCACAGTGAAGGTGTCCTCTTGTACCTCAGCTACATGACAGATGCACACTCTAGTCAGACAGTCCATTGACCTCATAGCAGGACCTCTGATGGACTGGTGAAGACAGTGGCTGCAGAATAGGAAAGAACATGGAGAATGCTTTCCCCTTGGGGACATGGTGGCCTCAGAGGGGCTTCAAGGCAAGTTCTCATCCAGGTCAGAACTTTAGGAGACAAAGGATGCTCCCCAGGATGAGCCTCAGAGGCTCACAGGTGAACCAGAAGGACTCCAGCTATGATCATCTCCCAATCAGGGAGCCCCGCGGGCAGAGAGCATCTCTGCTCAGAACCACCTTCGGTCGGTTCCCATCCCTCCAGAAGAGAACACGGTCCTCAGAAAGGCATAATGCTCTCTCCTGCCCTAACCTCTACACATGAACACAGACACACAGAGAGACACAGACATAGACACACACACTTGTAATTATTGCTGAGAAGCATAATCCTTAAAAGTTTTCCCAACCTAAACATCTACAAGAAAAGACTAAAACTGTTGTGAATACTGCCTGAAGGCAAGAGAGAGAAGGTGGCACATTTAACCATATTAAGATGGTAGACTCAAATGTCTTGGACACAGAGTAGCTGGTGCAAGAAGTAGCATCCCGTTTCATTCAAATGTCAACAGAGTAGCTTGGAAAATTTCCTAAGGGATCAGATGTGGCAAAAAATGACCCATGCAAAATTTTGACATTTTTAGACCATAAGTTTATTACTTAGGAAAACTAAAAAAAAAAAAAAAAAAAAAAAAACCTAAGTGAAATAAGAAAATAGACAATAGACCACACAACAAAAAGTGAAGAAGAAATGAAAAGACTGAAGATTAAAGTCAAACAATGAAATAAAAATGAGCTAGGTCAATTAAAAGGTAGTTCTCTTAAAAAAGAAAAAAAGAAAAAAGAAAAAAAAGGAAATATTAAAAATAATCTGAAAAATGTTCAACCACACACTGAACATTAAAACTACAATGAAATTATCACACAGATGGAAAATTTTCTAGAAATTTAAATTATACCTGTTGACAAAACAATGAAGGAGGGTGTCACAGGAGTGGGGGTGCAGCACCCTTCTGGCATATCTGCCAATCCCATTTCTGAGAACCTGTCCCTGGTCTATGCCTTCCACAAAGAGTGCTATATGTACAAATTTATTCTTTGCATCACTGTGTGTGTGTGTGTGTGTGTGTGTGTGTGTGTGTACATGAGTACATGGCATGGAGGTAGAGGACAGTTTTCAGGAGTCAGTTCTTTCTTTCACCATGTTGGGTGCTGAGGATCAAGCTCAGGTCACTAAGAGAGGATACTCGCACCCACTGACACACAAACGCACAGCAGCAGTGGCTATCTACACAAGACCTGCACAAGATCAAGCCAGTTCAAAGTTCCACCAAAGAGTGACAAGAGGACCCCAGCTCTAGCTGACGAGCTTTGGCAGTTGATGGGTTCTGGGGAAGGGACAATCTTTTCTTTAGGAATGTGGCCATTGAATGTGGTTGTGCCCCAGTGGATGACCCCCTGCACGTGAGCAGCACTAAGGATTCAATGGGTTAATAAATAAATAAAGATAAGTAACTTGAGAACGAGGACATAAAATTGGGAGGAGGACTGATGGGTGTGGTCTTGGGAGGAGTCGTTATGAGGGTGAGAATGCACATGATCAACACGTATGGTGACATATGTGACACTGTCAAAAAGTAAAGGGGGAAAGACCCAAAGCTTTAAAAAGTCCACAGCAGAAGCACCACTGAGCCACGGTGCATTCCAGCCACAAGCACTGCCTGGCTGCCAGCTAAGAGAGTGAGGACAGCAGGCTACACTGGTGTGGGAAGATTCCAGGGCACAGCAACATGGGAGATAAAAATGGCGTGTCATCTCCCTACCTGTTCAATATAGTACTCAACCCTAGCCAGAGCAATTAGACAACAAAATGAGGCCAAAGGGATACAAATTAGAAAAGAAGTCAAACTATCACTATTTGCAGATGATATGATAGTATATGTTAAGTGACCCCCTAGATTCCACAAAAGAACTCCTAAACCTGATAAACAATTTCAGCAAAGTGGCTGGATATAAAATTAACTCAAACAAATCAGTGGCCTTCCTCTACTCAAAGGATAAACAGACTGAGAAAGAAATTAGGGAAACAGCCAGGTGGTAGTGGTGCACACCTGTAATCCCAGCACTTGGGAAGCAGAGGCAGGCGGATTTCTGAGTTCGAGGCCAGCCTGGTCTACAGAGTGACCAAGCAAATGCGAATGTTTGGCTTTTAATGTAAAAGTAGCACATGATATTTTTCTTTTAGAAGCAAAAATAAAGTTTATTTTTATCCAATAGTTTGTTTTTAAACATTTACAGCAAGTAATCAAATGAACTGTTAGACAAATTTCATAAATTTAACCTTCCATTGTTTGAGTTATAAGCTAAAAAGCTGCAAGACTATATTTTAAGATGGGCTAGAATCATGATTAGAAAACATGAAAGACAATAGACTCTGGGGTGTTAGATTTTATTCATAACCATATTACTAGAGTAGTAAAAAACCCAATTTAAATGACTATATATTAATTATGAAAAAATTTTAAAGAAAATAAAAATAAAAGCACTAATGAACCACTTAATTTACACTCCTCATAATAATTTTAACCATTTTTCTTTTTCTTCTTTTTTTTTTTTTTTCCAAGACAGGGTTTCTCTGTGTAGCTCTGGCTGTCCTGGAACTCACTCTGTAGACCAGGCTGGCATCAAACTCAGAAATCCACCTGCCTCTGCCTCCCAAGTGCTGGGATTAAAGGCGTGCACCACCAACGCCCGGCTTTAACCATTTTTCTAAGAATATTAATGAGTAGATAGCTTGGAGTCACATCAGTAAAATTATTTATTTTTTTAATGTTTTCTGGGATTTGACATTTTTTAATTAGATATTTTCTGTATTTACATTTCAAATGCTATCACCGTTTTTCGTTTCCCCTCCGAAAACCCCCTATCCCATCCCACCTCCCCCTGCTCACCAACCACCCACTCCCGCTTCCCTGTCCTGGCATTCCCCTTCACTGGGGCATGGAGCCTTCACGGGGCCTCTCATCTCATTGATGTCCAACAAGACCATTCTCTGCTACATATGCGGCTGGAGCCATGGGTCCCTCCATGTGTACTCATTGGTTGGTGGTTTAGTCCCTCTGGAGGTACTGTATGGTTCATATTGTTGTTCCCCCAATGGGACTGCAAATGCCTTCAGCTCCTTGGGTCCTTTCTCTAGCTCCTCCATTGGGACCCTGTGCTCATTCCAATGGTTGGCTAAGAGCATCTGCCTCTGTATTTGTCAGGTACTGGCAGAGTCTCTCAAGGTTGGACAAGGATAAGAGGAGTAAACTTTGCATCATGGGACTCTGCATGTTTAAACTTCAGCATCGAACTACCTATGCAGACACCAATCAGAAGAGGCAGAGGCCGGGCAATGGTGGCTTCCCAGCACTGGCAGGCGGGTCTCAGAGTTCGAGCCCAGCCTGGTCTACAGAGTGAATTCCAGGATAGTCAGGGCTACACAGAGAAATCCTGTCTCAAAAACAAACAAACAAAAAAGAAAAACAGAAAGAACAAAGAGGTCTCAGATGTCCTAATTTCAAATCTTACTACAAATCAAAATGGCATGGAACGTGGGGGCTGGAGAAATGGCTCAGGAGTTAAGAGCACTGGCTCCTCTTGTAGAGGACCCAAGTTCAATTCCCAGCACTCACAACTGTCTGTAACTCCAGCCCTAGATCATCCAACACCCTCTCACAGACATAAATGCAGCAAATACCAATGAACATAAATTTTAAAATTTTAAGATATGGTGTGATAGAGACTTGAAGACACATCAATGAAATAAAACTGGGAATACAGAAATGAATATCCAAGCCAAAAACCCTACATGTAAGTTTAAAGTAAATCTGTTCTTTTTGCAGTAGATGAAGACCACTAGAGAAAGTGACAATTTGTCAACATGCAGAAACAATTGACCGTGGGGTGCCCACTCCCAACTGACACATCTATAATGCAGCCCCTACACCGCAGGCTCCGGAAAATCACAGAAGATTCTAAGAACCATAGCACCAGGGCACCTGCTGTGAGACAGTATCTTCCAGACATGAAATCTCAACACTATGGCTACCTAAACAGGACCTGCATAATGACAACACCAGTTGACATGCCAATGTGGACAGGGAAATTACACAAGTTCCCTCCCCTAGATACAATCAATTGGTAACTGAGAGGACAGGAGTCTGTCCAGCCCAGAGACAGGCCTCCTATAGGTTATCCAGTCTCAAGCGGTCAGTCCTGCACATGTACACCCAAGCAACACTAAACAGATTTAGTAGGTTGTGAGGGTGCATACTGCAATAGAAATAAATGATGTGACATTTAACTCAGAGGATGGGTGAAGGGACCCATAAACTGGAAGGATTCCCTCAGACACAGCAAAGGGAAAAATGATTTAAAAATATACATGTAGTATAAATGTCCTCAGTAAAGCATAGGTGTGAAGAGCATAAGACAACAAAGTCATCGCTATTTCTGTATTCCCAGGCCCTGGACCCGAGTTTGAATGCTTCCAATGACTCCTGCTGGGTGACTAGGACTGCTTTCTCCTCCCAAGGCCATGGCATACGTGATTGGACAGTGCACTGATGAACAGGAGTTTCTTCCCAACTATGTCTGCTTCATCTTTCAAAATTCTGTCCTAATTTCTTCAAACCTAACTGCCATTATAGACTGTTGAGAAAGAAGAAAGAGCTGGGCCAACTCATGGTCAGAGAAGTGTGGATGGAGCTCAGGATATGAGACTTAAAAAAAAAAAGATGAAGGAAGATAAGGGCAGGCAGGTAGTGAAGCCAAGAGAGGCAACGCGGTCATCGGGCATCTGTCACTATAACAAAACACCGGCCGTATTCACCTTATAGAAGAATGGTTTGTTTTGAGTCATAGGTTCAGGTTTCCCTGTTCATGGTCTCTAATTCCTATCACTTTGAGCCTATGGCAAGACAAAGCATCATAATAGGGAGCATATACTAGAAGAAAGTTGTTTATCCACCTGAGGACCTGAGGACAGGAAGCAATGGGGAGGGGTGGAGAGATGAAAAGAATTCCTGGTTTCCCCCCACCCTCAGAGGACCTGAGTTTAGTTTCTTTTTTTTTTTTTTTTTTTTTTTTTTTTTTTTGGTTTTTTTCGAGACAGGGTTTCTCTGTATAGCCTTGGCTGTCCTGGAACTCACTCTGTAGACCAGGCTGGCCTCGAACTCAGAAATCCGCCTGCTCTGCCTCCCAAGTGCTGGGATTACGGGCATGTGCCACCACCGCCCGGCTTCTGAGTTTGGTTTCTAATACCAAATCACCTGTAATCCCAACTCCAGGGCTTCCAACACCTCTCTTGGCCTCCAAGGGCACTCATACATACAAATCATGCATGCATACACACGCATACATACACATACACACACACACACACACACACACACACACACACACAAATAAAACTAAAGTAAAATATTCTTTAAAAGGAGAAGGAGACAGACAGAGTGGAGGGGCTTAAGTTCCAGAATTCCCTTGAAAGGCACTGACAGGCTCTAGCAGGCCCAAGCTGGGCAAACATGGCGCTGACAAGATTGCCTTTTACCACGGAATGCACTCACTGATAAGTGGATATTAGCCCAGAAGCTCTGAATACCCAAGACACAATTCACATATCAAATCATTCCCAAGAAGAAGGAGAGGCCCCTGGTCCTGGAAAGGCTTGATGCAGCATTGTAGGGGACTGCCAGGACAGAGGAGTGGGAGGGGAGTCATTGGGGAATGGGCAGAGGGAAGAGGACTTATGGGACTTATGGGGAGGGGGGAACTGGGAAAAGGGAAAAATCACTTGGAATGTAAACAAAGAATATAGAAAATAATAATAATAAAAAAAAAACAAGATTGCCTTTTGCCCTTCTCCCCCATGCCCTCTACCTTACTAAAGCATTAGATTACATTCCTGAAGCCAGTCACCACAGCCCACTCCCGTATTTGAACACTTTCTCCTCCTGAGGCTGAGTATAAAGGTCCGGCTATCAAAGCATTGAAGTCCAGCAGTCAGAACACCCCTTTGGCTACCCTAATTAACACACCCAGTCAAAATTAACCACCTGTCCTAACACGGGGCTCTGCCCCTTTGCCTTTTCCTTTTTGTTTCTGTGAGTTTTGTTTTGTTTTGTTTTGTTAGGGGGTTTTGGTGGGTTGGTGGGCTGACTGGCTGGCTGGTTTTGGAACTAGCTCTGTAGAACAGGCTGGCTTTGAGCTTAGAGATCAACTGGCCTTGGCCTCCCGAAATTAAGGTTGTGTGCCACCACTGCCTGTCCCCCCTTTCCCGTTATAAACCACCGTGTGCTGTGGGCCATGTCTGTGTCCTTTCTAGAGCCAGTCATTTGTCCCTCTGAGCAAACAGCCCTTCCCCCTCTCCGGTGTTCCTTTTCTCTTCTCCCTCATCCTCCATTCCCTGCCCTTTGTCCTTCTGAGGCAAATAAATCTCCTTTGCAGAGAACCGGGTCTTGTTTTTGCAAACACCTGAACAGTAGAGGCCAGACTCACACTGTGATTTCTTAAATTTCTATTAAGAACAATGACTTCGCCTAACAGTCCGTGCCGAAGTCAGCATCTGCTGAAAGTTCACTCATGCTGCTAAAATGATTTAAGTAGTAAGAAGGGTAGGAAACTAAATGAATCCATGGGCAACAGCTACTAACCACAAAGCAAAAAGTAGACGTGGTCCTCCAGACGCCGGCACCATCTCCTCGCTTTATGAAGCTGCAAGAGGCCTGGCCATAAATGGATGTCCCATGCAGGGCACAGAGGCTGGGCAATCCTAAGTTGCTGCCTGCCTTGGTGCTTGTCCACATTTCTCTAGCTCTTTGCCCATGACAGATCAGACCCTACAGAGGATGCAGAGTATTCTTAATACTACAGTTGCCCCTGACTTGCCTGTGAGCCTTGTTAGGTCCTGCTACACACAACCCAGCGCTGGAACTAGAAGCTTGGGAGGATGGGTCCTTTCTCTTCAACCACTTCATGTTGGTATAACATTTATTTTTTCCATGACTGTAAAAGCAATGTCTGTTTAGCTCTCTCAGCTTCGAGAGTATTTCATGCCCCCGCCAAATGTGCTTTCGACATTCATCCCAAGCTGGAGGTCCCCGGCTGACGGCAGAAGCCACCACTGCCTCTGGTTCCAGGAGCCACTCTGTCAGTCTGGAGCAGTGGTTCTCAACCTTCCTAATGTTTAATATAGTCCCGCATGTTGCGGTGACTCCCAACCATAAAATTATCTTTGTTGCTATTTCATAACTGCCATTTTGCTGCTATTATGAATCGTAAAGTGTATGTTCTCTGATGGTCTTCAGTGACTCCTGTGAAAGGGTCACTCATCCCCCAAAGAGGTCATGACCCACAGATTGAGAGCCACACTGGTCTGGAGCCTCAGGAAAATACCATCAGTGCTAACTCATTCTAAAACAGAGGAGGAAGATCATCAAATCTGTACACTAGGATTCTCCCTCTAAGCAGTCATCCAAAGAAAAGGCAAGCAGCATGAAGCACCAGGGTCATGAGCTGTGAGAGGAAAGAGGCGGCCCTAGCATCTTGGCATAACTTCCTGCAGTGAGGTCTAGCTTCGCTCCATATGTCCCTCCCCCGTGGGCTGGGAGACTGCCAGGACCAACTGTCTATGGCAAAAGTGAGACTGTACCCCTTTCCAGGCCAGGCATTTCTATTTCCTGTCTTAGGGAACCTGTTATCCGAATCCTTGCTCCAAAGGAAGTCAGCACCACATTAGAACCCCAGTCCACTGAGAGTACCTGCTTCTGAGCTCTGGTAATACAGGGCAGCCCGGGAGGATGCGGTCAGAGGTGCCCAGGAGGAGGAAGTGAGGCAAGCATGATGACAGGAAAGACAGTGGGCAACTGGACACGATGCCAGCCTCGCAGGGAGGCAGGCGGGAGCAGGGAGCGAGGGTAAAGCGTGCATACCTGGAGACACACCAGAAAGCTCTCAACAGGTCACACACACTCTGAGAGCACAGTCTGCATCTTCCCTTACCCTCTGGCCTCAGCTTAAATGTCCTGGCTGCTGACAAATATAGAAGCAAGTCGCCACATCCCCCGCATCGCTTTTCAGCCCTGTCGTCTCTCCCACTCCTCTATCTACAGCTGTCTCAGCCTCGTGTCCTTTAGGCCAATTACACATGCCAGCATGACCTGCCCGTGCCACTCCTAGAGACATGACCCTGAGCTCTGTGGTTCCTCAGCAGAGGTACACCGCCGTTCCTCCTGCCGGTGCTCATCCCTAACCCCTACCTCGGCTCCAGTGCGAAGAGGAGTGCATTCATACATGCTGTCCTAATGGTATCACCCTGCCCTGCGGTCCACCAAGCAGTGTCCTGCCACAGGGGTCACCAACCATACCAGTTAGACCAGCAATTCCAGGAATGCAGGACCTGGAGAGCCCTGGAAAAACCTGATGTCTGCTCTGAGGCTGACCTGTCCAGTGCCCTGATCATTATAGCACATGAAGAGTTTGCAGAAGAGACACAGGGAATATATTTCCAATTCATGGCAAGCCACTAGTAGCCCAGAATGCCCATGTTCACACATGTAGTGTAGTTACTGAGTTAAGAAGGTCTAACAAATAAGCGAATCACAAGAGTATTCAGACTCAAGCGCGGGAACATAGATGCCACATGTGTTTAAGGCATGGTCATTACAGGAGGCTCCCATGGCAAAGGTTTCTGGAGTGAGAATTTCCTCATACTTAATGATAAATAAAATGAGTACAAGCCGGGCGTGGTGGCGCACGCCTGTAATCCCAGCACTTGGGAGGCAGAGGCAGGCAGATTTCTGAGTTCGAGGCCAGCCTGGTCTACAGCGTGAGTTCCAGGATAGCCAGGACTATACAGAAAACCCTGTCTCGAAAAACAAAAAAAAAAAAAAAAAAAAAAAAAAAAAAGAGTACAGAAGCCAGATGTGGAGGCACCCACCTAAAATCCCAGAACTTGGGAAAGGGAGGCTGAGACAGGCCAGCCTAGGCTCCACTGCAAAACCATATCTATAAATAAGTACGGACATACATACAGATTCACACAGACACACACACACACACACACACACACACACACACACACCACACCACACCAGCTAAATCAGAGCAGGTGAGGTAGACAAGGAAGGCAACACAACAAGCACAAAATAGCATCCGCAACAGAAAGGAGAAAGCCCTCAGCTCCGACAGAAGTTCCCAGTGCATTTTCTGAGCATGACAAGGAAGTAATCCCTTCATGCCAGAGTCATGGGTCCTCAGGGGTTTGCTTCTTATCCCATTTTCCCCACAAGCACTGGGAGTTTCAGCAGCTCTGAGAACATGAGGTACCGTGGTGAGGACTAGCCCCACCCACTCAGCATCTCTTCCACACAGTCTGACAGCTGCTCTAGACATCACAGTCTCCTTCCTGCTGTGCTCTGCAGCCAGCCCAGTAGCAGGCCCACTGGACTGCACCTCAATGATAGAGAAATCACCACAGCTACCTGAGTGGAAGCAGCATAATACCTTAAACCCTGGGTAAACATCACTGTCCATTAAAGGCAAACCAGGCATATTGCTCTCTTATAAAACCTTCATGGGGTTCAAAACCCTTTACTGAATCCCCTGAGCCCAGCAGAGAGGGCAGCAAGGTCCGCATAGACCCAACGAAGGCAGAAGGCCAGGTGTGCATTTCACAGGGAACTGATCTCATCGGTGACATCAGCCTTCAGGGATGGAGGGTCACTCGATCCCAGGCTCTGTCATTCATGGCTACCCTGATACACCTCAGCTTCCTCATCTGATAGGGTCATTTTGGAAATGCAAGCAGATAATCCATGGGAAGCACTCACTCCGCACAGGGCTCTAGACTGAAAGCCCCTAATAAGAGATGTATTGGCATGCTGTGCACTGACAATGATAACGTAGAGGCAGCATAACTAGCTTGTCAGTGGGGGTGGCATACCCTGTTCTATGTAGATCCAGAAGAAGAGCTTGAGGTCACATCTCCAGCAGGTCAGAAACAATGGGAAGTGAGACAGCCGACTTCACTGCCTAGCACATGAACCTCGCTGATCTGAGCAGGAAGGGCTACTAACTGTTGAGAGCATGTATAGGAGGATTCAATGGGTGCTTGTTGGGAATGTGGAGGAGGTATTATAAAGGGAAAATAAATATTCTACCATGGAAGGAGAAGCTAAAGAAATGTTAAAACCAGTTGAACTACTTTCCATTTTAAAGGTGCTGACGTGGCCCGAGACACTAACATAAGGAGTATTTAGCAGTTCATTTACCCCCATCTCTTCAGCTCAAAGGCTTCCCAGGGGCTGGAAGCCGAACTCTCAAAAATAACCAAAGGTGGTAAACACGGAAAGCATGGTGCACGGTGCGCGTGCACGCTGTTCCCCCGAAGGCCGGGGAAGAACTGAGGCCAGAAGAGAGTGCAGCTCTCTGCACAAAAGTCCAAAAGTTGCAGAGAGAGATTTCAGTTAAAACACTGTAAATGTTGGTTAAAAATTCATGCCATGTTTTATTAAAATAATTAGATGGATCATATCCCCTGAGTTTAAATTCCGACCCATTATAAAATGAGATTGTTTACAGCACAGCTCTTCAGGCCCTGCATATAATGTTCTGGATAAAATGCATACCACTTCAAAACTAAAAGCATCTAATAATACGTGAAGCACTGCCGTCCGAGGACTCGACGGAAGCTGTCTTGCCTTCAGTCAAGCATCTCATAGGGAGAGTCAACACTGCCCCACTGAGATCGACCCCTGGAATACATCAGGGGTTTCTTGGAAATGGAACGACTCCATGAACATCAGGGACATGAGCAGCAGGGACAGCAATGCTGACAGCTCTCAATCCTAGGCTCTGCAAAGAAGCGACTGCTCAGAGGACCCGACTTCATCGCTCACTCTAAGTATGTTTACAGCAAAGCTAGGTCAGAGGGCCCGAGAGGTGTGTCCATGAGCCGGCTCATGGACAGAAGAGGCAGAACTATGTTCCTCTGTCAGAACCCAAGCACAGGCTAGTATTTAATTTACAGCAGGAAGATGCTACATATGTTTCTTCATGCCAAACAGATACATTTGGGGGCGGGGGGGAGGGGGGGTATTTGGTTTTCTCGAGACAGGGTTTCTCTGTATAGCCCTGGCTGTCCTGGAACTCACTCTGTAGACCAGGCTGGCCTCAAACTCAGAAATCCACCTGCCTCTGCCTCCCAGAGTGCTGGGATTAGAGGCATGTGCCACAACCGCCCGGCCCGACACATTTTATAAGGAAGAGAATCAAAAGAAACACATCTACAGGCATGTTAATAAAGAAATAAGGATCCAGGGCTGGAGAGAGGGCTCAGCACTGAGAAGATGGCCACCTTGCTCCTCACCCTCATATCTAAAGCAGAAGCCTGGCCAATTAAGACAAAGGCTTGAAGGCTTTTGACTACCACCAGCAGCTCTTAATGGATGGGACGAGTTCAAGGCCTGCTCAGGGCATGACACACAACAGTTCTGGGCCAATCAACTGCCTTAGCTTTCTTCACTCACCAACCCTGTGTCTGCTGGACGTGTACGGTTCCTCCCCTTCCCACAACCCAAATAAGCACCTTTCTTCAACTGCCGGTTCTGTGTCCGAGGTTTCTCTGCTGTTAACTGTTGCACTTCAGATTTTCCTTTTAAATCTTTGACTGGCAGAGAAAATGAACCTGATCAAGACCCCTTAACTGACTGGATCATGACCACATTCACCTTTTCTATGTGGGTGCTGAAACCAAAGCTCAGATCCTCCTGCTCTCATGGCAGGCAGGCATCTCCACCCACTGAGTTATCTCTACAGCCTTTGGATTCTATTATTTTACTGGAAAAAAAGTCTTTTTACACACATGTGCATGGGAACACACACAAACACATGTAATCCTATATGTATGTTCCCTTTGAGGGTGAACTGGCTCACACAGCACCTTATCCATCATGCACTGCTTTGCCTATCTGTTATGCTCTTGGCCCAGTGTTCCCACTCATGTCTCAAAACATGCAGATTAAAATTGTGTGTGTGTGTGTGTGTGTGTGTGTGTATGTGTATGCATGTATATATGTGTACGTGTATGTATGTAGATAGAATAAATACTATCTCAAAACTTTTGTACTGAATACCTTCCTAATATCATAATATCCTACATATATTAAGCCAAATAAAAATATATCTACAGGACTAGAGTAATAACTCAGTACTTAAGAGCTCTTGTTGCTGTTACAAAGAACTGGAGTTCAGTCCCCAGCATCCATGTTAGGCAATTCACAATTGTCTGTAACTCCTGCTTCAAGGGATATGATGCACTTCTGACCTGTGTGCACAACTGTGCCCACATGCACATACCTACACAGACACACAAACCTTTGAAAACATTTTGCTAATTAATTTCACTTGCTTCTTTTATTTGAAGAAGGGCCACTGGCTGGTACTAGAACACTGGCCCCAGGACCTTGCTTGCTCTCTTGCCTTTTTTTTTTCCTTTTTTTTTTTTCAATGTGAGCCCGGGGCCCCACACAGTTGGCTGTCCTGCCACGGAGCGGCCTGAGCCCCGCCTACCTCTGATCAGCTCTGGCCTGTAGCTCTTGCGCAGCTGGTCCAGGAAGCTGTTGTAGAAGCTCTCCGCCTGCTCTGTGGGCATGGCCAGGTGGAAGTCAGGCTTGTTTCCCTTGAGGACGCACTGGAGGGTGAACTGGCTGACACACAGCACCTCGTACTCCTTATCCATCACGCTCTTGGACCAGTGCTTCCCACTCTCGTCCTCAAACACACGCAGATTTAAAATCTTTCGAACCCTGTGGGGAAAGAGTGCAGTGAGAGCTACCTGAAGAATCACAAGGCCCCACCCACCACACGCCTATTTCCAAAGGCAGACAGACACACAGATGGCTCCAGCACTCACCGAAGCCGTGACACAGGCACTTTAGTGAACTATGCCTCACTTCCTTACCTTCTTGGTCATACCAACCCTGGCAAAAAGAGCTGCTCTGTGATTCTTTTTTGACAGTCCTCTAGTTCACAGTGGTCATCAGTGGACTTAAGATTACAGCCACCAAACCCGTAAGAAACTGAAGTAGAAACTGAAGAGAAGTGCTGGTCCTCACATATACTGGACCTTCAGGCTCAGAAGAAGTCAAGGAGGAGGGTGTGGTCCAGGAAAGGAGGTACAAACAGGCATCCATGCATACACATGCACACACGCATGTGCCCCTTAACCACATAGAACACAGAAACCACAGACAACAATGCTCCCCTTTATCCTCCCTAACACCGTACAGGCTGCTATACAGCCAGAGGGATCTGAGAATTTCACCCTCCCGCTCAGCACAGCTACGGCAGCAGCTTACTCTATAAGCAGCTTTTACTCCCGACTTTCCAGAACTTGGTCTCCACTCTTGCATTTACGGCTCGTGGTGGCTTTGCTTGTCTCTGTCCAGCGCTCAGGCAGGTTTGGGGTCATGCGCATGTTTCTCCACCCTGTTGACTGCACAGCAGTGTCTTCTATACTTTCCACCCTCACCTCACGGACTCTCTTCGCTCTGATCCCTGCCTCTCCTCTCCCCCATCTTTATTCCTTCTTCTCTGCTCCTCAGCTCTAATGGTTGCTACAACCTGTGGGCTCCAACTGCATTCCAATTATCCTCTCTTAGCTGCTTACTCGCCTTGATTTCTTCTTTCAGTCTAATACCCACCCCAGCCTCGCCTGCTCTGCTTCCCTAAGCTTGCTAGACCCCGGGGTACTCCGTACTGTCCTAGGTCGTTTATCCTCCAGCAGTTACTGGACTCAGAAGGGCCGCTCTTGCTAACTGGCTCATACAAGCAGCACAGTGGTGATATGCAGCAGCTGTGGCTGCTCTCACAGTCACTGTTGGAATGATGCAGAGTGTGGACCAGGCATCCTGAACGCCTGCACTGAAGACTATTCCCTAAATTACACTCAACTCTGCCGTGTCCAACCATATCCAACACTGCAAGTACTTCAACTGAAAGAATATAGCTGTTTTTTTTTTAAAGCAAAGAAATAACACCAAATGTATAACTATCAATACAATAACAAGAAAGACAAAAAGCCAAGACAGCATAACTCTCTAAAACTAACTCTACAATAATGGCAGCTAAGTAAGATGAGATTTCAGACAGCACACTCAAAGTAACGATGATGAGTATGCTCAGGGACCAATCAATCAGCTACACAAGGAAGGTGATGGGCGACATGAACAAGTGAGTCAGCAGAGAGGTAGAATACTGAAGAAACACCAGTCTGAAATTCTAGAAATAAAGACTCTGTGGAAAGTCTCAGCAATCCAGTGGCCCAAGGAGAGAATGGAATGTGAGTTTGAAGATTAGATCGGGGAACTAGAGCAATCCAACAACAACAAAAAACAAAAACAAAAAAACAAGGTACCAATGGGCAACTTCAATACCTGACTCTCACCAAAGTACAGTCTATCCCAACAACAGCAAAAATATCATCTACACATCTACACAAGGGGCTGGAGGGATGGCTCAGCACTTAAGAGCACTGCTGTTCTTCCAGAGGACCCCACATTGATTCCCAGCACCCACATGGAAGCTCTCAACTGTTTGTTAACTCCAGTTCCAGTACATCTGACACCCTCACACAACACCAATGCACATAAAATAAAAATAATAAATTACAAAACACCTGAACTAAACAGCATCGAATGGACACCCATCTTCTATAGAATATGCAAGCACTGCAAAACACATTTATTTTTCTTAGAAGTCCATGGAATTTTCTCTAAAATAGATCATATATTAGGAAACAAAGCAAGACTCAGAAAATACAATTAAAATCTGAAAATTTCAAAAAGCCTTTGTACTCTATCTGATCACAATGAAGTAAGACTAAAAATCAATAAGAAAAGCTCTAGAACACAGGCTCTTGGAGATCAAGCAGTACACTCTTGATCAATGAATGTGTCCTTGAAGGAATCAAGAAGGAAATGAGAAGCATTACTAGAATCAAATGAAAATGAAACTAGAACATAGCAGAATCCATGGGAAACAATAGAAGCAGCTGAGAGAGGCGTTTGCTGCTCTAAGCGCCTGCACTTAAAGTTGAGAAGCAAGGAGCAAATAACCTAATGATACACAGAGCTCTGGGGAAAGAAAACAAATCAAAAGGAAAATCATCAAGATCAGGATGAAAATTAATAAAAAGAAAACAAAAAAATAGAATCAATAAAACTAAGAGTTAGTTCTTCAAAAAAAAAATAAACAAGAAAATGCTTATCTAAATTAACCAAAAAAAAAAAAAAAAAAAAAAAAGAGAGAGAGAGAGAAGACACAATGATTTTCAAGATGAAAAGGGCATCGTTACAACAGATACTAATAAAATTGAAAAAAATCATTATGTCTTACCTAAAAAACATGTATTGTACTCAATTTTAAAATCTAAAAAAAAAAAAAAAAAAAAAAAGGATGAATTTTAGATGCATATGGCCTCCCAAATTAAAGTGAAATAAAATAAACAATTTAAACAGATCTATAAGCAGAGAATTTGAAACTGAAATTTTTAAATCCCATAACTAAAACATGTCCACATCCAGACAGATTCAGTGGTGAATTTATAAGACCATCAAAGAAGAACTAAGAGCAATGCTTTTGAATTACTCTGTAAAATAGAAAAGGGAAGAAATACTTCTGCTGTGACTTCAGTGAGTAATGTCCCTCTGTGAGGGACATACATTAGAACTCTTGGTCTCCAGTTGAGAGTGTTGTACAGAGCAGGAGCCTTGCTGAAGGACGTGTGTCCTGGGGGTGGGGGGGGGCAGGGTTTGAGAGTCTGGAGTCTCCCCGCACTCTCTGCTCAGGCTCTGCGTTCTGTGCCAAGCTTCCTTCTCCATCCACTATGCCTATTCCACCATTATGACTGCAAGCCAGAAAACCCTTTCTTCCTTAAGTTACTTTCGGTCTATTTTATCATAGTCACAGAAAACTAATACAATCACCAAACTCCTTCTATGAAGCTAGTATTAACCTGATACCAAAATCAAATAAAAAATATGATATAAAAACATAAAAATAATATTACAGACCAATCTCCCTGGTGAACACAGATTCAAAAATTCTCAACAAAATATTTACAAACAAATTCATGAATGCATCAAAAAGACTACACTTTATGATCAAGTTGGCATTATTTCAGATATGCAGGGATGGTTCAATATATGTAAATCAATAGATGTTATAAATGGTCTCAAGTACAGAAATCACATGGTCATCTTGGTAGATTAAAAAGACTTGACTCATCTGCCATTCCATAGCCTGGGCATGGGAGAGATGTCCTTGCCCCTCACCACCTGCAGCTGGTGGAAGAGCCCTGGGGTCATGAGAACAGGATAGCTGAACCCCAGGCTGCAGCACTCGAGAGAGCAGAACCTGCACTTCACCTGGGCCCAGAGGGCGTGACTGCAGGACACCTGGCCTGACCCTTGCCGGCTGCAGCACTGGGTGAGTTAGCTGGGGCAGTGCAAGAGAGCTGGCCCTGGGGATGAGAGTGCAGGAGAGCTGGCAGACTAACCAGATCCAGGGTTTTGATTGGGCCCAACCCAACATCTACCCCATCTATGAGCTGTGGAAGTACATGAAGGGGCAGGTCCTGCAGATCCAAAGCTGCAGGCTCTCCATGACACAGGGCAAAAACAGAATATCCAAGAGGAGTCCTGTTGAGGATCCAGTATTAACAGTGAGGCAGAAGCCAGGGACCTCGAGCCAGAGCAATGACTTATTACAATGAGCGTTTGCAAATAAAGATGTGTAAGAAAAAGGGTATACCGTGGGACACACTGTGACATACTACAGCTTCCACAAGGTGTTTTTTGTTTTGTTCATCTTTAGTCAGTTGGTTAGTTGTTTTGTTGTTGTTGTTGTTGTTTGTTTGTTTTTTGGTTTTTGGTTTTTTTTTTTTTTTTTTGGTGGGGAGGTTGCAGGGCAGAGGGAATATACAAAGAGACAGGGAAATGAGTGGGATTGGGGTTAAAGAAATCTATAAAAATTACAAAAAAAAAAAAAAAGGCAAGTGATGTGGCCTGTACATCACTTTAATCCCAGCACTTGGGAGGATACAGGGGAATCTCTGAGTTTGAGGCCAGCCTGGTCTACAAAGTAAGTCCTAGGACAGCCAGAGCTGCAGAAAAACACTGCCCCCCCCCAAAAAAATCCTGAGGTAACCCAGAAGAACCATACCTCAACATAAAGGCTACTACAGTCAACATTATATTAAGTGAGGAAAAACTTTCCGCTGAAACCATGAAGACAACAAAGGTGCCAACCAACTGTCTCCACTCTTATTCGACACAGTACTGGAAGGCTTGTCTAGGGAAGTAAGACAAGAGAAGGAAATAAAAGGCTTACAAGTAGGAAAGAACAATGTTATAGAATCTACTTGCAGATGATATGATTCTGTACATAACAGAACTTAAATATTTCAGCAGAAAACATTTAGAACTAATACTTTCAACAAAGTGACAAGATACAAAATTAGCATATGAAAATCAGTGGCCTTCCTATACAAGCATACTGAAAAAGAAATCAGCATAACAATCTCATTCATAATAGCCTTAAAGATAGATAGATAGGTAGGTAGGTAGATAGATAGATCATAGCATCTCTTCTCAGCAATAGAACACTGACTAAGATACCAAGCACACAGAACACCTCCATAATGAAACTTAAAACACTGAAGAAAGAATTCACAAGGATGGTAGAAGATGAAAAGATCTCCTAGGTTCATGAATTAGTAGAAGTGATATTGTAAAAATGGACATCATATCAAAAACAATCTACAGAGTCAATACAATCTCAATCAAAACTGCAGTGACTTTTTCACTGATATAGAAATAATATATTAAAATTTATGTGGAAGCAAAGAAAACAAAAAACAAAATTCCAAGATAGCCAAAGCAATCCTGAGCAAAAACGAGTGCTGCTAGAAGTGCATACTCCACAGCCACCTTCAGACAGTCCAAAGTTAAAACACAAAGTCTACAAACTGGAACTAGTATTCATATACTAGACACAACATTCAACATTTGTATTTCTGGGCCTAGGGTATCTCACTTAGTATAGTATTTTCCAGCTCCATCCATTTTCTGCACTTTTTCTTAATGGCTGAATAAAGTTCCATCATGTCAGTAGAGGTCAGGAAGCTAGAAATTACCCATGTGAGGCGATAGGGAAAAGATCTTAATGGGGCAAGGAATAGAACACATTTGATGTGAAAGAAAAGAATGAAAATACTACGGGTTAAAGGTTAAGTGGGTAGGAGAAAAGGAGAATGGGAAGTTGATTAACAAAAGCTGAAGATGCCGGGCGGTGGTGGCGCACACCTGTAATCCCAGCACTTGGGAGGCAGAGGCAGGCGGATTTCTGAGTTCGAGGCCAGCCTGGTCTACAGAGTGAGTTCCAGGACAGCCAGGGCTACACAGAGAAACCCTGTCTCGAAAAATAAAAAAAAAAAATAAAAAAAATAAAATAAAAATAAAAATAAAAATAAAAAAAGCTGAAGATATCTGAAAAAGCCTTACAGAAGTCTATTACTTTATAAGCCAAGTAAAAATATAATTAAGGGGCTGGAGAGATGGCCCAGCAGTTAAGAGTATCTCCTGTTCTTCCAGAAAATCTGAGTTCAGTTCCAAGCACCCACATCAGGCAGTTCCTAACTGTACACTTCAAATGTCAACTCTGGATGTCTCGATCCCAAGACACAAATATGAACAACCAGCCAGTATGCCTCTTCCAGACCCCAGCATCCTGTTACAATAGGCTGTGAGGAAAAGCAATTTAGCTGAAGCATAAGACAAGGGCCTCAAAATAGCAATTATGACTATGTTCAGAGGCCTTAAGGAGCCTATGAATAAATGCCTTAATGAAGACTGTGCAGATCTAAAGAAACAGTTGGATGGAATAATGAAAAAAACACAAGACATAACAGAAATTAAATCACTAAAGAAAACACAAACTGAAATAAACCTTGAAAGGAGAGATTCAGTATGTCAAACAAAAGCCTCAGAGGTAAGCCTCACCAGCAGATTAAAAGACATAGAAAAAAGATATTCAAGTCTCAAAGACAAGGTAGAAGATATGGCTAGTTTGGTCAAAGAAAATGTTAAATCATAAAATAACCCAGGCAAAAAAATCCAGGAAATCTGAGGCATTAATGTTATACCTATTTATTGAGGAAAGAGAAGAAACACAAGTCAAAATCACAGAAAATATTTTTTTAAATCAAAAAAAAAATTTCCCCATTTAAAGAAAGAGGTGTCTATCCACATGCAAAAAAAAATGTACAGAAAACCAAACAGACAGAAACAGAAAAGAAACTCCCTATCTTAAGGTTTCTATTCCTGCACAAAACATCATGACTAAGAAGCAAGTTGGGGTGGGAGGAGGTCATATTCAGCTTACACTTTCACACTGCTGTTCATCACCAAAGGAAGTCAGGACTGGAACTCAAGCAGGTCAGAAAGCAGGAGCTGATGCAGAAGCCATGGAGGGATGTTCCTTACTGGCTTGCTTTCCCTCAGTTTCCTTTGTTATAGAACCCAAGACCACCAGCCCAGGGATGGCACCACCCACAAGGGGCCCTACCCCCTTAATCACTAATTGAGAAAATGCCTTTCAGCTGGATCTCATGGAGGCATTTCCTCACCTGAAGCGCCTTTCTCTGTCATAACTCCAGCTTGTGTTAAGTTGACACACAAAACTAGCCTATATACTCCCTATGACACATATTAAGCAAAACACCAAATGTACAGAACAAAGAAAGGATATTAAAAATTGCAAGAGGGGCTGGGCGGTAGTGGCGCACACCCTTAATCCCAGCACTTGGGAGGCAGAGGCAGGTGGATTTCTGAGTTCAAGGCCAGCCTGGTCTACAAAGTGAGTTCCAGGACAGCCAGGGATACAGAGAAACCCTGTCTTGAAAAACCAAAAAAAAAAAAAAAAAAAAAAATTGCAAGAGGAAAAAGTCACATATAAAGGCAGGTGTATTAGAATAATACCTGACTTTTCAATGGAAACTCTAACAGCCAGAAGGTCCTGGACAGATGTTCTACAAGCTCTGAGAGACCACAGATGCCAGCCCAGACTACTATACCCAGAAAAACTATCATTCACAATCAAAGAGCAAGAAAAACACTTTAGGATAAAAACAAATTTAAGCAATTTCTACCCATCGATTTCAGCTCTACAAAGGCAATAGAACAAAAACCTGTCTAAAGAGAACTATAACTACAACCAAGAGGTCACAAAATATAATAATCCCAGAACAGCAAATCAAAGGAAAGGGACCCCACACCACCATAGCAAAATAACAGGAACTGATAAGCAATGTTCATTAATACATTATTCACATTGAGTCTGGAGAGATGGTTCAGTACTTAAAAGCACTGGCTGCTCAACCAGAGGTCATGGATTCAATTCCTCAGCACTTACATGGCAGCTCACACCTGCCTGTAACTCCATTCCCAAAGGATCTGATACTCTCACACAGACGTACATACAAATAAAACACCAACTACCATAAATTTTTTTAAAAAAATGAATTTTTAATTTTTAAAAAAATCTGGCTCTTGCCTCTCTTATCCTCATGTTCTCTTGTTCTCTCTTGCCCTCTTAGGCACTTCCCTGCCCCCCTCTATTCCCCCCTCTCTCCACATGGTCATGGCTGGCCTCTACTTCTCTACTCTCTCCTCTCTGCCTTTCTCTGCCTCTACTACCCTCTTAACTCCCCTCCCCATGCCTTAAATAAACTCTATTTTATACTTAAAAAAAATTTCAACATCAAGGGTCTCAATTCCCCCAATAAAAAAGACACAGGCTAACAGACTGAATTAGAAAATAGGATTCGTGCTTGCTTCGGTAGCACATATACTAGAAAATAGAATTAATAGAATTCATCTTTCTGATGCAAACAAGAAACACACCTCAACATCAAGAACAGATACAACCTGATCACAAAAGGATAGAAGAAAGTAGTTCAAGTAAATAACCCAAGAAGCAAGCAAGAATATATCTCAAACTAGACTTCAAAACTAATCAGAAGAAATACAGAGGGACACTACACACTCATTAAAGGAAAACCCCACCAAGAATATACTACAATTCTAAACATGCACCAAACACAACAACACTCAAGTTCATAAAAGAAACACTACTAACGCTAAATCTACAGTGATAGTGAGATTTCAGTAGTCTACTCTCGCCAATAGACAGGTCATCCACACAAAAAGTGAACACGGAAATACTGAGCTAAATAATGTCATAAATCAAATGGATTTAGCAGACATCCACAAAATATTCCACCCATGATTTCTTCTCAGCAGCTCAAGGAACCTTCTCCAAAACTGACAACATATTAAGATACAAAACAAGTCTTAACAAATATAAGAAAATTCAAGTAACACCCTGATCATTGAGGATTAAGCTGGATATCAACAAAAAGAGAAACAGCAGATGCTTGGAAACTGAACAACACACTACTAAATGAAAACTGGGTCAAGACAGAAATCAAGAAGTAAATTTAAAACGTTTTAGAATTGCATTAAAAAGAAAATACAACATACCCAAACCTATGGGACACAATGAAGGTGGTTCATAGCATTAAGTGCCTACATAAAAATATCTGGAGAGATCTCATATAAGTAACTTAAAGACACACTTGAAAGTTCTAGAACAACAAAAAGAAATACCCCAAAACAGTAGACAGGATAAAATAATCAAGCACAGGGCTGAAATCAATGAGATGGAAACAGAGAGAGACAGAGACAGAGAAAACCAAAGAATCAATGAAACAAAAAGTTGGATATTCAAGAAAATTGACAAGATTGACAAATACTTAGCCAAACTAATCAAAAGATAAAGGGAGAAGATTCAAAAATTTGACATGAAAAGGAAGATATTACAACAGACACCAAAGAGACTCATAAGCACGTACTTTAAAAATATGTATTCAAAAAAATATATTCTACCGAAATAGAAAACCTAAAAGAAATAAATACGTTTCTTATTATATACCACCTACCAAAGTTAAATCAAAGTAAGATCAGATAAGCAATTTAAACAGACTCATAACCCCTACTGAAACATAAATGAAAATCAATGTGGCAGTTCCTCAGGAAGCAGGAGTAGACTAACCTCAAGATGTAGCTATCCCGTTCTCGAGCATATGCCCAAAGGCCTGTACACCCTACTACAGGGTCGTACACTCATCGACATTCACTGTTCAACTCCTAAGTACACCAAAACTGAAATCACTCTTGGCATCTATCAACTGAGGAACTGATAACAAAAACATGGTATATATTTACATAATGGGATATTATTTAGTTGTTAATTATGGAATTTTCAGGTATATGGATAGACCTAGAAACAATCATCCTAAGTGGAGAAACCAGACCTAAAGACAAAAAATTCCTCTTTTCTTTTATGTGTGTATGTTAGTGCTTAAGCTTTTGGTATGTGTGCTACAATCAGAATATCCACAGAAGTTAGGTACCAAGTAAGGGACCACACAAGAGAGGGAGAATCTTCCAAAGAAGAGGGCATAGAATACTGTGTTATAAGAGAGAAAATGTGGACGGAGATCGAAGGGAAAGGAGGGAATGTGAGGAGGGACAAGTAACACCAAACAATTATTTGTTTGTTTGCTTGGCTGCCCTGGAATTCAATATGCAGACCAGGCTAGCCTTAAAATCACAGAAATCCTCCTGCCTCTGCCTCCCCATCACCATTGCAGGTGTGAGCCACCACCACACCCATCCCTAAAGGCCTTTAGAAAAGCCATGTGGGCTGTCAATCACAACCACCCAGTGCCAGGGAACATGATGCCTTCTCTGGCTTCTGTGGACACCAGGAACACACATGGTACACATTCATACATACAGACAAAACACGTAAAATAAAATAAATAAACCTATTAAAGATATTTTAAAAGTCAAATGGAAATCTATTACTGTAGAAGTTTCCTAAAATACATATGCATATGAAAGGAATTAAAATGGTGTCACAAAAAAATGGGGGAGACCAATGCTCCCAACTAGACATCTTATGACACCAAGTAATACATCCAGTTATATGGAAATGGTTCATATCACATTGAGTTGTTGTCTAAGGTGTCCCATTGACCCCTCCAAATATTACAGGATATTGCCAAGGCTACTGTTTGCTCCACACAGCCCAAGGCCCTACTGCTGAAGACACCATTTACTTATGTCATTGGACACAGAGAAATCAAGCTGATGCCCTACTGGAAGCTGCAGCCCTACTAACTAGCATCCATTGTGACAGAAGGTACTGTGCATTCTACTGGAGAAGAAAAGTAATAATATCATGCAGCTGCAACTATGTGACCTACAACAGCAACCAGCCTGCAACATATAGTGGTACAACAGTGACACAAATTTTATGGGAATAACCAATCAGCTTCTGATTGAACTCAAGGCCCACTCCTTGAGATGGAACCCATATCTGACACTGCTAAAGTGGCCCAGAACCTGAGACCTAGGTAGGCCATGGGCCCTAGGAGAAAACCTACTAACATTGTTCTGTTAAAGGAACAAAGAAATAAAATGACTTACTGACATATTGCTCTATTCATAGATCAGTGCATCATTCAACCAGCACAGAGAATCACCTTCTTGCAGGAGCTGGTAAGTAACACAGAGATACAGGTAGGGCATTTGGTCTGGTGCTGCTTGTATTTAAATGCTAAATAATGGCTCCCAAGATCTGGTGGTGGCGGTGGTGGTGGTGGTGGTGGTGGTGGTTCTTCTTCTTCTTTCTTCTTCTTCTTCTTCCTCCTCTTCCTCTTCCTCCTCCTCTTCCTCTTCCCCCTCCCCCTCTTCCTCCTTCACCACCACTACCACCACCATGCATAGACCATCACCTACACCAAGTGATGCTGTGTAAACCTTGCTTCCCATGTTAATTGGTCAGTAAAAGACTAAAGTCTGTGACTGGGTGATAGATAGAGGTAGGTGGGTTTTCTGTTACCTGGCTGTGGGTCACATGTAGAAAGAATGGGAGAGAAGAAAGGACACTGGAGAAGAGGAAAGGAGATGGACAATGAGCATATAGCCAGGAGAAGCAGCAAGTAACAGGGACATACGGCTGGGATACGACAGAATAGCTCCAAAGCCTGCCCAATCTAGGCTTACAGCTCGTAAAGAAAAATCCCTGGATTATGCATCTTTTATACGGGCTAGTTAGAAACCATAATACCTTCTACAGACCCATACCTGGACAAAGTGCGGAGAGTGAGGACTATGTCTTTATCAAACCCTCCCCTCGAGGCTACAGAAGAGCAGAAAGATTTGAATGGTTAGCTCCAAGAAACAGTGTCTTTCTTGTAGACACAGCAGGACTGATGCCCATGTGAACTGAGTCTGCGACATCACTCACGGGGCCTGCATGGGGTCAAACGCAACAAAGTCCCAGCGTGGAGAAGGGAAAGTGATGGAGCAGTCCCACCCTAATCAAGAGGCTATTCTCAATTGCTGTCTGCTCGGAAAGGAAAAGTCTTGTCTTCTCTAGTAGAGTGTCATTGGGTATATCAACTACAGTCCAGGAAGTAGTTGGCAACACAAGATATACATATAAAGCATTTGTGTGTGTGCATGGAGGTTTTAATACTTACAGGTGACAAAGGGCAACTGCCCTGGCAAGGAAGTGGGCCAGGCAATGGCTGTAAGCACAATTTAAGAGCCACCTGTATGCAAGCTCAAATCCCAATTCTAAGAGCCACCCTTTGAAGCTGAAGGCAAAGACAATGTCATCCGGTGACTAATTACATGGGTGTCCTGGGTGAAGGGTGCTGTTCATTACCTCTGCTTCAAGAGCAAGGTTTGTCTTATGTTGAGTTCTATCTCTTAACCACCAACAGTAGGTCCCAGTCCAACCGTCAGTTAATTTGCTCATTACTGCGACCAAATACCTAACAGAACAAACCTGCAAAGAGGGAAGGTTTCTGATGGCTCAGAGTTTCGGGTGTTTCCATCTCCTACATCAGGGAGAATATGGCAGAGCAGTCAGCTCCTAACACAGCCAGCATGTCCTCTTATTCCATCTGCACCCCAGCCTATGAGACACTGCTCTCTACACTCACTAAGAGGCCTTTCCCTTACTTACTCCTCTCTGGAAAAGACCCTTGAATGCCTACCCAGAGCTGAGCCTTACTAATCTCCTATGAACATCGCAACCCAAATAAATAGATGATCAAGATTAGTCATCACAGCATTAAAAAAGATTCAGACCCAGAACCAAGTCTTACCCACTTTCCCACTCTACTCCATTTGAGCTCTTAAAGGACTCACTCCATCAATACCAACATCCCTAAAGTGGAATCAAACTGCCTTGATTAGTCATCAACATCTTAGGAAGAATTAGGTTCTGGGCCTGACTTTGAATGTAATAACTATACTGAGGCTCTGGGCATCAAGGGACAGCATCTGAACTGAATATAGCAAGCACTAGGGGAGAAGCAGGGGCAGATGAAGATTCACTCCATTGAGACCGCCTGCCTGGAGAAGAGCGGCAGCCCAGGTGCCAGCCAGACTCTAATTCAGGGTCAGGTTTTCACTGAGTGAGGATGTCCAGGGCCTGGAGCAAGGAAATGAGCCTCTCTGAGTTCCAGATCCTCACATGACCGATGAACAACTTGGCATTCTGCTCAAACAGTACTCAAGTCACCATGCCCCATTTTAAAGAGAAATCAGACAGAAGATGCCCAACTTTTATGAGAAAGAAGTACTGTTGGCAGAGGTGATGGCACATGGGCATAAGGTAAACTGGGGTCCTATCCAACTGCTGACAGGGACTGAGGTTGGGCACATCACTCTTGTTTTGTCTTGTCTGCGTGGAACAATGTTTAAAAGCGACACAGGCTCAGTTTATAAACACAAAGCATTACCCGAGCTGCCAGGATGGCCAGCACACAGGGGGACTTAGTAATGACTTTAGAAACCCAGCTCTTACATGTGCTCCAGTTCCTTCTGTGAGTCTTCCATGGAAATGCCCAGCAAGACACAGAGGCCCCGTCCGATGGCGCTTATCTGCTCTCCTCCAACTACAAGGAACCAAAGCAGAGGAAAGACTTAGCTATAAGCAGGCATCATGAAGCATCTTTTCAGCCACTCGATGACCATCCTTAACATCACACATGCTTCTTACCACTCCTTTGGCTAAAGTCGGTGAGGGTGTGAGCCAACAACTCCCATCCACTCTGGTTTCTCATCCGGAGCCCACAGGAGCTGTAAGGTGGATAATCACTAAGCAGGGTATTAGCCCCAGATCTTATTTGCAACTTTGGGTCCATTGCCTGGGACTTTCCACACAGTCCCATGCATGAATCTGAATACCAGAAAGGTGATTTCCTCCTTCAGAGACTCCAGCTCAGCAAGATAAATTCTCAGAAAGGAGATTCCTGCTTTTCTTGTAAGTCAGCAAATCTAGTAACTCAAAACGGCAGAGAATGGAAAATGTTCATGGCATAAAAACAAATATGTTTTTCCTGCTTACTACAAGGGCAAATTCATTACCCATAAACACTGTGACTTATGTGGTAAGCGTCACCTCGGAAACTGCTGTCATCTCCCAGCGTATTTCTAAAATGGCATTCTAAGCCAATAGCATCTAAATCTTTTTGAATCATGCAGTGTATCCATTAAAAAAAAAAAAAAAAAAACTCTAAGAACACCATGCTAATATCTGTGTATGTATTTATAGTCAAATGTACTCCCTATGACTTTTAGCCAATATCTCAAATTTTTGGCACAGTATTTAGACTAACATTCATCATTATGTTGGTGAAATTAAACTCATATTTTAAATGGCAACCTTGATAATTTTCTCCTTTTGCCCAGTCTCATTATATTATGGTTGTTGTTTTTCTTTTTTTTTATTTCATTTTGTACTGACCTAATGTTCCAGGAAGGAATAGAAGAATAAACTTTGCCATTGTGTATGTGGGGGAAGAGAGGGTGTGTTTTGCTTCTGCTGTGCAGAATGAACTCTGCCATTGTGTGTGTGTGTGTGTGTGTGTGTGTGTATGTGCGAGTGCACACATGCATGCGTGCATGTTACCTCTGCTGTGAACTAACATTTGCAAATATTCCTAACAAAGGAGCACATACTAAGCCCCAGCTTCCTCAACTTTCTATTGTAATTATATACGGAATCACATGACCAAAGGCAAGGGTCGCAAGGAAAAAAAACTGGCAAAAAGGTTTCTGAGTACACATACACCAAAACGTAAGGCAAAACCAAACATATCATGTGCCCAGGGTGCTCTGGCAGTGCTCATTCGTGCTGCTTCATGATGCCACTTTAATGTAGCCTTGGATCTGAACACAGAACACGCACATATGCCACGAAACACCAACAAACATGGCCTGAAACGACTCTATCCAGATATGATGCTCTCCCATGTCTCAACTGTAATGTTTTGATAGTACACACCAAGTTTTAAGCTCCTTATGCTCAGAAACATCGTGGCTTGTAGGAAAGAATGGCTTTTAATATTTCCTACTATTATCTTCAGCACATGAGCATCAAAGTAATGAGGCAGGCAAGCATAGGGAACAGGTTAGCCAACTAGGACTCCACTTGGTTTGGACTTTGCACTCTCCTCTGAGCAATGTACTTAGGAACCTCTTAGCAGCCTAGAACCCCGCCTGCATAAACTGCGTGTACTCCTGAGGTCTCGCTTACATTATTTGCCACTACATTAATTAGGGTCACGTATTTACATTATTACAGTTGGCTGAATTTTTGTTGATTCATCTACTCGTGTGACATGGATGTGTGCATATGTTTGTACCATGGCATGCATGTGGAGGTCAGAGGACAACTTGTAGGCGCTCTCTCTTCAGGTGCTCGGGTTTGGTGGCAAATGCTTTTAACTGACTAAGCCATCACGTAGGCCCTTTGTAATTGCTTCAATAGATGGAAATAAGTTCTTCCCCTTGGCAACTTCTTGAGAATGCCCCATCACTACTCAAACATATATCCTGGACCACATCTGGAAACTACAGGCAATGGCCCCTCCCCCCTAGACTCGTGACTGTCATCCAGGTCACTCCCTCACTCTTATCCTGAAGTTTACCCATAAACACTGTGACTTACGTGGCAAGCATCCCCTTAAGCTCAGAAGTGGTAGACACTTCGTGCAAGTACCAGCCCGGGGCCTCAGACATCAGGCCTTGGTTTGGTAGGACAGGGTTACACTCTGTGGTTTCAGTCTGCACTTCAACTCACCAGGTAGCCCAGGCTGGACTCAAACTAGAGAGCTCCTACCTCTGCCCCCAGGGTGCTAGGGTGATAGGAATAGGCTCCTGTCTACAACCAAAGGTACATTTTCCAAACTCCTGATCCGAAGGGAGGGCTTAAGGGACCAAAGCTCAAAATGTAAATCTGTTGGTGATGGCCACATCAAGTAGACAGATTCTCCCCCAAAAGAGCAAAACCATCTTTCATCAATGAATTTTCCCGGTTTTCATGTGCTCAATATTTACGGAAATGTTACTAGAGTCTTATCAACTCCAGTCCTATTCTGCTCCTTCTTAGTCCACGATGGTTCCAAAACCAAAGCTTACAGAACAGCTTGCAAATCACTAAGTAGAATTAAAAGGTGGGCTCTCAGGTCTAAATATGTGGTTTGGCTACTTGGTTGGGGAGGAGTTTTGGGTCTAGATTTAAACTCAAAAACACATATTTGGTCTAAAATGACTGGAAGAAAAAGGTATCTTGTATTATTTGAACTGAAACGTTGGTGGGGAGAGTGTCACAGGATCTCTTTTGTTGTCCAATCTGCTTTGAATTCCTGGCCTCAATCTCCTTCCTCAGCCTCCAAAGTGGCTGTGACTCCATGTACTGACCTAAAAATGGAGTTCTGCCAATAGAGACTTAAAACACAGCTGGGCAGTGGTGATGCATGCCTTTAATCCTAGCACTTGGGAGGCAGAGGCAGGTGGATCTTTGAGTTCAAGGCCAGCCTGGTCTACAGAGTGAGTTCCAGGCCAGGCAAGGCTACACAGAGAAACCCTGTCTCCAAAAGCAAAACAAAAAACAAACAAACAAACAAACAAACAAACAAAAACCCTAGATGAGTGACGGCTCAGCAGGTGAGGACACTTGCTGCCAGGCCTAATTCCCTGAGTTGAATCCCAAGGGCCCACATGGTGGTGACACATCTAAATTGTTCTCTGGCCTGGACACCAGTGTCTTGTTACACACAGAAACACACACACCAAATAAATAAATGTATTTATTATTTTTTTTAACTTAAAAGACTAAAAGAATGGCACCCATCGTTCCTTTTTTTTTTTCAACACTTTTCAAAAAACTACAGTAGCTGGATCCTGAATATTCCAACCAGACTCCCACATTCAACTGATGGCTAATGGCTGAACATCTTGGTCCATATTAATTGATGGGAAAGAGAAACATGTCATCTTGAATTCTGTGGTTCTGACCGGTGGCCGAAGGGTCAGCGACCGTCATCCAGGTGCAAGGGATGTTCTGCCCCTAGTTAGGATGCCTGCGCATAATTTGCTCACAGCTGTCAGAGCTCAAACAATTAGCAATCCCTCCTCTATCCGTTTTGTCATGAGCCAAGTTCTATTTTAAAAAGAAAAGATATGCAAAAGGGGGTTGTTAAAATGTTACATTTTAGCGCGGTGGAAAAACGACGGGGTCCGCTCCGAAAATGCTCCCTACGTGTTGTTTGTGCAACAGTGCATTCAACAGCAGGCCCTGGGGATGCTCACAGGTTCTGACACCTTGTCTGTGGGGAACACACACACACACACACACGCTCACTCTCTCCCTCTCTCTCACGGATAATGATGATGATTATAATGGTGATGACGACGGAGATGAGGGTTTATGTAGCAACGAAAGAACAGAGCCTGAACCCGTGAGCGGCCAGGCACGTGCCCGGTCTTCTCGGCCGGCCACGGCGCTGGCCCGGAGCTGCCCGGCAACTCGGGGCTGCGGGGAACCCTCACACCGAACAGCGGATCGCGGGGGTCAGAGGCTGCTCCTCCCGGGCCCGCCCGACTGACCTGTGACGCTAGCCCGGGTGACGCGCTGCACCACGGCCTTCATGGCGGCGGCTGTAGCGACAGGGACTCGCCGTGTGGTCAGACCTTACGACTCCGCCGGTGGCTCCTCGGCCGGCGCCCTCTACCGGCAACACCGGAAGAGCTCCGAGAGGACCCATTTCCACAGAGCTGCGTCCCGCCCACGTCGGCCACACCTATCCACCAATTGGCCCCTCCCATGTCAATCACGCTCACCTGTCACCCATCCATAACCTCCTCTCCTGTGGTAGGTACCGCCCTAAACCACTCCTTAGCTACTCCATAAACACTATAGTCCCAAACTACCAGCCTAGACTCCACTATGTTCAGACACATTAATTTCTGCCCCAGTTTCTTTCTCTTTCAGATTTACCCTTAGTCTTTTTCCTGCTTTTCTCCCTCTTTTCCAATTCTCGGGTCACTGGTTTTCCAAAATCTTCACTTGCTTTGTAACCTCAGGAGCAAGTTTGTTACCAAATACAAAAGGACCTGCTGCTAGAATAGCCATTTAACTACATAACTATTGATTTACCTTAGACACATCATGATAGTAAATAGGTATATATCAGTCTAGAAGTCTAATTCCTTCCTAACACAGATCTAATACTTAGGCCTATCATGGGGTTGTTAGGACATTTGAATGGGTTGTAGAGATGCTTAGATGGCTACAGAGAACTGTATAGCTAAGCTATTACTGTAGCAAGTTTTCATTACTAAAAAAATAACATCTTCACAGCCCATTGGTAGTGCATGTGTTTATAATTAAAACCATAAAGAAAAGGAAGTAGGGAGGGGAAGAGAGAGATGGTCCCAGCTACTTGAGATGAAGCAGGAAAGTGTTTTAAGTCCATGAGTTCAAGACCACCAATGTGAGCAATGCAATGAGACTTTTCCTTAAAAAGAAATAGGAGCATCAGAAAAAGCTTTGCTTTGGAAGTCTCTTCCAGGATTAGCAGATCCGGAAAAGTGTTTGATAGAAACTGTTATTTGATAGAGCTGTTATTTGGCCAGAATACTCCGAGGAGTGGTGGTCAAGCATCTGTGATCCAAGCATCCTGCAGGCTGCAGGAGGAGGATCACTCTGAAGTTCAAAGCCAGCATGGGATACAGAGTGAGACGCTGTCCCAAAAAAAAACAAAAAAAAAAGGCCTAGAAACGTGTATTGTTGTGGGGTAGCCACCAGAGAAGACGACTCAGACACGAGTTAAGCCAGTAGAAAGTCTTTATTAGCCAGCCGGCAACCACACTGCGTGTCCGGGATCCCTTGGAGCCCAGACTTTCAGAGTGAGCATTTAAGAATGACAAAACAAAGCCGGGCGGTGGTGGCGCACGTCTGTAATCCCAGCACTTGGGAGGCAGAGGCAGGCGGATTTCTGAATTCGAGGCCAGCCTGGTCTACAGAGTGAGTTCCAGGACAGCCAGGGCTACACAGAGAAACCCTGTCTCAAAAAAAAAAAAAAAAAAAAAAGAATGACAAAACAAACAAACAAACAAAAAACAAAACAAAAAAACCCACATCCTTGGCTCCTTGGCTGACATATTTTAAGCAGTTAGGCTAAAGCAGATTCACAGAAGGCAAAGGCAAGGTTAGTACATTTCCGGACTCTCCCAGAACTATAGGCTTTGATGGATTGGGTCTCCCTTTTCGTTTTGGCAGGTGGTGCTATCTACATGTTGAGTTTTATGGCCTGAATGGTACTTCTACCATGGAGTTAGTTGTGCTAAGGTCTGGGAGCCTCTTACATTATGCTTAAATATTAAATAGTGAATGCAAAAATTGCATGAATTAAATTGTTGAAGATACCAGCAAGCAGCAGCAGCAGTAAGATCAGGGGCATCACATGCTTCCTGATACTGAAGACACGGTGGTGATTCTTTTTTTTTTTTTTTTTTTTTTTTTTGGCCTTTAATCCCAGCACTTGGGAGGCAGAGACAGGTGGATTTCTGAGTTCGAGGCCAGCCTGGTCTACAGAGTGAGTTCCAGGACAGCCAGGGCTACACAGAGAAACCCTGTCTCGAAAAATCAAAAAAAGTTAAGGTGGGGAGAAGGTTCACAAAGCAACTCCTCATCTGCAGCCCCTCTGAGGAGTGGAATTAGCATAGAAATACAAGCCCAGGGCTAAACACAACACCTCCCCCTTTCTGTCCAATTAAAAGACTTTTATCTCAGACATCAATTGAGCGCAACTATTACCATTTTGTAATTTTTTTTTTTAATTTGGTTTGTTTTTTTTTTTTTCCGAGACAGGGTTTCTCTGTGTAACCCTGGCTGTCCTGGAACTCACTCTGTAGACCAGGCTGGCCTCAAACTCAGAAATCTGCCTGCCTCTGCCTCCCAGAGTGCTGGGATTACAGGCGTGCGCCACCACCGCCCAGCTCCATTTTGTAATTTATAACGTACAGGATAGACCTAACACCCAGTCAATCATTTTTTATCAATTAAGTAGTACCCCTGTCATCTATTCAAACTTGAAAGACATTGTCTTAGTCAGGGTTTCTATTCCTGCACAAACATCATGACCAAGAAGCAAGTTGGGGAGGAAAGGGTTTATTGAGCTTACACTTCCACACAGCTGTTCATCATCAAAGGAAGTCAGGACTGGAACTCAAGCCGGTCAGAAGCAGGAGCTGATGCAGAGGTCATGGAGGGATGTTACTTACTGGCTTGCTCAGCCTGCTCTCTTATAGAACCCAAGAATACCAGCCCAGAGATGGCACCACCCACAAGGGGCCCTCCCTCACTTGATCACTAATTGAGAAAATGCCCCACAGCTGGATCTCATAGAGGCACTTCCCCAACTGAAGCTCCTTTTCCTATGATAACTCCAACCTGTGTCAAGTTGACACACAAAACTAGCCAGTACAGACATAATGCTACACCTGACTCAAGTCCTGGCTTTAGATTGTAACCCTTATGAAAACCATCCTCTCAAATCTGTATCATCTTTCTAAATGCTAACAGCTTTGACTGGCTATAAGACTATTAGTCTTCAACCCCATCTGAAATCCAAGAATGTCTATATTACCTGAAAGTATGAGAAGCACAAATATAGCTTCTAAAACTTAGCCAATTTTATAGAGACCTCTGATCACCTGGACAGGCCCTATACACCAAAACGTTGGAGCATCAGTCTTCAGCCTTCTGGCCCAGGATCATCTGACAGACCTTGGTAATGCAGAATTTTGAAGGGCTGATTACTGTTTTGGCAGAGATTATCAGTCAACTATTCCGCATAGTGTGTCCTTTTTTTGGACAATGTTTGTCTGTAGATAAAATGAGGCAATTCTTGCCTGGTGACTGTCTCGCCACAACTGAAGCAACTCCATTGATGCTCAATTTCTTCTTTGAACTCAAGAAAGGGGTGCTGTCAGGAGCAGACAGGTCTCCAGTCAAATGATCTTTAATAAAGAAATGTCAATAAACATTATAATTGTGGACTTTTGACACCTTTGAAGACCATCTATCTACCTAAAGCATCTCTGAACTGTTAAGCCTTGACTACTCTCATCCATTTCTAATCGAAATAACTCAGGAAAACCCTTTTAATTAACTCGCAACCACGATTTTGCTATCTGGCCCTTAACTTGTATTACTTAATCATCAAAAAACAGTTTATAATAGCAGTTATAGAAGAACTGGATCTAAACCTTGTATTCTTAAATGTGTTATATAGGCACGATGCCTACATGGGAGTAACAATATTAATCCCAGTTTTATATCAATGATAAACTTATACCAATGAAAACCTTAAATTTACATCAAATAAATTCAGACCCAATATAAGAGATTATAACTTTAACTTCGTATCAATTATAAATACTCTACCAATGTAAGATCTGGCTATGTAATGTTTTGCTTAAAAGTACATTTGCTAACCTATCCCTATTTGTCTATTTCTATAATCTCTATATTACTATATCCCCCTTTTTCTTTTCCACTGCCTTCTCCTTTACCTAAGAAAGGATAGAGAAAAGAAAAGGTAGAAATCCCTGAGTTTAATTTCTTTAGTTCCCTCCCTGTCCAAAGCTACATTTGTAAAGTATCCCTAAAATGACAACATATCTATAATTCCTAAAATAATCAAAACCATCCACCCCACATAAGGAACTGGGACAATGATTGTCTTCTGTCTGCTTCCGGCTGAATTGGAGTGAAGAATTCCCATCTGGGGGCCCAAAGGGAAATAAGAAAATTGGCTTGTCACAGGAGAGCTAGCTGGCATTATTTGCCTTCCAGTCACTATGTGCTGAGAGAGTTTATTGATCAGATGACACCTTGACCATGACATTCTGAAAGGCTGGAGAGGCAAGTAAAGTTCTAGAAGCAAATCTTTAAAAGAATCAGCTTTGATGTAGTTGAAGAAGAGTCAAGTGTGAAGCTGGAATGGAAGGTCCCAGACTCTCAGCATCCTGGAGTGTGAATATTTTCAGGTCTGTCTTTCTCTTCTTTCATCCCAGTAGTATACAAAACTTAAAAGCAACAAGTAAACAGGTAAAGACATTCACACGGAGCATGCTGGGGGCACAGATTGGTCAATAAAGATCAATAAAGAAAGACAACTGACTGCCTTTCCTCAGGTTAGCTTGATCACCTAGTCAAACTACAATGCAACTGTGTATACATGTTGGTATATAATACCCAATAAGTGTTAATGGCTATGTATAGACATTTTAGTCTCAACCAGTTCCAGAGCTGTCTCCATAAACAGAGAAATAAACATCACCACATATACATCACCTATTTTGTTGATTGTGTTAGTCTCTTTTCTTCTCTGTCACCAAGGTCTTTAGGAGGTCTCCCTTTGTTATGTCTGATTTTTATCAACTTGGAAGGAACCCACAGCTTTTCTTTTCCTGTGGAAACATAGGCATAGCCCCTCCCCCAGAGTAACACATTTCCCATTCTCCATTCTGATATTAGAATATCAATGTAAACAGGCTGGTTTAGTTCACCCCACCCCCACCCCGAACTTCATGAGACTCTGTGCCTAATTGTTTTTAAAAATCTAAATCAGGAACATTCTACCAAATAGTCAATTTTTCACATCTGGGGGGGAAAAGTCTGGCTCAATGGGTAAAGGCACTCGCTGCCTTTAATGACCTGAATTTGATGGCCAGGCCCCTCCCTGACATCACTAGATGTCCTCTGAGCTCCACACACACCCTATGTCACATGCAAATGCATGTTCACAGACGTGCACACAAAATAAAAAAAATGGGAGAAGGCTGTATTATGCATGAGCCTTAGGACATCCTGGCCAGGAAAAAAAGAAAAGGGAGAAAGTTATTAGTAGGTTGACAGTAACTCCGTTTGAGTTGGTATGAGCCCACTGATCCAGGAAAGCACTGTTTATAACTGTGGTTTCATTACAAATGATCCGTTATCTGATTAACGACCTTTCTCTGAATAACTGATCTACAAATATAATTAATTTGGTTCTTCCTAATTAAAAAAGAAAAAAATCTAGCTTGCTGTCAGTAGTGTCTACCAGAAAAGGGAATCAGATCCCCTGGGACTGAAGTTACAGATGGTTGTGAACCCCCCCCCCCATGTGGGTGCTGGGAATTGAATCCAGGTCCTCTAGGAAAGCAGCCAGTGCTCTTAACCATTGAGCCACCTCTCCAGCCCCTTATGCCCTTACACTATTCTACTGCCCCATGAGAGTGACGTCTAGCAGTTTGTCCTAGACTTCTGCCTGCTCTGTCCTGCCGGATGCCACGTTCCCTTAAATCTCACCCTTCCTCTTCTGGAAATCTCTAAAGATGGGAGATGTTTTGTAAGGCACCTGTAGATCAGTTATTCAGAGAAAGGTCGTTAATCAGATAACGGATCATTTGTAATGAAACCACAATTATAAACAGTGCTTTCCTGGATCAGTAGGCTCATACCAACTCAAAGGGTGTTACTGTCATCCTACTAATAACTTTCTCCCTTTTCTTTTTTTTCTTGTTTACACTAAGAGAGCATTCTACCAGAGAGAAGCACCCTCAGCTCACCCACCCCCCTCATGCTACCCTTCCTGTCTTAGCTGATTCTTGCTCATTCCGTTCAATGCCTACCACACTGTTCCAACATAAATATATTCAATTAGTATCAACTGGCTCTTGGCCCAGGAAAAGGATATCTCAACAGTTGTGATTCTTATTCCACCATCCACCCCTGTGCCTTGCAGGGTCTCAAATAGCTATGAGTGAAAACCACTAGCCGGGCGTGGTGGCGCACACCTTTAATCCCAGCACTTGGGAGGCAGAGGCAGGAGGATTTCTGAGTTCCAGGACAGCCTGGTCTACAGAGTGAGTTCCAGGACAGCCAGGGCCATACAGAGAAACCCTGTCTCGGAAAAAAAAAAAAGAAAACCACTACCCAAGAGGCCGGGTGTGGTGGCACACGCCTTTAATCCCAGCACTTAGAAGAAAGGCAAGCAGAGCTATTTGAAGCCAACCCAATCTACATACATATAGAGTTCTAGGACAGCCAGGGCTACATAGAAAAGACTCTATCTCAAAAACACCAAAAAACAAACAAACGAAAACATTACATAAGGGTAGAGAGACGGCTCAGTGGTTCAGAGGTTCAATTCCCAACACCCACATGGCAGCTCACAGCTGTCTGATTCCAGTTCCAGAGGATTTGGCACCCTCTTCTGACCTCTTTGGACACCAATCATGAAGAGCACATACACGCTTGTTCAGGCAAAAGTCCCAAAGAACAGGTCAAGTCTCTCTGACTTATAAGTTATATTCTAATTCATAAGTTATCCAGTACCTACTGGTGTCCAGTAGAGGGCTGCTTTGAATACCATTCGAGACTGGGACAGAGAAGTACTGTCTAATAGTAGCATGAAAAATAAGTTACATAAACTATTTGCCAAAAAGTTTAGCTTATAGAAGCTGAATGTAATTTTCATTATCAGGGCCAGAGAGATCATTCAGTAAGTGTTTGATGTTTGCCAACACGAGTTTGGCTGCCACATAAAAAGTCTGATGCAGAGGCATGTATGAATCCCAGCATTCCTACAGCAGAGACAAAGAGAATCTCCCGAAAGTTTGCAATACAACCAGCCTGGGGCCCACAGCATAGCAGCAAAGAGAGATCCTCTTTCAAACAAGGTGGAAGGTTAAGACCGGGACTAACGTTTAAAGTTGTCCTCTGATCTCAACACCCATGCGTGGCATGTGCCTGCTCTCAAGTACAAACGTGTGCACATACTAGTTTTTGTTTTTTCTCAAGATTTGATTTTATTGTTATTAATTACATTCAGGTGTGCACATCTTTGAGCGGGAATGCGCACTTGAGTGCAGGTGGCCACTGGGGCCAAAGGTATCCAGTCCCCTGGAACTAGTGTGTGAATATGCCGGTTGAGGGCGCTGAGAGCTGAGTACTGGTCTTCTGCAAGAGCAGCAAACACTCTCAACTGCTGAGCCATTTCTCCAGCCCCTAAGTAGATCTTTAAGAACTGAAATTTCGCCAGGCAGTGGTGGCGCACGCCTTTAATCCCAGCACTTGGGAGGCAGAGGCAGGTGGATCTCTGAGTTCGAGGCCAGCCTGGTCTACAAAGTGAGTTCCAGGACAGCCAGAGCTACACAGAGAAACCCTGTCTCGAAAAACCAAAAAAAAAAAAAAAAAAAAAAAAAGAATGAAATTTCAGGGCCAGTGAGAAGTTCAACAGGTGCCTGAGGACTCGAGTGTGATCCACACAGTGGAAGGAGACGGCCAACTGCTGAAAACTGTCGTCTGACCTCCATGCACACATACAGCATGCATACACATGCACACATGTGATCTCTCTCTTTCTCTCTCTCTCTCTCTCTCTCTCTCTCTCACACACACACACACCTGTCAGCCATGTAAACATTGAGTATCTCTTGAATTATGTGTTCAGTACCTTCAAGAAAACATTTGTTGCACATTATTAATGCTTATATTTTATAAAGTTAAATTAAATACATTCTTTCCACAAACATGAAATGGAAGTCAGGGCATCTATCAATTGCTGAGCCGAGTCCTTGTTTCCAGAATGCAGCAACTGCTCACGCTTGCGGTCCAGGCCCACCAGTCCATGACTTCAGAAAGGTCAGGAGCCTTTGAGTGGCTGGAACAGAATTTTCTGAATACTTAAAAACTGTTTTCACACTAAACATTTCACCAGGCTTGGCCCTTTCTGCTGCTAAATCAGAGTCTTCACTTGTAGAAAGAGGTGTTTCATTCCTTGAGCCATCCTCTTGATCTTCACAGTCTTAAAGAAAAGAAAAGAACCTGAAATTATTAACTTAGACATCAGTCATTAAAGCCCTGGACATAATAAACCAAAGTATGATTATGCCATCAGATGTCTGTTGTCGTTATCTTTCTCCAAAAAGAAAAGGCAGAGACAAAAAGGGCAGCCATGATGACCGTGTGAACTTTCAAACCACGCACCACCTTCATGACCAAGAATTTCCAGCAGTTTTTACACAACGGCCTTATTGACATACACCTCACATATCACTCAAACTCCTATTACAAGACACAATTCAATACTGTTTAGTCTACAGGCCTGAGCAACCAGCACCACGACCACTTTTGGAGGACTTTCAGCCACTCGGATTCACCTTCCATCCTCTCTCAAGCGATTACACCAACTGACTTTCCGGTTCCTTCGATTTCCAGCATGTTATTTGAAGGTTCAGGGAGTTTCACGCAACAACTGGGATGATTTTAATACTCCTTGGTTGCTGTTAAGGCCTGCTGAAACTGCTTGCTCGCTACATGCGAGTCTCAAGGAAATGAGCAGCACTGGAGCTACTACTGTCTGAGCTTCTAGAATCTACCTGGCACTACACAGGTGAATGCACAAGTTCCAGCTGAACACGGGAACAGATCTAGTCAATAAGGTATAATGATAAGAATTAGCTCCTAGAGTCTTGCTCTGTGCAGATTCCATCACCGCAAATTATCTAAGTACCCGCTTGCAGCAGTTTTGCTTAGTACCTCGGAGTTCAAGTACAAAAGGAAGGTCGCTTAGGTGACCGGGGCAATGGGTGGGAAGCGGCGGCTGCGAGGCCGATCTTGTCAGAGAACCCTACCTGATACCTTCTGTTTCCGTGTAAAGTAAAACAATGAGCCCAGCATAGACCAGGCGCCTAGTGCGTAGACCAAAGACATCCGCCGGTACCACTTAGAGGCCACTTCTGCACGCATGGCTCCAAAGGAGAGCCCCAGGGTTAGCGAGGAGTAAGTCCTTCCAGGTGTCTGCCGCGGGCACCAAAAGTCCTAAGCCACTTCCTGCTCCGGAAGCAATGCATTTTGGGACTTGTAGTCCACAGTTAATAGTGGCTAGGATGAAGATTTTCATCAAGGAGACCATAGGTTAGGCATTCAGCAGGCAGCTAGCAACTGCACTGTGTACTTATGTGATCGGGAGCAGATAGTGACTTGAAACTTCCTCACTTGCAAAGTTGTGCCCTCCATGTTTCAGTCAGTATTTGAAATGATGTTTGCAACTCGCTTCTTTCCTGTATACTTTTCTGGAACTCTAGGTCCAATTCTTTGGCTTCCTTGCTTCTTTCCCAATTACACCCTGTCGCCCACCATTCTGTCATAGCACCCTATTGGCTTTTATTCTCCCGCATACAAAGATGCACACATCTTTAAGAAAATTAAAGCCTTCAATTCCGTCGACCGCTTGTCTTATTCATACACTTCTTCCAAGAATAATTCGTCTGCGCACCAGTAAACTAAACAATCTGAAAGCAAGCCTGAGGTGTTTACCCACAGCAGGCTGGGTAACCCTTCCTCAGACTTGACTTCTAAAGCAACTGACACTACTGACCCTGCAAGCTTCTCCGGTGGGTTCAAAACATTTTCTCTGTTATCTTTCCTTTTACATTTGTGTTTACCTTACAGAAAAATATACCTGTAATAACATTTAACTCAAAGGGGACTGTGTGTTTACATATAAAAGCTAAAATTATAAACCTAAAAGCAACCACATGCACGCATAAAAATCTTTGCCATCCTGGAATGGGCAAAGATTTCTTTGGATATGAGAAGCGTGAACCACAGAATGAAAGCTGACTGAAGACTCGCAGTTGAGGAAAGTGAAAATTTTTAAAGTCAGAGGTTGACTTCGGGCATCTTCCTTACACTCCACCGAATTTTGTGACAGGATCTCTCCCCTGTGCAGCTCACTGACTCAGCTAAACTGGCTGACCACCAGGGGTCCTCGTGTCTCCACTCCGCAATAGCGGGCATTACAGACTCTCGCCTCTGTGGTTTTTCACCTGGGTACTGGGGATCACAGCTCAGGTCTTCCTATTTGTACAGCAAGCACTTCATCTACCGAACCATCTTCTCAGCCCAGTTGAGCCATTGGAATTCTTACTGATGAGAGCATATGTGATATCCTCTTTAAAAGCGGGAAGGTTTTCTTTTTCAAGATTTTTCTTTATGTGTATATGTGTGTGAGACTGTATGCTGCATATATATGGGTGCACATAGAGACCAGAAAAGGGCATCAGCTCCTCCTGGAGCTGGACTTACAGGTGGTTATGTATTCTGACATGGGTGCTGGGATCTGAACGCAAGGTTCTCTGGAAAAACAGCAAGGGCTCTTGACCTCTAAGCTCTCCCTCCAGCCCTTAAGGTTGGACATATAACAACCTTACACTTATTCCATTCTACTCCGCTCCTAGTTACTTCCTCAAGAGAAATGAAAGGCTGTGTCCACAAGACCTGTGTACAGTGTTCAGATACATTTTACTCGCAGTAGTCAAAGGAGAAACCACTCAAAAATCTGAGTAAAAGTCAGACTAAAAAGTAGTATACCACTTGGCAATGTGTATGAATCTCAGATGGATTAGGGTAAATGAAAAACAAACAAAAACCCTAAAAATAAACATATATATATATATATATATATATATATATATATATATGGAGAAAGCTGGTCAGTAGTCTACGGCCAACACATGGGTTTCATCTAGCAAAACTGATCGAACTGTACGCTTAACTGGGTGAAGATATTGTATGTAAAATCTATCTCAACGAAGCTCTAAGGAGCAGAATGATTGTATTATTTCACACTTGCCTCTCTTCGCACTCTCTCTCATCAACTGTTCTCACCTATAGCATCCTTTTAGTCTCTCTCGTCTCTGTTGTATACAAATCCAGACTGTCGGCCTGCTCAGTCCTTCTAGTGTGTATGCATCACCCAAATTCCTTAAACCGTACAGTGAACTTATGAGTGCTGTACACAAGAAACAAACTTTCACTTCCTCTTCCCTAATTCAGGCAATGATCACAAAGCCAGAAATGCTGACCCCTCCTCCTCTGTTATTTCCCGGAACACCCTGCTCTGGTTTAAGACTCACTTTTCTCTCTGATCTTTTCCGGCCACTCAAGTCCTAGTTTGTCCTCCCAGAACTGACCGCTTCAGGCCCTGCCTGAGGTAAGTGAGAGCCTTGCCTTGATTTCAAACAGAGCTCAGAGTCTTCATGAGGTACACTGGATTCAGGGGTGCCCACTTAGCAAGCATTCAACTCTGCACCCCCACTGGAACCCGGAAGTGGGACTGTATGGCCCCTGTCTGCGGTACCAGTCCCTTGGGGCACTCTCACCTCATTTTACTGAGAGAATGCCTGGCCAAGACAAGAGAGAAAGCACCTTATGTTTTCCTCTGTTAACATAACAGATAGATAGGTCCAGTGAGGACATTTTAGTTCCGATCTACTTAAAAGTTTTATGTACTCCTCTATTAGTAAATTATATAAAAAGTCCTCCAGAAATGGGAATATTATATAAGTTTTTGATATCTAAAATGTAACTGTTGCATAGTAAATGCTTCTATAGGAGAACAAATATGAACTCAAAAGGTGGACAACTATCATCAGTCCAGGCAGCTGACATACAACTCGTCTCTTTCAGACTCAACTTGGGACTCCTTTTCTTCCCTGTGGGGCTAGTGAGACTGCTGAGTAGGTAAAGCCACGTGCCAAGACTTAAGGGCCTGAGTCTTATTCCTGGGACCCACAACATAGAAGGAGAGCCACCTTCAGCATGTTGTGCCCTGACCCCCATGAAAATGAATGTGCGTGCTCGCTCTCTCCCTCTATCACTCATACACACACACACACACACACACACACACACACACACTCTGAGACAAAATCTGCATTAGTATTATTTTGGCCAACGCGATCCTCACCCAGATTTATTTCCTTTATGATCATTAAGACTTAAACAAGCAGCCAAAAATACATAAACTCCGATTTTATAGACTCTAAAACATTAAGGTACAAAAAGTAAGTAAACATCTACAATTAGCAGAACATTTATGACATATAATTTCATGTATAGGAAAACAGGCAGAGAGGAATACAAATAAATTATAACCTGAAGACATATTATAACCTGAAGACATACATATAAAAAATTCCGTGGGTTATTTATTAGACTCTCGCAGAAAGCTGAATGTTGCCAGGATGCTGTCACCAGCGGGAGCACAGTCTGACAGCAGCCTTCCACTTCCGGGCTGGGCTACCAGCCTAAGAGGCACTGGACACGGCCAGCTTCTTCAAGTGATCCATGAACACCTGGAGGCTGACATCGTCTGTCAGGATGGGTGCTCCAGTTTCCTGAAATACAACCAGAAAGGATTACTGATAAAGAACTCAACAGCCATTTCCGATTCCCAAGCTGCTCAGTGACTCCTGCTCAGAAACACTCCCAGGGTCGCCTTTGTCCTCCACCACCCTGGGTTCCACCGAGCTAATGCCATTCATCAGAAGCGTGTTTTCCTCTACACCGTTCCTGAGACCTGGCGTTCCTACCCACTGAGAGGGCTGAGTAGATAGCTCTCTATCTCATCCCTTCTCCAAGTGCTACAGACCTGTCTGAAGTTATCTGGAGCTCCTCTCCAGATGTGAACCCTCCAAGGCCTATACGCCAGCCCCTCATGGGACACACCAAGACCAGCACCACACTGATCTCTGAAGCACTCTAACAGAAAGGTGTCACAGGCAAGCAAATGAATGACACTACCCCCAGATGCTATCTGTAATATCAGAACATGTTTATGAATTAATTAATTAATGTTCCGAGGGAAAAGAATGGATAGAAATCACAGTTTGTAGCAAGATGTCAAGTTTGAAAAGAATAACATGAACGTGCCTAAAGCATTTAGTTCATATCACCTAGACAGTAGCTGGAATAGTAGTATGGGTAATTTATCTCTTTCTTTCCTAAAATTCAGTAATCATGAGCAAAAAAGGATGGTGAAAGAGGTATGACAATCCTAAAGGTCTAAGCCAATTATAGAGCCATAGTCACGGAACAGAAGAGCCACAGAACATTTTTCTAAAAAGCAATGGCTTTATTAATGTCAGATAAGATGTATGTTAGTATGGAGAAAAGCCACAGAAGGACACAGAAGGACAACCGACTAAGAAAACATAATTCTAAATATGTACACAGCAAAAAGGGCTGCAAAGCCCATGAGGAAGTAACTAATGAGAAACAGAGGAAGAGATAAACGGAGAGCGAGGGCTGGAAAAGCCATCCACACTCCAGCAGAATGACAAACAGCTGCTGAGGACAGATAGGAACGTGGCAGCGACGCCACCAGCTGTGACCAGACTGAAGTAACATGACAGAACAGGCCAAAGAGCTGCACAAGACACATTCCTTTCACGTGACTCTGGAATGGAAAGCAAAATGGATCATGTCCCCAGATCATAATTTAAAAGAATGGAAATCACACAAAGTATGTTTCCAACTAAAATGGAATCTACACAGAAATCAGTATGTACAAGCAACAAGGAAAACTGCATAGTTGGAAACCAAGCAACACAGCAGACACAGCAGCAGCAGTGCTGACAGGCAGAGGCACCACACTGACAGCCACCTATTTATTTATCCACTAAGCACCCACTTGTTCATTTACTTTCCATGTACAGGTGTTTCACCTCCATGCATGTCTGTGTGCCTGTGCATGCAGTGCCTTTCGAGGCCAGAAGAGGGCACTGGATCCCACAGGACTGGAGTTAAGGATGGTTGTGTCCCACCATATGGGTGCTGGGAACCAACCGGGATTCTCCCGAGGAGCAGCCAGTGCTCTTCACCACTGAGCAGTCTCTCCAGGCCCACACACTAACCATTTAAGCTCTGTCAGCAGAGGAAAAGAACTCTAAAGGAAACAGAAGGCAGCAGCAGAACGAGGTCAGCCAGGCTGAAAACAGAGACAGAGAGGAAGTCAGGAAATGAAGCACTGGTACCTTGAGGAAAAGTAAACTTCCAAACTCTAGCAGGCCAGGGGAAGATGAGGTTGATTAATATAAGAAATGAAGCTGGAAGCTGGGCGTGGTGGCGCACACCTGTAATCCCAGCACTTGGGGGGCAGAGACAGGCGGATTTCTGAGTTCGAGGCCAGCCTGGTCTACAGAGTGAGTTCCAGGACAGTCAGGACTACACAGAAAAACCCTGTCTCGGAAAACCAAAAAAAAAAAAAAAAAAAAAAAAAAGAAAGAAAGAAAGAAAGAAAAAAAGAAAGAAATGAAGCTGGAATGTGACCACAGAGTCTATGGACAACTAAAGAATGTGTGTGTGTGTGTGTGTGTGTGTGTGTGTATGTGTGTGTGTGTGTGTGTTTGACAGTCCGACAAAAATGATTCCCCAAAGCACACAACTACCAAAGTATTCAACATGGACAAGATAATTTGAAGGCTCTTGTCATTATTACAGAAAGTAAATTAGGAATCCACAAGACATCTCTTATGTTTTGACAATTTTACTGAAAAATTTTAGTAAATTTCTCAGGAGTTAGCCCCAGCATGATGGCACATGACTTTAATCACAGAAACACTGAGAAGATTACTAAGTGGCAAATGTTAAGGCGTGCCAGGTGGCAATGGTTATGAAAGGCAATATAAGAGACCACCACAGTAACAAAAACGTCTCTATCATTGACAATATCCTGACCATAATATTGAAATAATATTTTTCAGAATGTAGCTATAGTATTAGTTTCAGGGGATCTCTTTGTATAATTATGATTTGATTTTTCTGAGACAGAGTCTCAGTTTGTAGCCTTGGCTAGCCTAGAACTCAGAGAGCCACTTGCCTCTGCCTGCAGAGTGCTGGGATTAAAAGCGTACGTCAACCACGTTCAACTCTTTGTATTATTTCTTATAACGGCAGATAAACTTACAGTTATCTCAAGAGCCAAGTTTAATTTTAAAACATTTAAGGATCATTGAAAGAGAAAGAAATTTGGGGAATAACTAAGGAATGGAGTCAGGCTGACAGCGAACAGAAGGTATTAGTAGGGAGCAGGAGATAGCCAGGAGATGGAACGTGAAACCATGCTCTGCATGCATGAGGAGAGCCACAGAGGCCACGGTGGGCATTCCGCCCCGAGCACAGTGAGCTGTGTGGAGGACACCCACATAGGGAGCACCCCACTCACAGCACAAGTATGTTACTTGCACCCACACCCCCTGCAAAATTCTAAGTCATTCTGTCCTGGAACCAAAGGTCCAGTTTATAGGCTCAATCAGGCCTTAAAGAAAAATAGATGGACCTTCTCCCCAAACACCCAACAAGTCTTACCTGTCCCCAAGCATACAGGTTATTGTGTGTCTGAGACGGGTTAACTTTAGACAACAGGAAACGAGCCTTTAAAAGAATATTTTAAAAATTAAAAATAATATTAGTGTACAAAACAGTAAAAATTTTACATTTCTTTATTTAAATTACCTTTTTTTTTTTTTTTTTTTTTTTTTTGCTTTTTAGAAATCTATTGCTTTTATCTTAAGCCCAGGCTCCCCACCTACAAGTGACCCAGAAATATTGGTGATCTTCTAATCTGCTGCTTCTGCATCAGTACATCCACTTAACACGTCACCACTAGGCATGGCGAGACACGTGTCGGAGGTAGAGATATGAGGGTCACAAGTTTAAGACCAACCTATAATACTACAGTGAGCCTTGGGCCAGCCTGGAAATGAAATAAACAGTTGAAACAAAACAAAACTCACTGCTGAGAGACCATCTATATGAAAATTTATCCCACCACATAAAATTGTAACCAGCCTATTTACATTAATAGCTATAAAATAGGTCATAAAATAATAACAAAAAAATCCATCAGAGCCAGAAGAGGGCTCGCCCACCCACCTGACTGCCACCATGCTCTGTGTTGATGTAGCGTGGCATTGGGAAGCGTGCTTGCAGAATGTCCTGGGCGTCATCCAGGGGCGCCTGCAGAAGGTGCTTGAAGTTCTCATACTCAGGCATGTCCTGGTACCCAGCCTTCCGCCACTGGGCTATGGTCTACACCAAGACAAACCAACCCAAACTGCTGTTAGGCACTGATGACAGACTTCACTAACACTTGAGACATGTTTCCACTAGCACAACCCAAAGCAGGTGAAAAAGTCTATGACACTGGTGTTAACTGTCCACCTGACTGGTTCTAGGATCACCTAAAGACTGGCCTCTAGGCACCAAGCCTGATGACTGACGTTTGACCCCAGGACCCAGTGGTGGATGGAGAAAGCAGGTGCTACAAGGTGACTTTGACCACATTCACGAGGGAATGTAACTGCCCCAGGACCAAGATGGTGGAAAGATAGAAATGACTCAACCAAGCTGTACCATACTCATACAGATTCACAAATATATACACACAACAAACTAAATAACAGGAAAAAAACTGATGACATCCTTACCTCACCAAGGTAAATGACAATTTGGAAGAAAGTATCCATCAGCAGAATTCTGTCAGCTAGAATGCTACTGCTGTCCAGGAGCACGGGCTATGGAAAAAGACAGACAGCATCGTCATCCCGCTACACGGCCGTCCCTCCAACCCCATATGCAAGTCTACAAAGCAGTAGGAAGCCATCTGCAAATGGTTCCAGCACAAGGCTTCCCCCTCAGCACACAATGCTACCTTCCACTCTCCAAAGTGCTAACTGGTAACCCTAAATCTCAGTGTTGTAGAAGAAACAAGCCACTGACACGCCATCAACTGGGGAGAGAAACTGATGCTATCTTGTGGTCCAAAAGCCGGAGCATCATTCTGAGCTTCCTCCGTTTTGTGCAAGAACTACGCTTAACCAGCTGATCTCTCAAGTCTCGTGCAGCTACAGCTAAAATGAACAGGGATGCCTATTTGGAACACAGAATTTAATGCAAGTTTTTAAAGTTTACCACAAAATATATTTCATTACGATTTTTATTTCAATACTAAAAAGTAACTTGTACTCATTTCAGAAAATCTGTAGCTGAAAACAAGAAATACTAATCTTTTGGTTTATTTCCATATTCTTTATTTTTATAGGCTTCTAGTATATACAGCTTAGAATTTGTTTTGCTGTTATCCCTTCTTACTTTAAAATTTTTATGGGCTTCATGTGCAAGTTGGCAACATTGCAATCCGTAAGTTTTTAAGGCACTTTCTGTGGTCCACTTGCCTCACCCACAGCTCTGGGTAGAGCCTGCGAGAGCCAGAGTGGTCTCACTGTGTGTCAGCGGTCTCACAGTCTCACTGTGTGCCAGCGGTCCCACTGTGTGCCAGCGGCTCACTCCTCAAGCACCCTTTCACTTCCTCCTCTCTTTTACTGATCTCCACTTCCGCACATGTCTCGATGGTTTTACTTCTGCTCAGACCCTGCTCTGTAAAGCCTGGAGGCTGTTGCCTTTCTCCACACTGTTGGTCGCAGGGCATCCTTTACTGTACTAAAAACTTTCTATTTTGATTTTTTTTTTTTTTACTGTGTAACATTTTAGCATTTTACACATAAGTTATGTGGGGGTTTCTTAGACTACTTAACTATTTTCCTCCTTCTGAGGACATGGACTGCCTTCAATCCCTCTTCTTCCAGTGTTAGAGCCTGGGCCTCATGCATTTGAGGCCAGCTCTCTACCAGCTCTGAATTCTCTTGCAGTAGTTCATTTTCTGGTTTGTTTTTTGTTTTTTTGTTTTTTTCATAAAACTCTCTTTGTATTCATAGTCACATTTCTCTCAGATACTTCACATAGGTTGGAATTACTGGGCAAAACATGCAAACTCATAACATTGTGGTTTTTAGGGTTTTCTGTTTTGCTTTGGTTTGGTTTGGTTTTGGTCTTTTTTGAGTTTATTTTTACTTCCCACACACCTACACAAAAAGCTTTATCTTTTGACTTTTCCTATTTTTAAATACTCAGAAACAACATAAAGTTACTATAAACTCGTTGTGTTTACCATTCTGCCCTAAGACTATATCTGATGAAGGAAAAACACAAAACCCAAACCCCTCATGATTAGGTCATGGCATTGAGAAAAGCATGGATGTCTGGCCTTACCTCTGGAGGCCCATGGAAGGAGTAAGAATAGAGAATGGGCTGGATCATAATGAGGGACTGAGTCAGATCCTGCCGGGCAAAATGGTGTCTATAGTAGGACGACTCGTCAGGACTGTTGTTAAACACTTGAAGAAATGGAGATCTTCTCAGATGGAACATGAACTGCATTCACAGAAGCAAAACAAAGAGTCAGATGAATACATCTGTGGCGCTGGACACTGAGAACTCGGATCTCTACTCTGGATCTCTAAAACATGAGCCTGAATGCAGGAAAAATGTGTGTGTTCACAGAGACACAAAGGAGGTGCAGCAGAGCCGGCAGAAGAGGAAATAGAGAGTGCCCTTCACTGGACACACAATTCAAGGTGGGTATTGCTCGCTTTGTGACATAATGATCTTGTGTGTCTGGCCTCAAACCTGAGATCTTTCTGCCTCAGCCCTCCAAGTGCTGGAGCTAAAAGTGTGTGTCACCACATTCGGCTCAGTGCTGGGATAATAGTATTGTGCACTGTGTAAAGATTGTCTCTGTATTATTCAAATGCTGATTTCTGTACCCTAGAGAGTTGAGTGCACTGGACCTGTATACATATGGCTACATGGTATTTTATAAACACTCGCTCTCTCACTTCCTGTTTGGTTTAATAAAAAGATGGCCCATGGCAAAGGCAGGAAGTAGAAGGTAGGACTTCCGGTAAGAGAGGAACTGTGAGAGAGAGTCAGGCGTGGGAAGGGAGGGTTCAACAGGAGGACAAAAAGGAAGCAGCAGGTCCAGACTGAGGAGAGGTAACTAATGGGCCACACGGCAGAACTTAAGTTAGAATACAGGGGTTAAGTTACATGAGCTAGCTGGGAATAAGTAGCTATCCGGCCTGGATGTGCAGAAGGCTTGTTATAGCTCAGTTAGATAAAAACATCATAGAGCCTGGTACACAAGAACGTGAACATGTTTAATATCACACAATTATACATTCCAAATGGGTTAAGATGATAAATTTGAGGCTAGAGTTGCTGCTCCAAAAAAGGATGTGAATTTAGCTTGCAGCACCCAGATCAGGTGACTTACAACTACCCATAAATCCAGGGGATCTACTGCTCTCCCTGAAAGCACTGCATTCTTAACTACCACTTCTACACACAAGTTAAATCTTTTTTTTTTTTTTTTTTTTTTTTTTTGGTTTTTCGAGAAAGGGTTTCTCTATGTAGCTCTGGCTGTCCTGGTACTCACTCTGTAGACCAGGCTGGCCTCGAACTCAGAAATCTGCCTGCCTCTGCCTCCTAAGTGCTGGGATTAAAGGCGTGCACCACCAACACCCAGCTAAGCACTGCATTCTTAACTACCACTTCTACACACAAGTTAAATCTTTTTTTTTTTTTTTAGAAATATTTATTGAATCCAGTTTTGTAGGAGAGTACCAGAGTACCAGAACAGAGAAATGGTAGGGGGGGTGATTGGGGAATAGTTGGGGGGGAGAGAACTTATGGGATGTATGGTGGGGGGGGGGACTGGGAAAGGGGAAAGCCTTTGGAATGTAAACAAAGAATATAGAATTAAAAAAAGAGAGAGAAAGAAAGAAAAAAGAAATATTTATTATTTAATTTTATGTATATAAGTTCTCCATAGCTGTTTCCAAACACACCAGAATTACAGATGGTTGTGAACCACCACATAGTGGCTGGGAATTGAAAAGCAGCCAGTGCTCTTAACCTCTGAGCCATTTCTCCAGCCCCTAAATTTTTTTAAATAAGTTTTTGCCTGCATGTGGTATACAGACTCATATGTGTGGCCAAACAAGTGCGTACGTGTACCTGTTGAGTATACAGATGAGGAACCTCAAGGTATGTCGAGGGTCTCTCCTGTCACTCACGGCTTTTACTTACTGAAGCAGGGTCTCTCATGTGAACCAAGAGCTTGCCAACAGGCTGCCCAAGTTAGCCAGCTTGCCCTGGAGACCCTGACTGACTCCTGAGCACTGAGACTTCTTTTTAAATTTTTTGTACATTTTTATTTCATGTGCATTGGTTGGTATTTTGCCTGCATGTTTGTTGTCAGGGAGTCAGATCCTCTGGAACTGAGGTTATAGCCAGGGTGCCATGTGGTGCTGGGAATCGAATCTGGGTCCTTTGGAAGAGCACTCAGTGCTCCTAACTGCTCAGCCATCTCTTCAAGCCTTCACAGGCTTATTTGTAATTAGGGGAGCAGGGCATGTGCGTGAGAGTGCAGGTGCACTCAGAGGCCAGGGGTCAGATCTCCTGAGGTTGGAGTTACCTGTAAGTGCGAGCAACCTGACACAATCCTGAGAACTGAACGCAGACCCTCTGCAAAGAACAGTGTAATAGTACACACTCTTAACAAACCAGCCATCGCCTAGCCCTTCCAGGTAAGGCTTTTTTTTCTTTGTCTTATTTCTCAAGACAGTTTCCTTGTGTATGTAGCCTTGCCAGTCCTAGCCCTAGCTCCATAGAGCAGGCTAGCTTTGAACTCACAGAGATCTGTCTGCCTCTGCTTCCCAAGTGCTGGGATCAAAGGCACAAACTACCACCAACCCCTGGCCCAGATAACATTTTTAAGATTTATTTTTACTTTATGTGTGTGTGCCTGTGTGATTGTATGTCACATGTAGGCACACAATTAGGCCACAATAAGGTGTGGGTCTTAGAGCTAAAGCTACAAGTGGTTTTAAGCCATTAAATATAGGTGCTGGGACCCAATTTAGGTCCTTGAAAGAGTAGCAGCCACTGTATGTCTGAGCTATTTGTCCAGCCTCCAGCTGAAATCCTTGTGTTTTGGTTTGGTTTTTAAAGAGCTCACATGAAGGAGCACAGTCTGGAAGGCACCAGCTGCAAAGGCTCTTATGACTATGTCTACAGAGCATGCCAAGGTAGAGTCAGGAGCCAGAGAGCCTGGGTCACAGTCCAACTCGGCCAGTCAGCAGTGGGGGGTGGGGGCTGGGGGGTGGGGGACTGTGGGGAAGCTACATACTTTTTGGTGCCTCAGTCTCTTCATCTGTAAACTATACAGTTAGGTTTATTCTCAAGTGCTTATTCTGCAAACAGGAATGGCTGTTGTGGTTACTACTAAGAACCTTAATTTAATATTTGGAACCTTAGGATGCTGCCACTTCTCGAGGCTCATTTTTATAGACATTTTAGAGTTAGCCAGTCTGCCTGCCCTGCCCTGCCATGAGGTCATCACTGTCCCCTCTGCAGATCTGACCCCTATTCTACCCTGCAAGCTGTCCTGAGCTCGCTCGTTCTCTCTCTCTCTCTCTCTCTCTCTCTCTCTCTCTCTCTCTCTCTCTCTCTCTCTCTCACACACACACACACACACACAAACACACAAACACACAAACACACACACACCTGCTGTTCCTGTTCTCCTCCTTCCATGCCCTTTGGTCCCCACAGCTTCATCCTCCCTCCCCCCCTACACAGTGGCCTCCCTTGCACTGGGGCTCAAACCTCAAAGCCTCACTCTGTAGACCAGGCTGGCCTCCAACTCAGAAATCCGCCTGCCTCTGCCTCCCAAGTGCTGGGATTACAGGCGTGCGCCACCACGCCCAGCTGATATTTTTTCTCTTGAGTAGTCTCTGGAGAGTCCAAGACCTCTCCAGCACAGGGGCACTGGACGGTGGAGGCTCTGGTGGAATCCAGTGGATCCAGTTAGTGGGATTACCCAGAGAAGCTTCAGATCTGCCTGCTTTTACATTGGCTTTTGAGGGAGAGTAGTCGACGGAGAGGATTTCACAGCTTTAAAGCGATTTTAAATCACTACTCTGGACCAATTCTTCCCTTCTAATGATGAAGTATTGAAGACACAGAGGCCTCAGACCTCACCTAAGATCAGCAGCAGCAGCAGCAGCAGCAGCAGCAGCAGCAGCAGTGCCAGTGCTGGCTCTCCCCCTGTCTGGCCAGCCCAGAGCTCTTTCCCACTATTCACCAACTGCTCAGATACTGGCACCTGAACGTCCTGGGACATACAAAGCACTAACCAAGAGCTATACACTTGGTTGGCATCAACAGAGGTTCGGAAGAGAAGGGAGATCCTGTTACTATATTCAGTCTCTAACCATAAGTCTTCCTTTTCTCCCAAACATGAAAAGTTAAGTTTTAATCATTTATTCTCTCGTAATTATCTTTATAAACATATTTCTTACCTGAGGATACAGAGAAAAGGAGTCTGACAATCTGAAAGACGTGGGGTCTTCTTTGTTATACTGCCCGAACTTCTGACACTGTTGAAAGAAAATAGGGAAAGAGAGTCTAAGTTAGTGTCACCTAGAAAAGTCGCAGACTGGGGCTGGAGAGATGGCTCAGCAGTTAAGAGCACTGGCTGCTCTTCCAGAAGACCTGGGTTTTGAGGGAGAGTAGTCCACGGAGAGGATTTCACAGCTTTAAAGAGATTTTAAATCACTACTCTGGACCAACTCTTCTCTTCCAAAGAATTCCTAGCACCCACACGGCAGCCCACAACTGTCTGTAACTCTAGTCCCAAGGGATCCAACACTGTCACATAGACATACATGAAGGCAAAACACAGGTGCAAATAAACTAAAGAGAAGTCCCAGACAAAGAGCTATGTAGTATGCTTCTTCTCATGAGTTCTAGACTAGCTTTCAGGCATGAAGGGTAGACAAACCACCAGGTCTTGTTAAAACACATATTTTGCGTGCTGGCCCTGGATTTATCCCCAGAGCTTGAAGGGGTAGGGGTTCTCTGGGGATGCCCACCACCTGGATCCACTGGATCCCACCAGAGCCTCTACCCTCCAGGGTCCCTGAGCTGGAACTGAACTCATGTCCCCTGGAATACCAATACACACTTCTAGCTACTGAGCTCTCTCTCCCACCGGACTTTCTGATTTTGATTTTACATACTTGTTTCATAAGGTTTCAGCAGTTCTTTCACTCCTTCTTCCCTTCTTCCAAAATGGTCTCTCCATTCCTATTGGCATTGCCCTGTCTCAGCCACTGCCCTAAGCCGGAAACCGTTCCCTGTAATTCTCCTTACATGGTGATGCAACTTGTAAACACAAGCACCAAGCCCATCTTATTCCCTTCTTAAGAATTACATGCAAGGGGCTCAAGAGATGGCGCAGGAGTTAAGAGCACCCATGGCTCTTGCAGGGGACCAGGGTTCGGTTCCTAGTATGAACAAGGTGGCTAACAGTCATTCATTAAGTCCAGTTTCATAAGATCCAACCTCTACTTCTGATATCCGCAGGCACAAGGTATACATGTGGTGCATATGTGTGTGTGTGCACAGGCACACATGCACACAAGGAAAATATTCATTCATATAAACCTAAAAGAAAAAATTTTAAGAAAAAAAAAATCACATTTAAGTCTCTCCTTAAAGTTAAGGGAGAAATAATCAAGGCTCTCTCTCGTCTATCTCTATCACCTGCAGGGTCCTCGTGTGCTCATGGATTCCCTGGGGCTGAGATGCTAGAGCACATGCAGGCAGTGAGACCCCCGCCCTGGTATGCTTCAGGTGGAAATTTTCCTTGGGAACAGCTTTTCATAGCCCCCAAGATGATAGACTTCATCTCATTCTAAAGAGTTTCTAACAAATTCCTTGGGTATGACACCATGACAAGCTGTGCTATCAGACTCAATGAGCTATGCTCTTCTACCTAGGTCTGATTAGCCATGGGAAAGGGCCTCTTCCTTTGGTTCTCTGTCTCAGCCCTAGAAGTAGAAGCCACACCTTCTATCTGCTAGTTATCTATGTAGTTCTGGCTGTCCTGACTCTAGCTTTGCAGCCAAGGCTAGCCTAGAACTCACAGAGATCTGCCCCCCTATGCCTCCTGAATTCTGGGACTAAAGGCATGCGTCACCACCATCCACACTCTTCACTTGACAATCAAGCCTTCTTTAGTGGACAACCTGCCTTTCCTTATAAACATCAGCTAGACAAGCCCCGTACCATCCACTCATCTATCCCCTCAACCCCAGTGTTTGTTTTTTTAAGATTTATTTATTTTATGTATATGAGTACACCATTGCTCTCTTCAGACACACCAGAAGAGGGCATCAGATATCATTACAGATAGTTGTGAGCCACCATGTGGTTTCTGGGAATTGAACTCAGGACCTCTAGAAAAGCAGTTGGTGCTCTTAACCGCTGAGCCATCTCTCCAGCCCACCCAGTGGTTTTTAGTATAAAGTTTTCCCTTTTAAATTATTATTTGTGTTTACTTGGGTTATGGTTTTGCTTTTCAGACTCAACAAGATCTCAAGCTAGTGGCCCTTCCTGCCTCGACCTTCCCAGTGCAGAGATTATAGCCACACTTGGCTCCTTCTGTCTGTTTTCTCTGTCCTACTCAGACCTGGATAAATAAAGTATTTCCCTGACCTTGTGTACCTGGACTCCAATTTATAAAGCCTCCTTTTGATCTCCTAGAATACAGAGCCATAGCAACCAGCAGCAACTCCTCTACTTGGCTTTTAGCACTCACAGATTTGTACCACTCCCCAAATTTCCATGTTGTTTCTTACACATTAGAATGTCAACCCTCAAATGAAAATGAACATTTAACACTTCTTTCATATCTCGTGTTTCGCCTAATGTTTAATCTGTTAAATTCTTGTCGTCTGACTACATAAAGTAATAGGGTTTGGGACTGGAAAGAAGTTCAGTAGTTAAGAGTACTTGCAGAAGCCTGGAGTGCATTTCCCAGCACCAACACAGCAGTTCACAACCTCCCACAACTTCAGATGCACGGGGATCCAACCATCTTCTTAACTACACAGGTTCCTACACACACTTGGTGCACACACATACACTCCAGCATGCGCACATACAAGTAAATACTTTTAAAACGTAAAATGTAATAGGCTTAATGGGAGTTTCTTTTCAAAGGTAGAAAAGACGCCAAGAATGAGCTCAATGCCTTGCTCCCCTCTTACCAGTCTGATGAGTTGTCGATCCAGCCACCGGAGCACGTCAGGCCCCTCCTCCGACTCTGCTCGGAACACTCCAAGCCGTGCCATCAAGACTGCCGCAGCCTCCTGGTCAAATGCTGCTTCTATGTGCCTCAGTTGACTCTGTGCGTCTGCCCAACTGACAATTCCAGAGTTCCAGAGTTAGCACCACACTTCTGACTGGCAACTACCAAGGCTAGATCTCCATCTGAGATCCCGTTCCACTGTCCAGGACAAGGCTGCCCTGCATTTTTGTTAAGTTTGACAGTCATCTTAGTCACTCTCAGGTATTGTCTGAAGGCTAAAAGTCAACAGAAGAACTTTCCCATAGGGCTGGAGAGATGGCTCAGCAGTTAAGAGCACTGACTGATCTTCCAGAGGTCCTGAGTTCAATTCTCGGCAACCACATGGTGACTTACAACCATCTGAAATGGGATCTGATGGTCTCTTCTGGTGTCTAAAGACAGCAACAGTGTACTCATACATTAAATGAATAAATAAATCTTAAAGTAAAGACACACAGAAGTAAGATAGTTCTTTCTCACTATCTACTGAGGACAGATCCCAGGACCTACCTCCCTCAGATATAATGTCACTATATAAAATGGCATAGTTCACCTGGGCGTGGTCGAGCATGTCTTTAACCCCAGCAGCACTCAAGAGGCAGAGACAGGCAGATCTCTGATTTCAAGGCCAGCCTGGTCTACACAGTCATAAGTTCCAGGCTAGCTAGCCTATCTCCAAAATTAAATAAATAAATGTAGATATAATGTCATGGTATTTGTAAACAGCTAAATAGATTGTCCTACATATACTCACTCTTCTCTACATTACCACTGACAATATAAATGTTATGTAAGTAGATGTTATACTGTATTGTTTATGAATATTTTTTTAAAGTCCCTACATGTTCAATACAGATGTAATGTCAAACAATATTTTCCATTCCGGTTTGGCTAAATTTATGGTTCTGAAACAGATGGATACTGAGGGCCAACTGCACTTTTCAGTTTACATCTTTAACAAGATGCAGGATTTATTTATCTAGCAAATAAAACAATAAAAAATAATTTTCAATGAACTATATTCCTACTGAAGCTGATTTCTTCTTGGTAGCTGTGTAAAGGTTCACTTGGGTTAACCAAGAATGGCTGATCAGTGAGTGAATGAGGAACCAGAAGAACCATCTAAGGAGCCAGAAAAAGACACTCAAAGAGGTTAAAACGCTCGCAGGAAACCCATCAGCCTTGGTCAAGAAGGAGGAGACATGGCACTCACTTGCGGGCAATGGTGGTCACTCGGATGCGCTTCTGAGTGCTGGAATGCTGATATTGTGTGACAAACTGGATGGCACCTCTGCCTCCCTGGGGAATCGGGGCATTGTGCTGCAGGGTGAGAGGCCACACATCTGGTTACTGTCTTAGGCATGACTTAAACATGGCCCTTCTAAAGCACTGAGGTAAGGTTCTTGGTACATTTTCAACGGTACACTTAGGACCTGCATGTCCTATGGTATCATTGTATATAACTCTTATCTAAAGGCAGAGGGGAGGGGGAGAAGGAGGAGCATCAGCACATTCAAATAAACTGGGCTGGATATGCAGCTCAGTGATAAAGCACATGCATATAGTCATGAGGCCCTGGGTCAGTCAATGAATCAATGCTGAGCTCTTCAGAGATGAGAGCCACAGATGACTGCAAGTGGCTCTGCCAGGTGTGACGGCGTACACCTTGATCCCCGCACTCCGTATGGAAGCAGAAGGACCAGAGGCTAAAGCCACGCTGGTCTATAAGACATCGTCTCCTCCCCCCTCCACCACAAAAACATACAAAATAAAATGGAGATATTTAACAATGCAACTATAGCAAAATAGATTACAGAATCTAAATAGCAGTTATGCAGGTGTTAAATGTACAAGTCTATCAACTCTTCTGTATGTTTGTAATTTTTCATAACAAAATCTTGGGGAAAGACTGATTCCCTCAAACACTCATGAGTTATGGTGGCTTAGAAAAGTCAGTAGTTGTCTCAGGACCTTGTCAGATCAGTAGTAAAGGAACAGAGTCATTTGCCGTTTGATTCTAACTAAATTCTGGAGGGAAGTTTAAAGAACACATCAAATTAACACAACACCTAACAGGATACCAAAGGTGTACCAGGAAGGGGACGGCATACTTCTAATAAATCGGAAGAGATTCTAACACGAAGAAAACTGCTACGCACCTGATTGACAACTTCAAAGTAGATGCCAAGAGTAGACGAGGGGTCCAGGCCACAGATCTTCCACTGACTTGTGCCGCCGACACCAAGCTCCTAGGATGAGACGGGAATTTCAGAGACACATAGAGAGAAAGCCCAAGGGAAACCAGGGATTAAAAGCACCAATGAGCAGAGAAGGTCGCATTTGGACCTTTGGTCCGAGCTAAAACCTTAAATTCTAGTAAAAACATCTAGAAAATGTGTAATTACAAACCAGAAGGTGTCTTAATGTTTACATTTACAGTACTTTTTAAATTAAACTTATGATACAAGTACTCTAAATCATTTTAATGTTTAATATATATAACATATACACAGCCTCTAATATTGAAGTCAACAAAGAATGATGTCAGTGTTGGGGAAGAATACTGAGAATTAGTTGGAAAGCTGCATTTGCTTTTCCATCACTAGTAGAATAAAAAACAGAGCTGCAGATCACAGAGCCATACGGACAGACAGAAGCTTTAAGCAGATTCTGGTTTTATCTTTAAACCTAACTTTCCTTCACAAGCACAGGGAGGAGAGTAACAGCTTAAATGTCACTGTGCGGAAGCAGATGCCCAGGACCACAGATCCTCTAGAGAAGGTACTCAGCACGCCTTCAACATCAGTGTCTGAAAACAGACAGGAGACCAAAGGGCGAGGGCTAGGCTAGGGTTTGAGAAACAAGGCTGTGGGACTGAAAGCCATGCTGCTGGGACTGGCAGTATCCACGAAGAGCCGTTAGGAGCAAAGTGGGGAGAGAATGCAGACTGGGCATTATTATTAGATGCTGCTGTGAGATTACTGTTCATTTTCTTGGATTTGACAATGAGGAAATGGTATAACACCCTTATTTTTAGGACATACACACTGCATTACTTAAGAACCAAGTGTCATGACACCTGAAACTTATTTCCAAAGGTTTCTGTAAATAATGCTGATAAAGCAAACATGCCGGGAGATCCTAACTACACACAGTGGGCAAAGGCTGCTGCAACAGCTATGGAATGCCCATACCGCCAGCGGTGCTAGGGTCGGTGCACAGGAACACACGCTTAAAGCTGTGCTTCCCTTAACCCTGAAGGCAGCCTCACCCTCCAACCAAAACTTTGAATGCTGAAGTCAAATGGAAGACTAATCAGTGTGGGGCAATTTTTAAGGTATGTTTTGTTTGTTTGTTTGTTTGTTTGTTTTTTCAAGACAGGGTTTCTCTGTGTAGTCCTGGCTGTCCTGGATCTCACTCTGTAGACCAGGCTGGCCTCGAACTCAGAAATCCGCCTGCCTCTGCCTCCCAAGTGCTGGGATTAAAGGCGTGCGCCACCACCACCCGGCAGAAGTACAATCTTAAAACAACAATGTAACAACTAACCTTACTTGCCTTGGATAGCTCATGAATCAGCTTTTACAACCAAGTTAATGCATAAATTTAATCTTAAGTTATATACTCTTCCATGCCCCTGACCCAGAGTAATATATATATATATATATATGTGTGTGTGTGTGTGTGTGTGTGTGTGTATATGTATACATATTGCTAACAACAGCCATCATGCTGAAACATGCTTATACAACAAATATTCACCATACATCTTAGAAACAACATATAAACAGCTTGTTTGCAGTACTGAGTGCTTCTGAGTTACTTGGGGTCAGTAAAATGACCTCTCCCCTTGTAAAAATGTTAGTGATTTCTGTTAAGAAACCCTCATTCCTTCTCCACAGGATCCTTTCTGTATTGTTCATTCAGAACAGAGGCAGACAAAGGGAAAATGAGAGAGCAGACAGCATTCAGACAGGCAAAGACACAGATACCCGTGGAGATTACAGATAGGCTGTTGACTATGGACAGACAAGGACACAGAGAGAAGTAAAGAACTCAAACTTGGGCTTGCTCTGGGTCAAAGTAATCAAAGATCCATCTGTGATTCATCCTTTGATGCAATTTTCACTGATGCAGTTTCCCACTCGGAGGTTATTGGTTACTTAGGGCATGTAACCAATGCAGAAGAGACCTCACAGATCAGTCACCATGCCTGTCGGCAGCTAAAACACACTCAGAGCATGTGGGCCGTCAGCAAAGCCACTATGCAGAGGGACACCTGCACTCTGCTCTCAGATACTAGCAATGCATAGGCATCTGTATCACCCACTGTCCACCAACCAAGTGTTCCCTTGTCCTAAGCTCATTATCTGCGAAGTGAGACAGGATGCCAACTCTAAGTTATGAAGTATACAAGTTATTCTGGAAGAATTCTGAATGTCTGCCTTTGCTGTAGGGAACGTCTTTCTGTTCTCAGTGAGATAGCATCCATGGATCAGATGTAGTGGGAGGAACCTGAGATCTGGGTCTCTGGGTCAGCTTCAACCCTGAGTAAAGGTTAGCTTAACCTCCTTGATTCCATGTCTCCTTCTCTGGTCAAAGACAGATCAGTAGGCAGAAGGACAGATGACACTACCCCTTGGAGTTGTCATCAGTGAGTGTCACAGCTCCTCTCAGACAAGGTACACCTCCCAGGGGACACAAAGCAAGATCACCAGGGTGTGACTTAGCTCATGAGTTTACTCCAGGGCAAGTGAGGAGGTGGATCTTCCTTACGTTTTCTGACACACATGGTCCTTTCACATTCAGAGACACGCATGGACCAATGGCTCCTGCGATCTTCAGCTCCCGAGAAGTCTAAAACAAATCACACAGTAAGTTAAGAGCCAGCCTGCTGCCACCACGATCACAATAAAGCTTAGAGGAAAATTCCCACAGAGAAAATCGCTAATGGATTACACAATCTAAATGCCCACTCAGGCTTTTCCAAGAATACTAGGAGCTGATTCAACAAAATCCACCTTAGAAAATACATCAAGAAGACCAGGTATAATGGTAAGAAACTCAGCAGGCTGAGGCAAAAGATGAAGAGTTCAAGGCCAGCCTCGATGTATAGTGAATTTGTGGCCAGCTTGAGTTCATGAGACTGTCTCAAAATCAAAACAAAAAAGACATACTTCATTTGTTTGACCTGAAGCAGGATCCCCAGGAAGTAGCTGAGACTCGCCTGGAAATCCGCAGACAGCCCAAGTGATCCTATGCTCACAGTCCTCCTATGGCAGCCCAATGCTGGGATACAGGCTGGCACCGCCATACCTGGCCAGGTGGCATTTTTAACCTCTGAAACTATTATATATATATTAAAGGTAACAACTCTACCAACTATTTTACATTCTTTTTCAAATATCAGGCACATTCATACTTATTTACCTATTTCTATTCAGAAAACATTGCTTTGTATTCCTTTAAAAATACTTAATTCACAAATCCCAACATAATGATAAGACTAATGGAGATCTTTTTCTTTTCTTTCCTTTTCCTCCTGTTCGGCAGGGCCTCTCTATGTAGTCCTGGCTATTCTGGAACTCACTACATAAACCAGGCTGGCCTTGAACTCACAGATTCTTCTGCCTCTGGAATTTTTTTTTTTTTTAAGCAAATGAATATTTTAAACTCTGAGTTCATTTCAATAAAATGAATGCAGTCCATACCGTTTTCTTTTGGGGCTGGAGTGGCTCAAGACAGGGTTTTTTTGTGTATCCCTAGCTGTCCTAGAACTTGCTCTGTAGATCAGGCTGACCTCGAACTCAAGAGACTCACCTCTGCCTCTGCCTCTGCCTCCACCTCCACGGTGCTGGGGTTAAAGGCGTGTGCTCAGTCCACTGCTCTTGTGCGGTTACATAGATGCTGGAGTACCAACTCCAGGCACTCATGCTTACAGCAGGCACCACTGTATCCTCCGAGCCAGCGCCCTCGCCCTTCTTTGACAACCTCCGGATAATTTACTGCTTTTCTCTAGTTCTCTACTCAAGTTTCTAACAGCCCCTTTAATAGTTTCTCAATTACTTGACTAGACAGAGTCCGCTGTCTAGGACTCTGATTTCCTATACAGTATCAGAACACCTGGGTTCCTCTTAAATCTCAACCCCACTCCAAGCACTGCAGTGGCTCACACCAATGGCTGGGTGGACACTGACCATGTGTAGCTTGCCTGTCGTCAAGCCCCAGTACAGCAACCAATGCCCAGCCCAAACCCCACTGACTCTCCCTATCCTAAACCAGGGTAGAACTGAGCAGGGCCTGAGGGGAAAGAGGAACTTTCTGTTTAGAACTTTAATTAACACATGGGTAATCCTTGAGAAGCTAAGGAATAAGGTGGGCAAAATACTTTGTGAAGACATCTTGTTGGATCCTTTTAAGTGGTCATTAGAGCTTATGTCTAGCGGCTGAGGCTGCAGTGTCTAAACTGAACCACACTAATCCCATAAAGTTTCAAAGTCTGTAATATGGATGAGCACAGTGCAGCACACAGGAGGGAGAGGCAGGCTCATCTCTAAGAGTACAAGGTCAGCCTGCTCTATAGGGTGAGTTCCAAGCCAGCTGAAGATACACACAGTGAGACCCTGCCTCAGGTAAATAATAAATATTTATCATGTACATAAGAAAATTCTGTAAGCTAATTATATGAGGTAGTTTAAAAATAAAACTTTTCTAAAAGCCTACTGCACCTTTACATCCAATGTAGCACCAAACGCCATTCTGAAATCTCCGTTGAAGTCTTTACTAAAAATTCTTTGGAATGTCTGCTTGAAAAGAGAAGTGTTGAAAGAATCTCCCATCACCATGTGGCCACTAGATAAAAAAAGAAAGCATATGTGTAAAAGGACTGGAAGCCATTTGGTGGTTCCCTTAAGATTCACAAACAATTTACACACATACACACACACACACACACACACACACACACACACAGAGACAGAGAGAGAGAGACAGAGAGACAGAGAGACAGAGAGACAGAGAAAACCATGTTCACACGGGTGATTAACTTAAATGAAAAACAACAAGTTCAATTTGTACTTAAGGAAGAAACATTTCGAAAACATTAAAGACCCCGTAGAATGGTTCTAGGGGTCTGGGAAGGGGCCTCGGTGGGTAAGGGTACCGCTACGGCTAGTAACTTAAGTTCAATCAATCCTAGGGCCCACATGATAGACAGAAGGAACCAGCCTACACAGGTGGCCCTGACTTCTGTACAAGTGCCATAGCATGTATGTGCATCCACATACATACACATACACATGCATAAACATACAAAAGTAAATGTAAAAATATCTTTAAAATATTTTAAGATGCCAATTCTATATTTTGATCACCATACAGAGAGGGTAAAATCTTGCTGATCATACAGAAAAATAACACAGGCACCAGGAAACCCACGGTCTGCAGTGTCAGGAACTGCACTGTGCCATTTCCATTCTTGAAGCTGAGTGAGGCATTTGGGTGAAGTGCTACCCTTGGGAATGCTAAATGAAGGATGTAAAGACGACTTCTCCACAAACTTCACACTCTAGAGCCCCGTGAATCTATAATCATTCCAGCTGGCGGTATACTCCTGTTCTCCAGAACTCAGGAGGCTCGAGCAAGAGGACTGTGAGCTTGTGGCCATCCAGGGCTACGCAGTAAGACCTTAACTTCAATCAACTAACTCTTCAGCAAAAATGAATTACTGATTCTCTCTCTCTCTCTCTCTCTCTCTCTCTCTCTCTCTCACACACACACACACACACACACACACACAAGCACGCATGCACACATGCACAGCAGCTGGGGGTTAGTAAACACATTATGGGTTGTCTCACTTTCTTGGCATTCTCCACCTAAAATGTTTCAGCAGTCTCCAGCATTTCCTTCCTCTCCGCAAGGTGTCTCCAGGTCATCACCCCACCCTACCCCAACCCCAAAAACTGAATGTTTAAAGGAAAAAGCACACGATCTCAGCAGAAAAACCTGGCACTAAGGGCTCACCAGTGATTTTCCAGGAAAACTGTCTACTACCCTCTAGTCCAGCCTGGAGTCACTGTGACTTTGCCTGAAGTCATTCTCCTAGGCCAGAACCTGGGCTTCTATTGTTTCCAAGGTTGTTTTAGTGTTCCCTCCCACCCCTACACCCCATTACATCTCCATGTATGTGGATATTAAGTTAATGTATGGGTGTACATATGCCATGGAGGGTGCAGAGGTCAGAGGACAACTGCAGGAGCTGGGTCCCCTTCCACGTATGAGGACAGGGACTGAAGGTCTCAGACTTGGTGGCAGGCAGGTACTTCCCTGCTGAGCCATCTTTTTTCCCCCAATATTTATTTATTAATTTTATGAATATGAGTACACTGTAGCTGTCTTCAGACACACCAGAAGAGGACATCAGATCCCATTACAGATGGCTGTGAGCCACCATATGGTTGCTGGGAATTGAACTCAGGACCTCTAGAAGAGCAGTGAGTGCTCGTAACTGCTGAGCCACCTCTCCAGCCCCCTACTGAGCCATCTTGCAGCACTTGTGCTATTGTTTTTTGTTTTGTTTTGGGAAGGGGGCTTTTCTTTTTAAAGACAACTTCTTACTATTCAGCCCAGGCTAGCCCTGATCTCAAGATCCCCCAGAGTGCCAGTCAGTGCTTCAGGTATGCCCACCATCTCTAGTCCATCTGACCCACTCCACAACAGTTTCAAATGGCTTAGATTCTACCTCCTATGCCCTCCCCTAGGAGAGCAGAGAAGAATCACTCTGAGGTTGATTAGAAAGGCAGAAATATGGACCAGGAGATGGATCAACAAGCAAAGCCACCTGCCTGCCACCGAGCAACCAGTTCAACCTGAGTTCCACACGGTGAAAGAGGATAGCTAACGCCCACAAAGTGTCCTCTGCTCGCTACATGTGAACACACACACACACACACACACACACACACACACACGCGCGCGCGCGCGCACATAACTATATTTAAGTTAAAGGGAGAAGAGATGCAGCCTCCCCAGCCGCACGTGGCTCTCTGTAGCTGCTACGCGGCTGTGCTGCGTCCGTCCGGTCCAGGGAATCCTGGGCAAACGCAGGTCCTGACTCAGCAAGTGGGAATGAGGTCTAAAAGGTTCCCAGCGTGTCTGAGTCAGGGTTTCTAACATTGTGACCAAAGTTCAAGTTGGGGAGGAAAGGATTTATTCATCCTTTCCACACAGCTGTTCATCACCAAAGGAAGTCAGGACTGGAACTCAAGCAGGTCAGGAGGCAGGAGCTGATGCAGAGGCCATGGAGGAATGCTGCTTACTGGCTTGCTTCCCCTGGCTTGCTCAGCCTGCTTTCTTACAGAACCCAAGACCACCAGCCCAGGGATGGCACCACCCACAAGGGGCGACACTAATGTGCAGCCTAGCTTCAGATTGAGTGCTCCACTCAGCGCTTCCTGGCCTTTCATGAGCACCCAAATCTAGAGCACTGCTCCTCAAGAGCTTTCGATGCAGAGGGTCTGAAGAAAGCCAAAGAACATTCCTAATCGGTTCCCTTGAGCCCCTAAGGTTCTTGATCCAACCATCATTGCAAGCTGAGAATTTATTCTACGTTTTTTACTTGACGACAATAAGACTTGGTGGCAATTGTACCCAATAAGGTGACAATGTGACTGGCATTAGTGGCAGAGTCATTAGCCAGGTCAAGCTTCTTAAAATTACTTGACACTGACACTCAGATGGCATTTACTCATTGTCACAGATGTGCACTCCTGAAGGCCAGGTACTCCACACTAGCTGCTGGCCTAGGCTGCAAGTAAGTCTAACAATGCCGAAGAAGAAACAGTTACTCGGATGTGACTTGTTCCCAGTGGAATCCTGAGATCTCTTAAAGCACTGCTTCATCCTCCACAGGGCTCACAGTCCCTTCCCAGCCAAATAGTACAAACCTCAGAATGACCTGAAAACTCTGAAGCTGGCCTCACACACCCCAAAACTCCTCCATTTATTTACTCGTCCCTGTAACTCCATCATTTTTTCCTTCCCTATTTCCCAGGTGTCCCATGTGAACATACCCTGTAAGATTTGGACAGCACTTCATCTCCAGAAGTCCAGTTTGATCAAGGGCACAAGCGTAAATATCAATGCAGTGACCATTTGTAGCAGTCCGATTAGCAAGCATCTCATAATGCTGTAAAGAAAGAAAACCATTGAGAAACAGAAGCATAGTTCCTGAGGCCCGTCTCACCACACCTACGGATGTAATCGACAACGGAGCATGGAGCTCACTGCCCATAAACAGATGTGTAAAGTCAAAATGCAGTTTTAGAGTCAAAACTCCTAAACACTCTAAAGCCGTTCACTCTAACTAGTCAGGCGGGGTCAGTAAGTTCAAAGGAGGCAAGATCTGCAAGAGTGTCACTACACACTCACTCCTTAGCAGGTGGCATCACTGATCGGAGCAGTTCACAGTGGCCGTGTGACTGTAATTACAGCTGGAATCCGAGGGTACCAACCTTGGTTGCCTTCTTCATGAACCGTGCATTATCTTTCTCAATATCATGCCAGGAACGAATAGGAGTCTTCAATTCATCTCCAACCACCATGCCAGGTCCCTGAGTCGGGGGCCCGCCAGTGAACAGCATGATCCTGGCTCCAGTATTTGGGAAAGTGCCCTAAAAATAGACTTAGAGTAAAGACGGTGGCAAAAACACGTTCCACCTCTGATCATGGCTTCGGTGTATGTGCTCAAGTCCTCCAAAGACAACTGTTCACACCCCTGCCCTCTCACAGGCTCTTGGCACTAGTGCTGCTGCAGAGTAACACTCACAGCGGGGAGAAGAGCAGCTCTTACTTTCTCCCAAACAGATGGTTTGGACTTCTATTACTCAGTGAAAGCACTCTCTGCTGTTCCAATTCCCTTAGGTTTTCATAAAAATTTTGGTATTTGCAAAATACTGAGGTCCTCCTCAGTGTAGATAACAGTGACCGAACACTTTCTAATACATAAACAAAGGGCTAATAACTTAAGGCACAAAAAATTTTCCAGCAAAGCTAACAAGAACAAGAACAGCTTATATGATTTAATAGGTCTCTATAAAAATCTGAATTACCTCCAACAAGCCAACAGCAATGGACAAAGCAACACCAGTGGATCGCAGTGGTCTCTTCCCCTGGGTTACTGGCCAGGGGTCCCTCTGCAGCTCCCCGAGAAGATCTGTGAGGTTCATGTCAATCTTGTGAATGGGCTGTAGAAATCTGTATGATTTCAAAAGGGAACCTCAGTTGTGATTTAATAAATCAACCACTTTTTTTTTTTTTTTTTTTTTTTTTTTTTAGTTTTTTGGATTTGGTTTTTTTTTAGACAGGGTTTCTCTGTATAGCCCTGGCTGGAACTCACTCTGTAAACCAGACTGGCCTCAAACTCAGAAATCCGCCTGCCTCTGCCTCTGCCTCCCAGAGTCCTGGGATTACAGGCGTATGCCACCACTGCCCGGCTCAACCAGTCTTCAAAACAAGTATCCAATAGAAAAAACTCAAGACTTTTCTTTCAAAATTATAAATACGGAAGCAACTCCAAGCAATTTTACTGTGAACTATGCCATAAAATCTAATAATCATACATTTATGCATGTATCATAAAAAAATTTAAAAGGGAAAAGTAAGTTTAATTAAATTTTAAGCAGCAAGGAAATCCTAATGTAAGCCTAGTGTGGCTCCAGTTTGTTTGAGGCCCGTTTATGTGGACAGTCTTCTCCAGGCTGAAGTTTCTGTTTGCATGCCCCTTGAGACTCAGAAGCCACATGGAGAGAAACACTCTGGTTTCTCCAGCAACCAGAAGCTTTCAATACACTGAAGGAAGTGAGTGCCTCCTCACAGCCTATTTAAAAATATCCAAAGTGTTTTATGTTTTGTCAGCTTTACTTAAAGATCAAGGATAAAAGCCATGTGTCATAACGTTTCTACAAGACACTGAATAGCAACTGGCTTGTCTTTATTTTTTTTTTCCTTTTTAGAACTATGGTCCCAGAAGTCCTAGGATTGCTCTTCCAAGCCACCTGGGCTGTTAGGCACACCCACCACAGAACCTGTGACACCGTATCCTGGGGTCTCACCTGCTGGAAACAAAAGGCTGCTCCTGGGGTTGAGCAGGTCTGGCTTGCTGCATGGGCATAGCTGACTTGGTCAGGCCCAGCATCTCCTGAAAGGAAAACACACAAAGATCCAATTTTCATTGACACTCAAAGTAAACAATACCACTACAGATCCACCCTTGCTCCTCCTTCTTCGTAAGGCACAAACCTGTATTTGTTTTGCAGTTAAATCCTTGGTCCCTCGGAAGACGTAGCTCTTGGAGATTCCTTCACAGCTAAGCTCGTGAACCTGCACCATCCTCCCAAAAGTGATAAGCCCAACCAGGGCCTCTGGAGGAAGGAGACTCAGAGACATCTGCAGGGACTCTTTGAGTGCTTGAAGGTCATCTTCCTCCAAACAGGTGTCAACCACATAGAGAAAGATCAGAGGGGACCGAGCACCTCTCTTCAGGAAAAGAAAAACGGCAGGACGATCAGTGTATACACACAGAAAGAGCTGATTTCCATAATTTTCATTTACACGAAAAGTAAATAATTAACATTTTCACAAGAGATAAACCTGCATTCAGTAGGACAAATCAGGTACAATATAGCAAGTCTTTATGCCTGTAAACATCTGGGGGATAAGGGATATGTAGGTAAGAATCTACACCAGCTTTACCTCACCAACTGATGAGGTCTCAGAAGTATATCAAAATAAACATAAATCTAAAAATGTATTCAATATTCAATACCTACTATGTGCCAGACATTACTGAAGACCCTGGAATACCTCACTGAAGAGAAGGAACAAAGATTCCTGTCAAGCTAAAGGAACACTGGGGGGGGGGGGGAGGGGAGGTGCCAGGGCCCCATGTTAAACGGAGATCATGGCAGGGGATGCTGGCCCACGACCTTAACCCCAGCACTCAGGAAGAAGAGGAAGATGGATCTGTGTGGGCATGAGGCCAGCCTGGTCTATATACTGAGTGTTAGGACAGCCAAAACTACATGAGACCAAGTCTCAAAAAGTAAATACATAAAAAAGAGAATTCATTAAGAAGGTAAAAGCTGAGGTGACAAGGGGGCTGGAGAGATGGCTCAATGGCTAAGAGCACTGACTGCTCTTCCGAAGATCCTGAGTTCAAATCCCAGCAACCACATGGTGGCTCACAACCATCTGAGATCTGATGAGATCTGATGCCCTCTTCTTGGGTGTCTGAAGACAGTTACACTATACTTACATATAATAAATAAATAAATCTTTTAAAAAATAAAGTTGAGGTGACAAGATGGCTTGGCAGATAAAGGACAAATCAAGCCTGATGACCTGCACTCAATCCAATTCGCAGAACCCACAAGGTATAATAAGTACTGGCTCCACAAACTGTCCTCTGACAGTCACACGACGCCCCCAGAAACAAACTCACACACACACAACACACACTCATACACAAGTATATACATGCATGCACACATACAGACACTCAAACATGCCTGCATGCACATATACAAATATACATGCTCACATATACACACGCTCACACACGTGCACAAACACATACACACACTCATATACACGTGCACAAACACACAGGCATGCCTATACACAAACACATAAACAAATCATAGTTGTGGGAAGAAGGAGGGAGGGAAATGGGCAGCAATGCAGAGCAGAGTCCCAACCTGAGGGAAAGATAAATCAAACAGCCTCCTGCAGGCGTGACACCTGAGGGGTCACGAGGGCCCACGGAGATGAACAAGGACGCTAGGGGGAGAGAAGACATGATACAGGGCCTTGAAGACTATGTTTTGCTTTGTCTGAAGAGGGGCCCATTCAGTCCATCAGTGACCAGACATATGTCTATACAGAGTTACACTGGCTGTTGGGTTAAGAATAAAACACAAACAAAGAAAAATGAGGGAGATAACTAAGAGACTATCACTGTATCTAGTGAGAGGAGGCGCGTGCCCAGGGTGGCCATGGTGGGGTGAGGAGTTGTGGGTGGAGCCTAGGTATGTTCTAACTAGGTCGTCAATGCATGGTCTGCCAAATGAGATAGGGGATGTAGAAGAAAGAGGTCACTCTTTTTTTTTTCTTTTTCCGTTTTCTATATTCTTTGTTTACATTCCAAATGCTTCCCCCTTTCCTGGTTCCCCCCTTCCCATTAAGTCCCATAAGTCCTCTTCCCTCTGCCCGTTCCCCAATTATCCCCCTCCCATTTCTCTGTCCTGGTATTCCCCTACAATGCTAGATCAAGCCTTTCCAGGACCAGGGCCCTCTCCTTCCTTCTTCTTGGAAATCATTTGATATGTTAATTGTGTCTTGAATATTCAGAGCTTCTGGGCTGATTAATATCCACTCATCAGTGACTACAGCATTCCATGTAAAAGAGTCACTCTTAAGAGGAAGGGTTGGATCTGACCTTTCTAGCCCAGGCTAGCCCCCACCACTGTTCTTCTCTTCAGCTGCATTTGGTTGCTGATTTCACTGAAATCATGTTCAAGAAAGGGAGATCACGGGAAGGGTGGGTGAGGGACCTACATCCCAGAATGCTTAAGGAGAAACAGAGGTAGCAGCTAAGAGCAGGTAGGTAGGAAAGGAAACAGACTGCCAGATTTAATTCAGAGCAAGGTGATCCTTGCCAACCTATCTCTCCTAGCGGACACGGACCAGTGGCAGGAGGGGACACACTACTTTTCCAGCTGACCACCTAGAGTGTGAAGCATCTTCAGGTGAGATGCAGAAGGCTGTGGAGGACAGGCTTTAAATTTGGTCAGGTCCATCTTTTTTGAAACCTGGGTCAAGACCTGAAAATAATTCCAGCAACACAAATGTGCTAGAAGATACCATCTAGAATCCTGCTCTGGTGGACACCAGCTTTTCCTCTTGAGGACAGGTGAGAGACACAGACCTCCAAGTATCTCAAAAGACATTCAATTTAACTGTATTCATTAAATGCGTGACAAGATTACCTGGATCATGTACTCGATTGTGGAAAACTGGGGCATCAATTCGGCAGGTTGATTGACCTCAGATATGCCTGCATACGCTGGGGGGAACTGACGAGAAGAAAGCAAGGCAACATTATTCAGGGGTCACAGTGACTGGGGTTCCGTGTCCTCTGTGCTGGGGACAAAGCTTATCTGTTAGGAGAGTGCACCCCTCTGAGCTCCAGCTCCACACGGCACCCTTATTTATACAACTGGTTCACGACCGTGTTAATTCTGACAGGACAAAATATAAAACATGTTGCTAAAACACAAATATAAGCACTCAAAGCTTCTAATTCTCTTACATGTCTACAACTTTATAACCTTAAAAAATACTTGCTATGTAGAAGAGGCCTGTTCACCCATCCAGACAGCCAAGTGCAATGTTTTAAAACATACTACCCAAAAAAATCTGGAGAGAGCTCGCTCAGTGGTTAAGAGCACTGGCTGCTTTTCCAAAGGACCTGGGTTCAATTCCCAGGACCCACATGGCAGCTTACAATTGTCTATAACTCCAGTTTCAGGGCCTCTGACATCCTCATATGGACATGCAGGAAAAACATCAATGCACATGAAATAAAAATAAATAAATCATTTACAAAAGAGACGCATTGCTTAAGCTTTGCTCTGAAAATTATATTCTGAGATTGTCTTTAAAAGTCTGTACAAAGCTGAAGACATACTTCAGTGGTACAGAACTTACTCAACACACACAAGGCTCTTAGCTCTTAGAGGAAAAAAGCATATATAAAGCCTTTATTTAGGTTTATTACCAATTTAATAATACAATATGGTGGTTTGAATAGGTATAGTCCCATAGACTCATATGCCTGCATGCCTGGCCCATAGGGAGTGGAACTATTAGAAGCTATGGCCTTGTTAGAGTAGGTGTGGTCTTGTTGGAGAAAGTGTGTCACTGTGGGGGATCCTTTGAGAAATTATATATATATTCATATTCAAGCTCCACCCAACATATGATAATCTCCTCCTGGTTAACCCTGGTTAACTTCAGATGGAGATATGCAACTCTAGATATGCATGTCTGCCTGTGGGCTGCCATGCTTCCTTCCAGGATGTCAGTGGACTGAACCTCTGAAACTGTAAGCCAGCCCCAATTAAATGTTTGTCTTTTTTTGTTGTTGTTGTTTTTCAAGACAGAGTTTCTCTGTATAACCCTGGCTGTCCTGGAACTCACTCTGTAGACCAGGCTGGCCTCAAACTCAGAAATCCGCCTGCCTCTGCCTCCCAAATGCTGGGATTAAAGGCGTGCGCCACCACCGCCCGGCTTAAATGTTTGTCTTTATAGAAGCTGCATGGTCATGGTGTCTCTTCACAGCAGTAGAACCCTGACAGATGCACATGCTCTGTGAAAGCAGTTACCACTGTGTATTGTTTATACTGTGCTTGTCATCCTTGAACCTAGTGTGTGCTATATCTGAAAATGAAATTAATCATAGTTATGATTAGTAATGAGTAATACATGTTCTCAATACCGTAGGAGCTGTCTGAAGTCTGTATACCTCTTTAATATAATTAGTGTTATCAACTTTATTTAGCTATAGTTCACATATCATAAAAGTCATACATTTTAGCCGGGCTGTGGTGGCGCATACCTGTAATCCCAGCACTTGCGAGGCAGAGGCAGGTGGATTTTGGAGTTTGAGGCGAGCCTGGTCTACAGAGTGAGTTCCAGGACAGCCAGGGCTACACAGAGAAACCCTGTCTCGAAAAACGGGGAAAAAAAAAAGTCATACATTTTAAGTGCATAGTTCCATGAGTTTTAAGAAGTAAGTCATGTGATAATTACTACAATCCAGTTTTAGAACAATTTTACCCTATGGCAGCTACTTTTAAAAGGAGCTCTTAGCTGTAGGTATTATTCAGTTAGCATACACAGGTCAGAGATTTGGTCTGAACACCAAAAAGGAAAAAAAAGAAAGGGAACACTCCTTTGACATTCGACTTTCTCTTAGTTTAGTAGTTTAAAAAACTTTGCTGCTGAGCACAGCAGTTCACTCTTTTGCTCCCAGCACTTGGCAGGCAAAGGGCAGGCGGATCTCGGAGTTCCAGGACAGCCTGGTCTACAGAGTGAGTTCCAGATCAGCCAGGGCTACAAAGTGGGCCCAAAAGAAAACAACAAACTTTTGCAGCAGAAGTTCAACACTGACACTGGAACCCTAAGGTAACAAGATGAAAATTTAATGTTATCCAGTAAAATATGAACAGATCTATTTTCTTTAGGTAACATATTTACTTCCTATCAAAACCTTACATTAAAAAAAAAAAAAAAAAAAAAAAAAAAAAAAAAAAGGCCGGGCGGTGGTGGTGGCGGCGGCAGCGGCGGTGGTGGCGGCGCACGCCTGTAATCCCAGCACTCTGAGAGGCAGAGGCAGGAGGATTTCTGAGTTCGATGCCAGCCTGGTCTACAGAGTGAGTTCCAGGACAGCCAGGGCTATACAGAGAAACCCTGTCTCTAAAAGACAAAACAAAACAAAACAAACAAAAACAAACAAACAAAAAACCTTACATAAATGACAACGCTATGTCCTCTACTATCCAACACAAATGTGCATCATAAATGCTATGACGTGAGAACACCAAAGACTACTAATTACAAGTGTAGATGGAAATTTAAATAAACATAATCTTCCCCAAAGCAGTCAATAAGAACAAATATAATTTTAAATTACATACCTGATTTCTTTGAAAACAGAAATTGCAGGCCCAAAGTTTTGCTCGGTAATCCACTTGACTGCAAGATAGATAAATAATTTTACAAACAGATATCAAGCTAGAAAGCAATAAATGTGGACTTAAGTTCCATAAATTAAACGGGCGTGTGTTTCTGAGTGTGCATATACAGGATTTGTGGAACTGCACTGCAGGGAAAACTGGCTATCAAGCACACTAAGAGTTTCCCACAAATATTTGCACTTAGTAAATTCTGTTTTGTCTTTTCCAATTCCAAGATCCTGTTTTAAAATTTCTTCACTCATATAAACTGTAAACTATGTCCTTTTGCCTTCTAACCTTTTAACCTGGTTGTCATGATTTATCCAACATTTTTATTGTCCAACAATGTCAAACTTTTTAATTTTTTTTTTGGGGGGGGGTTTGGTTTTTTCAAGACAGGGTTTCTCTGTGTAGCCCTGGCTGTCCTGGAACTCACTCTGTAGACCAGGCTGGCCTCTCCGCCTGCCTCTCTGGGATTACAGGTGTGCACCACCACCACCCGGCAATGTCAAACTTTTTTAAAAGATGTTTAGTTTTATCTTACAAGTATGTGCATTTTGCTTATATGTACACACATGCCTAACAGAGATCAGAAGAAGGCAAAGAATCCCCTAGTTCTGGAGTTCTGAAAGGCTGAGCTAACACACAGGTGCTGGGAACATGACCATGGGTCTCAGCTGGAGCAATAAGTACTCTTAACCACTGAGCCATCAATTTCCAGGCCCTATGTCAAACCTCTTAATTTCAATAATGAAGGCACATTTCACACTTGGGCCATTAATAAACATGGTAGAAATGGTTCAAGATAAAGCATCTATTGCTTCTTTTCCCTTTCTGTACCTAGGATATTAATTGCCAACAGCTATTAATTTTACAAGCTGGGTTGAGGCATTCCTAACATGAACTTGATAAATAAAAGCAAAGGGAAATAAAGGAGAAAGTCCTCCAGCATACAAAACTTTTAACACTCTCAACTTGCTCCAAAATTCCCTCAGCCACACATGATGGTGCAGTCTGATATCCTCTCCACAATGCTAGAGGGTCACAGAGCATGAGAATGTGAGAGCCAATCATACAACACAGACTCTACCTCAAAAAATAATGGATCAAAATTCTTCCCAATAGTGTCCAAATATAGTAATAGAGTCTCAGATAAAAAATTACATTCAACAATAAAACTGTTGGGAGTTAAAATTTCTTCCACTGAGGCTAGAAGACATCTCCATGCTAACAGCACTTGCTGTTCTTCCAGAGGAACAAAGTTTAATTCCTAGCATTCATGCTAGACGGCCCACAGCACCTGCCACTTTAGCGCCAAGAAGTTCAACTCCTTCTGCCTGCACAGGCATCCACATTCAAATGGTATGCACATATGCATGCGCACTTGTGCAAGCACGTATGCACACACACAAACCTTTACCCCCACCCCCACCCCAAAAAAACAATTCTTCTGCCTAGTGCTTCTAGACATACTATATCGTCATTAAGGTACATACAAAAAGAGCCAAGTTGCTGAGCAGGGATGGTGCACGCCTTTGATCCCAGCACTTGGGAGGCAGAGGTCGGTGGATTTCTGAGTTCCAGGCCAGCCTGGTCTACAGAGTGTGTTCCAGGACAGCCAGGGCTACACAGAGAAACCCTGTCTCGGAAAAAAAAAAAAAAAAAAAAAAAAACTAACAAAAAGAGCAAAGTTTTTTGGATTTTTTTTAATGGACTAAAGGACACCCCTTTACGTCTACAATCAATCAATGCAGAAACAAACTGATAACATGAGAGGGGAGAAAAAGTAAGGAGGAAAGAAATGGAAGGAACAGAAGGAGGGACAACTGCAAACTCTTCCTTTCTATCCTCCCCTTGTTTGTGTAAATTTCTAATTTTCTTCCAGGCATGCCTTTAATCCTTTACTTGGGAGGCAGAGGCAGGAGGATTTCGGTGAGCTAGAGGCCAGCTGGGGCTCCACAGGAAGTTGCAGGACAGCCAGAGCTACATTGCACTACATGCCTAAAAAAATAAAATCCAGTTTTGTCCGGGGCATCTGCCAAGGAGATTTCATCTCCCCATCTACCTCTATCTCAAGCTGAAAACTCTCCTACAGAAAGCAAGTGACTTTCACCAGGGAGGGGAGGTAAGGAAGCAGAAGGAGTGGTGCACGCCTTTAATCCCAGCTCAAGGGAGGCAGAGGTAGGTAGATTTCTGAGAGTTCGAGGCCAGCCTGGTCTACAGAGCGAGTTCCAGAACAGTCAGGGCTATACAGAGAAACCCTGTCTCAAAAACAAAACAAAACACAAAAAAAGGGGGGAAAAAAACAAGTGACTTTTTAAAAAAAGACTTGCATAAAGACAGCAATTTACTATATTCAGCATTTTTACCAGTTTTTAAAAAGAATCCATACCAGAGTGGGTTGAGAATAGCCTTGCAGGTGGGCCTACTGCAAAGCACCGGTTCATACTGCACCGGAGGTAAGTCTGGGCGTTCTTTTAAAGGAGTGAGAAGACAAGCCAAGGGAACAACCATTCTTGTGGCTTCGAGGCGGCTAGAAGGCCACACATTCCAACTGAAACGCACGCCATCTCGTTCTTCATTCTGCTGAATGAATTCCAGATACGTTGCCATGGCCTAAAAGGAAACTAAAGATAGTTTTAATTATATGCAAAATTCTCAGCTCACCTTCAAAAAAACAAAAAAGATGGCTCCAAGCCATCTGGTTCATACCAGAAATCCCAGCACTCAGTCCCAAACAAAGAGATGATCTAATAACATGGTATTTCATAAATACCCAAGTCTAAAATAGCCCGTCACTGCAGGAAAAAGGTAACTACCTTCTCTTGAACCCCCGAAGTTGATTACTCTTCCTTTCTGCCTTAGTTTTCTACTTCTATGATAAAGACCATGACCAAAAGCAACGTGAAGAGGAAATGGTTTATTTCAACTTACACCACCCCACCCCCAAGGTGCCCAAGTGCTTTCTGTGTAATGTCCATCATCTTCCAGGAAAGTCAGGGCAGGAACTAATACAGGGGCATGGAGGAACACTGTGTACTAGCTCATTCCTCCCGACATGCTCAGCCTGCTTTCTTCTACAATTCAGGACCACCTGCCTAGGGATACCTATAGTGGGCTGGACCCTCATACAGCAATCATCAATCAAGAAAATGCCCCACCGGCCTATCTGATAGGACCTTTTTTTTCAACTGACCATGGCTTATATCAAGTTGGCAAAAAAAGAAAAAAGAAAGAAAGAAAAAGAAATAATCAGGCTACTTTCTCAAACCATCTCTGTAGTACTTGAAAAAAAGTAATCAAAAAGGTTAGAGGTTGTACTTGACCATTTGTTAACTATGTAATTGGATATTACTAGTAATTATTTATTTGTGATTCTAAGAGTCAAATCCAGGACCTTGTTTGTGCTACTCAAGCACTCAACCCCTGAGCTACCTTTCCCAGACAAGCCAATTTCAACCATGGCTCAAATTCTGTTTCATGATCCAACAATTTGCCTGATTCCCTTCCTTTCTTTATCAATCAAAGTAAATACTGTATGAAATGTCACATTCCAAGTAACCTTGATTTTTGTGTGTCCGTCATCGTGTTGTGTCCCCCGTGACCCCCACCACTTTGCTAACTGTGGAGCAAAGAACTGTATGCTGATCTGAGGATCCGGTTACTAACAGGAAGCAGCTTGGCACTGAAGCGTTTCCAATGGGCATATCAAAACTATTAAAGGAAGTTTGATTTTGTATTGAGTCTCACCACGTTCTCCTTCCTCATCTTGTTTGCTTATGCTGATCCTGGAAAGACTGTGACTCTTTAACAATTAGTCTTTCAGAATCGGATAACCCAATGTTGTTAAGCAAACGCATCCTATGTGTGATCTAAAGTACACTGACACATGAGTGACTGAAGGTCAACTGAACAAGCCAATCGGGAAAGAAAAAGAACTAGCGAGATGGCCCAGTGGCTAAAGTGCTTGCCACGTAAGTGTGACAACCTGAGTGAGATCCTCAGACCCCACAAAAAGATGGAAGGAAAGACCCAATATGACAAAAGTTGCCTCTGTCCCCAGCGTGGGTGGCTTGACAGGTGCGCGTGCAATCAACACACACACACACACACACACACAGCACAGGTTCAAGCAAGTAACACACACACACACAGAGAGAGAGAGAGAGAGAGAGAGAGAGAGAGAGAGAGAGAGAGAGAGCGAGCACAGGTTCAAGCAAGTAAACTTTAAAAAAAAAAGGAAAGCAAGAAAACAGAACCGAAGAAGAAGAAGAAGAAGAAGAAGAAGAAGAAGAAGAAAAAGAAGAAGAAGAAGAAGAAGAAGAAGAAGAAGAAGAAGAAGAAGAAGAAGAAGAAGAAAACTGAACCTATAAAATGAGAATGGAAGCATATTCTTATAACTTCTCTTTGGGAGGCTGAGGCAGGATCAAGGGAGCTCAAAGCCTCCTGGGTTACATAGGGCTATACATCCTACAAATAATTGGATGAGGGTAACCCAGAAAAGCAAATTAATTATTCTACCATACAGAATCCACACAACAAAGTCCCAAATGTCTGTTCCAACTGAAACTCTAACACACCTACTGCTAGTTCTGGCATACACAGGAAGATGTAACACTGACTACACGGAAAGTACTTAGGCACCTGGGTGTGGGGCTAGTAAATAAGTCACAGCACACTCTAACATCACCATTTCCAGCAGTTACTGCAGTAAAACCCATTAAATAATGGTAACCCCTCTATAAATTTCTTCACTTAAATGTACAAGTCCTCAAGTATCTACATATTAACATCTGCTCCCTATTTCCCACTGCCTCCTTTCCTCGACCTTCTAAACCAGCTTCTTCATCCTGGACACGTAATCCACAGAGGATTTCAGTCAATTCATGAATGCTCTGAAGTTCTAGGCATTTTTATTAAATTCTATGTGCTGAGAAAAATGTACATTTTCTACGGCTCCTACCAAGTTCTCAACGAGTAAGGGTATCTGAAGAGGTAAACAGCCGAACGGATGAATGAATGAATGAATGAATGAATGAGTGAATGAAGAGAGAATGAATGAGTGAGTGGATGAGTGAGTGGGTGAATGGATAAAAGAAAGGCCTAGAATGGCATCCAATAAAATATCTTAGCCACTCTAAACTCTCCAGGACATAACTTTCCAGGACTTAGTTACATACCTAATCCTGTTCTCTAGATCTGGTTTCTGGTTTCACTTATCACAAAGCAAAATGCAAGATTTTCAGGGTGACTCGGTCCTTCCAGATGCTCAAGCCACCACCAACACCCCAATTCCTAGGGCTAAGGAGTCAGAAGTTGTCCGTCTGCTATCAGGCATGGCGCGGACGAGTCACTCTGAGCCGACTTCTGGGTCATCAGTTCCCTCTGATTCCTCCCATAAGCAAGCCCACCCTGCCCTGCCCCGGCATCTCCGGCTTCGGTCCTCCTCCCGAGCGCCCATTCACCACGGCAGAGTCAGGCGCTCACCTGTCCGGAGCCACTTACCTGGACAGAGCCTTCCGCGCCCCACGGACACCAGAGCTCGGCTCGGCTTCGGCTTCCACCGCCAAGTCCACCTCAGCTCACAGTCGATTGGTCACTGCTCCAAAACGTCATTTCGCGGCGCCATGCTATAGCCAATCAGAGAGCGCTTCTCTTGCTGACACGGAAAAGTGAGACAGTCAGACAAGCTGCGCCTCCATCTTTGAATGGGGCAAGGCAGGAGTTTCTCATCCTACAAACTTTAGAATGTGGAGTTCCTTAGGATACAAACTTTCTCGAATATGTCGTTAAATTTTTCTCCTACACAAAAACTCGGCGTCTGCGGAACCTTCATCCAAATGCACCCAGCACTCTTCCTCAGGGGACCGCCCTAATGCAACATGCCATCTGTTTGCCTCAGAGGGAAGTACTTCTCATCACCTAGCTACCAGGAAGCGAGAAGAGTGACGCGTAGCCTCTGAGGAACCCGAAGTTGTCCGGAAGAGGCCCTCAGCCTGCGGGAAGGGGCTGGGAGGTGACAGAGTCTCGGCCTCCAGTTGTGCTTTTTGAGCTCAGCAGGTGCAGTTACTCTCTTCGCGTTACAAAACTTTCCCTTCTCGTTGCTGCAATGGTTTCTGTGCTCAATAAAAACTGTTTCTGATGAACGTCCTCCCGCCATTCCCCAGCAAGTAAATGAGTAATTGAGAATGGTCTTATTCAGGCACTTATCAGAGTCCGCTTTGATGGGGAAAACAACTTTCTGTGTCTGCTGCAGTCGTTTTACACTTTCTTACATACATACATACATACATACATACATACATCAGCAAATTCAGCGTGTGTGTGTGTTGTCTGCAGTGCCCAGAAGAAGACATGGAATCCTATAGAGCTAGAGTTACCATCTATTGTGTACCCTCTAACGTGGGTGCTGGGAACTGAACTCCAGCACTACACACATAACCAATCAACCAACTCTTCATCCCCCGAACTAAAATCTTACAGTTATGCTAAAGTAATGCTATTTAATGTATCCGTTAAATAACCCAATTTGCTATTAATGCAAACTTTTCTTTAAAACAGTCCTATGTAGGTTTGGCTGTCCTGGAACTCACCGGGTTCTGCTTTCCTCTGTCTTCCTATGCCTCCTAAATTTAAAAGCACAGTCCATCACATCCAGCTAAGTCAAACTTTTTGAAGTATACAAATCATAGGACTTACATTTAAATAGATGTTACTATGAAATATTACTGTTTGCATTAAAATCTTTTAAATAAATTTACATTTTTCATCATCTTAAACATAACATAATGTTAATGATGGCATATTTAATACCTAAAATTTGTTTGGAAAATGCAGCTATCTCTTCCTAAGAAAAAATGTCCAAGTAAAATAAAATATACATGTTCATTATATCTACCACTGAAAAAAAGAAGCAGCTTTTTAAATAACAAACACTAATGTAATTTTATTTGTCAAAGATTTCCTTTTCAATTTTTGAACCTGGATTATTTATGCACAAGTAATTTCTGTAGAGAGGACATTTTTTAATTGAATGTTCAAAGTATAAAAGATTGAATGTCCTTACTTGGGGGGTATCTTAGAAGTATTTTATTTATATAAGAGAATTCTTGTGGGTCAGCAGTGATGCATACCTTTAATCACAGCACTTGGGAGGCAGAGTCAAGGAGATGTCTGTGAGTTCAAGGCCAGCCTGGTCTACAGAGTTAGTTCCAGGACAGCCAGGGCTACACGAGAAACCTTCTCACAACAAAACAAAACTAACAAACAAAAGTACTTGTTTCTGTACCACAGATCTTTGAATTGGAGGAATATAACAATGTAGCTTACTGTCACTCAACAAGGGTGGCAAGAGCCCTGCTCTCTCACAGCAACGGATGTAAGTCTTTTTTTTTTTTTTTTTTTTTTTTTTATTCTAGTCAGGCAGACACATCAACACATAAAGGACATACAGCTTTAGTTCTACAGTCTCCGCTCCAGGTCAAAAACTAATTCAGAAAGATTAAAGTTCAGCGCACCAGAGAAGAAGACACTGTTCTTCCCCAATTGTGTGGCAGTCTTACAGAATAACAGAGACAGAGAGACAGAGATAGCGACAGAGAGAGCACTATAAACTAGATTTGCTGCCACCTCTTACCTTAGAGGGTGTCTCTGTAAACTGTTCCCTTAAAGAGATTACCAAATGGCTGGTAAAACGAAATTTCTGGTGTTGTTATAATCAGTGGAGAGTAAACTAGCCAACCATGCGTAAACCAGAAAGAAGAACTGGAAATCATTAGAAAGAAAGCGAGAGGGGCAGTGTCCTCTGCTTAGCATTCACCTTCTAGGACCCAAGGGAAAGGAAACAGTGTAGTTTCAACAGCCTGCAATGTGCTCTTCAGCGATGCGAATCCAGGCTCTACCTAGAATCTTAGTGAAAATGTTCGGCGTAGAGCGTGGCTAGGTGGCTCAGCAATGAAGATGCTCGCCTATTAAGCCTGTGGACCTGAGGACCCGAGCACCAGCCCTGGAACCCACATAGCTACTGAAGAAAGAAACACTTCCACAAAGTTGTCCTTTGATCCCAACACTCATGCCATTGGCACATGCACCTTCCACACAATAAATAACAATAATAGATACAATAAAGTATTTTTAAAAGAATTAATATTATATGAACAAGATGTTCCAAATAATTTACTTAACTCATTTATTAATGAGGAAACCAATAGGGATGTTCAAATTAGATTTAAGAAAATCTCATTTATAAAAACTTATATTCTGGGGCTGGAGAGATGGCTCAGTGGTTAAGAGCCCTGACTGCTCATCCAGAGGTTCTGAGTTCAATTCCAAGCAACCACATGGTGGTTCACAACCATCCATAATGAGATCTGATGCTCTCTTCTGATGCGTCTGAAGACAGCTACAGTGTACTCATATTCATAAAACAAATAAATCTTAAAAAAAAAAAACCAACCTTCTATTCTCTACCACACAGTATTATATGCATTGTTATGGGCAGCAGTTTGGGGGTGGGGTGGGTTTTTGTTTTGTTTTGTTTTGTTTTGTTTTGTTTTGTTTTGTTTTGTTTTGTTTTGTTTTGTTTTGTTTTGTTGGATTTGGTTTTTTGAGACAGGGTTTCTCTGTATTGCCCTGGCTGCCCTGGAACTCACTCTGTAGACCAGGCTGGCCTTGAACTCAGAAATCCTCCTGCCTCTGCCTCCCAGAGTGCTGGGATTACAGACATGAGCCACCACTGCCCGGCCATGGGCAGCAGTTTTGTGTATGTGAGTTCCTATCAACTTTCTGAAGTTAGTCTCTGTCTCTACCAATTTGTATAGTAAAGCAGTCAGTGTATAAAAGTACACATCCCTCAGATGACACCAGCATATCTCATAAAATGGCTGTTAGTCTGTGAAATATAATTTTTTTGTCTGTTTCAAAATGTTTTACAAGACTCCCAGCATATTGTAATGGCTAATATTCTCAACTTAGCTGGATTTTAGAACCACCTAGGAAACACCATTCTGGATATATCTAAGATAGCATTTCCAGACAGGAATAACTGAAGAAGGAAGACCCACCCTAAAATGGCTGACACCATCTCCTCCCCCCCCCTTTGGTTTTTCAAGACAGGGTTTCTCTGTGTAGCCCTGGCTGTCCTGGAACTCACTCTGTAGACCAGGCTAGCCTGGAACTCAGAAATCCGCCTGCCTCTGCCTCCCAAGTGCTGGGATTAAAGGTGTGCGCTGCCACTGCCCGGCATTCATCACATTTCTTGTGGCTTAGGCTCTATATTTAGCAGGAGGATGTAAAGATGCAGATTAGTGTGAACAAGAGCATGAACATGTCAAAAGATGGAGACGAGGCAGAGAAGGGGAAAGCAGCTGCAGCTAAAAGGAGATTGACACAATTTATGGGAAACTTTTACACTGGGACAAAAAGACTCCACCCATTAAAGGTTCCAGCCCCTAAAAGAACAAATGTGTTTGTTTGTTATGTTTTTTGTTTTGTTTTTTGAGACAGAGTTTCTTTGTGTAGTCCTGGCTGTCCTGGAACTCACTCTGTAGGCCAGGCTGGCCTCGAACTCAGAAATCCACCTGCCTCTGCCTCCCAAGTGTTGGGATTAAAGGCATGTGCCACCACCACCTGGCTACAAATGTGTTTAAAAGGAGAACTCCTGAACTGAGAATGCCTCCACCAATCTCAAGGGTTCCCTGCTGGAACATGGCCAAGGGAAATGGTTTCCCAGTTTCAGCCTCAAAGGCATGCAGAGGCCGTGGCATCGTGGCTCGCCAGGGTCTGCCTGCATCTGAGTGGCCGCAGAACTTGGTGTTAATTGTTCGTGTGGTGTTGTCTCTGCAAGCATGCCAGATATGAGTAAGAGGGATTTGCTAGGCACATTGGCATATGAGGGAAGTTGAGGTCTGTGAGTTCAAAACCAGGGCAGTCTATAAAATGAGTTCCAGCCCAGCCTACCCAATGAGCCCCTATCTAAAAATAAATAAGGAAAATGAGAGCACACGGTGCTTGCTCTAAGCTGCTACCACTAACTAAATGTGGTGCGGTTGTGTTTCCTGCCAAGAAGCCCTGAAACTTTGCTGCATGAGTCTGTGAAAGTGAAGCTTTGGTTGCAGTGGACAGCACAAGGTACTGGAGACACAGCTCATGTCCAGCATTCATGGAGTGGGAAGCAGAGAGATCTCTGAAGTTTGCTGTCTAGCCTCTCTTGCTAAAACCATGAGCTCCAAATTCATAGATCTTGTCTCAAAACCCAAATGTAATGTGGAAATGAAGGAAAGAAGACACCCAACATAGACTTCTGGCGCGCGCGCGCGCGCACACACACACACACACACACACACCACATACAATTAAAACTATAGAAGGTGGCTATTCTGAGTTAGCTTGGAAAGATTTGAGCATAATTTCTATACCCAAGGTTCACTTTATTCTTGGCAAAATGCGGTTTTCATGCCCACCTCAATAAAGCCCTCAAGGAACAGACTCATGACAACTGATCCTGTATTCTTTTCCTGATTTGCTTGCCTGGCTCTTTGCAAAGTCTCTTTTCCTTCCCTCCTACTCTGGTTTCATTAACAACTCCTGTCGACTACTCACGACCCAGAGCCACTTAGAACTGCACCTGAAACTGCACTCTCATTAAGGGTCTTAATGAGAAATCATAGATCAGCTTACCTGTAGGCAAGTCCGTGGGAGATTGTCTTAGCTGACCTAATTGAGGCAGAGAGACTCACCCTGAACTTTGACAGTTCTGCCTAATGGGCAGGCCCTGGACTGTATAACCGTGAAGGAAACCAGCCACAATCAGATTAGATAACCTGAGTCAGTGTCAGAGACCCACACGATGGAATGAGAGAAAGGATTCCTTCAAGTTGTCTTTTAGCCTTTGCATATACACTCATCTATGATCAAAGATACACACAATAATTTAAAACAATAACGGGGCTGGAGTGATGGCTCAGTCATTAAGCATAGGTGCTGCTCTTTCAGAAGACTGGAGATCAATTCCCAGCATTCACGTTTGCCCCAACGCCAGTAACTCCAGTTCCAGGAGACCCAACACCCTCCTCTGGATTCCTCAGGCACCTCCCCCCCACACACATATATTGTGCATTTACACATAAATAATTCTTGCTGAATATGGTGACACTCCTTTAATGCCAGCACTCAGGAGACAGAGGCAGAGAGATCTTTGGGAGTTTTAGACCAGTCTGGTTTACATAAACAGCTCCAGGCCAATAAGAGCTACATAATGAAACTGTCGTAAACAAATTAATGAAAGTTCATTGGAAAAAATAATCCTTCCTTAAAGGACTATTGGTACAACTAATAAAAAGATAACACATTCTGAGCACTGCTGTTGCCAGTCCTTCATAAGGTATGTGGAGTATGAGAACGCTGGAAAAGGGTAAATCAAAGGTGATTAATATTTGATGGTAATTCACAGGGTTTGAATGGCTGCCTGCGCTCTAGACAGAGAAAGCATAGGCCTGCGGGTATCCAAGAACTACAATTCCCAGAAGGCCGCAGTGCGGGCTCTGGGCCGGATGTAGTCTTGGTCTGAGAACTTAGTCCAAGCTGGGCAAGGGTCTCCCATGTCTACATTCATGGCGTCCCCTAACAAGGCAGTGATTGTTCCCGGGAACGGAGGCGGGGATGTGGCCACTCACGGCTGGTACGGCTGGGTGAGAAAGGGGCTGGAGCAGGTAAGGAAGGCTAGTCCTTGCTCTTCAGTCAGCTTGGCTGGGAGTGAAGGGAGAAAGAACGAAGGGCGAGGCTCGAGCCTGTGCCCACCCTCCCGCAGATGTGGTCGGTATCTTTCCTGGCGAAGCAGCTCCCAAAGCTGAAGGCTCGGCTTTTGAGACTAAAAGGAAAAACCTATTGTACAACTGGAGAGAATGCCTCCCCGCCACCCCTATCCGCTGCCAGTTCAGATTACAGACTTTGCAGATACTTTATGCTTATATTCATTATTTTAATTTTAATTCATCATGTGATATTTAATATATACAAAGGATAGTATAACGTACAATAAACTACCAAACTAAGATAATTTCTTTCCTGTGCTGTCTAAACTCGAGGTATCTTTGACTGTATGTCCTGTACAATTGAGCTACACTCCCAGTGCAAATTAAACTCTAGAACATTGCCGGTATCTTCTGAATAATCTGTCTGCCCCTTGTCCCATCCGTATGACATTCTGAAGTTTATTTTGCTTCTCTTTAAATTATTGTGTGCGGAGGGATGGGGGGGGCATCTGGAGGTCAGAAGACATTTTTAGAATCAGTTCTTTCTACCTTTACATGGGTTCTGAGACTCGAACCCAGGACACCGGGCTTGTACTGCAAGTGCCTTTGCCAGCTGGGCTGCTTTTCTGGCCTTTTGCTACACCTTTTAAAATTTAAAAGCATTTGCCACAACCATGTGTATAATCTTTAAACAACATATTGTTTAATTTGGCTTCTTTGTGAACTTTATAGAAACATCATTGCACCCTAGGTCCTAAGTCCTGTGCTTAACTTTTAATAAATGGGGAAAAAAAAAAAAAAGCCGGGTGTAGTGGCGCACGCCTGTAATCCCAGCACTTGGGAGGCAGAGGCAGGTGGATTTCTGAGTTCGAAGACAGCCTGGTCTACAGAGTGAGTTCCAGGACAGCCAGGGCTATACAGAGAAACCCTGTCTCGAAAAACCAAAAAAAAAAAAAAAAAAAAAAAAAAAAAAAAAAAAAAAACCAAAAAAACAAAAACCAAAAAACTCTTCCATAGCCCAGCTGTTGGTTTCCTGCTTTGGCCACTAGAATAGAATTTCAGGAGGAAATAAATGTCTGCTTGGAATCAGACTTCAGGGTTGTGGCTGAAAGCTCTGGGCAAAGATACCAACTCACGGGTCAAGCTGGAAATGGCCAGTAGGCCGGGATGCCCAACTTTCTCAGGGGTGTCTGTTCTTTTTGACTGTCTTTCTGTGCCACAGTGTTGGGCTCAGATCATTCTGTCTCCAGCTCATTCACTTAGGTGTTCTCTATACGTACATGACTTGGAGATAACCACAGATTGCAAGTGCAGAAACCAGTCTCTGCAGAGTTCTGCAAAGCTGGATAGAGAACAATACGTGACTGTGTATTCATCTGAAGCCCGGTAACACTATTTAATCTATTTCACATCATAATATTAGCAAATATTTACTGAAATAAAGCACGGTCATATCAGGTCTCACATTATTAAGCTCTTTATTATAGTTTTTTCTTCTTCCTTACATCACAGATTCCTGGTTTCCAGTGTTTGGCTAAAAACATGCCTGACCCAAGTAAGTTTGAAATTTGTTTTTGAAAAGCCTCATCTGTTAGATTTTGAGCTTACCATTTACAGGGTGGGGCTTGGAGGCAGGACTATCATAGAAAAAGGACAAAAAGAAATACACACTCAGAACAAATAAAGCAAGGAGCTCGAGGTGGTGGGCTAATCACACACACACACACACACACACACACACACACACACACGAGATTTCAGTAACAAGAAAAGCACCCAGGTATGGTCAAATTTAACTTTTAATTCTGTAGGCTGGCAGTTGTATTTTCCATGTATCAGTGTCCATAGACATTTATTTTTAGGTAAATTTTGAAACAGGTCAAACAGATTCTATTTGAAACAGGTAAAATAAAGCCTTACAGTATCTAGTTGAGTTTCTATGTATTTAAAATTATAAGATTGCCCTTTATGGGGAGAGGGGTCTGTCTGTGACTTGGTTCAGGAAAGTAATATAAATCATATATGGGTTTTGGAATGTTGTTGAGTTTTGCTTGGTTTTTTCGTTTGTTTTTTGTTTGTGTGTTTGTTTGCTTTTGTGCATTTTGTTTTTCTCAGTGCTGGGGTGAACCCAGATCTCACACATCCTAGGCAAGTGCTCTGCCCCTGAGCTGCACCTCCAGCAAGAGTATTTGTTTGCAAATTTTAAATTTTCACATTAAAATATCAGGATTGAGGCCAGTGATGATGGTATATGCCTTTAATCCTACACTTGGTAGCTCAAAGCAAGAGAATTCCAGTGTGGGCTACACAGCAAACTCCAGACCAGCTTATGTATACAGTGAGGAGGCTCTAGCTCACAGAAGAAAAATGGGTGGGAAGGAGACTTCACTTCTTCTTTTTTTTTTTTTTTTTAAAGAACATGGTAGGTGTACAAGGGAGGGGCAGAGAGCAAAACTCTCCTAAAGCACAGGACAGAATCTGCGAACACAGCCTCGCTTACTCAGCCTCCATTTTAAAGCTGTGAGCTGCAGTTTACTTAGAGAGGTGGGACAGCACAAGACTTGCAGACTGCTCCAGGTGCCACACTGTTTTTACCCTGACCACAGTTACAGCTCGAGAGAGCATCTGGCTGCCCTTCATGGAGACAGAGCTGCACTGTGACGAGAAGACCGTCGTCATCGGCCACAGTTCCGGGGCCATTGCAGCCATGAGGTATGATCCTGTTGAACTGCTGCCCGTGTGCGTCGTAGGCATATTTGCCTGGGAAACAGGTGTGTTTCTTAAGTTTCCATTGCAGAGGAAGAAAACAGTCCTGACCTCAAAGGTGGTAACATGATCTACCCTGATTTCTTCCTTGTGTGTTAAGGGATTGAAAGGGACTGGTTGCTTTTAGCAGGTGCAGTGATCCTTTAAAAGCTTCTGTGGCCCAGAAGAAGCTTCCTGATCCTCAGCGCTGATGTCTCCGCTCACCTGTTCTCTCCTCCTAACCAGGCATAGTGATGTCATTGTAGTTCCTGGAATATTCCAAGGACACACCTGTCTTATCCTGCTCAGCCTTCTAGTAGGGGCATCATCTCACAAGCTGCCTGGCTTTCTCTTCCTGTCCCTCTGCCTGAATGTCCCTTTTTGGATGAGATCTATAATCTGTCCATATAAAAAGAGCAGCCCTGCCGTACAGGCTCCGATCTCCTTTATATTTTATTATCTACAATGGTTTTTTTGTGTTTTTTGTTTGTTTACCTGTAGCATTTTATCATCTGACACACATTAATCTCTTCTCTGTCCCTATTAATAGCGTGGACGCTCCACGAAGGTGGGGCTTTGCTCACTGACAAGGCATCACAGTGCCCCAGAGAGAGCCTGGCATGCTCAGCACATCCCTCTTGGAGAGCAGAGGTTGCTTTCCTTACTGACACACAACCCCCGAACCCCTTGGGGTTCTCATGTACACCCATATCAATGCTCCTATCAAAATCTCTCGTCTTCCCCAGTAGCCTGTTGAGTAAGCAATCAGCTGCCAGCTGTTTAAGGTTGACCTTGCTCCATAGTTCCCACTCTGGTAACAAAAGCTGTTCCAAGCAGTCACTCAAGATACGGTATGGATTGTTTGTCGTGGAATCTTGCCAAATTTTATAACCTTTTAGCTCCACCGGTAGTGGGAATGGGGATAATGTGTGTGAGTACAGACCCAGAAAAGAATGGTGTAGTGACAGCAAAGGGGATGTTTACAAGTATGCAGGGGAGCGGTGTTGACCTCAGAAGTGGAAACGTGATTGTCTGTTTCTTCTTTGTTTACCAGCTATTGGTAGAGCTGTAATATTTTTATGTGAGACTTCTGAATTCATTAGGACTGTCAACCTTCCTCCCCTTTTTTGTTCGTTTGTTTTTTTGAGACAGGGTTTCTCTTTGTAGCCCTGGCTGTCCTGGAACTTACTCTGTAGACCAGGCTGGCCTCAAACTCAGAAATCCACCTGCCTCTACCTCCCAAGTGCTGGGATCAAAGCTGTGTGCCACCACTGGCTAGATAATATCAGTCTTACTGTGAGAAAACAAGTTCAGCTTAGGGAACTGACCTAAACTCTTTATGAGCAAACAGGCAGCGCTAAACGTATTGTGTGGAACAGCATCACTAAGGTTATTCGTAGAGACACACACTAAGGTAAGTGTAAAGTGTGTAGCCTTAATGAATCTGAGCTCTTTGCACGTCCTCTGTGGGTTTGCTATTTCTGAGTAAGCAGCTGTGGGGAAAGATGGCCTCAACATCTTGTGGTTCCAGCCTCAACACAGGACCGCAGTTCTCAACTGGAAGCGAGGATATCTAAGAGGTGCATAAGAAACAGACACACACACATTTGGGGTACAAACTGACTGGCAATCTTTCAAGGCTTAAAGTTGCATTCTCTGCTCTTTCTCACTCGCTGGCAGCTTGAGGCTGCATGCATTCTGCATTCTCCTGTGCACTCTGCATTCTCCTGTGCACTCTGTTTTTCTCCAACTCCCACACCCCTACACACCTCAGTGCATTCCCCTTTCACTCACACACACTCCATACTCTCCTCACACTCCACTCTACACACACCTCACATTCTCTCTTCACTCATTCTTCACATTCTCTCTCTCCCTCTCCCTCCCCCCCCCTCTCTCTCTCTCTCACACACACACACACACACACACACTCTCTCTCTCTCTCTCTCTCTTCTCATACTCCATTCACCTCCTGCACACCTCACTCTCTCTCCACTCGCTCTCTCACCCTTTTCTCTCCCAGTCTTTCATTGACACTCCAAAAGCAGGTAGAAAAAAAGACACTGTATAATCATTGCCAAATCAAACCACATCCCACAAAGACTCAAGAATTACAATGGGCCGGGCAGTGGTGGCGCACGCCTTTGATCCCAGCACTTGGGAGGCAAAGGCAGGCAGATTTCTGAGTTTGAGGCCAGCCTGGTCTACAGAGTGAGTTCCAGGACAGCCAGGGCTATACAGAGAAACCCTGTCTCGGAAAAACAAAACAAAACAAAACAAAACAAAACAAAACAAAAACCCAATGGTTTCCCAAAGTTTCAAGCTTCTCCTATTCCCAGGCCTGTGACCAAAATAATAATTGCCCGGCGTGGTGGCGCACGCCTTTGATCCCAGCACTTGGGAGGCAGAGGCAGGCAGATTTCTGAGTTCGAGGCCAGCCTGGTCTACAGAGTGAGTTCCAGGACAGCCAGGACTACACAGAGAAACCCTGTCTCGAAAACAACAACAACAATAATAATAATAATTGCAAACTTATCATTGTTTAAGTTTAACCTTTGGCTTATACTTCAGAGCTGAGCTCTGAGATCAGCTACTTGCATTTTCCCGTGAAGCTCTAGTTATAAATGACATGGGCAAAACTGCCAGGCAGTGGCCAGAAAGAATCAGGTTAATCCTTAGCTCAGTCATTCTGCTAGCTTTCTGCTTCTGCATATTGCACAGTGACTCTCCTAAAAGTCCCAGTGTTTTGACTTAGGTTTATTAGTAAATAATTTTATGTATTCTATACTTACTTATTCAGGAACCACTCTCAAATGTTGTGTAAAATTTACTTCACAACTTAAATAGTCTTTTTTCCTTTCTTGGGGTCCTGATGTTGACTCTATTTCATTTTCTAATAATTTCTTCAAACTTTCTTTGCAAGTCAAACATTAATCTGGAACTATCACTGTGCAGTTATTACATTGTTTCTAAGATGAGAGCACACAGCATGCACCTGGGCCATTAGGGCTGAGCTGTGCTGTGCTGTGCTGTGCTGTGCTGTACTGTGCTGTACTGGGCTGTGCTGTGCTGTGCTGTGCTGTGCTGTGCTGTGCTGTGCTGTGCTGTGCTGTGCTGTGCCCCTAGGCCTCAATTTTTAATTGTTTAAGAATCATTATATCAAGGAACATCTAGTTTCACAAATTCACCAGAGCAGAAGGAGAAGTAGGAAAATCAGATATACTAGAACAATCATGCACACCAAGGCCAACTGAAAAGCAGTCACGCACAAATAAAATCTATATAGTCGTTGTCGGGGCTAAGGTTAAGAGAAATGGGAACAAATGTTTTTTACAAAGAGCTGCCATGGGCTACTGAGATGGCTCCATCCTGCCCTGCTGCAGGCAGTCCCTGTCATGGTATGCTGTCCCCAGCAGGTTTATCCTCAAGAATGGAATTCCAGCCCTGACATTTCCTGGCACACAAACATCTTCAAAGGTCTCACATCATTCCTCAGCCCACTCTTGGCTGAGCCAGGGCATGTGCAGATAATGAGCTGGTGGTCTATGTGTAGGGTGCTGTTCCATTTCCTGCCCTTAAGGGGCCAATGATGGTTTGTCTGAGTGGAGCCAAACATACTACAGCACAGATGAGAGTGCATGTGCAAGGGGCAGTACAAGTATTTTTCTGCCCTTGTCCCGCTTTCCTTAAATTACGGTTCACAGATTACTTGCATTAGTCAGATGGGATAGAGACTGCATGCCTTAAAATGCAGGTTCCTGGGCCTTAGTCCCATTTCTCTCAATCACATGCTCTAGGCTGAGCCCAGAAATCTGAATCAGCATTGACCACCCAAGTAAGGCTAACACATAAAGGTGGATAGAAGCGCATGTCAGAGACAGTGATTGTGAACTTCTCTTGATGTTTTTCTGTTCATCTCCATAGCATACACTAACTGCCTTTCTGTGAACTTTTATCAGGTGGGTTATAACCCTGTATTATTGACACTATCTTTCTCATTCCAGGTATGCAGAGACACATCAGGTATATGCTCTCGTATTAGTGTCTGCATACACATCAGACTTGGGAGATGAAAATGAGCGTGCGAGTGGTAAGTCTTTAGGAAGAGTCCCTAGAAACTCCCCACCCTAAACACAGGACAGACTGTTCAAGTCACAAAATAGTTATTCTCTCTCAGCCTTAAAAATATAAATAGTAAAGCCGGGTGTGGTGGCGCACGCCTGTAATCCCAGCACTTGGGAGGCAGAGACAGGTGGATTTCTGAGTTCGAGGCCAGCCTGGTCTACAGAGTGAGTTCCAGGACAGCCAGGACTACACAGAGAAACCCTGTCTCCAAAAACAAAACAAAAAAAACCAAAAAAAAAAAAAATATATATATATATAAATAGTAAATGGGAGATTTTTGACTTACCTTTGGATGTGAGGTAGATCTCTTTTCCAACCTGAAGTCTAGAATAAATCCCAGGACCTGGTTTTATTTTACCCTTTTCCCTTTTCTTTGTTAAGTCAGTATGATATCAAGCCCTACAGAGACAAAAACCGAAGAACTGCTCTGAGCTCAGGTCCCTGGTCCTTTGCCTCTCTCTGTGATGTTTTCAGATGTCGAGGCTGACGAGCCATGCAATGATAGGCTTCTCCCCTCCTACAGGGTACTTCAGCCGCCCCTGGCAGTGGGAGAAGATCAAGGCCAACTGCCCTCACATTGTACAGTTTGGCTCTACTGATGACCCCTTCCTTCCCTGGAAGGAACAACAAGAAGTGGCAGATAGGCTGGATGCCAAATTGTACAAATTCACTGACCGTGGTCACTTTCAGAACACAGAGTTCCATGAACTGATTAGTGTGGTAAAGTCTTTGCTCAAAGTACCAGAATAGTCAGGATGACTCCTGCTCTGTAACATGCCAGGATGGGGCAGAATAATAATAGCACCTATTCTCACACAGCACTAGACATGAAACGTCCAATTATGCTACTAAAGTGCCTGAAGAACAAACCCATTTGAACACTCACACTAAGTTACAAGCACTTTTAGTTCCCACAGAACTTAAATCTTCCTGAAAAGCTACTAACTATAGCAGTATGTTTCCTGTTTGATAAAGGACATGGAGTTTAGCTATCCTGTTGATGCAAAGAGAGCTAAGTCAAAAGAATCCAGAACTTCATAGACATGGGGGTGTGTCTGCAATTACATCAGAGAAAGCTTGAGATCAGGAGGGGAAGGCTAGCTTGACCCTGTCTCAGAAAAGAAAGAGCAGGAAGGCAGCCCAGGTCTCCTGAGTCGTATTCCAAATTGTAACCCAGTAGGTTTAGCAAGATGTGATCCACCTCTGAGACCCCAATACTTAAAAAGGTGAGGAAGATGGATCTTGAGTTTGAGGCCTGTCATAAGCCTAATAAAGTAAAACCCTATCTCAAAACAAAACAAAAAACAGGTTTTCATTCAAATTATATGAGTGACAGTTTTTGCTTTTTGAAATAAAATTTTTCTCTTCCCCGGGAAAGAAAACATGATTCAAGGTCCAGAATATTGTCTTAGAATTCAAAACTCTAGCTGCTCTTTCAAGCTGCCTGGAGTGTAAACTCAGTCTTCATCACTGGAATCCCTGACCCCACCACATCCCCAGGTCCTTCTGACAGGTGGAGAGACCACCATCTGTGATGCTGAGTAAGGGAGCTGCAGGGGCAGCCATCTGCAGAGCCCGTCATCTGTGTATCAACTGTGTATGACTGGCAGGATTAGATCGTGGGGAATGCTGCACTACAGAAACGTGACAAGTATGCATGTCCTTTTTTTAACTGGGGGAATATATATGTGTATATGTATACAATCCCTACATGAATTATGGTAGCTGGCAACAACATTGTAATTAAAAGATTTGCAAATGCTACAAGACAAAGACCAGGTCATCCATTTGTGAGCTTGGTTGTAAACGTTTTTAGATTCTTTATGAAGTCCAAGAAGAGCCTAAGATAACTAAAATGAACATAATATTAAAGCGTGGAAAACAAGGGAGCAATCTGCACTGTTACTAAGTTTTAAGTATCTTCATAGGAACCTTTCTGGGGCTGGAGGGATGGCTCAGCAGGTTAAGAGCACTGACTTTTTCCAGAGGTCCCAAGTTCAATTCCCATAAACCACACGGTGGTTTTGTAATGGGATCTGATGCCCTCTTCTGGTAAGTCTGAAGAGACTCACATACATATAATAAGTAAATCTTTTTAAAAACAAAAACAAAAACAAAAAACAAAACTTTTCCACAATGCAAGTTTAATTCTAGAGTTCAACATTCAAGCAACACTGCCGACTTTTCTTATATTAACTCAAAAATAAAAAAACCCTTTTTAATACTACTTTCTATATTGTATATATTTGATGTGTAAAATGGTTTCATGATTACATTTTTACTGGTTTATAAAGTACTTTGACCAAATGTAATAAAATAAAAAAAAATGCTTATTTCCAACTATCTCTGACTGCTGTGGTATCAAGGATCTCAAGTGCACTTACACGTTGTAACACAGAACCTGTGCCTGATGTGGAAATGTGATTCTCCACACTTTTATCCTAGAAGGGGTGCAAAAAGCTATTGTGTTAGCCTAAAATGATTTGGGGATTTCTAAAGTCAGAAACAACTTTAACTTTTAACAACAGGTATCTTTGGAAGGTAGGAGGACAATCATATATATAAATAGATAGATAGATAGATATCTATATATATATATATATATCTATATTTATATATATGTATACTGTAAGTGTTAACATGAGAATAATACCAGAAACAGAAAGAATATATTTTTATCCTGCAACAGAAAACAAATTGCAAACATTTATGTTAATTTTTTAAGAATTCAAAAAAGCACAGTAAATAATTACTAATCTCAAATTCAAGTAGACTCAAATTGGGTTATCGGTTTGGCTGAATCACTGATAAAAAGCCTATTATACACACACACTCACACATATTTATAATGAAAACATTTTTTGAATTTTCCTAACTTTAAAAATCTTAATTATAAACTAACACATTTCAGTGTGAGATTCAATAATTCCTAGGGGGAGAATATGCAAGAGAGCTCTCTTTGAGCTGTGCTGTCTAATATAAACAATATGCACAGGCAACTAAATAAAAACTTAAGTTCTTAATCGTTTGTGACAAGAGCTGGCCAGCCATCTGGCTGGAGGTTACTGGACTAAACACCACATACAGACTATTCCCATCATGACAGAAAATGCTATAGGTCCAGACGTGGCTGGTGCATACCTATATACCCAACAGGAGCAACTCGGAGGCAGGGCTAAGTTCAAGATGTTGTCTTCCTGGACCACACTGCTATAGAGCACATATTTTGTATTCCTCTCTCACCAACTATATAGTAAATCTGAAACTACTTTTTTCCCTTAACTGTTGGACTGATGGTTGGGCCAGAGGCCTCATGGTACCAGGAGTATTCCATCACTATGTCCATCACAGAATTGAATTGTCTATTTTGCTTAATTGATCACCACCCAAACCCTTATACAAAACTTATTTATTGCGAAATTCAAAGTTTAATGTAAGAATCTACATTCAATAAAAAACCCACTAAATGCTGGGCAGTGGTGGCGCACGCCTTTAATCCCAGCACTTGGGAGGCAGAGGCAGGCAGATTTCTGAGTTTGAGGCCAGCCTGGTCTACATAGTGAGTTCCAGGACAGCCAGGGCTACACAGAGAACCCTGTCTCAGGGGGCAGGGGGACCACTAAATCATCTCATGTCTTTTTTATGGATCACTTTTAGACAGGGTTAGTAGCATGTGGGCTCAGGTGAACAAAATGCCTAACACTAAGTGGGAAAGTATGAAGGATCTGGGCTTCATCTGCAGTTTGATTTTGTGACATTATGATTTTAGAGGCCCACAATTTCTTTTGATAGCTTATTTCCATAGAATTCACTTTATTTACAGAACAGTTGCTACATTTTCAAACTTATCTATCCCTCTCAGTTAATAGAGTAAAAAAATACATTACAAGGTAAAAATATTCAGAGTAAAAAATAATGCTGAGGAAAAAATATTTAAGCTATCTCTTTATTCTGGTGAAGCAAAGAACCTTTCTAGCCTCTGAGAGCTGATTTAAAAACTCATTATCTAATTATCAAGACAATGCAAAGCCAGGCATGGCTGCTAAATGTGAGCCTGTAATCCCAGCACTTTGGAAGCTAAAGCAGAATAATGAGTTCAGCGCCAGCCTAGGCCATAAAGTGAATTCCAGGCCAGTGTGGAGTGATGCTCTTATCTCCAACAAAACAAGACAGAATGCAGGGCATTTAGAAACAACTTCCATCTCCTTTATTGTTATTTGGTTTCTCAAGATAGGGTTTCTTTATTTTTCTTTTCTTTTCCTTTTTTTTTTTTTTTTTTTTTTTTTGGATTTTGGTTTTTTCTGAGACAGGGTTTCTCTGTATAGCCCTGGCTGTCCTAGAACTCACTCTGTAGACCAGGCTGGCCTCTAACTCAGAAATCCGCCTGCTTCTGCCTCCCAGAGTGCTGGGATTACAGACGTGCGCCACCACCGCCCGCCCGGTTTCTTTATGTAGCGCTGGCTTTTCTAGAACTCGCTGTGTAGACCAGACTGGCCTGAGATCTGCCCGCCTCTGCCTCCTAGGTGCTGGGTTAAAGGCCTTCTCCACTATACTCAGCTTACCTCATGTCTAAAGTTGTTTGGTTGGTTGGTTGGTTTTACTATGTTTTTTTTATATAAGGCAAAAGAATGGACCAACTGAAAGGGTTTGCACTGTGCTCTAACTTGATCTGCCTGACCTATCAAATAAGCACTAGTCTTGTCTGACTAGAAAATTAAATATGTGGGGGTAGCACATCTTTAATCAGAGCTGTTGGGAGTAGAGGCAGGCAGATCTCTGAGTTTAAGGTCAGCTTGGTCTACAAAGTTCCAGGAAAGCCAGAGCTACACAGAGAAACCCTTTCTCAAAAAACAAACAAAAACAGACAATCCACATTGCTGAGATACTTCAAAGGCATATGGCTATGGCTATCTTCTGTACAATAGCAAGCCAATTAATGTTTCCTAGCACCGGACAGCTGGGACTGACAAAGTACAGTGATGGCTTTCTGCTTAGATTTGTCACACCACAGTTGTTTTTTAAAGAATAAGAGAAAAGGGAACCAGCAAAAGACTGGTTACCACTCCTCAGAGAGTGAATGAAGGGCAGTGTGCTATTTTACTTTCATGTGTGAGACAGAATCTCTCCCTATATAGTCTTGGCTGACCTGGAATTCACTCTGTTGACCAGGCTGACCTTGAACTCACCACAATCTATCTCTGCCTCTCAAAGAATGCATCACTGCACCTAGCTAGTTATATTGCAGTTAAAAGATTAGACACTATCTAGTCTATCTGCTTTGAAAGATTATCAAGAAAATAATTTATAGATTATCAAGATAATTTAAAGATAGATTACCAAGAAAATAATTTATCATGGTTCTAAAAGCTGGGAAGTCCCAGCTGCTAGTAGATTCTTAGTCTGATGAAGGCTCGCATCCTCATTCTCTTCCTGTGTTCTTGCATGTCAGTGGGGTAAGAGAACATTTTGAGTGGGTTAACAGAACATTTTGAATGGGTTAACAGAACATTTTGGGTCTCCTCTATACAGACCTTAATTCCAATTCATGAGGATTCTACACTCATAGTGTCACCTTCCAAAGGTCCCATTTATCACATTCCACATAGGAATTAAGACTATAAAATTTGAATTTGGCACTAGTGGTAGAGTCACACTACAGGCATGGAATAAGAATCTGGAAAAAAAAAATCCAGGAAATACTACAATTAAGACATATAGAGAAAGTTACAGCCTTAACAGGAAAGGAACAGTGAGATGATTTCCTTTAGTATGGAATATCAGTGGTGTGGAAACATGTCCTGGACAACAGCATTTGGGAGAGGTCAGTGTAGAGGCACACTCCCCTGAAGGGGTCCTACTGGGGTGAAGAGCAACAGATGGCCTGGAAAGGGAATGCCCACTTGACCACCCAGGCCGAGCTGGCACACATTCCCATCATCAGCTGTCCCTGCCTGCACCACTTGTAATTTTTTCTCAAAAAAAACCAAGAAAAACCAAACAAATGGTGGTAATAAACCTGATAAGTTTTCAATGAAGTAACTCAAGTGAACATCTTCTCAAACCAGCCTTTATCTCAGTACTTGGTCAACATAGGTTTGCTGGCTTCTTCTCCTTGTGTTCCAGACCTTCAAGGTATTTTGCTTTCTGAAGAAGAGACTTCCCAATAAAACTTTATTAAACTCAATCTGCTTTGTGTCCTGTCTTCATAAATCAATGTTTTCATAGCAGCAAGTCAGTATCCATTATTGTGAAGTATACTTTCAAAGAAATATGACCCTCCATCATGAATCATTGGCTCTTCAAGAAGTTCAGCTTGCCAAATATAAATAAAGTTCACAGCTCTCTATTAAAATTCGAGCCACTCTGTCATGTAAATACAATTAGATGGTGAAATCTCACCACCTTCATGGCAGTCATCAAAAACCTTAAAAAAATAAAACAGAAAAAGTTTACATTCAAATTCAAGTTTTAAAGTATCAAAACCCCACTGACTTAAAGCAGTATTAAAAGAAGGAAAAAGAAAGAAAGAAAATTCTCTTTGAAGATAAGGAAGATAAGGACTGAAATGAAGAGCATACTGTAACAGTGCCTACTATGTGGTCAGGGTTAACTATAAGCTTTTATATTTTGGTTTTGTTTGGTTCCTTTTTTTTTTTTTTGGTTTTTTGTATTTGGTTTTTTCGAGACAGGGTTTCTCTGTATAGCCCTGGCTGTCCTAGAACTCAACTCTGTAGACCAGGCTGTCCTCGAACTCAGAAATCCGCCTGCCTCTACCTCCCAGAGTGCTGGGATTACAGCCCTACCACCGCCTGGCTTCTTTTTGTTTTTTAAGGGTCTCACTACATAATCCTGGCTGTCATGGAATTCACTATGTAGAAGAGGCAGTACTGCCTCTGCCTCCCAAGTGCTGGGACTAAGGTGTGTACCACCCTGCCTGGAGGCTTATTAACATAACATAAAGATGAACCCGTTCACCTGCCCTTTTACCGGGGTAAAGGTTATCTGCAGGTGCACAGGAATGAAGTGAGAACTAAACTTATGGACAAATTTAATTTTTACTAAGTTGAAGATATTCTGTGAACTATCTTCAAAGGGTGCTAAATAGAATTACCAAGATGTTGGTTCTGTCTAGGAGTTGAAACTGGGTCATGAAGAGCTCAGGGGTACAAAGGCTATCAAGATGAATATGACAGAGTAGCAGCCCACGCATATAAATGGTACAAGGATGGGAAATGCCATTTGCTCCCTATAGTTTCAGGAATGAATGAGCAAAAGTGCTAAGACATACTGGAAAAAAGTCATTGTATTCTAAGTGATATTTTCTGCTTAAATTTAACTTTCTTCTTTTCCTTGGGGGAGGGTAACGGGGTTCTTATCTGGAGCAGAGCGGGCCTGTGCTCACTCACTCTGCTCTGCCGCTGAGCTCCACCCACCCTAAGTCCCCTCACTCTTTAGGTGAAAGAAATAACACCACTAGCTCCAAAGACACAGGAAGGATTAGATTATGTTTGGTTCATAGTGGGTTTTCTTTCTTTCTTTCTTTCTTTCTTTCTTTCTTTCTTTCTTTTCTTTTTTTTTGCTTTTTCGAGACAGGGTTTCTCTGTGTAGCCCTGGCTGTCCTGGAACTCACTCTACAGACCAGGCTGGTCTCAAACTCAGAAATCCACTTGCCTCTGCCTCCCAAGTGCTGGGATTAAGGGCATGTCCCTAGCCCGAGTTCCAAGAAAGAATGTATGTCCCATTCATTAACCTAACAATCTGGGGTTAGGTGACACTTACAGGTGGGAAGCCTGCTGTGCCTGTCCTGTCTTTCCGGCCTCAGCTAGGTTGGTGAGAGAACAACAGAAGCAGCTTTCACTTACAGGACAGAGCCCACAGGGTGCTCGGACCAAGCCTGTAGGTGGGAGGATAGGGTTGACGGCCCTGTACAATTTCATGTGTCCATCAACGCTGCCAACAGTGCCTTCCTTCGCAGCGATGATAGTCATCTCCACTTTGCCATCATAAATGAGTGTGTTCAAGATGGTTTCAATGTCCTCCATGGACAACTCTACCTAGAAAGGGGGATATAGAAAGCATGCATGAAGGACAAGGAAACTCCTTTCAGAGAAGGCATTACACACAGCAGGTGGTCACAGCTGCTCAGTCAAGTGGAAAGCCATGCTCTGGGCAAGAGTACTGGAAGCAGCAAATAGGGTAACAGTCCACATGAGCTCAGACCGCTGGCATGCCGAGGACAGAAGTCTGTCTCCATGCTGAGCCTCACACTGATGTCATCAATCCTTAAAGGAAAACCTAGAAGGCATATGAAATGACATTTCTTTGGCAACCAAACCCCCACAAAGAAATCTCTCCCCAAGAATTTGATGGACATTCTTAAAATATCTTTATAGAGAAACACTTGAGACAGGAAATAACTTGAGTTCCTAACAGTTTATCAATGAGAAGGGTGGGAACCAGGAACTGAAAATGACTTCTCCAAATGCTATTCTGGCTTCTTTGCAGACCATGAAAAGCATCAGTGTCCTTATGTAAATGTCTTCAAAACGGTGCTTACATTTGTTTAAGTAAGAAAGTATCAATAAATCATACTAACACTGTAACAAACTCAACTATCACACAATCAAACTTTCTTTCTTTTTTTTTTTTTTTGTTTTTTTTTTTTGTTTTGTTTTTGTTTGTTTGTTTTGTTTTGTTTTTTTTGAGACAGGATTTCTCTGTATAGCCCTGGCTGTCCTGGAACTCACTCTGTAGACCAGGCTGTCCTCAAACTCAGAAATCCACCTGCCTCTGCCTCCCAAGTACTGGGATGAAAGGCGTGTGCCACCACCGCCTGGCACAATCAATCTTATTAGAACATTCTCACTCTGGGTGAACAGCACTGCCAGAACTGAACTGAGAAGAGCTCACCAGAGTCAGACACCATAAGGGCCTCTGTCTACTTTAGGACAGTGGTTTTCCAAAGTGGGTTCAGCACAATGTGTGCCTGAAAGGGCGCATGGGACAACCACACCAAAGCTACAACCTTGTTAGGAAAACTAAACCATATAGACGGCAGAAATAAGCTCTGACCTTACTGATGCCCAGTTCACAGATGTACTTCCACACTTCATGTGATGAAGCAAATGAACTGTTTCTCTGTATCACTGGATTCTGTTTACTTTCTTTTGCTGTCTCTGCCTGGAAGATTAGAATAGGAGGCTCAAGCAAAATGTACGTTAGCGCTAAAGTGCTGTGCCACACCAACAGTAAGTAGCACATACAGTAAAAATTTCCAATTTTCAGGATTTTTGATCTTATAAAATACGATATACAAAGATTAATCTTTCACATAGCCACTTTTTAAAAGAACTTGTGATGTTTCCTTAATGACCTCACCTTGCTTTGTAGGAATTTGAAACACTGTTGATTAAGCACCTCAACAAATTCTGATTCAAAATCCTGGTCACTGTACCAGGCTCCACCAGTCACAGATCGGTCTGGCTGCAGGTTATAGAGCATATAAACCTTCTTTTTGGAAGCCTAGGAAAGAATATGCACAGATCATTTCTTTGGAAACTTTTCTAGAAACTAAGTTTCTAGAAAACAAGCCAGGCGGTGGTGGCGCACGCCTGTAATCCCAGCACTCTGGGAGGCAGAGGCAGGCGGATTTCTGAGTTCAAGCCCAGCCTGGTCTACAGAGTGAGTTCCAGGACAGCCAGGGCTACACAGAGAAACCCTGTCTCAAAAAAACCAAATCCAAAATACCAAAAAAAAAAAAAAAAAATTCTAGAAAACTTTAAACAGTAAAGTTTATATTTTAGAACACTTTCAATGTACAGAATTACTGCAAAGATAGCAGAGTTTTAGAACTTGGGACTGTCCTCTAAAGAGACGGCCATCTTCCAGGCAAACTATACTGCAGCCAGCACTGTCCATGCTCTGCTGCTATGCACAGTAGATCAGAAGCCTCACAGGAAGGTAGAGAACACTGCTTCAGACACTTTTGGTATCATTATTATATATTTTGAGACCCCCTCTCTCAAAATAAAATAACACAGAACAATTAAGATTACTCTTTGCATTGTGTATAGGTTTCAATACATGCTTTTGTTTTATAGGACAGTTTAGCCGCCCCAAAACATCTCTTGTGCTTCATCTATTCGATGTTCCATAGACCTTACCCAGAAGACCAGCAAACATTTAACTTTTTACTGTCTTTCCTACAATGTTGGAATCACAGTGCTGCCTTGTCAGTGTGATTTCTCATATGAACCATTAAGACCACTCTATGTCTTTACAATAGGTCATCTTTTTTAATCACTGAATATTCCAGATAGAGAGGAAAAAAACCCACAAATTTGGTGTAAGACACAGGCAGGGATCTTTCTCTGACTTGGTTATTAACATACTCCAAGAGCAAAAGAGTACCTGTCATATTGCAATCAACAAACACTTGCTGAATGAGACGAGGTGCTAGGCTACCTCAGACAACTAGGGAATGGACTCAGGCTCCGGACTCTCTTTTCCGTAGAGCACAGGACAAAGTTGGGAACAGGCGAGACCTCAAGAGTCCAGTGTGCAGCAAGTTAAAGCCAGCACAAATGGAGCTACATTTTTATTCTTTTTAAAAAACAAAACAAAACAAAAACTGACAAAACCATTTGTCTTAAATCCCACATAAATTAACAAATGAGGCCAACAACATGGCCCGCTCAGCTGCCTTAGTGAACTACAGGGTAAAACCCAGAAAGCCAGCTACTCACTGCTACAGACTTCACAGCTTTAATTAGCTTTTTACTTTCCAAATTCTTGAGAATTTTGTTGATTTCTGTTAATGGCAAGTTACTTTTGTACCGAATATCTCTGCTCCATATTCCTGTAAGAAAGTAGAAAAGCTGATAGGACATCATTTAACACAAAGTTTAGAACTGTTTTCAGAAACTAAAGCCTGAAGAAACAAAACAAAACACTGGGATAAAGAAAGACTACAACAGCCAGGGATAAAGTGTATGCTTTACACTCTAACTAAAACTTTCCTGGAATCTTGGTGTGGTTTTGTTTTGTTTCGGTTTTTTGTTTGTTTGTTTTGAGAGGGCCTCACTATGCAGCTGCTGTACAGTCCATGCTGGTCTTGAACTCAGAGATCCACTTGCATCTGCCTCTCCTAGTACTAGGATACAGGAATGTATCACCACCTAGAGGGATATTTTCTAAAATATATCTAAAATAAGAACATTTTTGTAATGAAGAAGAAAAAAAAAACCAAAAGCCATGAACACTGTTGAATTAGCTTACATCACATCTCCTATCCAATCTTTTACCCTAATCTCAATTTCCTGATAGTTTCACTTAAGACTGTAAGTGAAAAGGAACTTAAATTTGAATCAGGCACATCTGCCATCTTCAACCAAACCATGTTCCCCATGGAGGGAAAAATACAAAAGTTTAGCTGCTTCCATGTACATCTATTATTTAAACAACATTCTACTAATAAGACAGAAAAAATAGGGCTATAGTTCTTAAACTCAATAAATACCCATTGTGGGGAGTTATGAGTTTTCTTTCAAATAAAGAAAACTGCACATGAAGAAAGAGACTATGTATAAAACATACATGCTTGGCTGCATGTAGTGGACATGCCTGCAATCTCAGCAATCAGGAAGATGAGGCAAGGAGATGCCAGAGTCCGGAAGCCTGGTCTACACGATGGGACCTTCTGCTAAAAAATACACAGAGCAACACAATACTTTAGGTCTAGACCTAAGACAGCACATCACCCTTCTCACGCTCACCTTTATTCCCAGCATCCTCTATGATTTGGTAGACTAGCTTTTCCTGGTTATCGGACCCCTTCATTTTACTGGAGGGAATAAAGCAGAATTAAAAAAGGAAACATTAGCCGGGCAGTGGTGGCACACGCCTTTAATCCCAGCACTTGGGAGGCAGAGGCAGGAGGATTTCTGAGTTCAAGGCCAGCCTGGACTACAGAGTGAGTCCAGGACAGCCAGGACTACACAGAGAAACCCTGTCTCGAACCCCCCCCCCCAAAAATGAAACATTATAGGCTGTTATCATCTGCATGACTACTTTGTTTGCAGACGAGGCTATCACACTGACTTATGTAGCAACAGAAAGGCTTACCTTAAAAAGAATGAGACAGAGCTGTGTGTAACAATATGATAAGATCTCCAAAGTACAATAAATGAAAAAATTAAGTTATAGAACAGTATGGATAGCATGATCCAGTCTTGTTAAAAAAAAAAAAAAAAGAGGAAAAAAGAAATAATATATAGAATCATCTATGAATATTTAAATCTGTCTAGAAGAAATTACCAAGAGCAGGTACTTTGGGAAATGGAAACACAGGACACAAGCAGGGATGTATGAGTTTACATCAGTTTCTGCTGTGCTCTTACTTTGAGGCAGGGTCATTTGATGTATAGTTTGTCTTCAACCTCATCATCATCCTGCCTCAGCCCCCATGTGTCAAGACTATAGGTGTGTACCACATACTAAGCTATATATTATATACATAAGTCTCACATAGCTCAGGATGGCCCTAAACTTTCTGCCCTATACTCAAGTGCAGGGATATGGGTTTGTGCCACAATAACTGTTACTATGTTAGCATTTTTTAATAGGTACATAACTTTTGCAATAAACAAAGTTTTTCTAAAAATTAAAAAAATAGGTGCTTACTTACCCAGCATTCTGAGAATCCTTTATTCTATATAAAAGGCCTGTATTACTCCTTAAAAGATCCAACTGACCCTAAAGTGTTTTAAAATAGAAAATCACAGTCGATTACTCTGGAAATATATCAATTCTGATGGTAAGTGTTACTACAGTTTTAAATGTGTTGATTATACACACTAAACTAATCTGCCTCCACTTGTTAGTTCTTCGTCTGAGACTGAGGATTTTGCTTACACACACCTCAAACAAGGTATTTTTAAAAACTAATATAAACATAGTTCAAGCTAGAGATACTAATAGTGTCCCATATACTAACTTGGCTTCGTTATTTGGCCAGGGCACAAACAAGCTTTTAAAAAAGCTATTGTATTTCTTAGCCAGTGGTGCCCATGTCTTTAAGCCCAGACTCAGGAAGCAAAGGCAGGCAGATCTGAGTTTGAGGCCAGCCTAGTCTACAGAGTGAGTTCCTGAATAGCCAAGGCTACACTATCTAAAACTCTGTCTCAGGGGAAAAATTATTTTATTTCTTAATGTATATGGATAGCTTGCTAGCATATATATCTGTGCACCATGTGTATACAATATCCATGGAGATCAAACTCAGTACTGGAAATCAAACTCAGGTCTTTCTAAGAGCAACAAATGCTTTAACCTGGGGGATGAAGAGACAGCTCAGCGCTAGGGGTTCTTACAGAGGACTGAGATTCAGTTCTCAGTATCCACATGCAGCTTACAACAGTCGGTAACTTCAGTTCCAGGAGATCAGTGGCCTCTTGTGGCCTTCGTGGGTACCAGGCCTGCATGCAGTGTGGGTACCAGGCATGCATGCAGTGTATGGACAATACATGCATGCAAAACACTCACACACATTAAATAAAAATAAATCTTTTAAAAAAGGTTGTTTCAGGATAATATATATAAATCCATATTGAAATCTAAATAAGTCCAAATTATATAAAAATGGATAAATGTAATTAAAATAGGATAAAAATTTAAAATAAAATAGAACTGATAAAAATTTAGTCCAGATAAAGTATAAACATGAATATTCAACAGCATACGAAGTTAAATTATAGCTATTAATGACATTTACTAATATGTACAATTTAACAATTTAACAATTGACAGGAGAATTAGGCAAAAAGGTTAACCAATGAACAATAGGTTTCTAGTCGTGCTATTAACGCCCTCCCTTCTTCCTGAAATGGCAAAGTGGTGTCACAGCTCAGTCAGAGGCTCCCTTCTGGCCTTCATTCAGGCTAGTCCGGCCACTGACTAAGCGCCTGTACTGCACCACTGCTAGGATAGCTGCTTACGTGGACAACTGTTGGATTATAGGACTGAGGGTTGAACACACCATGCAAGCTAGGTGAGCTACCTGAGCTACACTCCAAACTCTCCCAGGGAAGCACCCCGATGAGTACAATACTCTGGTTGACAGTAAGAGAGAAACGAGGGTGGATGCACACTCAGAGAAGACTGTGGCCCAACCTGGGGGCTCCAGGTATCTTCCTCGAGCTGGCAGCAGAGCTCTGTCCTGAAGGCTAACAAGTAGGCATTCTCCACAGACAAAGAAAGGAAGCCCAGAAATCACCGACTGTTCTTATCTGGGTGAAAACAGACGTCACTGGCCCACTGTTTGCTTTTTTATTAATAAAACTTCATCAGAAAAAGCCACAGCCACCTGTTTATGGCTCATGACTGCTTCTTGTTAAAATGGCAAGTGATAACAGTTGTGACAGATGGGCCACAAAAGTTATTTTATTTACGACTTCATAGAGAAGTTTGCCAAATTCTGAGCCACAAAGGTGAAGAAAAAGGCTTAACAAAAGAGTCAACTATCCCTATAATTTCTGCATCTAGAGCCTTGAGGTATAACACAAGGCTGTAAATTAAAAAAAAAACAAAAAACAAAAAAACAAAAACCATAGTCATTCAGAAGAGACCTAGTGTAAGAAGACTCTTAACTAATAAAACCAAACCAAAATGTCCCCAGGAAAAAAGAATATAATAGCTTGTGAAAGGAGAGAGTCATAAGAGATTCAAAGCATTGGACAGTATGTAGTACGACATTTTTCAAAAGCTGACAGGTGCCGGGCGGTGGTGGCGCACGCCTTTAATCCCAGCACTTGGAAGGCAGAGGCAGGCAGACTTCTGAGTTTGAGGCCAGCCTAGTCTACAGAGTGGGTTCCAGGACAGTCAGGGCTACACAGAGAAACCCTGTCTCTGTGTAAACAAAAACAAAAACAAAAGCTGAGAGGCATGTGGGCTCTGGGTTCTTGGGCTTCAATGAAAACTCCACTGCACTGTCTCTGAAGCTGAGGCTGTACTCCTTCCCAAAGACCCTCAGTGGGACTGCCTCCCACTCTATCGATAGACTACTGATAACTCACACACATACACACACACACACACACAAATCACAGTGGAAATATTTTATAGGGAATGACTAAAAGCTAGCAGCAGGAAGTAAAACAAGTTGAGAACAGACTACACCATGTGTCCTGTTGTGTCAATGAAGCTAACAACATGATTAGTTATAACAGAATTGCATGCAGTTTCTTCATCTTGTCAAATGGCAGACAGTTAATTATTTTTTCTTCCAATTCAAACATTCTAATCCTTTCCCTGGTTTGGAATCAAGTCACAAATTTTGGCCTTATAATTAGTATAATGGCTCACTAAAAAGGAGGCTTATTATACTATTATTACTTGGTGTAATTAAGGTGGGGGAGAATTCTTAAGTCTCTTGCAAGCTGGAGACTACAGAAGGTCAGTGGTGTAGGTCAATGACACAGACCTGATGCATTAGTCTCGGTGATGCAAAGTCAATGGTGAAAATAGAATCCAAAGCCTACGGACACAAGGCAGAAAGCTGGTCCTGGGGCTCAGAGTAGGCTGGGTAAGTCCCTCCGTCCTCCATGTCTGCTCCTTAGGCTGATACTAAATTGGATGATGCCCACTCACCTTCTACAGTCAGCACAGCAATTTAAAATCCACATTCTAGAACATCCCAGAAACAGCATACAGGCAGATATCTGGGAGGATCAAAGCCCAGCCAAGCTGACACCTAAAGTCAGCCATCACAACTATGTGACAGGAAGCAATGAAAATCATAAAGTACAACAAAGGACGCGAATCACTTGAATTCACCTTACCATGGACAATAGTCTATTGATGGCCACTGCCCGCTGCTGGGCTTCTATGTGAGGCATTTCATTCTGAATTACTTGATCTGTGATTCCATGAGGGAACTGGTGGCATAATTCTATAATTCTAGGAACAAAGGTATAAACGGTTTTGTTTGCTTGTGTTAAAAGGCAAATAAGTAAGATACAAGATAGTTAGGCTAAAATGTCAATGTTACCAATGGGAATAAGTACAGCAAAGTGATTCAAAGGTTTGTGGGCACAAAGCAAATGTTGAATAAGCCTGTGCGTGGGGATGAGGGTGGAAGGATGTGGGGGGAACAGTGATTCACGGTAACTGGAGTCTGTCTGAGAAATTATCCCCTCCAAACAAACTGGAGGGATTCATTTGTTTGGAGGTGTAATAAATTTACTATCCACAATAATAATGTTGAGAAAGTCATTGTCTTTTAACTACATTATACGAAAAACACATGCGCGCTATGGGGGTTAAGGCACTCTACTGAAGCTACTTGGCTCAATGGTCCTTTGTAATCACAAACCGAACCCTAAATTGGCCCGAACATTCTCTTATAGAACTTCCCTTGGCAACCGAGCAATCTTGGATTCGAACGCATGCCCAAGAACTACGGGGAAAATGCAGATCTCTCTTCTGGCACTGGCTGCTGTCACGTTCCAAGTGCTCTAATAGAATCCGGGAGAGGCCAATGCCATAAAGTTTCAAGCTGTCACGCTGCTCTGGAGCTTCTGAAGAGTTCTACTCTCCCTAACAGGGAGGGGGAGGCCCAGACTCCCGGTAACCCGGCTCCGCGTGCTCGGCCAGTCGGCTCAACCTCTCCTCCCCCCGGGACTGAGAGAGAAGGGGTCCGGCTATCCGGCCGACCGCTCGCCTAGCGTCGGGAACCTACTTCATTGCACTACCTGTTTTCTATTTCCACCGGATCCGCGTCCGGCGGCTGCACTTTCACCTTCACCTCCGCCATGAGGGCAGTTTTCTAAACTAGAGGAAAAGTGACCCCCTCGGAGCGCGCTGGAAGTCTCGGGAACCGGTGGAGGCGCGCGCCGGGGACGGAGGCGTGAGAGGGGCGAGGGACCTTCTTCATCCGGTCGCGCTGGGCCTTCTTCTTCGGGTCGGCTTGGGGCGCCCGTGGTGTGCCTGCTCCGCCCTGCTCAGCAGGGTCGCCACAACGACTCCTTTCTGTTGTCTCAAATTTCGGTGCTCGTGGGACGGCAGCCTCTGGCTCCAGTACGCACCCTGCAGCCTCTTCCAGCCGCCAAGAAGGCATATTCTTGGACACCTACAAGAAAGTGTCGCAGAGGGATGCGGGGGCGGGAACCAGACGGAGGCTGCAGCCAGAGACAAGGGCGGGGCTGGTTGCTAGGAAGTCGATTTTCCTGCCAATCATCTGCTCGGCTCCCGATGGGCGGGGCGTGGTTCGCAGCGTCTGTGGTAACGCAATCTGCTGCAGAGGAGCAGTCCGCGAATACCTGACGACGGGTTGGAGGCGGCGGAACTGCTTCGGGGGTCCTTATCTCTGTCCTTGAGGCTGGAGAAGGGTGAGGAGAAGGGCATCTCTCACTGGGTGGGGAGAGAATTAGGCATCTTTGCCTGCCCCGGGAGGCCGAGGACGTGACGCGGGTCTGGGTCCTGGTTTGGGCGTCGAGGAGATGGTTCTGGTGACGGATGTTGGGAGATGCTGGTGGCATGACACTGACACAAGACTGCGGTGTGGACCTAGCGAATCAGCCATCTCTATCTCCTTCTTGTGAGGTCCAGTGACCACCCCAGATTCCCGAGAGCAGCTAATAGCTAACCGTGATCTCTAACCAACGGTGTTTATTTAGAATCTAGTTTTCAGCTATCTTTATTTTAACTGACTCTCACTCGACGGGAAATGTGAAGGTAGGCAAATCCCTCTACATCCAGCCTAATTTCTGAAGGGTCAGATACCTGTAGTTTTTATTCTTGGCCCTCAATCTGGAACAATCCAAAAAGGCATTAAATTTGTCTTTTAGGAATTATATTTTAAATTAAATTATATTTAAATTAAATTATAATTAAATTTGTTAATTATAATTATCTCACTTTCCAGAACAAGATATATCAAAACGCAAAGATGTTCACAGCAACATCTTCAGAATTCCAATTACCAAATTTAAAAAAAAAAAAAAAAACCTCACCATTGAACAACAAATTGTTACATGAAAAATTGTAAGCCAGGCATGGTGGCGCAATTCCAGCACTTGGGAGGGAGACGCAGGTGGATTTCTGTGAGTTGGAGGCCATGCTGGTTTACAGATCGAACGCTATAACAGCTCGGGCTGTTACACAGAGAAACCCTGTCTCGAAAAAAAAAATGAGGATGAAAAATGTTGATTATAAAAGCGAAATGAATGTGTACTTTATAATTGAATAATTATGTAGCCATAATCATTGAAACAACAGCGCAAAATGCAAATAATGGATTAAGAGGACTCCTCCCCACCTCAAAGAAAAGACCCATAAGGTTTCTGTCCTGCTAGTATTTACAATTTAGTAGAGTGAATAGGATATTATGTTTGTTGGTTTATATCCATGTCAGGTTCCTTTCTATTTAGAGATGATGCTCTGCAGTCTTTGCAGTATAATTTCCAAAAGACAATATACTGCAGTGGCAAAGGTAAGACTGTGGGGCTTAGAACTCCCTTTAAGATTTGGCTCTAAATAATTCAAGCTACGTGCAGAGTTCCTCGCTCCCCTTATGTAATGAGTTGCCTTGAAGTCAGGAGAGCGAGCGTGTACGTGTGCACTAGCTGAAGGCAGTGGAGTGTGAATGCTCTCGAGGGAGCTGAGCTCAGGGCGGATTCTGGTCTGCCGCATCCATGGCGTGCCCTTTTACAGCAGCTCCCGTCTCCTGTCCAGTTCATCCATTTGCCTTTATTAGACGTAAAGTGAATATCCAACACCAGAGCTCAAGAGCAAGCACATACAGCTAAGATGTAATCATTTCATTAATTAAAGGGGCATTCTCTGTAGGTGCATATTAATGATATGCTCTTTAGGCTCAGCTAATTTGCTGCATTTAAAATAAGTAATACTCTGTAGTTTTCGTGTTTAGGCATAGGTTCGTGATGGAATCTTTTAATCTATTTTTTAATATAAGGAGACAACATGACTGCTGGCTCAGTGTGTGCCCCTCAGATCATACCTCTGCGAGTGCCTCAGCCTGGAAAAGCTAACCATGAGATTGATACCAATACTCTTTTGGAAATGAAATCCGGTAGGAAGCATATGCATTTTGAATTATTTAAAATAACATTGTCATAGTCTGTGTTCATGTATTACTGACTGATAATCTTTGCATATTTTCTATGCTGGGGCTTTAGAAGTTTATAAATCTTCCACATATTGAAAATGTTGTTCTTTGATGATTTGTAGAGTGGGATGTATGTGTTTGTTTTTAATGAGACAAGATCTTATGTAGCCAAGATCAGCCTTGAACTCAATATATAGCCCAGCTGAACTTGAATTTGCAGCAATCCTCCTGTCTCAGCCAGGAGACAAACAGGTGGGTAGTGGCAACACCCTCTCGACTCACCTGAGTCAAGGTAAGCTATCCATTGTGTTCCCGACCTTTCTCAGGATGCTTATTACTTTTCAGAGATAATAAATTTGACCTACAAATACAGATTTTCTGGTATAAATAGTTAGAGATTGAATTCCAGTTTGACAACCTTGCTGGCCTTGGGCACATTACTTAATGTTTCTGAATGTCAGTGTCCTCATGCTAAGATGGGGCAACCATACCTGCCACCTACTGTATACTGGTATATACCTATTGTCATCTTGAGTGGGTATTATATCTGAGGCATGCAAGATTTAGTTCATAAAAAAACTTAACTATTAAATCTTATATTTTATATGTTTATATGTAATCAATATAAAGAAGTTTCATAAATAAGATATATAAAAATATTTGTATTGAGAAGTTTAGGTTCCAATTACATATGTATCTATTTAATTTTGATAGTTTAAATGTATAAAAATTATTTATCTGCATTTGTAGAGCTACTCCTGGGCTCTTTAGTCAAAGATTTTGAAGAATAAGCTATATCTTATACTATGCTCTCTTTTATCTGAAAGGCTAGTATGTTTAATAATTTAAACATATGAACTTATAACTTAGGAGAAGTAGGGCTATTATTGAAATGTGATGATATGAATGATGGGGTTTCTATATTCTCTAATGTTCAAATGTCAAATATATAGAGTTCCCACAGTTCAGTACTAAATAGAATAATAAGCCAATGGGTGAAAGAGGTGGTTATGTGGAGGCCAAGTCAGGAGAACTGTGGATCTGAGGCCAATCTGTGCCACCTAATGAGACCCTTTGGGGTACTCGAAATAGAGGCAAAAATGTGTATACATATGGAGAGGAAAGGAGAGAATTTGATTTAACATAATATCTATTAGCTTATAATAATATTAAATAAAATAAATCTTAACTCATGGAAACAAGTTAGTAGCTAGCACTTAATATTAAATCTGATTACATGTGTATATGCATATAAGTAATGTATATGCAGTCTAAAGAAATTTTATAGATAAGGCATATGAACAATTATTTATATTAAAAGATTTAGACTTATAGTCACATTTAGACATATATGGAGAAGGGGAGGGAAGGAGGGTTGAAAGAAGGGACTTTAACAGCAGAGAGCCTGTGCGTGTGACCAGGGTCCTAGGTTCAATCCCCACTGCTGCAAAATTAACAAAAAATAAAAGAACTAAAGGAAATAGCAAATGGATGTGCAAATCTATGGATTTGCAAGTCTCTGTGCAGAATCTAGACTTTTTCCTTTAATGAGTTGAGGTAGAACCTTTGGGAGAAGGAAGGGGAGGGGGGAGGGAGGGAGGGAGGGAGGGAGGGAGGGAGGGAGGAACAGGAGAGGACAACAGGGGGTTAATGAGAAGGACAGCGTCATAATGGGCCCCACTGCTTCTCACAGTGAGCTTAAGCTACTAATGACAGGAAAGAAGGTAGGCAAAGGGCATGAAAGACGTTTCTATGGGTGAGAAGATAAAGACATCATTTCTGTAAATGACAACAGGCTTCTACTTACCACCCCGTTATTTGCTCCCTGGGAAGAACTTTTCTCCCATTCAGTTTATTAGAAAGTACTCCATTCCTGTCTGAGAAAATAAATTTGGTTGATTGGTTACCGTTTATGTTTCGTTTATGGGTTACCTCAAATGTATGCTCTATGAAGAAATATGTGGGATAGGACATAGACTTGGTATACAAAGAGAAGGAAATAAAATATAAAGTGTATGTTTGCATGGATAGGAGAGGTTTTCAAGGATACCTGATATGCTGTGGGTATCTAGCATGAAGGCCATCTCACTGTACAGCCATTTTTAACCTTTTGAATTTTGAATTGCATCTGTGTTATATTTTTAATGTTTCTAGGAGGTATGGGAATCATTTACTGAGACCGATAAAATACTTAAGAAATGTTCCAAAAGAGTAGTTTTGCTTTCTATGTGGTTTGTGCTATCTTAAAACTGACCCCTCCTCTACTTGTATTAATACCTGTTAGAAGACAGGGAGCAGGCACAGGGTCAGGACTGCAGACTGTGCACCCAGCCCAGCAGGAGGCAAACCACATATCATTAGGTCAATAGGTCAATAAATTTTGTGTCTATTAAGACGTTCAAAGTTACTGCCATTTCAACTTGGAGATCATTAGTCACTTTCCTTTTCCTAAATCTTTTTCCTACTCCCATTTTCTTTCTTAAGAATATTTATATTTTTATTTTATATGTGTGGGTGTTTTACCCACATGCATGCCTGTGAACCACATGCCTGGGATCTACTGAGACCAGAAGAGGGCATGGGATTCCAGGCTACTAGAGTTACAGACAGTTGTGAGCAACCGTGTGAGCTCTGGAAATCCTATGTTATTTATCAAGTGCATTGATCTCTTGGGTACTCGGGTGCCACCAATGGAATGGGTACAAATGAGGACCTACTGCATACAGTAATATAAATGAATAGATGAAGTGAGCTCATTCATGCAGAGTACTGTGTTAGCACAAATAACAGACTCATTATTCACCTACTCTGTGTGTGTGTGTGTGTGTGTGTGTGTGTTCTTTTAAACAGACTATAGGTATACAAGGGACTTGTTATTTCAATGTTAATTATGGTTATCCTATTCTGGATTTTTCAGACACCCCAGATGTCAACATATATTACACCCTGGATGGCAGCAAACCTGACGTCCTAAAGAAAGCTGGTTCTGGTGAAAATAATACATTTAAATATGTAAAACCTATTACTCTGCCTGATGGAAAAATACAAGTTAAAGCTGTTGCTGTGTCTAAGTAAGTTAAGAGCACGGTAGCAAACAAGCATGGTAGAATCACACTAATATAGATATACATATATATGCTAGTTTTTGTTCTTGGAGACAGGTTTCTCTATATAGCCCTGGCTGTCTTGGACCAGACAGGTGGCATTGAACTCAGAGATCTACTTGCATCAGCTTCCCGAGTGCTAGGATTAAAGGCATGTGCCACCATGCCAAGCTACATTATATTCTAATTTCATTCATCTCTTCCTGGAAGAATCAATGTGTTAGAAGGCCATTATGACAAAGTTACACTAATTTTTTTAGCATATATATATATATATATATATATATATTGCATTTTATTGAGGCATAAAGTCCACAAATCTTAAGTATATAGCTCAACAAATGTTGTCTATGTTGATCATATTTTTATTTCAAATTCCACCCTGGACTTCTGGGGAGGAAGAGCTTTCTCAAGAGCTTTCTTTTGCATTAAGGAAAGTGCTGTTTAGTGAATGGTTCTTTTATTCCCTGGGATGGGATATCATTGTTTGTTTCATTTCCTGTTGGCTTAAATGATGTTCAATGCTCATTTTAGCTTGTTCAAAGTTCTATTTCAGCTTGGAGGTCATTAGCCACTTTTCCCCCCTAAATCTTCTTTTTTCCACTCCCATTTTCTTTCTTAAGAATTTTTTTATTCATGTATATTTGGGTTTGGTTTTTTTGAGACCTGGTTTTTCTGTGTAGCCTTGGCTGTCCTGGAACTCAGTACACACACACACACACACACACACACACACAGCCTTAAAATATCAACTTTGTAGCTAGAGGGCATGATGCAAGCTTGTATAGAGACCCTGTTCAGGAGGTGATGTAGTGAAGAGACCTGAATGCCACATCCACAGGGCAGCAAAGGCAGAGAGAACTCTGGGAGAAGTCACTGAGCCTGTAGAAAGAACATAGGACTTAGAAACTGCTAGCTACTTTGTGTTAATATGACCCAAAAACCTGAGAACAAATGAGAAGGGAAGACTTATTTGGACTCATAATTTCAGGGGTCTTAACCCATCAAGGTGGGAAAGGAAGAGTAGAAGAGAGATAGATGGTCACATTATGGCCACCAAGAAGGAAAAAAAAAAGGAATGTTGAAATACAGGGAGAAAAGGATATGTGACTACAGGAAAGGGCCAGGGCAAGCGGTAGTCTCTGTGGATGTCCCTGCTAGTGACTTGCTTCCTCCAGAGGTCCCTCCTGCCTTTCACTGTTTCCCAGAAATGCCATCTTATGGATTTGTCAAGGGATGATCTACCGATTAAGTCAAGACATAGCACACAAACATCTCCAGAGTGTGCCTTACTAATCCTTTAGGCCTTTCTCAATCCAATTGAGTCGACAAGATTATCACCGCAGAGATTTGAAGATTTTCATCCTACTTAATCATTTAGTCGGTGTGACCTTGATCGGGCAGCCTTAGAATTCAAGAGTTGGTGCAGGGTAAATAAAATGTGAGTTAATACACAGAGAAACCCTGTCTTCAAAAACAAAACAAAAAAAATTGTGAGTTAATTCATTTATGTTCCTAAAGTCAAGGTTCTCTGGGCATAATTCATCTCCCATGACATATATGGTAATGTCAGAAAAGCTTCTGGGGCACTGGGAAGATGGCTCAGTGGGTTAAATGCCAGCTGTACAAACACGAAGACCTGAGTTTGGAGCCCTAGTACGTACGAGTGCCTGTAATCCCGGTTGTAAGTGGCAGGTGACACAGGCAGATCTCTGTAGTCACTGACCAACCTGCATCAGTGAGCCCTGGGTTCAGTGAGCGACGGCTCATGCCTTTAATCCCAGCAGTTGGAAGGCAAAGGTAAGTGGATCTCTTAAGTTTGTGGCCAGCCTGATCTACAGAGTTCCAGGACAGACAGGGCTCCACAGAGAAACCCTGTCTCAAAAGACAATAAATAAATAAACAAACAAACAAACAAATAAATAACTTGGAGAGCTGGGGAAAATGGCTCAATGGGTAAAGATGCTTGTGGTACACGCATGACGATTGAGTTTGAATTCCAGAATCTATATCAAAAGCTGAATCCCACATTATAATCTGAAATCCTAGTACTCCTACAGCAACATGGAAGGCAACAAACGATAGGTGAATTTGCCAGAAGCTTCCAGGCCAAGTAGGGTGGGGTACATATTTCAGAAATCACAGGTGCCACACCCTTCCTCAGAATAAGATGGAAGGAGAGAACCAACTTCTGAAACTTGTCCTCCGACCTTTTTATGCATGTGATGGGCCATTGTCTCCCACTCCCTATGTGTATGCACTTATGTACACACAGTAAATAAAATGAACGAAATGGAGAGTGATGAAGGAAGATACCTGGCCCCATCTCTAGCTTACACACACACACACACACACACACACACACACACACACCTCACATAAACATGTATATACACTACATGTGTACATATGCAAAGAAACATTTGGTTGCCACTATGAGTCTTATTTGCTACTGACATGTAGTGTGCGATGGGTAGACTTGCAGGTGGTCGTTTTATAATGCAGAGGACAGCCCCTGTGAAAAAGAATTAGCCCAAATTTTAATAGTTTTCAATAGGCTGAGATGACTCAACCCAAACCAAATTGTAAATTCCCACTGACCCAGCTTTGTAATTTCCCTGTAGTCATACAGAAAATTCTGTTTTGTAGTGCTGAAGATTGAACTCAGGACCTTGCCCCATTCTAGGAAGACATGACCTATGCTATACCCAAGATATTTAATTCTGGTGTTTCATCAGAAAGATAGTGTAGTGGGTTGGCCTGATGCTGCTTGTATTCTAATGCTAATATTGGGCCCCCAAGACTGCTTGCCCCAAAGATAAGAGGGTCTGCCTGTAGATGCTAAGTGACCCTGTCCCCAAGTTATTTCTGATGGGTAAATTAAGATACCAATAGCCAATAGCTGGGCAGAAGAGGCAGGTGGGGTTTGGGGCTGGAGGAGAACCATAAGGAGAAGAAGGTGCAGGAGGAGGAAGGAGAAGGCTCCATGGGTTAGGTGAGCCATAAGAAAGTGGCCCTGAGGGCTGACCAATGGGAGTTAAGAGCAGCCCAGATGAAACATACTAAGTACTGAAAAATAATAACGTGGGGTTATCAGTAGGAAAGTAGATTCTAATAGCATAGAGGGTAGGTATTTGTCCAGTTCTTGTGCTGTTTAAGGATTATTGTAAATATAAAGGCTATATATGTATTTTATCTGGGAACTAAAGGACAGGATAGAAACCTCTGGTTAGGATTAAATAAATTCTATAACAGGATAGTATTTGTGGAGCTAATGGCACCCAGAAATGGCATTTATGCTGGGTATAATTTATGTTAGTACACACATATTTAAGTCACTATCCTGAGCCCTAACAGAAGTATATGAATGTTTCAAATGCATCTTAGGCTGTGAGTAGGATTTATAACTCTATTCTCAAACCTAATTGTTTTGGAGGCAGCTGCCTGTCATGCATTTAAGTTGATCTTGGGGCTGTTCTAGTCTAAATAGAGTTTGTGGGAATATGCCCTAGCTGGGTCTCCAAGGACAGGGCTATCTGTGGTAGGGAGATAACAGGGTCCTTAAAGGATTGGAACAAGTAGCTGAGAGCCAGTGTGACTTCAGTATAACCTCGGTGTGGAGTCTGAATGCCCCTCCAGGAACGTTAGAGAAGTGTGCCAATAAGGACAACTGAGGTGGACGACGCAGTTCCTGGATAGGTCATCTTACAGGTGTTCAGACAGCAGCCGCAGCGCTGCTCATGTGTGAAGTGATGTGAGTCCCTCCAGGCACCACACATGGAGGTAGTCACGAAACATAGAAAGCCAAGTGTGTTAAGTTATTTAGTTCAGATATTGTTATTTAGATGAATTTCATACTTCTGAGCTGTTTTACCTTATAAAATACAGCTTAAAACCTCTATATTAATATTAGATATTTCTCAACTACATTAGAATTGATGTTTATATATTTATGATTTTACATAAAGAATTTTAAGACTTTGGAGACATTTATTTGCCTAGAATTTCAAAGACTTTAGAAATGTTTTTTAGAAATGTATAAAATCTGAGAAATTACTAGAACACAAGTAAAATACATCAGAGATGAATCTAAAAATCAGCAAGAACGAGGCAAGCAAAGGACCCCAAGAAAGCAGGTGGTTGACATTCAGAAGTGGTGAGTGTCAGGCAGGTCAGCCTGATCCACGAGGTAAGTGACCCACGAGGCACAGGCATGTGAAGAAAATAACAGGAAGCGATGCTCCACTGTGAGCTTTCAGAGCAGGTAAGTCATAGTGGCAGTTAAACCATCCCACAGACACTGCAAGACTGATGGTGATGGGACAGAGGTTCTACCCGCCCCCCAACATCTGCTTCTCCCTTCCAAAAGAATGGCCCCTGTGAATTTTAGCCAGGTACACCGTTGCCTAATAGGTATTTCCTAATCTTCCTTGAAGATAGGTCCAGGTATATCACCAGGCCGTGGCTCGTGTAGAAGTGGCATGTGAAACTTCCAGGCTGCGTCTCTAAAGGGAGACAGAGTAGGCTCTGCTTTCCACGGTCTGGAATGTGGATGGCAGCCCTGTTAGATCATGAGGACAAATGCACTGTGCTAGGGATGATAGAACAAGGAGATGAAAAGCTGACCCTATGGCATCTGTACTACTGTTCTTAGTGCTATGATAAAAATACCTGACAAAAGCAGCAGAGGAAGCAAGGGTTTATTTTGGCTCACAGTTTGAGGGTCCATCGGGGAAGGGAATCCATGGCAGCAGGATCATGAGACCACAGATCACACTGCATCTGCAGTCAGGAAGCAGGGCGGCAGGGCACTGGGGATGCTAGAGCTCTCCTCACTTGTTTCTTTATTGACCTGTAAGACCCCAGCCCACATCCAGGGTGGATCTACTTATCTCAACCCAGTATAGGAAATCTCATAGACGTGCCCAGAGGCTTGTTTCTTATGTGAGTCTAGATCCCATAAGCAATGAATATTACAGCACTTCTACGCTATACCATCTGTCTTAGTGTTCTATTGCTATGAAGAGACACCATGACCAGGGCAACTTTTATCAAAACAAGCATTTCACCGGGGGCTTACAGCTTTGTTTGGTCCGTTATCATCATAGTGGGAAGCGTGCAGGCAGACACTGGCACAGTAGCTCAGAACTATATCCCGTTCAATAGGCAGAGAGAGGCTCTGGGCTTGGCATGGGCTTTTGAACCCTCAAGACCCATCCCCAGTGATACTTTTCTTCCAAGGCCACACCATCTAATCTTTCAAATTGAGCCACTCCCCAGTGACCAAATCTATGAGCCTATGATGTTATTCTTATTCAAACCAGCATGCCAGCTTTGCCTCTTACACTTGTCACTTCTGGTTTGTTTGTTCTTTTGTTTGTTTGTTTGTTTGTTTGTTTTCTGAGACAAGGTTTCTCTATGTAGCCCTGGCTGTGGTGGAATTCACTTTGTAGACCATGCTGGCCTTAAATTCACATAGATGAATTTAGCATGCCTCTACTTCCCCACTACTGGGACTAAAGGTGTGAACCACCATGCCTAGTACTTCTTTTTTTTTTTCAGTCATTATTTTGGTTTTAGTTGTAGTAGCCAACCCATATTCTAAGACACAAGGAGCATCTCAAGCAAGTTTCTACAGAGAATATAACCGAGTGACAATATCCAATGCCATTGATATGTGGAGAAATCAGAACCCTTACATAATGTTCTTGGGACATGTGTTATGTGATGATTAATTTTGGGTTGGGGTGTGTATGTATGTGTACTTGACCCTTCATCATATTGACCTTTGGCAAGTCACTAATTGATGTGTGAGGGCCCAGCCCACTGTGGGTGGTGTTACTCTCAAGCAGGAGGTCCTGGGTTGTATAAGAGTAGGTGAGCATGACGTAGGAAGCAAGCCTGTAAACAGTGTTCCTCCTCAGTCTCTGCTTCAGTTCCTGCCTCCAGGTTTCTGCCTTGGGCTCGTGCCCTAGAGTCCCTCAGTGATGGGTTTAATCTATCAGCCAAGTAAGCCTGTTCCTCCCACAAGTTGTTTTGGTCTTGGACTTTTATCCTAGCAGCAGAGAACCAAAGTAGGACAGCAATACCACTCAAATCCATGGTGCTGAATGCTAGCAGTCCAAGGACTGCAAGAGCTGGGTATCCACCCACACAAAGCATGATTCATCCTTGTTATTAAAATGACAGTAATAGAAATGAATGCTACTTTATTTTTAAAAAGGAACTCAAGAATGAGGTTATTGAACATTTTAAATATAAATACTTAAGTACATTTGGGCATAAATACTGTGTATTTCATGATAAATGTCAGGTAAATAGAAAAGGACCAGAAATAATTACAAGGAAGATGCTTCACAGCAGGTCCATTTTTAAAAACAACTGTGGTCCTTTGAGAAAATCACTTTAACCTTTTTATTAGAGGCTTCTGTTGGCCTTTTATTAATAAGCTATCAGTTGTCTTTGCCCTTGTAGTGTAGATTGTGTTTGTATTTTTAATTTTTTATTTTTATTTTATGTGTTAAAAGTATTTTGCCTACCTGTTTACCACATGCATACAGTGCCCCTGGAGGCCAGAGAAGAGCATCAGATCCCCTGGAGCTAGGATTGCAGACAACTGTAAGCTGCCATATGGGTGCTGGAAATTTAATTCAGGTCCTTTGGAGGAGCAGCCAGTGCTGTTACCCACTGAGCCTTCTCGCCAGTCCACGTTGTGTTTATTTTTATCACTGGAGATAGCTTCTCCAGACCCTGTAGGACTGACAGAAGGGGAAAGCAGAGGGACTACATATGTCTCTTGAAAATTGTTTTTGAGATAAGGACTTGCTATATTGCCCTTGCTAGTCTTGAGAAGAAGGATCTTCTTAGCCTAGCCTTCTGATGCTGAGATTACAAACACGTACCTCTATGCCTAGATTTCAAATACAGAAATGTATTTGAAGACCCAGAGCAGACCTAGAATAGCAGTACCAGAAATGCAAAACACTTCCGTTGGTTTAAGCTCCTTGGAGCTGAGGCCAGTATACTGAGCATTCAGGCCACCAAGGAGCCCAGCAGCGCAAGGAGTACTGCACACTGGCTGGGGCTCCGTGAACACCACTGGGCAGGAGCAGGGTCTAGAATGCCATAGCCACCACTGAAGGCTGCCATTACCCTAACCCCTCACCCCTAAACCTCCATAGTGGAAGTATAATTTAACTTTTCCAGCTTAGAATATAACAAATTTAGTGGGTACATTAAGGAAATTTGCATCATAACTGATAGCCGCTTCTCCCTTGAATGTTTGTATAATATACTCTTTCCTTTTTAAAACTATGATTTTCAGAGACTGCAGACAGAGTGGGATTGTGACAAAGGTGTTTCAGGTGGACTATGAACCACCAAAGATGGTCTCTCCTGAAGACAATGTTGAAGATGCTCTCAAGGGGTTCTCGAAGCAGGCAAGTAATGAAGCCAAAGAGTTTTCAGATCGTCACTCTAATTTTCATCCTTTCGTGCTCAATGGGCATACCTTTCCTTCCATTACAACACTTCTCCTCACATCACATCAGGTCAGTATCAGCCATCGTGAAGAATCTTCACTGATTCCCAGACTTGGTCATGCCTTCTTCTAAGACCAGAATTCTGACTCAGCACCGTCACTGTGTTCAAGTATCTGCAGTGACTATATGAACGGGACCATTAGGCTGCCACACAAGAATCGCTTTCTGTGTTTACTTAGCTTTTGTGCTTTGTTTGTGAACTCTGGAAAAGCTCCAGATACATAAGCTGTTTGCATCTTCTTTGTCCCTGCATCATACCTTCTCTTGGGGGAAAAGTGATCTGAGCGTGTGAGTTCTTGGCATCTTGTCAGCCTTTTCCATTTGCAAGCTCCAAGACAACAGTAAGCAGGCAAGGGAAGGCAATGAGTATATATTTGGGGAGTGGAGTAGTCAGGCTAGTAGACCATTGCAGTGTGTGTTGACTTTTATAAGTTAAAGTCTTCACCCTACAAAAGCTGCAAATCTGCACTTCTTTGGGGAATTAATCTGACATACCTAAGAAGGATGTTTGAAATGTCAGTCCTGAGTTGCTGGCACCAGTGATCCAGGTAGTAAAGTCAGAGAGTGGGCAACCAACCAAGAATTGTCAGTCATAGGGTACCTGTTGAGTGTGATAGAGAAGGTCTGTGGGAATGTTACATAAGCCCAGTGGTAGCCCTGAGACCAGAGCACTTGTTGTGGGACAGAGCAGTAGATGACGTGGAAGGGCAGACCTGTAGTGAGGTTATCACGGTGATGCTCATCGAGTCAGTGCAGACTGAGGTCTGAATCAGGTAGAAGGGACAGAGTCCACAAAAGAAAGACCGAGGAGAAGAGCACTCAGAGCGCCGTCTGAGCAGGTAGTGAGCATAAGGCTTCTCGTTTGGGGCTGACCCTACCCTATTTTCCCGCTCTGACTTTTTTTTCTCCCCTCTGATATTACTGTCTCTGATAATGGCACTATCCATGTGCTGTCCTTAGCTCGAAGTATATTTAAATTTTTCCAGCTTAAAATATAACACATTTAGTGGCTATATTAAGGAGCTTTGTCTTGGCTGCTTGACCTGGCAAGGCCTACCAGCCAGATGCTGGCTCACCAAATAATCCAGACACAAAACCGTGGGTTTCTAAAGGAAACAGACATTGCTTTATAAAAACTGCTATAATCAGCCGGGCGGTGGTGGCGCACGCCTTTAATCCCAGCACTTGGGAGGCAGAGGCAGGCGGATTTCTGAGTTCGAGGCCAGCCTGGTCTACAGAGTGAGTTCCAGGACAGCCAGGACTACACAGAGAAACCCTGTCTCGAAAAACCAAAAAAAAAAAAAAAAAAAAAAAAAACTGCTATAATCCCTTTCAAGTAAGAAGTGTTCACCATGTGTGCATGTTGGGACTGGAGAGATGGCTCAGCGGTTAAGAGCACTGACTGCTCTTTCAGAGGTCCTGAGTTCAATTCCCAGCAACCACATGGTGGCTCACAACCATCTATAATGGGGTCTGATGCCCTCTTCTGGTGTGTCTGAAGACAGCGACAGTGTACCCACATACATGAAATAAATTAATCTTTAAAAAAAAAAGTGTTCACCATGACATTGTCTCTACTATGACTTCTAATTTTAATACTCTAAATGTATATAATCAAGTAACATGTAATCTCTTCATCCCTAGGAATTAAAAAATGGTTTTGTTGGACCAAAACTAAGGAAGAAGTATAAGAATGCTGAAAATAAATCAACCTGGAATGTTAACCTTAGACGGCTTGCAGGTACGCTGAGGCAGAAGGAGGCCCATGAAGCAGGCTTCCTGCTCACTCACTGCGTGCTTTCTGTGTCCTTGTGTTGAAATAAGAAAACCAGGAAGGCACGCTACAATTTGATTTTTTATTTTATTCTAGCTAACAGATCAAGACCATGAGAGATAAGCAGACTGATAAATTTGATTTATTAAATAATTACATTGAAGGAATCATGGGATGCCTCAGCAAAGGAAGAAAGAATCACTGGGTTTAGGGAATGGGTGGGGTTTGGGTAAAATTTAAACAAAAGCATAGTTTTTGATAGAGTCGAGCAGAACTGAGCTGCACAGGAAGGGCCAGCATCAGATATGGATTCAGGTGTGGTTACTTTAGAATCTACAAAGGTTTGTGTAGATAGAATGTGTTCAGGACATATCTTGGTAGAGCAGCAAAATAGCTTATCAGGTAAGGTAAAAAGCATTTGCCATGCAAACCTGATGGCCTGATATAATCCTGGGAACCCATGTGTAATGAGACAACGGACTCCCCAAAGTTGTCCTGTCTGGCATGCATGCACCCTACACACAAATAACAGCAACACTGATATTGGGGGATTTGTTTATTTCTTTTCAAAAAACAAAAACAAAAAACCCAACAACAACGTAATTTTGTCTTCTAAGAAAAGTTGAGGTCTTATAGGAATTCAGACAGCAAAGGTTCTGGAGCCCTCAGTGAATAAGCAATAGCCTTGCAAAGAAAAGGCTGCCACGGGTCTCTCTCTCTCTCTCTCTCTCTCTCTCTCTCTCCCTCCCTCCCTCCCTCCCTCCCTCCCTCTTTCTTTCTTTCTTTCTTTCTTTCTTTCTTTCTTTCTTTCTTTCTTTCTTTCTTTCTTATTGAAATAATGTTGCCTGCTAACTTTGCAGTCAGTGTAGTCTGTTTTCCTAGCTTGATATGGAATATTGGAGAATGTACCAAAGAAGGTTATTTTCTTAGACTGGGTCAATTCTTTCTTCCTCAGTTTTATTTTGGGGAGGGTGACGTTATAGTATTTGCTGCTAGGGAAAGAAAGAATGTGATGTGATCCTTTACTGCAAGTTTCTAGCTATGAGGACATATTTGTATGGTTTTATATGGTAATGATATCACAAACAATATTCTTAATATAATTATAGACCTCAAGGTAGGTGAAAGAGCAGACCCTAAAACTCTGAAAGATCTTCGCTACGCAGAGAGTCCACTGGAAATCCCAGCCTACCGTGAGGGAGCAAGTGCTCGAATACCTATTCACCAGACCCAGGTAAGTCAGCGGGAATTCCTTAGGGTCGCCAGAATGCCTCAGGCATCTTAATGCTTCCAGCATACTCTTAGACAGCATCTCTCCAAGTTTAGCCATATTGCAGGCAGAGTCCCAGCTCTGGAAATACTGTGTCCAAAGGGAAAAGCCTTTGTGTTCATAGAGCTGTCCTTTGACAGGGACTTGAGACAGGTAAATCATAATCAAGTAAATAGTCACACATTTAGTTTTGTTTTGTTTTGTTTTGTGTTTTTTTTTTTCGAGACACGGTTTCTCTATGTAGCCCTGGCTGTCCTGGAACTCACTCTGTAGACCAGGCTGGCCTGAAACTCAGAAATCCACTGGCCTCTGCCTCCCAAGTGCTGGGATTAAAGATGTGCACCACCACCGCCTGGCACACGTTTAGTTTTTGAGACAGGGCCTCTCAGTGTAGCCCTGGCCATCCTGGAACTCGATCTGTATACCAGGCTAGCCTTGAACTCAGAGGTTCACCAGCCTCTGCCTTCTGAGCTCCAGGATTAAAGGCGTGATCAACCATCACCCAGCTACACACAAAAAGTTTTAAGCAGTGATGGCATGCATAAGACAAACTGGATGGTGAGCTAGCACAGTGGTTCTTGAAGTTGATTCCTTACACCTGCATGATCATAATCACATAGAAGTTCATCTGAAGTGGATGATCTCAGGCCTCACACCAGCCCTAAAACAGAGACTCTAGGCCTGGGGCAGCATCTGCACTTTAACTCTCCATCCTTCTGCCCTAACATTGATTTCAGGGTCAGGCAGCAAAGTAGAGGATAAATAATCCGCCACAGCTAGCTTTAGGGTGAGGTTACCAAGTCTGTGGGTTCTGGGATGATAAGGAACACCAGAGCTACCCAGAGTGGTCGTTCTCATCTATAGCCAGCCACTGACAAGGACTTCCAGTTCATTATTGCTACCTGCTGGATTTGCATGGGAACCAGAAACCTGCATCTTCGTGTCTACTAACCTAGCTTAAAATCCGAGAATCAGTCCCAAACCTGAACCAGTGTGGGAGAAAATAGATATGTATATAGACCAAATGAAATTCAGTATGGCATAGTATTTGGCCGATAGACCACCAGTTTATGACTTCTGGTGAAAGCCATGTTTGATGTAATACAAAAACATTAAGCAAAGAACAACAATAATAGCCAACACCCAAAACGATAATAATATCACTCTGAATGCTCCCCAGTGTCTACAGAAGAAAGTCTGGAATCCCGAGCTTTGACACTCAGTGTCAATGAGACCCACAGTGTCAATGTGAACTCAAGTCAAATGGCTTTGAGCTTCAGCATCTGCTCAAGAATGAGGATTGTCATCCCTCACATGCTGCAGTGACAGTACCCTTCCTGTAGGAAGGATGTGTCCCAAATCCATGCCTCAATCCAGTCACAGGAATATGAGACAAAGCCAGATTCCATGGTCATGCTATGAATTGCTATGAGTTAACTGTCATATTCTTTTTGTTTTGTTCGTAGACAGAATCTCACTGTATAGTCCTTGCTGGTCTGAAACTATGCAGGCTGGCCCCAAATTTGTGGTGATCCTCTTGCATCTGCCTGTTTTGTTTTTTAATTAAAACATAACCACATCACTTCCCCCTTCCCCTTCCTCCTTCCAACCGTGTCATGTAGCATCCCCTCTCCCCAGTCGCTCTCCAAACCATGGCCTAGTTCTCGATTGTTTTATATATTGAGGTATCACGGGTGATAGATTCTACCTCTTAAAAATGTTCACGGCAAGGAAAATGAAGAAGCTGAGTGGTGGCGCACACGCCTTTAGTCCTGGGCGGCAGAGGACGGTAGCTCTGAGTTCGAGGCCAGGCTTGCCTACAAATCAAGTTCTAAGATAATCCGAGCAACACAGAGAAACCCTGTCTTGAAAAACCAAAACCAAACCAAGCCAAAATAAAAAACAATGAAAAGGAAGGAAGGAAGGAAGGAAGGAAGGAAGGAAGGAAGGAAGGAGAGAAGAGAGATGAGGAAGAAAGAATAAGGAAGTACTTCAAATTACAGACAACGAAGTAGACATGACGAGTGGATGCAAACCATGGTATTAGATCAGATCCCAGGCCAGGAAGACAGTACCCAGCTCTGAAGGGCACCATTGGCACAAGCAGCGGTGTCTGAATGTGGATCTGTGGAATAGATAAGAGCATCACTCTTTGCTGACTTTGGTGTTTGGTGTATGGTTGGGAAATGCACACGCAGCTACTTAGGGCAAAGGGAAATACTGCTTACAGCTTATTTTCATGTGATTCAAAGAGACTGAAGGCATATGCAGAAAATTCTGACATAAACAATTGTTTAACCTGGGGAACAGGAGGTATTTTTTCTCTTTTGATAACTTTTTTTGAAAGACTGATTTATCCAAATAAGATGTTATGTGCACAGTGTGGTGGTTTACTTTTTTAGTCATTAGTTTTGGGAGGCTGAGTCAGGAGAAAAACATGGCCAACATAGCAACACCCTGTCTCAAAATCTTACAAAAATACGATGAAATGGGTATGGCATAGCACAGCTCATAGTGTCACTGTGAATGTCCAGGAGATAATGGCTCCTGTATGCCATCCATCATCAGAGATAGTGTAGCTAGCTTCTCCCCTTTATCTTTCTTTTTTGGGCATCCTTTCTGTCCCATCCTATAGTCCCCATAAAGCCATATGCGTCCCAGGATGGGCCATGCATTGCCCTGCCATGCGTGGTACCTGCGAGTTTCCCTAATGTGGATCCCTTTTGTTTTCTGTCTACACACTTTCCCTGATTTCCCATGCCTATCTAGCTTGTTACCACTTCCAAGAATCCCTTCTCCCAGGGAGCCGGCAAGTGGGACTGTTCTCTCTTCTAGATTCCCGTGGAACACAGCACAAGTCTATTATCTTGCTAGGTCCATAGATGTCAGTTAGTTTATACAGATATGAGGAGTGTGCTTTGGGGACAGGGTCCATGTGATATTTTGTTTTTTTTACCTTCTTTCTGTACCAAACAAAAAATTTTTCATATAACCTATTTGTATAAGTGAGTCCTTTTGAGTTTTCTAGAAATATTAACCTTAAGACAAATGGGCACCAACTTAAGTCTTTCAATTCTAAAATATGAGCTGTCTAATAGTAAATTCAGATATCTTCTTTTTTAAACTTTTGTTGTAAATAAAATATACACATTTACTCATGAGTAGAAAGCACTAACAAATTAATTATGTTGACTTCAGAGTGATAAGTACAAAGACTTTTCCCTATGATAGTTTTAAAACATGAATGTTGGTAAATGAATTTTGAGTGGGCTTTTCCTGTCCTCTAGCCTTTGGCATGTTATATGACCGTATGTCTGTCGCCATCTCTATGTGCTCTTCATTTCAGTCCCCTGGCTTCGCACACATAACTGGCCAGAAGAGCCTGACGAGCACTGAGCTCATGAGGATCCAGAGGGAGACAGACTTTCTCAAGTGAGTGTCACCGTCTCCGCTGCCTCAGACCCTTCAAAGCCACACATGCTCTGTGAGATTTGAAATGAAATATGACACTGTCTTTGCTCATTCCTAGTCTTAAAAATTAAATTTCTTAAGACAGGGACTTGCCATGTCGACCTAGCCTGGCACTTGCTATACAACCCAGATTGGCCTCAAACTTAAAACTAGTTTTTTGCCTCAGACTCCTGAGTGTTGGTATTTACCATGCCTAGAAACTTTTTACAGTTTTAAAAACACATAATTGGGGAAAAGAAGCCAGAACTGGAGAGGTGGCTCAGTGGTTAAGAGCACCGGCTTCTCTTCTAAAGAACCTGGGTTTAATCCCCAGTACCCCCAGGACATGGTGCCTCACAACTGTCAATAACTCCACTTCCTGGGGATCCAACTCCCTCTTCTGGCCTCTGTAGGCATGGGTATGTATTGCAGGTAAAACATTTGTACACAGAAAATAAAAATTTAAAGTAGAAAAAATTTGAAAAGAAAAACGAGGCTGGCATGCACCGAAATGTATATCTGTGAAGAGCGTGGTTGGCCCATGTACGTGACACTAACACCACAGTCACAGGAACGAACAAGTTCATCCTGACATTGTCCTGCCCCAGCAGTCGGCTGTTGACCTGGTTCTTGTCACTCTAGCTGGTTTGCATTGGTTCCATATTGGCATGCACTCCTCCCCCACTCTTCAGGCTTCACTGATTCCTCATGTTTGCTTTTGTGAATCATACACGTTGCTGACCTCAATGTCTACTTCTTTTACTGACGAGCATTTTGTACATTGCACCTTCTACTGAATGGGCACACCACAGTTCAGTTATCCATCCAATTGTGAGGGCACACGTTCCTCCCAGTATCTGGCTAGCAGGTCAAACTGAAAAATTAATGTGAATATTTATATACAAGTTACTGTGTGTACATCAGCTTCCATGTCAGTTATGGTAGATATCCTGAAGGAGAATGACCAGTTGTTTCCAAAGGAGGGATACCACTCATAGTCACCTCAGCAGTGAAAAGGAATGCCTGTTTCTACATCTTTACCAACACTTCATATTTTTGGACATTCTAGTGAGATTGTTGTGGTATATCATTGTGATTCTAATTTATATTTCCCTCATAGTTAATAATAGGAATCTTTTTTACATACACCTAAACACCCCCCACACACACACACACATTTCCCCCTCTTTGATGTCACGGGTGCGTGCATATGTGCATGCATGCTTATGTGCTTTAATTGGGTTTGCTTGCGTAAGCTCTGCTCCATAGGAACATCACTGATAAACTCTCCTCCCAGCAAACCTTTCACTAGTAGATGTTGGGGAGTCAGGAGCTAATGCAAGCCCCCCCATTCATTGTATATGAATATTAGTGTAAGCCTTATGGACTAATGGAAGCCTGCTTCGTCGTAGGTGTGCGCACTGTCTGGCTTCCCGTCCGGCTGATCCTTTTGCTCGCTTCTGTCACGAATGTGGCGCTCCTGTCCCGCCCATTTTTGGCTATCGCCTCCCACCCCCAGAAGGGGCTCAGGTAAGCTGCAGAATGTTGGAAAACATTTATTTCTGGTTTATGTGACCTGTCCAGGTAGTTGTGATAATGGCCTGTCACATGAGCCACACACAAAAATACTCACTGAAAGAATTTGGAACGCATTGATGTCTTGCTATCTAGTCCTTCTTAAGACTGGAAAAACACACTTGCAACAGAATTTCCTTAGTGTGGCCTTGGAGAAGACAGTCTGAGAAACAGATTAAAATCTTACTGCTTTAATGGGACAAAGTTGGCCTGAAACTGTTTTCAAGTACCTCAAGCTAGTAAGGCTTTGCTGAGAGGTATCTGTGTGAACAGGACAGAATATTAAAAACAAAACAAACCTTAGGGTGGTCTTCAGGGTTGCCTAAGCTTTTACTCATATGGAGCCCACCTTCACCTACACATGCCGGTAGAGATGTGTGGATGCCTGGGCACACTGAGGGTATACTGAGACATTGCAGTTAGATTATGTGTTAAAATTCTGGGCATCTGGCTGGAAGAGCATCCCGTTCAGTGAAGTGCTGCTTGACTTGCAAGCACAAGGATCTGAGTTCAGTCCTCAGCGACTAGCTCACTGCCCTAGCGTCATTGGTGAGCTGCAGGCCAACAAGAAACCCCATCTCAGAGGAGATGGACAGCATTCCTGTTGATGACACCTGACGTTATCTTAAGACCGCCACACATACAAACCTGCACATACATGTGCACCTGCACATACATGAACACACATAGATTTAATATCTTTGAGAACCTCATATATGAGCATTACACCTTTGTCTCTCCCAAGCCTCTCTATTCCCAACACACACACACACACACACACACACACACACACACACAACTATTTTCAGAAATTAAAATAGAAATAATAAAAGCAAAATAATCTACTCACAATGTAATAAAACCAACAGTAACAAAGAAAACCCCCTGGGCACTTCACCTGGTCATTGATTACCGTGAAGCGCTGGTCCTCCTTGTCTGCCACTGACATTGCCATCTTAACCGTGTTTCAGATAAGGCAGACTCCTACAGTAGCAGCCACAGCGCTGCTGTCCTCAGCCTGCCCTGTGCTGGAGGAGACCCTGCCCAGAGAGGGAGCGGGCAGCCCTGGAAGGACCTGGGCTGTCCTGCACATGGGCATTTCCTGGGAAGCTTCTGTCTGTCCCTCACCTTTGGCTTATGGTTCACATTCTAGAGTAAACAGGTTTTTACACATAATGGTGATAAAATCATAGGAAAGGAAGTTATTTCAACTGCTTCCAAAAGCAAATCCAGCCTTAGGAACTAAGTCCTGTCAGTCTTCACCTCCCAAGGCAAACCTGACCTTTTCCTTTGAGCAGATGGGCTTGTGTGCAGAATGCGGCAGTATGGTTCCCATGAACACCCACATCTGCGTGGTGTGCGAAGCTCCTCTTGCTCCACAGCTGCGGCCACAGGCCAGCCTCTACTTAAAGGTAAGGACGTGTGATACTCTGGAAATGTAAATGAGATCTGCATAAAGTAATGCGTGAGTAGTATGTGTCTGTCTTCAGCTGGCGGAATGGACTAATGATAGTAAACTGTCTTGTAGACAAACCCATTCTGGTTCTTAGAAAATCATACTGGCCCAGATATATGACTGCCAATAGGATCTGTAAGGGAGAACCTACACATATTCCCCCAAACAAATTGAGAATAAATTGCAATAGAGCTAATTTAAATAATGCTTTACCTAAGTGTTTAGACTTCCAAATTGTGGCTAATACAGACTTGGAATTGTGCCCTGGAAGCGGCTTCATGTTTTTGTTTGTTTAATCTGCTGTGCGTGTTAGAACTACTCATATCCTGGCATCTCCACTGCAAGTCACGCTGCACCAGCTGTGTGACCCAGCTTCTCGGGGTGTCTTCATAGGAACCTGACCTTGCTACACACTGCCTGTCCTTTAACTTCCTGAAACATGGATGCGAGCTTTCATGACCCCTTCGTCACTGCATCCTTTTTTATAGCTGCAAAACCAGTCCTTGGGAGTGAGGTACTAACCTGCTGCCTTCTCCGGATAAACTGGTCACAGTTGTTGCCCTGGGCAACTTGGTGGCTGATGGTGCAGAACTCTGGCCTAAGCTGTGGTGCAGTTCTTGCCAGTCAATTTGCACTTTACAAACTGCAGCCTTCCGTGGGTGGGGTCTTGCCCTGTAGGCATTTTCCCAGGGCAAAGTGCAAAGCGGGAGGTTTCCCCTTGATTGTACTAATCTTACTAGCAGTTACAGCTTTCCATCCATCTCCTCCCTCTTGTCTAGCGCTATCTGGATCTATCGTCTCTATTTCTTCATTGCACCTTATTTTGTGAATTAACTTGGAAGCTGCATTAATATTTTCTTCTGACAGTCACTTCTTCATATTCTATATAAGTCGGAACCTATAGAACAAACCTTAATACCTATTTAGCAGAGTGTCTTGGGACCCAACAGACTGAGCTTCTGCTGGTCTCAAGTCTTCCTCTTTACACTGTAGGCTATGAAGCAGAGAGCCTGTGGACTGTTGGCTTTCCTATACCGGAGATGGGAACATAATCATTGTAAAACTCCAAATTGTCTTCCTCAAACCAAATGAATACTATTTTCCATTGGTTTGCTTGCTTGCAGTTCTGTCTCTTTTAAAACTGTGTTCAGTTGTCTGGCATAGTGCCAGGCAATGATAGTTTTTTTCAATAATCCCAGACCATTGTGGTATTCCTGACTGGGTGCTGTAACACCGGGAGTTGACCACCAGGTCTGTGGGGCATCTCCACCCACTCGTTGCTCTTTCTCTTTGTACTTCCCTGTTGTCAAGGAGAGAGTGATCTGTCGCACCTGTGGCACTGGGAATCCCGCTCATCTGAGATACTGTGTCACCTGTGAGGGGACCCTGCCTCCTACACAAGAGGTAGGTAGACTGCATGTGAATGTCCTATCCTTGGAAGCCACTAAGTTTTGTTTGCTGAAGCAAGCTTCAACAGGTCAAGTACTGAGGAAGAGGGCTGGAGTTGGTGATTAGTCACTCAGCAGGCTTTTCTCTGAGGGAGCAAAGCTTAATTGTCTAGGACCATCAAAAAGGGTGAAAACAAGTGTGTGAGTGTGTGTGTGTGCGCGCGCACGCACACGAGCACACACACACACACAACCTTGGTAGATGAAGCAAGGCTCTGACAAGCTCCAACAACTTTATTTTTTTCTCCCATAGCTTATATATTTCAGAAAAATGCTTAAGGCAATATAAAAATTACAATGGGGTTTCATCCCATTTTTCTTCAAGTGAATGATTACAAAGAGTATAGGTAAAAAATCCCAGCATGTTCCCCAATACCCTTACATGATGAAATGTTTTACATATTACAGGCGGGGGGAAAAAAAAAAAACCAAGTTATTCCCAAGGACCCATGTACATTTACGGTTAAGTAACTTGTTACAGATTAACAAAGTGTAAGCAAGCAGGATATTTTCTCAGCCAGTTCTCTTACTGGCAGGCTGTAATTTGTAGTTACAAAGAAAGGATCATCATCTTATTATTTATCTTAAAAAATACTCATAAAAATCTCAAGAGAATCACAAATCTAAACTTTTATATAAAAATCAGTCTCTTTTACTTTAAATCCTCAAGGTGCACATCTACTCATTAACGCTATTTTATTAAACCATACCAGGAAGGAGAGGGGGAGGTGGGTACAAGTACTCAATCATCGCCTTGCTCGCCAGCCCAGCCCTAGGAAGAAAGCCACATGAGCTAGTGCTGGTTGGCCTACCATTGCTCTACTGCCCCCACCTCAAAACTCCCAGGCTCAGCTATTGAGAGTGTGCCTTTCTGAACTGTAAATTGTTCCTCAAGGTTTTCTATATCAGAGCCACTAACAAAAACATGTTAACTTTACCAACGATGTACATCTCTACGTTCTTTCTAAGGGTGGTGGTTGAGTCATTAATCTGCTCCAGCAGCAATCCAGTTGCTATGATTGTAAATGCCAATGATCCCACCCAGTGAAGGGCTGGAAGCCCCCTTAGAGTTTTCCCACAGCGCATAGATTATAAGGGATGAGGTGACCGGGAAGGCCACGGGCAGAGCAGAACTCGATAAGCATCAAGTCCTCCGATACAGATACACGGTTCTCTGGGCCCTGCCTCCCGAGGCTCAGCCACCTCGGTTGTGCTGACCAGTGGGCCACATTCCAGGAGTTGTAACGCTGCTCTGTCCTCCTCCTGCGCGGCCCCGACAGTTGATGTTAGTGAAGAGGTAAGACATACAGTGAGAAGACCAGTATGAGACACAAAATAGGGCTGCCAGATGGCCCAGCAGATGAAAGTACTCGCCACAGAGGCTTGGCAACCTTAGTGCCATGGCCTTGGCAGTAGGGGAAAGTTGACTTCCAAAATTATCCTCTGACCTCCACTGCAGGCCTGTGACCCTGTGCTAATTCTGATACCTGAACACAGGAAAGCTTTCCATTTATTTCTGTCTCCAATTACATTTTTTACACCAGTTCAGGAGTTATCATACATTTAACCCTATACTATCACTCCTTTCCAATAGGTCACCTTATTCTGTCCATGGGGTCTGTGGTTAGATGCTTCTCTTATCGTGATAGTGTGGGCGCCCTGTCCCACCCTCCATCGGGCCAGCGATGTGAGAACTTTGTGGTCCTTTTAAAGTCTTCACATTTTACATCAGTTTTTATTTTGCTTTTTATTATTTTCCTCTCTTTGCTTTGATTTTAATTTGGTCCTCTTTTTTCAATTTTCTTTTTACTTATTTGCTCACTTGTTTATGTAACTGGCTGGCCCGGAGCTCACTATATTGATGAGGCTCACAAAGACCTGCCTGATCAGCTTCCTAACAAAGTGCTTAAAGGATTAAAGGTGTATGACACCATGCCTGGCCTTTTTTTTCTTCACATTTTCTATTTATGACATGCATTCATATATGCATTGCTGGATTTTCTGTTTGTTTGCTTTTGGTTTTTGGTTTTTTTCTGTTTCTTTTAGCAAGTTTTGAAGAAGAGATAGTAAATAATTAGATATAAACATAAAAAAATGAAAAGTTTAAAGCAGCAATAAAAGAAATAGAAGAAAATCTGAGCATGGTACCAAGCCGGCAGTAGGGTTGGGCAGGAGAAGCATGAATTCCATGCCAGCCTTGGCTACACAGCAAGACTCTGTCTCAAAAAATGAAAGAGCAAAAAGAAGACAGGAATAAGTGGAAGGTTATCCCATGGTCAGGCACCAGGATAATTAACATAGATAAACTGTCTGCAGTTTCCAAAGCAGTCTATAGATTCAGGGAAATATTGTCAAAATTTCAATGACTTTTTAAAAAAAAATGGAGAAAAAAAATCCTGAAGTTCACATGGAATTACAAAAGACTTGAAATGGTCAAAGCAATCTTTTTTTTTTTTTTTTTTTTTTTTTTTTTTTTTTTTTTTTGGTTTTTTTCGAGACAGGGTTTCTCTGTATAGCCCTGGCTGTCCTGGAACTCACTCTGTAGACCAGGCTGGCCTCGAACTCAGAAATCCACCTGCCTCTGCCTCCCAGAGTACTGGGATTACAGGCATGCGCCACCACCACCTGGCTGGTCAAAGCAATCTTAAGCAAAAAGAACAAAGCTGAAGCCGTCACACTTCCTGAAAAAAAAAAAAAAGCCTTAATAATCAAAACAGCGCAGTACATATAAGATACATGTAAGACACATATACAGGCCACTGGAGCTGAATAGCAGCATAGCCAGCCCAGGAATAAACCCACACACTTACCACCAACTGGTATTTTAGAATACTTATTTATTTAGCTAGTTATTTACTTATTTTTTGTGTTATTTACTTATTACATGTATATGAGTGTTTTGTTACCATATATGTCTGTGCACCACCTGTATGCCTGGTGTCCTCAAAGGCCAGAAGATGGTATTGGATATCCTTGGGCTGGAGTTACAGGTGGTGGGGAGCTGGAAATTGAACTGGGGTCCTGTGGAAAGCAACCCTTTTAACCACTGAGCCGTCTCCCCATTCCCCCACCAGTTGATTTTGAACAAAGATTCTAAGAACATAAAATGGGGAAAGGACAATCTCTTTAATAAATTGTGCTAAGAAAACAAGATCTCAGCCTGAAGAAGAGTGAAACTGGAACTTTTTTTTTTTTGGATTTGGTTTTTTGGTTTTTTTTTGTTTTTGTTTTTGTTTTTTTTTTTGTTTGTTTTTGTTTTTTTTTTTTTTTTTTGAGACAGGGTTTCTCTGTATAGCCCTGGCTGTCCTGGAACTCGCTCTGTAGACCGGCTGGCCTCGAACTCAGAAATTCGCCTGCCTCTGCCTCCCAGAGTGCTGGGATTACAGGCATGCGCCACCACTGCCCGGCTGGAACTTTTTTTTAAATGTACAACAATTTATTAAAAATGAACTAAAGATTTGAAACCTAAGACTTGAAACTACAAAGCTACTAGAAGAAACAAAGGAAACCTCAGGGCATTTTTTAGTGAAGACTAGTTATGACCCTAAAATACAGTAGCAAAGGTAGAAATAGACAAGCAGAGTTACACAAAAGGAAGGCTGGTCTGCACCGCAGAGGACTCAGCAGGATGAAGACAGAGCAGGGTGGAAGGAGACACTCAAACTGTGCTTCATCAGGAGTTTCCTCCCTGTACTGACAGACAAAGCAACTCCAGGACAAAAGAGATGGAAAGAGGAACAAAGGACTCAAGTAGATACTCTAAAAATGTTACAAGTAGCCTAGAGGCACTTGAAAATGTTCAACACCCCTAACCATCAGCTAGAGGCCAGGGAGGTGGCTCCACAGGCAAAAAACACAACCCAAGTTTGATCCCTGGAACCCAGGGTGGAAGGACAAAACCAACTCCCAAAGTTGTCCTCTGGCCTCCCCGTGCCCTCCATGGTAAGCATATGTGCACACACATGCACACAAATAAAGCAACTTTTAAAATGAGATATTGCAGCTGGGTGCGGTGGCGCACACCTGTAATCCCAGCACTTGGGAGGCAGAGGCAGGCAGATTTCTGAGTTCGAGGCCAGCCTGGTCTACAGAGCTAGTTCCAGGACAGCCAGGGATATACAGAGAAACCCTGTCTCAAAAAAACAAAAAACAAAAAAAAAATAAAAAATAAAAATAAAAAAATAGAAAAAATAAAAAATAAAATGAGATATTGCCTCACTCCAGTTATAATGGCTGCTATCAAAAAGACAAAAATAACAAACAAATGCTGGGGAGTCTAGAAAAAGAAGACTCCTTTACACTATTGATGGAAATGTAAATTAATATAAACATATGGAAAACAGTCTGGGGATAACTCTAAAATTCAACAATAGATTATCATGTCATCCAGCAGTCTTACAACTGCATATATACCCAAAGAAAATATCAGTATGCCAAAGAGATAGCATCATCCCCTGATCATCTCAGGCCATAGTAGCAATATACAACATTAACCTGACTTAATTAGCAGAGGAACAGTTAGAAAACATAGCATGCATACTGCATAAAATACCACAGGCTTTAAAAGGAAGGAGCTCCTTTCATCTGTAACATAGAGACATTATGCTCAGTGTGAAATAAGCCAGGCAGAGTCAGATACTGAATGATCTCATTTACATGCATGAGGTGAAGGCATCATAAAAAAACAACCCCGCAGCCAGCTGGGCAGTGGTGACGCACGCCTTTAATCCTAGCACTTGGGAGGCAGAGGCAGGCGGATTTCTGAGTTCGAGGCCTGCCTGGTCTACAGAGTGAGTTCCAGGACAGCCGGTGCTACACAGAGGAACCCTGTCTCGAAAAACCAAAAAAAAAAAAAAAAAAAAAAAAAAAAAAAAAAAAGCCAACCCCACAGAGACTGTCAGGTGATGGCTTAGGGAGAAGTTGGTGAAAGACAGACTGTGCTTCTGAAGATACAGTCAAGAGCTGTTTTGTACTTCATGATGACTAGATAATTTTTCTCACCTGTGTTATTATTCATCATCATTACTCACTATATCTTTGAAACTTTCCAAGAAACTAAATTTTGTGTTCTTACCATCCAAAGTGGATAAGTGAAGGAGGTGACACATATGCTGGGGACAGAGATGACCACTGCACATACGTCATGCCATGCACAAAACATAGAAATGCATGCAGTGCCTGCAGAAGCCAGAAGAGGGCGGTGGATCCCCTAGGTCTGGAATTACAGACACATCAACTGCCAATTGGGCGCTGAACCCCCGTCCCCTGGAAAAAGCAGTCAGTGCTTTTTACCTCCATGCTATCCCTCTAGCCCACTATATAAATTATTCTTATTAATTAAAATTTGTTGAATGCTCCCATGTGGGGAAACCTCTCCACATGTGATTCAGATCCTAGTATTTGCATCATGTATTTTGCTAGGCATGTTAAAGTGGTGATGAGAGAATGCCATTAGGTAGGTCATGACCTTATCCCCTGACCTCATCCTTCTTACTATAGTTACACATATCCTGCACCCGTGCACTACACACCTTGTAAGGATGTTCTTACCTCTGCCTTAATTCAAGAAAAGGAGGGGCAAAAAGAGCACTTGCATTCAGCTTGTTTCCTGGTCCCCCCACCCCTGCCTTCTGCCTCCTACTTGGCCTGTGTTATGTGCTGTCCTCTTAGCCCCAGGCCAAAGGCTAAGACTGGAACTAAATTTGTATAACTCACCTCCCTGGTGTTCGTGCTTGTCCACTCTCCGGAGCCTTCGGGCATCAGGAACAGACTTTATAGCTGTGTAGCCATACTCCATTGCCACCTAAAGGAAAATCTGTGTAGGCTTAAAAAAAGAGCTATCCCTGTTCCATAGCTGAATTTTCAGAACCAACGGTGGAAATGGGCTAATGAGACTGGCAGAATTAACCAGAGCATCCACACATTAGTCCCACATCAATTCCATTGTAAATTGGGGGAATCTTGTATTAGTAGCTATCTGGTAATGCAGGCTCAGATTTTTAGTGTTCTGTCATCATGAAATGCATTGTCATTTTCCATAGCAGCTGAGATTATGATAGTGAGGTTAAGAAAGCATCACAGGAAAAAATGGCGTCACTCATGGCATGAACGGTCCGATAGACTCAGGTAAATTTCTCATCCAAAGATTTAAGTTTTGGCTAGAGACAGCTCACTTGGTAAATTGTTTGCCTAGTATTCCTGAGGCTCTGAGTTTGAGTCCAGGTACTACATAAAGTGTGCTCTGGCACACACTCACAAGCATTAGGAGGTAGGTAGTACAATCTGAAGTTCAAGGTCATTCTCAATTTGAAACCACCATGGGGCACATGAAACTCTGGGTGTGCGGCCACACTTCTATAATCCCAATGCTTGCAAAACCAAGCAGGAGGATTGTGAGTTTGACAAGGCTATCCTAAATTATAAGAGCAAGAGCCTACAGAAATAATGTAAGAGAATTTTCATCCCTTCCTTCTTCCTCTTGTCCTTTCCTTTGATTTTCTGGACTTCTTATCAAAAGCAATACATGTTAAGTCAATTATATTAACAGCCAATGATATGATTCTTCCATTTCTTGTTTTCATCTGTCAACAGAACAGTTTAGGAGCAATATAAAAATAGAAAAATTTAGATTTATTTATTTTATTTTACATATATGAGCGTCTTGCCTACATGCATGCATGCATGTGCACCATGTGCATGTCTGATAATCATGGATGTCAGAAGAGATCATTGAATCCCCTGGAACTGGAGGTATGGATAATTGTGAGCTGCCATGTGGGTGCTGAGAGTCAAACCCTGGTCTTCTGCAAAAGCAACCAGTGTTCCTAACTGCTAAACCATGTCTCCAGGGCCCCAAAGTTGATAGGTTATATGGATTTAGGTGTTACCATGATAGTGTTTATAGAAATGGCAGAAAATAGCAATGCATATTCAATGAGATAGCTTTGTGTCTGTTTAGCAGCATTGATAGGATAGGGTAAGATCATTTTTATTTCCTTAAAGCAACTTTAAAAGCCCACTTGGACTTTACTCTTTGTCTTAGTTGGGAGTTTCCATTGCTGTGAAAAAACACATGACCAACGCAACTCTTTTAAGGACAACGTTAATTGGGGCTGGCTTACCTGTTCAGAGGTTCAGTCTCTATCATCATGGTGGGAAGCACAGCAGTGTGCAGGTAGACACGGTGCTGGAGGAGCTGAGAGTTGTACATCTTGTTCCGAATGCAAACAGGAGAAGACTTCTAGGAGGAGGGCACCAGAGGCCATCCGAAAAGGGCACCAGATTCCCTGCAACTGAAATCATGGATGGTCGTGAGCCACCAGTGGGTCTTGACACCGAAACCAGGTTGTCTGCAGGAGCAGTACATGCTCCTAATTGCTGAGCCACTAAGTTAAATGTTGACAGATTTTGCCAACGTGGGGCTCTAAACCCAAAGCCTTCAAAAATTTCATTGAGAATTGTGGAGGTTTGAATATGCTTGGCCTAGGGAGTGCCACCATGAGGAGGTGTGGCCTTGTTGGAAGAAGTGTGCCATGTCCTCTGGCACAGGGCATGCACATGCTACACATACATACATATAGAAAAATACTCACAGACATAAAATAAGATAAATCTTTTTTCTTTTTAAAAAGAAAAAATTGGCCGGGCCTGGTGGCGCACGCCTGTAATCCCAGCACTTGGGAGGCAGAGGTGGGCGGATTTCTGAGTTCGAGGCCAGCCTGGTCTACAGAGTAAGTTCCAGGACAGCCCGGACTACACAGAGAAACCCTGTCTCAAAAAACTGGGGAAAAAAACCTCTAAAAAGAAAAAAATTAATATTAGGATAATTGAAATGTAAGATCTGAAGCAAAAGTTTCCAAAGAATTATCCTTTCAGATTATCCTAAAGAGCCTGTCTCTGATTGCACAGAAACCAGGTTAATGAACATAGAAATATCCTTCCTCAGCTCCCTGTGTTATGAGCTGATATGGCCCTTCTCCTTCCTCAGTTCCCCATGTTATAGACTGATAGGAACCTTTATATTAAAAAAAGGTTCTATTTTTGGATAAGAAGGAACCCCTGAGTTAAGCAGGGTTCAGCTGGGCAAATACAGTTAACTAAATTGACCATCTTTGAGAGAAAATTGTCTTTAGAAAAATATTTTTGTGATCCATATATTTAATATTACATACAGAATATGTAGCAGTATATGTATTTTTTGTATCAGTTGGATCAGTAGTCACTATTTGACGGCTGGGTGCCAGGATCACTGGTATTGCATAAGTGGTGTGGAATATAGAATTAGAGTCTTTCCGCATGTGTATGTCAGCACCTAGTTGAAAGCCCAGAGAGACAGAAAATTAAGGTGTAGAACTTGACCCTATGCTGAGAGTCTCATTGAAGATCCCAAACCCACTACAGACCCGTGAGGATACAGACTGTGGAATCCTGGACAACAGGCTGTAAAATGAGACATAAGGTTGCAGACCAGTGCCTGCATCTAGTCACAGAACTGCCGTTTTTACTGTCATCCCCATTGGAAAAGTGAGAAGCTGTCATATTACACAATAGTGAATAAGGAACAGGAGCTCAGGTTCTAAACCAGGTCTATGGAACAGTGTTAGAAATTCTCAAGAATCAACCATTTTCCTCTTCACATTAAAAGAATTCCTTATGTAACTAGAATACTGAAGCCAGGGACCAGAGACAGGAACTGAGTCAAGAAACTACACTTTATTAAGAGAGATGCCGTCTGGGAAGCCAGGGAACTGACACTCCACAGTCTGCCTTCCCCAGCTGGTACACTTCACAGAGAATCTGAAGGAAGTCAGCGAGTCATTGCCAAGGCTGTCTGTGGTCATGTGGCGGCCTCGCTCTGAGATCCACGGTGTTGGAGCTTCTCCCTGTACTGCTTCCCACACTACTGTCTGTGTGTAGTAAGGGCTCGTGTACCCCCAGGGATATAGTTTACATCCTTCCCAGAGACACTCGTGTTAAAGAGTAGCTCAAAACAAGCTGTCATAGCTGGCCCTGTATAGACGCTGGACTACTTACTGTGTGGATCTCCAGGTTCTACAGTATGCTATTTTTTTTATCTTATGATTTATTTTATGTTTATCGGTGTTTTGTCTGCAAGAATTTCTGTGTGCCACTTGTATGTCTTGTGTCCTCAGTGATCAGAAGAAAGTGTCAGATCCCCTATAACTAGAGTTACAGACAGTTGTGAACTACCATGGGGGTGCTGGGAGATGAACTGGGATCCCCTGAAAGAGTGGCATGTTCTCTTTAACTACTGAGTCATCTTTCCAGCCTCAAATGTGCTCTTACAAGATAGAATAAAAGTGGCTCTTCCCTTACCCAACCATTTCCATACCCAGAATGGAAAATAAAGCATCATTTCATTAGGGCAAAGGGTAGAAGATAAGTCTCAGTCATGGCCCTGCATGACTATTAATCAACAGTTGGCTTGCTCAGGCTGAGATACCAGTGATATAGAGGAGTACAGACATATAGGAGGACCATTTTCATCAACTTCCTGTGGTTTCCAGGAAGGAATATTGTCTTAGTTACAGTTTCCATTGCTATGAATAGACACCATGACCGAGGCAACTCTTATAAAGGACAATATTTAGTTGAGGCTGGCTTATAGGTTCAGAGGTGTAGACCATTATCATCAAGGAGGGAGCATGGCAGCCTCCAGGCTGGCATGGCACAGGAGGGGCTGAGAGTTCAGCATCTTGATCTGACTGCCCACCCCTACAGTGACACTTCCTTCCTCCAATAAGACCACACCTCCTAACAGTACCACTCCCCATGGGCCAAGCATATTCAAAGCACCACAAACATGAGCTTAAAAACTGGTGAGTATGGGCGAGGATAATGTAGAGACCCTGTTCCAAACAAACAATCATAAATGAATCTTTTACTCCATTTGTCCAAAGGTGGAGGTGGTTCTAGTTTCTGTTATTTTTAGGCTTTGATTCTTTCTTTGGATGGCGTGGGAGCGGGAGAACATAGTTCTGACTGCCTGTCAATGCTGCTTTGTTCAGCAGTGGCTCAATGGAGATGAAGTCCCTCGTCCGCCCACTCGAAATGGGGAGACCATCTCCTGCTCCAGGTGTGGCTGTCAGAACCTCTGGGAGGCGTCCTTCTGTGACTGGTGTGGAGCCATGGTAGGCACTGTAAGACTGAGCTCACCAGTGGTGGGCATTCCTCTGATCCCAGGACTCAGGGGGCCAAAGCCCGCAGATCTCTAAGTTTGAGGCCAGCCTGGCCTCCACAGGAGCTCTAGGACAGTCAGAGCTGCACAAATAAAGCCTACCTTGAAGCAACAAAACAAAAACGAAACAAGACAATCACACCAACAACAGAAAAGACTGAGCCTTTTTGCGCTGCATACCCTGTCCACCAAGGTCTCCCTGTGGCCTTGCAGGAAACATTTCCTATGTTTTCTGTATTAAGAATTTGAAGATAGAAATAATAGTTTGATATGCTGGAGCTGAGAAGCCCTTCTCACTGCCATTTGGTTTGCATATTTTGAGGTTAAACCTTTCCACATTTATTGACCGCTGGAATTTCTTTTGTGAACGGAGTTGCCTAATTTGTAATCAAAACATTCACGTTATTTATGTTTATCTGATGTAGCATGTGAGTAACAAAAGGCTTAGAGTGAATGGTCACCATCTCGTCGGCCCGGAGCTCGTCTGCTCAGAAGCAGTACTGCCCCTGAGAAAGCAGGCGCTCTCTCAGTCCCCCAGTGGGCGGGAGCTTACAGACCCAGCCTTTCCACCTGGCAATATACTGTGCCAGTTCCTCCTCACGCTTCCTACAGCAGCTCCGCAGTTCATTGTAATATAGACTTTATGTGCACGCATCATGGCTCATTTAGTTGATATCCCCCATTGCTGCACACCAAGGTTGTTCCCAGTTATTTCCTCCAGACTGGCACTGCCAGGCTGGAAAGATGGCTCAGTGGGTGGAAGCACTTCCACCAAGCCTGAAGTCCTGAATTCAATGCTTGTCATTCATATGGTAAGAAAGAAATAACCAACTCTCCAAAGTTGTCCCCTGACTCCTCCCAGGCACCACTGTGATATAATACACACACACACACACACACACACACACACACACACACACGAACATAAAATATATTTAAGAAATAATTTTTAAACACCTATAATACTACGAAAGATAGCCTGGGCTATGTTTCTTTTAGTACTGGTCCCCAGGTAGGAGAAAGTCTAGACGTAGAGCTGTTAGGTCAGCAGGCAGAAGCCTGTGCTATTTCCATGGCTAGATTGTATGGTGCGAGAATAGTTTACACGTACAAATTAAAACTCTAAAATCATACGTACATTTTCTGTTCTCTAGCTTGGCATTTCTGCTAACCACTCTGTCTGCCCAAAATGTGGGGCCAGCAACCATGTGACCGCCCGCTTCTGTGGCTCCTGTGGTATTTACGTGAAGTCTATAACAAGATTTAGAATGAACAACAGCGTGGCCATAGTTGCTGGGGCGCCTCGTCCATTTGCTGAGGTAAGAACTGCTGCTCAGGTGTAACTCTGACTTTGTGTGTGCCCTGTGCATCAGCCCAGGAGAGCAGAGCCAGAATATGTAGACCTTGCACATGGACTTTGAATTAGGCATATAAAGAAATTTAATTTAGGTATTAAATGCTTGAATGATTTCTTCAAAAGTTATATATTTGCACAAGTTCAAAAAAGAAAATCAAGAAACTAAAATCGCATTGTTCTGACAGAGAGTCAAGTCTAATAGCGCGAGGCAGTAGACGTAGCGCCCCAGAAAGAAATAACTTTCTATGCTCGGGGCAGAATGACCTCACTTGGCTATTCCCACTAGCCTTCTAAGAATCCTCCTCCCTGCTCTGCTGTGACATCAAGTGTGTAAGATTTCTCCCTGTCAATAGCCTCTGGCTTATCACTGAGGCACACACAGGGCCAACCATTTTCCTGTTAGCTTTCACAGATTCTCTAAGCTGCACAATGCGTCAGCAGTCGCCTTCTCTCTTTACTGACGGAAACTGAGAGACTGCACATGCACTTGTGAAGGACACGTGCATACTGTGGGGCATACATGTCATACTGTGAGGCCCGCTGTGGTCCATTCACACCACAGTTTAAGTGGGAAAAAAAAAAAGGTGTTCTTTCTTATACTATCTGCCATTAGCTAAAAATTGTTTGTAGTATGCTCTTAGACATTTTCTTCTCTCTACTAGGAAATGTATCCTAATAAATAAATATACAAACATACATTGTCTGCCTTGTGAACAGTGCCCCTTTAGATGTGGTGACACCAGACAGCCTGCACAGCCTTCCATGGTGACTTTCTTAGATACATCAAAGAAGTTGACTCTTAGCAGTTGAATATGTTTGTACAGTAAAGACTGTATTCAACTGAATTACAGAACTGAGAGGGTAGAAGTCTTCCAGGCCTTAGGCAGGATAGAAGTACCATTAATTGGCTGAACTGGGGACAGTAAATAGCCAAGGGGAGTGGGCTGCCTTCATGGATCAAGCTAAGTGTTGCTGGAAAGACAGAAGCAAGGAAGATGCAGTGGTGGGGAGAACACCTCCACCACCATTACCGCTCTTACTGCCACTGCTGTGGCAGCCACCACCATCACCTCCATCACTGCCACCACCGCCACCACCACCACCACACATCCACCATCACCTCCATCACTGCCACCACTGCCACCACTACCACCATCACCACCACCATCACTTCCATCATTGCCACCACCACCATATCCACCACCATCACCTCCATCACTGCCATCACTTCCACCACCACCATCACCTCCACCATCACCTCCATCACTGCCACCACTACCACCATCACCAGTACCATCACCTCCATCACTGCCACCACCACCATAACCACCACCATCATCACCTCCATAACTGCCATCACTGCCACCACCACCATCACCTCCACCATCACCTCCATCACTGCCACCACTACCACCATCACCACCACCATCAACTCCATCACTGCCACCTCCACCATCACCACCACCACCACCACCACCACCATCACCTCCATAACTGCCATCACTGCCACCACCACCATCACCTCCATCACTGCCACCTCCACCATCACCACCACCACCATCACCTCCATCATCACTGCCACCACCACCATAACCACCACCATCACCTCCACCATCAGCTCCACTATCACCTCCATCACTGCCACCACCACCACCACCATTACCACCACCACCATCCAGCAACAAAACTTAGTTCAAAGAAAGTCTTTAGGTGTTTTTATTCTGATTAAAATTCTATTCTCTGAGTGTAGATGAATTAAATTATATGCTGATCTTTACGTGTATGGTCTCCCTTGCTCATAGCCCCGATCTGCCTGGCAGCCCCTAAGTGTTCCTCTGCCCACATCTGCCAATGGGTCTAAGAAGGACATGAGCACACAGACCTCTGGCCTGTTCTACCCATCTGGCAAGCTCCTGGCAAAGAAGGAACTGGAGGCAGCTTCTCACAGGCAGAGGCAGGAGAAGATGAGTGACCACAGGCCGGTCCTCACAGCTGTCAGCCCGGGAAGAGGTGAGGAGACACACTTGCTTCTGGTGGGAGACAACCCTCTCTCTGGCAGAACCGCCCACATTTTCTCCCTCTCAGGTTTATTTTCATGGACTGGGAGTATGTTCCTTTTTCTTTGTTCAGGTCATTTTCTCTCTACGAACGGTAGCCTTTCCTTAAGCTTTTATTCCTCTGGTACTCCTAGCCTGCGGTCTATTGCATCAGTCTCATGGCACATGTGGGCCTGTGCTGGGTAGACAGGCTGAGTCTGTGGCATCATTATCACTGGCCATTATGGCCTTTTAGTGTTTAAAACTTGCATAGTATAAGGTTCACCATTTTAACTATGCTTAAGCGTGCAACTGGATGACACCAAGCACTGTAATAATGCTATGTAGCTGTCTTCACAGTCTGCAGAACACAGTCAGCAGCTCAGGAGCAAGCCTGTGCTCAGATAGTCACCTTCCATGTCCCTTCTTCCAAGTGCCAGACGGCCTGACAGCCACTGATCTGCCTGTCCATGGGCTTGCCTCTTCCTGACATTTCTCAGGCCCTTGGTGTCCTTCACATAGTGTCCCGGAGGGGAGAGAGAGTGTGTGCTGCGGGGCCGATGTGGAACATGTACAGGATCTGCAGCCTGACCCCTGTGCATGTCTCTAATGGCTCCTAGGAAGTTTGGGTAAAGCCTCAATGTGCAGTTGCTGTCACAGGCAGTCTTCTCGCCTTCCTTTTACTCCTTCGCTTTAGTTGAACTTTCCTCTTTGTTTTCACTTTTTGTTGAAACTGAAGATTTTTAATAATTGATTATTCAAGCCTGGGCTAGTTTCCCTCCAGGCTTCTCACTGCTGTTTGCACGGTATCTGTCTAGCAGCTGGCTCTGTCTTTCCAGTGACCCTTAATTCAACCTGCAGTGTGAACCCTCTGATACCACTCACTGGGGAACCCTTTGGCCTGCATTCTGTCACCCTAGGAAGATGGTGGTTGTGCAGCTTTGGCAAGGCTCCCTGCCTCCTTCCCCTGGCCACTCGCAGCCACTGAGCCAGCATATTGTTAGGTCACAGCTCTGTTGTTTCCAACATGGTCTAGGCCATCAACCTTCCACAGACTGACCCAATTAAATGAGGGATCTTTTAGAGCAGCATTTTCTTAAGTCGGTGTTTGAATAATTTTCTGACTTCAGAAGAGCTCTTGTTACCTGACTATTATTCTGGTTCTATGTAAAGTAGCCAACCTATGATTTAGCTGTTACCTGTAAAATTTATCAGCATTGTAACTGTCCCCACTACCTTCTTTGGTATTGAACTGAGGGCCTTGTGCATGCAAGGCACACACTCTGCCACTGAGCTAAATACCCAGTACCTTACATTTGCCTATTATCCTGTCTTAGAGTTTGGTTGCTGTGAAGAGACACCATGACCAAAGCAACTCTTATAAAGGGAAGAATTTCACTGGGACTGGCTTACAGTTTCAGAAGTTTATTCCGTTATCATCATGGTAGGAAGCATGGCAGTATGCAGGCAGACATGGTGCCAAGAGCTCTATGTCTTGATCCACAGGCAGAAGGAGACTGTGTGCCACGCTGGGACAAGCTTGAGCATGTACAACCTCGAAGCCCACCCCGACAGTGATACACTTCCTCCAACAAGGCCACGCCTCCTAATAGTGCCACTTCATAAGACCAAACATTCAAACACATGAGTCTATGGGGCCATACCTATTCAAACAACCATACATCCTCTCCACTGTTCTGAGCTTGAACTCTTCCACACTCTGTTACAATGAAGTCAGTTGCTCTGGGAAGAGCTTCCAAACTCTGATTTCTGGCCTTCTTCCCACCTTGGGCAGAAGTCTGTTTTGGCATAGACAATGGTACTTTTCTCTCAGAATAACCCAAGGAATACAGCAATCATATATATAGTTTTCTATGTCTACCTCTTTCAAAAGGGACCTTTGATAATTGAGTGATCTGGGTACCCAGTATCAACAATACATGGCATCAGTGTAGAGTCTCCACACTGTGAGTAATGATTGGACAGGAAGAGGGACAGTCCCTTTTGACCGTGCTTGCCAAGAACTAAGCCTGTGGAATAAGCAGTTGTGGCAGGAGGAGAAGTATGGAAGTCCTGTCCATTCTGAGGAATACTGAAATGGAACTTAGCACTAAGATGGACAGGACTGTGTTCCTGACTGTGCTTACCTGGAGTGGAGTTTCTATCATATTAGGCAAGAGGGAGGGAGGGAGAGAGGGTGGATCAGGATTCAGACACCACCCACTGACTATTCTGAGTACATGTTTTTTATTAGTGTACCTACGTCTTTAGAATCACCTCCAGAGAATTCAAATCCTTAGTTTTAGATTGATTTATGTTATATGTAGGAGTATTTTGCCTGCATATATGTGTTTGCATTATGTGTATTCTTGGTGTCTGCACATAGAGGTCAAAGAGGACATCGATCCCCTGTAACTAAAGTTAGAGATGATTGTGAGCCACCATGTGTGTAGGAATCAAACCTGTGTCCCCTGCAATAGCATGTACTCTAATCACCGAGCCACCTCTCCAGCCTCTCACTGCTTTCTAAACTGGTTTCTCTAGGGAAAGGGAGTACCGAACTCCTCAGGCACCACTCTAAAAGTATCCCAGCTCTATTCTTGCTCCCTAAGTTTCCATGCTAGGAGTTAGAAATCATCCACAATTTGATTGACTCTTGCAGACTTGAGTGTAGCATTAGTCCTAAGGGAGATTGTCTACAGCCATTTCCAGAATGATTCCTAATATCCCTCCTATCCTCAGAAGGAAAAGACTGTTTCCTCACTCTGAGAATGTAGATGACCTGGTCATTTGCTGGCCAATGGAACATGACAGGTCAGATACCCTGACAGTTCTTGCCTTAAGCCTTAAGCCTTAAGCTTTAAGAAAGATGGAGGTCACTGAGCTCTCTAAAAAGTTATTACCAAGTAAAGAAAATCATCATGTATTCCTGAATGAAAGAGACTACTTAACAAGAAAAGGGGCACCATGTTCCAACAAGGACTAAGCTATTTGAGTGAACCCAGATAGCAGGAGGAAAGAAGAGCTAAATCATCCTGTCAGTGGCTGACTGGTTCTTAGCTGATATCCCACCTCAACCCATCTCACCATGTTGAGGGCCTCCAATCTGGGCGGAAAGGTGGGAGCCACTGTGTCGTTCTCCTACACATGAGAACCAAACATCTGGACTGTGTCACTCTCCTACACATGAGAACCAAACATCTGGACTCACAAAACTGCTCTGATTTCCAATCCAAATGCCTTAAAATACCCACTTAGACTAGCAAGGGCACAGGAAACTTTCTGGAGAAGTGGGGACATTCTGTATGTTGACTGGGACAAATATAACTGTCAAACCCATAAACTTAAGACAGCAAGATTTATATGTAAAATAGAATAACATAAGAAGAAAGGGCTTGACATGCAGCAATCCATGAAAATTTGAAATGCTGTAACCTGCGATAATCATGTATAATAGCTGGGGTGGTTGTGGAACTTACTTTAGTGTGTACTTGAGGTTCTGTATGGAAAATGAACACAGTTGGCCCAAGAAAATAGCATGAGAACATATGTTCCACACTTGCTTCTGTCTTTCTTAAATGTGGAAGATCTATCCATGCTTGGGTCTCTCCCCTTTTTTAGGCTACTGGAGAAAACAGTTGGACCACATCTCTGCTCACCTGAGGTCCTATGCTCAGAACAACCCTGAATTCCGGGCCTTGATTGCAGAGCCCAGGATGGGAAAGGTGGGTGAGAAGAGGCGTCTGCTCAGAGCGCCCCTGGGAACAGGCCTCCTGAGGCCGTTGCTTGTTAAGTGTGCCTCTTCCATCTCTTTCCACTCTTACCTCGTGAGGAATACGGACGTGAACATAAGAAAGTGGTGGTTGTTAATGGCACAAAATTCAAGTTGTGTTGTTTTGTTTGCTTTGTTTTGTTTTCTGTTGCATTGCTTGGTTTTAACTGCCTAGATATTCATAGCAAGTCTTACTTAATTACCAGTGTAACTGCGGCCCAGAGAAGTTTGGCAGGCTGCTCCAAACTGCACTGCTACATCTCAGGCATTTAGATTGTAATGAACATGCAGATTCCAAGCCACATGCCTTTTCTGTGGCACAAAATCAATACTAAAAGAGTTCAATGGAAGAACATTTCCTGTTTGTCATGAACTAGAAGGGACCCTTCCAAATCAGACCATCAGCTTCTCTGACACAAAACCATCCAACACTGAATTGTCTTGTTTTCAAGGACTGCTCAGCTTCCTTGAATGAACTGTTTTGATAGCTTATATATACTTGGTCCTAACCTGGAGTTCAGCAACCTGTGCCCTCTGGTTATTGGATCAGTATTTCCATCCATTTACATGTGAACTGTGGCTGCTTTGAGCTACAGCAGCAAGTCTAAGCATTTGCATTAGAGAACTTATGCCTCACAAGACCTAAAAAAATTTTACCATCTAATCTTTTTTTAATTAAACGTTTTATTAAATTTATTCTTTATTTACATTTCAAATGTTGTCCTCTTTCCTGGCCCCCCACCCCCGAAAATCCCCTAACTTAGCACTAAAAAGGATAACAGATGGAAAACACCAACACAAGGAGGGAAACTACACCCCAGAAAAAGCAAGAAAGTAATCTTCTTTCAACAAACCCAAAAGAATATAACCACACAAACATAAAATAACATCAAAAATAACAGGAAGCAAAAATCACTATTCCTTAATATCTCTTAACATCAGTGGACTCAGTTCCCCAATAAAAAGACATAGACTAACAGACTGGATACATAAACAGGACCCAGCATTTTGCTGCATACAGGAAATGCACCTCAGTCTCAAAGACAAACACTACCTCAGAGTAAAAGGCTGGAAAACAATTTTCCAAACAAATGGTCTCAGGAAACAAGCTGGAGTAGCCATTCTAATATCAGATAAAATCGACTTTCAACCAAAAGTCATCAAAAAAGACACAGAAGGACACTTCATACTCATCAAAGGAAAAATCTACCAAGATGAACTTTCAATTCTGAACATCTATGTTCCAAATGCAAGGGAACCCTCATTCATAAAAGAAACTTTACTAAAGCTCAAAGCACACATTGCACCTCACACAATAATTGTGGGTGACTTCAACACCCCATTCTCCTCAATGGACAGATCAGGGAAACAAACTAAGCAGAGACACAGTGAAACTAACAGAAGTTTTGGACCAAATGGACTTAATAGATATTTATAGAACATTTCATCCTAAATCAAAAGAATATGCCTTCTTCTCAGCACCTCATGGTACCATCTCCAAAATTGACCATATAATTGGTCACAAAACAGACCTCAACAGATTATAAGAAGACTGAAATAATCCCATGCCTCCTATCAGATCACTACGGATTAAGGCTGGTCTTCAGTAACAACAAAAATGACAGAAAGCCCCCATCTAGTCTTCTAAAGCATTAGTCGCCCCCGTTTAAATTTGTTCCACAGCTTGCAGAGAAAGCGCCTTGCCTGTGAGCTCCTCTGTTGCATGTCGAGCTGCCTCCCCACCCATTCACCAGGACGCCTTCTCAAAAGTGATGCCATAGCCGTGTGGTTGACTGGAGGAAGACACTTGTAGAAAATATAAATTTGGATCCTGTTTCCTTATTCAGTCTGAGAGTCTGGGTCCTTGATTGAAGTATTTCCCTCATTTATAATTAGGATTACAGATCAGTTGATTTGGGGTGTGCTATTTGTCTTTTGTTTTCTATTTATCTCATTTGTTTATTCCCTTTGCTTCTCTATTTGACCTTCTTCTGTGGTAAATATTTTATTAAATATAGAGCTTGATATCTCAGAATTTTTAGATATTGAGTCCCACACCACAATTGAGAATGTCCTTAAATTTCTTTTTAAAGCTTATCTCTGCTACTGTCCATGAAGATGGCTATGAAGTTAGCATCAGGCTGAACTATATTCAAGTTTCAAACAAGGTATGTAATCCTTTACAAGTTTCTTATGATCTTATTGAACTGGTGAATTATAGCTTACAGTTTACATAAATGCTTTCATGTAATGACTAGAAAGAAAAGTTTCAAGTAGTATTAAACTTGATGTCTTGATTAGAGCTTCATTGCTGTGAAGAGACACCATGACCACAGAAACTGTTATAAAGGAGAACATTTCATTGGAGCTGGTTTATAGTTCAGAGATTTAGTCCATTATCATCCTGACAGGAAGCATGGTGACATGCAGGCAGACATAATACTGGAGAAGGAGCTAAGAGTCCTACATCTGGACCCATAGGCAGCAGGAAGTGACTGCCGCACTGGGTGTGGCTTGAACATCTGAGACCTCAAAGCCCACGCCCAGTGACCACTTCCTCCAACAAGACCATATCTACTCCAAAAAGGCCACACTTCCTAATTGTGTCCCTCCTTATGGTCCTATGTGGGTCATTTTCTTTCAAACCATCACACTTTTACAAGGAATTCCATAGGACTGTGTAAATACTTGTGCTCACCATCAAAAGGCCATTGTCTGACACAGAAGGATTTGGTAGGAACTGGAGTTGCCACCCACCCTTGCTCTGGTACTTCTCTGGGCCATTTACAACTCACTGAAGTGATTATGTATGGGATACATCAAACTTGGGAAAAGACTAGCAAAAATGTTTACTAGTGTTCACCTTGACTTATTTGTTTTATACGAAATAAGCCAGTTGAAAGTCTGAGACAGGAAGATATCACAGTAAAGGCTGGAGTGAGTTCAGAGCCATCTGGGACAACTTTGTGAGACACTGTCTCAAAACTAAAAGTAGACGGTACCCTGGGGATATAACTTAGGAGTAGAGTGGTTGCCTACTGTTCATGAGGTTCTAGGCCTCAGCCTGTGAATGGGCAGGCAAAGTGTCCCTCCTGAGGAGCAGGCTAGCAGTGATCATTCTCTCTGTTGAGACATGGCAGCACCATCATTAGTAATGCTTGGAATGTTCTCATTGGCCAGAGCCTGTACTTCAACAAGTCGGTGAATCTCAGTGACCACTTTCTGAGCAGTATCACCGAAGGTGGGGACGGGCTGTCTGGCAGCAGGCCCAGCTTGGGTGAGTCCTACCCTGCTGTGAGCTTTCAGTAGTTAGCCAAGGACACTGGGCAAGGATAGATGAGACTTGTATAAAGTCTGAGGCCCAGTCACAAAGCCCAGTGTGTTTCAGGAAGTTTATTTTTCTGGCTTCTCTAGAGTTGGGGTGTGACTTTTAAAGTCCTTCTTGGGGCTTGGGAAGTGTATTTGCTTTAGCTGGAGAGGGTGTGCATGTGCTTTTAACCTAAAAATTAAAATCCCTCCTTTTCCCTCCCTCCCTCCCTCATTTTCCAGTCCCTGTATGGGGGTGGCCAATCGTCCTTCCTGCCAGGTTTAATAAAACAGTTCTAGAAAGCCCATTTTAGCTTTGTGACTTTTGAGGGGCCACCTTGCATGTGGGAAATAAGGCAGGGTCATTTGGTCTCCAACTCTTTGTCATTGCAGTGAGTGCCTATAGCCAGAGCTTCTCAGACACCCCCGAAAGTATCAAGAAGATGAAGAGTCTCAAGGCCAAAAGCTTCCTTGTAAGCCCAGAGTCACTCACAGTAGGTGACCTTCTTGGTCTCTGTAGCTCCTTTGCAGCCTGTCACTTTGATTTTTATTTGGACATTTTGTAATGAAATGCTTTCTCATTTTCTCCTCCTCTTAAATAACTGTATCGTTTATAGTGTGGAGGCGTAATTCTTTAAAATTTCCCAGAATGGTAAACTAGAACTATTTTAAACCAGTCTCTTATCAATTTCCTGGATCATCTGGTTTTTTTTCTGGGGTCAGTCCCGAGCGCTCTTCTATCTCTGTTTTGTATTTGGTTTGGCTGGATACATGAAGACCCTTCATTGTCTAATCACTGAGTAAATTAAGGGCTAGTTGGATCAGTACTGGTGCCTGGCCTGGGTTGTCTGGTGTAAATGCCGAGCATGAACAGGTGTGTGAGTTGAAGTCCCTGTGGAGATGGATAGTTAGAGGGTTTCATTTGTTCCTGTTCTACTGCTGTGAAGATACACCATGAGCAAGGCAACTTATAAAAGAAAGAGTTTAAGTGGGGGCCTGCTTAAAGTTCCAGAGGATTAGTCCTTTATCATCCTGGCAGGAAGCATGGTAGCATGCAGACAGACACTGGACCAATAGCTGAGAACTACCTCCTGACCCACAGGCAGCGAGAGAGCACTGGACCTGGCACAGACTTTTAACGTGCACTCCCAGTGACACACTCACTTCAACAAGGCCACACCCCCTAACCCTCCCCAAACAGTTCCACAGATTGGGGACCTAGCATTTAAACATAGGAGTCTATGGGGACCATTCATTCAAACCACAACAGTGGGATTCCGCAGAATTACTAGGCAAGAGGTAGGAGAAGCATTAGTGTCTCCTGGACTGCCCCTGTAGAAGGTCTTTCCTCTGGCGGCAAGGGTGTTAAAGTGCGATGTGCTCCTGTGTGTTTGCTTGCTTGGTGCTTGGCTTTCCTCTACTTTAGTGGTCTTGGGAATCCCTCGAAATCACTAGTTCACTGACAGTGGGCATTTCTTCAGGATTCCTGAAGCTGTAAGGATTTGGGGGCTTTTTATTAGATGCGTACTTTGGAGAAAGCATGAAGAGGGTGCCTCCACTGCCTTCCCCGGCTTGCCTGTCACTGGTGCTTGCTGGCTTCAGCACAGAGAACTGGGAGGAGCGGTGAGCACGGACCTGGGCATGTGTTGCGCATGCACCAGCCTCCTTGCTCACACGCAGCTGCTCTGAAGGCAGGGACTGGGGTTTGTTGTTGTTGTTTTCTTGGGGGTTTTGTTTGTTTATTTGTTTGAGTTTTGCATTTATTTATTTGTTTATTTATTTATTTATTTATTTATTTGCATTTTCATGCTGTTCCTGCAACCTGGGCTTCACAGGCACTAGTAAATTTGGGAAACTGATTGTAGTAAGTGTAAATACAGAGTTCCTTAAATTAGCAGCTTATCCCGTTAAGGATCACATGTCCTTAGTCTCTGTGTGACCCAAATCTACTGCTGTGTGCCTCCTTCTCTGCACTTCCCAACTCCAGCTATGTAGTGAGTACTTTGAGTAAACTCAGGCGTGGCCCCCAAGCTCATGAAGCCGGTGTTCTAATACAGTTTCCTGTAAGGTACGGAATTCATTGTGCCTGGGTCCCATACCTAAGACCCGAGCTGGGGTTTCTCTGGTTTGGATACAGTACCTTGTTCTAAGAAAGTCACCAGCAAAGTGATATGGCAAATGAGGGGTAATGTAGCCTGACCCTCATATCTTCTAAAAGGCTTAGCAACCCAAGAAGGCAGGGGGATTAGGTTTTGTCAACACTTTGACAAAAAGCAGGATATAGTGACAGAAGCATACTAAAAGCAATGTGCTTTTTGGGGGTCCAGTTCCTTCAGGCTTTCAGTATTTGAAATCCTTTATATATATAAAACGATGTTAAAGACATGTAACAGTAAATTTCATAGCATTTGAAAACATAAAAGAAATTCTTCATATGTCTATGGACAAATGAAAGTATTTTTTCTAAGAGATAGGCTCTGTTGGTTCCATTTCTGAGGTGGGCTTGTGATCTGTCAGAGTGGCCTGGCCTTGAGCACCTTAATAAGCCTGCAGAGTAGATTCTTGGTGTCACCCTAGCTGCATTTCCTAGAAAGATTCATTACAAAGCTAGCAAAGTTTCCGAGGATTTGTGAGGGCTCTCATGAGCCTCCTTGCCCTTGATTGTATATAACAATGTCAACACGGTGTCCTTACCCAAGCCAAGCTTGGAAACTAAGCACAGGTTAGACATGTTACAGTTCCACAGAGATGTCAGTACTGCTGCATATGGAAGACTGTGGACACCCAAAACCACTCAAGAAGATACACACACACACACACACACACACACACACACACACACACTCTCTCTCTCTCTCTCTCTCTCTCTCTCTCTCTCTCTCTCTCTCTCCCTCTCTCAACACTTACCTATCCATGCGGCTGCTAGGCTGGGAGAGGGAGGGGCATTGGGGAATTGTCCTTGAATGCTGGGGCTGGGACTCTACAACAGGGATGCACAAAGGTGAAGATGATCACATTCTGTCACCCTGCAGCATGAAAACAAACTCCTGCTGGAGGAAGTTGGCTCCACAGGGAAAGGAAGACTGTCTGTGCTGGAACAGCTGCTGGATGAAGTGAGTGCCACCAGCACGGGCCTCTCTGCAGAGATCAGCCTGGTTTGTGCCTGCTGCCTGTTAACTAAATCTGTGTGCAAATGGGGTAAATGACCAGTGGAGAGATTTACACTCATTGTTACTCTGCCAATTTTTATAGCAAAGAATCACGTAGGCAAGCACTTGTAAGTCCAAGTAATGCCCATGAGGCTAGACAGCATCCCTGCTCTGTGGCCAAATGTACCTTCAGCCTGCTTTCCTACCGTGAAAAGGGGGCCCCTCCTGATGTGGGGAGAAATCTTAAACATCTGGGGGCTCGTTCATTATAGCCGCGTTCATAGTATTCCTCATTCTCCTTCCCTCTTGACTTTCACTCAACTCAATGCCATCATCCCATTCTAGGACATTTGTTGTTCATGGCGGGATGGCAGATGGGCAATGTTGAATTCAGGGTTTTATGGCAAGTTTGTCCTTTTCCATGACCCACAGGGAGCAGACCCTAACTGCTGTGATAGTCAAGGTCGACCTGCTGTTATTGTGGCTGTTGTGAATAAACACTATGAAGCCATTCCAGTCCTCGCTCAGAGAGGAGCAGACATCGACCTGCAGTGGGGACCGTAAGTGAAACACTGGAAGGACAGTAGAGTACCCTGTTGTGACTATGTATAGCTCACAGGGCTCTGTTGCAGTAGAATCAGTCCATGCAAGTGCCCTGTTCAGCAGGAAGCACTTAGAAATGCTTGAATCTATTTCAGCCTTAGTAAGAGGCTGAGTAGGGTGTTTTCCAAAGCTAGTGTTTTAATTACTTTGTTATCCCTGTGGTTAAAAAGCACTGATAGAAACAACTTACAGTAGAAAGGGTGTAATTGGGCTTACAGTTCTGGGAGGATGCAGTCCAAGCTAGTAGCAGGCAGGGAAGGTATGATGGCAGGAGCAGGGGCTCTCTGGTCATGTTGGAGACACACTCAGGAACAGGAAGTGGGGCAGGGCTATAAAATATCAAGATCCACCCCAGTGGCCTTCCCTAGTGAATCTCTGCCTCCTAAAGGTTCTACGGCCTTCTAGAACAATGCCTCAGGGAACATTTCTTTAAATCACAACACTGAGTTAAAAAGATTTAAATACTCCATTGGGTCGCCTAATTTATTAGGCTTTATAAATGACAATGCATTTGCATTTTGGGGTATTTTTATGTAGAAATGGCCAACCTAAAACTTGCTAATCTTGGCTAAACTGGCCTTGAATTTGCAATCCTTCTGCCTCTGCTTCTTGGGTGCCGGGCTTATAGGTGTGTGCTGCCACATCCAACATGAACTTGTCTGAATCTAGCAAATCTTTAACTCTTGGGGTAGTGGACAAAGTTTTTGTCATGATCCAAATTGTTAAGAACTTTACCAAGTAAAGCGAGGCACCGTGAAAATACATCCGTGAATTCAATGCAGAGAGAAGGCATTGCGCAGGGGCCTGCAGGTCACCATACCACAGGTGAGGAGCTGGCACGCGGGTTGACCACACCATCTCTTGGCTCCTTAGATTTCCCCATCTGAGGACGAAGAAGTCCTATGTAAAGTCATTCACTGTCCAATCTCAGAACCACTTCCACTCACAAGCCAGTCCCTATCTCTGTTTCTTTGCTTGCTTTCAAATTTGATATATGCTCCTGGAGTGTATATCATTTATGACAAGCTGTCTTGCTTCCTGGATTCTTAAACAGACAAGTTCAAGCCTGGTTTGGTGAGATGCGTTGTTGGGTATTTCTGGCTACCATGGAGAAGGGGAGGAAAATTCCTATAGCTTTGCTTCTGTTATCTGTTTCAGTTTCTCTTGTGTTTTTATTCAAAACATATTCTTTATGATTACTGTTCATTTTGGTTTTCTTATTCTTTCAAATCAACTAGATGCACTTATGAAATATGTCACTATGTCTTTTGGTACACACCTGCAGTCTCAGTACGTAGGAGGCTGAAGCAGGAAGACCATGACTTTGAGGCCAGACAGGTCTACAGTAACAAGAGACTGTCTCAAAACACAGGAATTACATGTTTTCTCTGGGAGCATTTTTATATTTCCCATAAGACACACATATGAGAAGATTCTGCTCCCTTTCAGTTTTATTTTTATAGCAGAATATTTGATATACATTATAGAACCTTGTTGACTTTGAGTTTTCTGAAGGTTTTCATTCACCAGGCTACCACCCCTACACTTTCCACACCTTTGCCTCTTTGTCTTCACCATGAAATGATGCTGTTTGGGGGGGGGAGAGGAACTGTAGATAAGGTCTCACTGTATAGCCCTGGCTGGCCTTGAATTCACAAAGATTCACAGACCTGCCTCTGCATCCTGAGTCCTGGGATCCAAGGTGTGCACTGCTGTGCGCAGAGATGCTATTTGCTTTATAGTATACTTTATAATATACTTTATAGTATACTTTATATAATCCAAACAGACTTTCCATAGCACTTAAGCATGATGCCTTGTGCCTAATATCCAAGTCACTTTTTGAATGATTCTTCAGTAAAATGAGCTCTGGATTCATGAACAGTCCAACTAAGAGTTTGAAACTCATCTGTCCATAGAACAAGTCGCCATTTTAATGTGCTCTTCCTTGGTTTCCTTACATACTGTCAGCCGCGGTGACACAGATGCACATGTGAGGCCATCTGACTGGTGAAACAGTGCCACTGCAGGTCTGCTAAGCCCCAGGACTGAGACTGTGCCTGTCCATTTGACCTCACAGTGGAATCGCTCCACTCCCACCGCAGTAACAAGGTTGCCCGGAGCAGGGCTGGACTTACCCCGGTGGAAGACTTTTAGGGAAGAAAGCCAGACTGGATGCACTCTCAAATCAAACACAGATTTCACCTTCCTTTCTAATAGATGCCAGTTAAGGAAAGTAGACTTGCCCCCAGAGAGTAAAATGCTATCAAATCTAGCTCAAATAGATTCATCTAGAAAGGGCAGGCCTAAGCCGGGCATAATCAAACATGCCTTTGATCCCAGCATTTGGGAGCCCAGAGGTAGGTGGATCTCTGTGAGTTCAAGGCCAGCCTGGTCTACAGAGTGAGTTCCAGGACAGCCAGAATACATAGTGAATCCTATCTAGAGAAAACAAACAAACAAAAACAAAAAACGAGAGTTTAACCCTTTCAGTGGGCCTTTGCCCTGCAGCCGGGCTCTGTAGGCACAGGGAACCATGTCCTGGCCCCTCCAGCCTTCCACTCTCAGGCGTCAGCCAGAGATCTGGCTTTTCTGCAGCAGAGAGGTTTGGTAAGTTGTTTCTTAGCAAACCAGAATTAGGGCCAGGAAGATGATTCAGCAGGTACCTATCACCAAACCTGAGGACCCATGTCTAATCCCTTCCCATTGTACTGATAACACTCAACATTTACCCAGAACATTTTCCCCACAAACAGGTTCAGAAATACAGCTCTTCACGAAGCAACTCTACTTGGCCTGGAAGGAAGGGAGAGCATCGCCACTCTACTGGGGTATGTTTAAAAAACTGAGAGTACCAGTGACCTCTCTGACATTCAGTGGTATCAGAATGGCCCTACCTTCCGAACTGTTACCCCTGTCAATGAAGGCCACTATCGCACAGTGAATGTTACTCTCATTGAACATGGTTATAGGACTTTGATGCAGTTGGGACAAATGACTAGGGCAGGCAATTGAATATTTGAAGTCACACAGTCCCCTTGAAAGGTCTCAATGTTGTGTAAAAACTGATTATCATGTATATGTGTATATATTAATTAATGCTGGAAATTAATACAGTAGAATCATTCCTTAATCAGTTTTCCCCCATATAACCACAGAAAGAGCTTTTTAATATTTCAAAACCCTAGTTAAGGCCTTAGCTGGGCAGCCTCTCACCAGCTCATCTAAGTTAACCTGACCACCTAGCCCCATCCAGCCACGTGGCTAGCTAGACCTTCCAGAGCTGCGTCCTGTCTGTCTCCTCCCATGTTTCCTGATGACATGAAAGGGATTTTTTTCCTTTTTCTTCCTAGAGTTCCTTTCTCCTTCCCAGGAAGTCCCACCTTCTACTTCCTGCCCAGCTAACTGGCCATCAGATTTTTATTAAAGCCAGTCAGAGAATGTCTTAGGTAGGCGAGGAAAGACAGACACATTTTCACATAGTGTACCCCAACAAGGTAGAGTCACTCTGAGAGTTGAGGCCATAGTGTCCTCTTAGGGACTCTTATGGGGTACACTGGCCTCTAGGAAAGGAACAGTCAAGCTCTGAGGTCACACGCCTAAGTGATTGTTTCTCCACTTCCTTTGCAGGTGCAATGCAAACACCCAAAAGAAGAACACAAGAGGCCAGACAGCATATGACATCGCTCTGGAGATGGGCGACGACCTCACCTCTTCGCTCTTTGCCACTAAGTTCACTCAAGGTCTGGAGGACCAACTTTCTCCACCTGGGAACCACATCCTAGGTGACAGTTAGATCTGAGGGAGTCAGGAGGCTGCAAAGAGACTACCCAGCTAGAGCTGTTCTTGTTTTTGTGATGTGTATTTAAGTGTAAGAATTAGGGTTGAAAAGAACTCATAAGTGTGTGTGTGTGTGTGTGTGTGTGTGTGTGTATGTGTGTGGGGGGGGAGATTGTATATGTGAGAGAGGGAGAGAGGAGAATGTGTGTGTGTGTGTGTGTGTGTGTGTGTGTGTGTGAGAGAGAGAGAGAGAGAGAGAGAGAGAGAGAGAGAGAGAGAGAGAGGAAATTGTGAAAGAGGGAAAGAGAGGAGAGAGAAAGTGTGTGTGTGTGTGTGTGTGTGTGTGTGTGTGTGTGTGTAACACCTAGGGCCTAGCCGATCCTAAGGCAAGTGTCGTACCGCTGAGCTATGTTCCTAGCTCTCTTTATTGTGAAATAAGATCTCACAAAGTTGCTCAAGCTGGCCTTGAACTCACCCGGTAGCACTAACAGGCCTTGGACAGCATGGGATCTTCCTGCCGCAGCCTCCTAAGTAGCTGAGATTACAGGTTGGTTGTGATAAACAAAGCCAATGTTTCGTTTTTAGTTGATATGACTACCCAATATCACATATACCTTAGAGTATGGTAAAATTAGCGTTTTGTGTTTCATTTTCTGTTTTGTTGGTTTTTTTTTTCCTGAAACTCTAGAGACATGGCTGGCCTAGAATTTGCTATGTAGACCAGGCTGACCTTAAACTCACAGAGCTCTGTCTCTGCCTCCAGAATACTGGCATTAAAAGCATGTGCCACCATGTCCAGATTTTTTAAAATATTTTATTGATAATTTTGAAATTTGGTTTTTAATTTTTGTTTTTCCTTATTGTTTTTTTTTTGAGACAAGGTCTCCTGTGTCTTGTCCTTGAGCTTGGTATGTAGCCGAGGGTGACCTTGAACTTGTGATCCTGCTGCTTCCACCCTAAGTGCTAGGATCACAGACTTGTACCACCACATTGGCTTTTATGTGGTACAGGAGACTGAACCCCAGGCTTCATGCATGCTAGCCAAATACTCTACCAACTGAGCTACATTCCCAGCCTGGTTATTATCTTTCCATAGATAATAATTACTTGTGGTTTAAAGCCAAAAGGTATAAAGTACTATAGAATAAAGTTCTTCTCATCCAGGTTCAACCACTGCTTCATCCGTAGAACCAGCCATGTCTCAGTAGAGTGGTACATCATTATATACTCACATATGTATGTGTACACAAGGAGTATAACATAAAAATATAGAGCACGTATATATCCTCCCCTATAATATAGCTTAATTAAATAATGTGTAAGAATTCATAGCAGAATGGCTATGTCCTTTCCTTAGCAGAAAACAGTGTATCTGAAAAGTCTCTTCCCAGGATTCAGAACTGGATGACCCTGTCTTGTGCTCCCTGGTACTGGACTCAGTCCATCTCTGGGTTCTTCTCCCTCCTCCCAGCAGTATTCCCTGCCTCGTGGTGACCCCTCACCCACAGCAGACAGATGGCTGAAAACAATTCTACTTGGATGAGAGCATTACAGATTGGCTCTTTCCTACAAAGGATCAGAGAAATATGTTCCTAGAAATGTGTTTAATCTTGATGTAACTTAGATTCTGCTAAGTCTGCTGAAAGCAAGACCACACTTACTCAGCATGACATTGTGTTTCTTAATGGCTGTTCCTCTTCCCCCAACTCATGTCCTCACCCTTGATGTGATGTGATGTTCAGGACATCCATCAGGAAAGATGCTGTCTATAAGAGACCTGGGAGGTCTCTTCCTATAGCTATGTAGACATCTGGTCAGTGCTATCAGATGCTTCTGTGACTGCAGTTTCATGGTGTTTTGTTTTCTAATGTGTAGCAAAACGTCTAGCTCTCAGGCCCCTCCTTTGGAGAACATTCCACATTGTATAAGAAACTCATCGTTCATGGGCCTGCAGTAGCTATATCTCTCCCTTTTATTTATAGAATAGTACATGTGAGTCCACTTGGAGAGAGGTGGTAACTGCCACCTTGCTTGCCTCTCTGTGTAATGAGTGACACAGTTGGTCACAAATAGTGGCCCAGTAGTAATTGTGATCCCACATTCCTCAGAGCTACTTTTTCCAGAAGTCACTCTACAAATCCTTGACCAATTTGAACCCCAAATTCTCTGCCTGGTTATCTGTTCTGTGTATTTCCCTTGAAAACCTTGAAACTATTCCTACACACACACTGGCACACTCATGGAGTTGGCATAAAACAGTCTTAGATACAGCATTGGGGAAGCACAGACAGAAAGTGTCGAGAGAAGACAGAGAAATCAGACCAGCTAACGATGTTGGAAGGTTATGATAATGGCATCAATATCGTTCTTAGTAAAAGCATTCTGAGAAAAAGAGAGTATTTAAGCCAAAAATGATAAGTCCAGTGGAGCAGAGAGAGCCTCAGTGGCCATGGTGGACGCATTGATGGGTGGAGTGGTCATCTGAAGGATGGCTTTGCATGGTTCAAGGGAAGAGCATCTGATTAGCAGAACACTTCTCCAGACTGTTGTCTGTCTAGGGCATCAGTGGATTCAGAGGCCTATTGAGTTCTTAACTGATCGGTGGTGACAGCCCAACTAAAGGGACATTCTTTATAGCCTATGCTGTTTGGTGTTAGGTAAAATCACAATGAAGTCCACTGGCTTATGCTGGAAGACAGTTCGATCGCATTCCCCACATAACGTACCTGAAGGCCTCAGTAGACTTCACAGGCTAATCTCCTTGTAATCCTCCAGAGTCCTCCATCTTTAGTGAAGTTGAATTTGTAAGATTGAGACAAAAATGGTATTCTCCAGCAGGTACAGTGTCTCCCGTGGCTGTTCAGTTAATAGTTGTTGACAGTTCAGCTTTGAGCACAGGCCTCCAACGTGTTCTGGATTCACTGACTGTAGATCTTAACGTGTAGGCAGCACTTAGGCCAGCTCATGCACCATGTGCCATTAGGACCCTGGTGGAATAAGGCTGCACCTTCTGCCTACCAGAGACATCCACGTGGCAGACAGCAAAGAGCTGGGGATCCCTAGCATAGTCTCAAGGTTAAGGTGTATAAATGGAATTTTTAGGTTGTGTCTAATACTGTGAAATGACAAGTGGTCTGTTTCCCTTTAGTAAGCTTCTTCAGTGATGTGACCATATGGATTGTTTTTGTGCTATGTTCCTGACAGCCAAAGTCCTGAAGGTGCCTTTTCATTTTAAAGTGATTTGATCACTGATCGAGAAAAAGGTGAGAATAGAGGAGTCCCAGGAATAAACCTTTAAGAAATGTGGGCTGGTGAGATGTCTTTTAGTGGTTGAAGGTGTGTCTTTGAAGAGGCTTCTGGGATCTCCTCATTCTCTCTTGCTTCCTGGTGATGAAGTGAATGATCTTGGTCTGGTTTGATGTAGTGCCTTGCCTCAGGCTCAAAGGCATGGAACCAAAGGATCGCGCGGACTAGAAACTTCAAAACTGTGAGCCAACACAAACCGTTTTGTTTGTCAGTTATCTCCAGTGTTGTGTTCTAGTGATGAAAAGCTGCTAACTAGTACTAAGCTGTGCCTGCATGCTTACACACCCAGCCTCCATGCCTGAGGCTGTAAGTCTTAGGTTAATTATAGCTCCTGGCCCAAGGTGGGGTCTTAGGAAATACTTGTGAAAAATCACTTCATGGTCTTTTGAATCATCAGTGTGCCTAAAGGATAGCTTTGCAAAATAGACATCTCAGCTGTTAAGTCTGGAAAACATGTGCTTTCCATGGAAGGTTGCGCTCAAAAGGAGCATGCACATGCTATGCTAGCAAATTTCTAAAATGATCAATAACTTGGTTGTATCAGCTTATGCACTTTGAGAAGAGTTATGTTGCTGCAGGTTTTGCCTCCTACACATGTGTATAGTTGAGATGGATATTCGGGTCTCAGCAGAATGCTTAATCCTGTGTTTATCCTGTGCAGACAAGTGATTGTTTCATAAAACATTTCATGTGTGTTGTAAGAATCTAAAACAGCAGAAAATTTAAATAAAGTAAAAACTGCTAAACTACACATTCTTAGAGTGTTCATTTTCTCAAAGTTTCTGTGCATGGACTATGCAAATAACTAGTTAGTTTAGTTAAATAGTATCTATTTCCCAGGGCGGAGAGATAGCTCAGCTGTTAAGAGCACCTGACTGCTCTTCTGGAGGTCCCGAGTTCAATTTCCAGCAACTACTTGGTAGCTCACAGCTGTCTGTAATGGAATCTGATGTCCTCTTTTGGTGTCTGAAGAGAGCAATGGTGTACTCATATATGTAAAAAATAAATAAATAAGGATAAGGCCAGAGCAAGCAGGGAGGAACAAGTGAGGCCAGAAGGTGTTTGTTTGTTTGTTTCTTCAAGAGAGGGATTCTCTGTGTAGCCTGGCTGTCCTGGAACTCACTCTATAGACCAGGCTGGCCTGGTCTCAGAAATCCGCCTGCCTCTGTCTCCCAAGTGCTGGGATTAAAGGCGTGCATTACCACCGCCCAGCTCAGAAAAAATTTAGTATCTATTTCTTTATAAAATTATGGTTTTAAAAAGGTGTGTGTGAGCACTACATGCCTGTAGTGCTAACAGAGACTATCAGAGGGTAACAGGTATCTTTTGATCTGTATGTGTCTTAGTTTTTTTCTGGTTGCTATGATAAAAATATCCTGACAAAGCCAACTTAGCTTATATGTGGGAGAGTTTGAAGGAGTGGGTCATGTCACATCCATAATCTGGAACAAAGAGCAGTGAATGCTTGCAAGCCAGTGTTCAGCTCCATGTTGTCCACTCCTCTGTAGTCCAGGTCCCCTGCTCAGGAAATGGGGCCACCCAAAAGGGTTTGCTATTCCCACCTCAAATCAACATAATCTAGTCAATCCCCCACCAATGCATGCCACAGTCCCTCACTGAGACTCTTCCTAGGTGATTCTATGTTGAGTCAGGCTAAGAGTTAAAACTACCATAGGATACCAAGAAATGATGTTGTTGCTGGTTTTTTTTGGGGGGGGGTCAAGACAGGGTTTCTCTGTGTGGTCCTGGAACTCACTCTGTAGACCAGGCTGGTCTCGAACTCAGAAATCCGCCTGCCTCTGCCTCCCAAGTGCTGGGATTACAGGCATGCGCCACCACGCCTGGCCTGTTGTTGCTGTTTTTTAAAAGGATTGCATCACCTGCTTCTTCTATGCACTTCTCTCCTTAAATTTCTTAAAACCAAGGAAATAACAATCTACTCTAAGGCTATTTAGTGTATGCAGTATATAATAGTGTAGCCCTATTCCTGTGGAGTTAAACAAAACAAAATAAGATGTGATCCCAGCACATGAGGATTTGCTATGGCCTTGGAAGAGAGAGTACATGCCAATCAACCTGTGTGTGTCTCTGTGCAATGGACTGTGGGGCAATAAAGGGACTAAACCCATGAGCAGTGGCTCAATTTGGATTTTTAACACTATTTCTGGGACATTTTTGAAGATCTGTCACAGGATTATACCTAAAATAATTCCTAGCCCAAGCCAATGTGAATGAATAACCATGTTTCTGGACTAGTCTGGAACAAAGAAACTGCTTCAGTAATTAGGTCAAAAATAAAGAAAACCACAATCAGAATGAATGTGGATCTTAAAGAAATGCATTGGCATTGTGTCTGAAGTAAAAACTGTGGTATTTAACTCATGCTGATTGTCCCATCCCAAAACTAGGCAAATTTGCATGTAAACCTTCTTGGGGGACAATATGGCATGCACTTTTGCCCACAGTTTCATTTCTGGCAAGTTTAGGTGAAAGGTCATCCTTTTAAAATCATGTTGGACTCTCCCCCCCCCCCCACGAAATTATCTCGAACAAAACTTACTAACATTCTGCTACTTCCTGGGAAAAAAGGCTAGCAAAGACCCGATATGGGAGAAGACACACACACACACACACACACACACACACACACACACCCTTGGTCTGCATTTGTACTTCTGAAAATCATGTTTAGGAGCCATTGTAGAGATATTGTGGCACAGATCTCATGTCTAATAGGAAGTTAGAAAAGTTAACAAGTATCTTCTTACTACATGTGTAGAACAGGGTTATCCCCCCACCCCACCGCAGTGCCTGTCAGGTAAAGATATTTGGATGAATTATAGTTTTTAAGCTATACTGGAAGAAAATTCTGGCATAGGAATTATTTCTCAAGACTTTTCTATTTGAGCCAATTTGACTGAAAAATCAAACTTTGTTGCCATTTAGAAGAACACGCTTGCAAGGAATATGTAATAACAACAACCAAAAAAAAAAAAAAAACCCTCCATGATTTCAGTGAACTTGTTAAGAAATTACATTTTCTGCATATCCCGGAAGATTTAGTGCCTATGAGCCTCCACACTTGAACAGATGTAAATGAAAATACCACATTTCTAGGAAATCTGGGAAGAAATATGGCTTTTTCCTCCCCAAGTCCCCACTATTTAAATAAACTTGTTTCTTGATTACATGGAGGGAAACTTAACAACACATTTGTGTCCCCCCAAAACTTACACTTGAATGGTTTGATATGAACCATTTATTTCTTGACAATTTGTAAAATAATATAACATATAATTTATAAACCCTAAAAACATAAGGAAATTTATAAATCACACAAACACACACACACACATAACACACACACACACACACACATCTGGCATAATTATTTCCTAAAGCCTACAAGACTTGGTGGATTGGGATGAAAAGTCCTAATTTCAAGAATAGTTTGTAAAGGAAATATAGTATGCTATTATATCCAGATAACCCTAGTATACAAATTTGGGTGAGAAACTGCCCTTCTGGGACCAAGGCAGTAACTCTTGAGGTTAAGTGCAATGGCTGCCATCACAGAGAGCAGGGTTCAATTCCCAGCACCCAGTGTGGCTCACAACCACCTGTAACTCCAGTTCCAGGCATCTGATGCCCTCTTCTGGCCTTAGAGGGCTCCAAGCATGCATGTTATACACAGGCATACACTTAGGCAAAACACATCCAAATACATGAAATTTAAAAGAAAAAAAAAAAAAGACCTAATTGTGTTTCTGGGCCACCTTTTAAAACTTGGATGTATACATTTAGTATAAAAACAACTTCTGGAGTGAATCTGGATGAAAAAGAAAATCAGATTGCCTAGTTGGTATTTCTATTGGTTTTCCTATACTTTTATCTGAATTACATTCCAATAGAGAAAACCACATCCACAAAGATGGCAAAACAAGATTCTCTGGCTTAGGTATCAAAAGGTTATGCAGTGACTGCCTTGACATTCATTAAAACTACTTGATGTGGTCGCTGAGCCACACATAATGTTTCTAAGGCCTTAAGAGTCTTGGAGCTGGGGGCTGGAGAGATGGCTCAGTGGCTAAGAGCACCGACTGCTCTTCCAGAGGTCCTGAGTTCAATTCCCAGCAACCACATGGTGGCTCACAACCATCTGAAATGGGATCTGATGTCCTCTTCTGGTGTGTCTGAGAACAGCTACAGTGTACTCATCTAAATAAATAAAAATAAGTAAATCTAAAAAAAAAAAAAAAACAAGTGAATTGGCACTGGAGTGAGTCTTAGCTAGACAATATAAGTTACTCAGTGTCTAGGAGACACCTCACAAAAATAAAAAATAAAATAAAATAAAAATTTTTTTTAAAAAAGCATCTTAGAGCTATGCCTTCATCTTCTAAGCAATGAATTTTTGTGAACAGTTAAGTTCAAGATACCTGTGGGTTCATTTCCTAAAAGATAATGAGAATTACAGATCAGGTTGCAAATTCGTAAAGAAGCAAAGTTTGCTAGACAAAAGGTCACATAACACGAGACTGGAAAGGAAGTGGAGTGACTGTCCATTGGTCTTACGAAATGCATTTGTCTATTTCATGGCAGTGTGAGAATCCTGCCAGGGAATCCTTTCTACCGTTTTCATTTTCAAAGAGAATATAAAGGGGTCAGAAGACCGTTCCAAATAGGCTTCAGAGTCGGGCTGGAGGGCAGTTTGTAGTGGGCACATTTTATCTTCCTATGTCTGCTGAGGTGAGACCTTTGCCTAAAGCCTTGTCCACAGACCTTGGATGTGGAAGTCTTCTTCCCTTGCGGGTCATCTGATGTAAGGTGAAGCGTGACTTCTGGATAAAGCCTTGGCCACACTCTGCGCACACCAAGCTTTTCTTCAAAGTGACCCGCTTATGTGTGATTAAAGCTGACTTATTATTAAAGCCTAGTCTACACCTCCTGCCCCTATTCTGTCTCTTCCTTGAATGCTGCCTCTTGTGTCTAATGAGCCCAGCCTGATGACTGAAGCCTCGCCCACAGTCAGCACACATATGGCTTTTGTCCTGAGTGTGCCTCTAGTGTGCAATGCGGTTTGACTCCTGACTAAAGCCTGGTCCACATTCCTCACACGCCGTGGGCTTCGCACCCATGTGTCCTCCGGTGTCGGATGAGATTCGAATGCTGGCTGAACCCTCGACCACAATCCCTGCACACAATAGGCTTCTCCCCTGAGTGAATGTTCTGGTGTCTTCTGAGGTGGGATTTTAAACTAAAGCCTTGTCCACACACCCCACACACATATGGTTTCTCCCAGTGTGCATCTTCCTGTGAGAGTTGAATTCTGGCTAAAGCTGTGCCTACATACATCACACACATAAGGTTTCTCCTTTGAGTGAGTCCTCTAGTGGTTGACAAGGGTTGTCCTCCGCCTGAAACACTGCCACACTGCTTGCAAGCATAAGGCTTTTCCCCTGAGTGTGTCCTTTGGTGGGAGATGAGGTTTGATCTGTCACTGAAGCCAAGGCCACAGTCACTGCACACAATGGTCTTCTCTAAGCATCTCTTCTCATGTTTAACAAAGGCTGATTTCTGCCTAAAGCTTTTACCACACTCCCTGCTCACGTAAGGCTTCTCACCCGAGTGTGCCCTTTGATGGATGATGAGGTTTGACTTCTGACTAAAGCCACGCACGCCCACACTCACTGCATGGCTTCTCACCAGAGTGCGTCCTCTCATGAATGATGAGTGTTGACTTCCAGCTAAAACCTCGCCCGTACTCCTTGCACACAATGGGGTTTTTTCCCGGAGTGTGTCTTCTGGTGTCTGGCTAGGCTCTTCTTCCCACTGAAGCCCTTCTCACACACCCCACACACAGACGGCTTCTCTCTTGAGTGGATCCTCTGGTGACTAAGCAGGTTTTCATCCTGCTGTAGCCCAGCCCACGCTCTTCACGGCTAACCATTCCAAATCCCAGGCTTTCTATTCACTTCCGCAACTTCTCTGGTTCTTTGGTGCTCCCGGCTTGAGCTGGGCGGGCATCCATCTCTACCCATCTGATGCCATTAGGAGAGCTGACTGGCTGTCTTTGGGGTGGCCTAGAGAGGGCTCCCAAACTCCTTTTCTTTGTCCTTTCAGGTGAAGGCCTGGCACTCTCTCTCTCTCTCTCTCTCTCTCTCTCTCTCTCTCTCTCTCTCTCTCTCCGCCTTCTGATTTATCTCTGCAGTTCTTATCAGAGGCTGGATGCTGCTTCTCCAAAGTCCCCAGACACGAGTCCCCTCGGTCCACATGACTTTCCACACTCAAGCCTGTGAATATCAACGGGGCATGATCACTGCTGCACATTGGGGATTTCTGATTGGCAAGATCTGGAGGAGGGCACGCATGACCAGGGCAGAGTCCCAGCTTTGCCTGTGCTGCAGAAGAAAGAGTGAGTGAGAATGGAGTCCTTGCGGGAAGAGCCCAAACAGTCGGGCCTAACCCAATGGTGACCTTGTTCTTCAGTACCACCTTACCAAGACTTCCCTCACATGGATTACTCTCCTGCTCCATCACTACATCGTCCACCTCCTGCTCCATCCACATAAGCCCTTTAGCTTTGATGCTATAAAAAGCACCGCAGTTAACGGATGCGTGAATCAGACCAATACACAAGTCTCCACATAGTTACCGCTCCAATGGCCTCTGACTCAGCAACCACACGGCCAGAAGCCATGTCAGCTGTGTATTATGCCGCTGTGCTTTTGGCCCACGTGGAAATGTGTCTCGTGATGTTGCTGAGGATGCAGCAGCCAGGCTGAGAAAGCAAGACAGCATAGGAGAGTGGCTGGGGAGGAGGGGGGCGGGGTAGCCAGATGGTATAGAAGTTAAGATATGCTTGCCACCAAACAGAGAGAACTTACTGCCACAAGCTGTCCTCCATATATGCACCATAGCACATGAATGCCCGGCTCCAACAAACAAATATTTTACAAAAGAGACAGAGCAGTTAAACAGAGTGCATGACACACTTCAACTGGGGTCTCCCTGCTTTGACAAATACTTCATCAGTGGACTACTTTGTAAGGATTTCTATAAGGCAGCAAACCCTCGGCAGGGAACAGCACACCCACAGCCTAAGTCGCTAGTTCCATAAAAGATGCCCCTTATAAACTACTAAGTCCTGTTAATTTCCATAATTAGTTTAAATAAACATTTCCTCAGAAATCAGTGCAAAATAAATAAAGAAATAAACCCAGGGGCTAGAAATATAGCTGAGAGGTAAAGTGTTTGCCTTGCTTGCACAAAGCCTTGGGTTTGATCCCTAGAACCACTGAAGGGAGGGGGGGCAAGCAGGCAGGGAAAAGTGAGGGGAAACAGGGAGGGGGAAACCCTGGTAGGCTGAGGCAGGAGGATCATGAGTTTGCAGCCAGCTGGAATCCAGAGCAAGAGCTTGTTTACAAAAACAAAACTGCAGGACACTCCCATCAATCGGCAGCTCGGAAACCCTCAGCGTGGTTCTTACGGCAGAGACATAGATCGTGGCCAAAAAGGGATTTGTTAAGTTCCATAACTACAGGCCCTGGAAGACAAAAGCAACAAACATCAAATGACGGTTGAAAAATTAAAAAGGAAACAAAAAACAAAACCCAGAAAGCCATTCCATGCGTTGCGCCTCTAGGACAAGAAGTATTACCATGATGTAGCGTCCTTACTGCCGGCTGAAGGTAATGACCAGCCAATGTAAGCAATTAGACAGATTCTACTGAATCCTCCAGAATACTGTTCCGTAGCCAGTGAACCATCACAGTTCTCAGAACTACCTTAGTCTACCCTATGCTGAACGCACTTTTCAGTACTATTAGCATAATTAGAATAATTGTCTTAATTATTAAAGTAAGCATAAACACCCTTCCCTAACATTGAAATTCCCTAATTCCGGCTGGAGAGATGGCTCAGTGGGTAAGACCACTAGGACCAACTGCTCTTCCAAAGGTCCTAAGTTCAAATCCCAGCACCCACATGGTGGCTCACAACCATCCGTAAAGAGATCTGATGCCCTCTTCTGGTGTCTGAAGACAGCTACAGTGTACTTACATATAATAATAAATAAATCTTTTTTAAAAAGACATGCAAGGCCGGGCAGTGGTGGTGCACGCCTGGAATCCCAGCACTTGGGAGGCAGAGGCAGGCAGATTTCTGAGTTCGAGGCCAGCCTGGTCTACAGAGTGAGTTCCAGGACAGCCAGGACTACACAGAGAAACCCTGTCTCGAAAACCAAAAAAAAAAAAAAAAAAAAAAAAAAAAAGACATGCAAGTTAAGGCTGTCACCTTATACATGATCACATAAAAAAAAAAAGAAAAGAAAAGAAATTCCCTAACTCTTTCTACATGGCAGACTACTGAACAAATACCTTCCATTTTATCCCTCAATGTCCCATAAGTAACTGCAATTCTTTTTTAATTAAGTTGTACATGTACAAATGCTGTGTCTGCATATATGTATATGTTCTACATGGGTGCCTGTTGTCTGGAGAGTTCAGTGGTTGTGCACCGCCATGAGGAACTGAGAACTGAACCTTGATCCTAAGCAAGAGCAGCTCTAAACTGCTATGCCATCTCTCTAGCACCTCGGTGCAATTCTTTTGTGTCAGCAGCTCTACTGAGTGTCACTGCAGGTGTGGATGACAGTCAGGGAGTCACTGATCCAACCTGATGCCCATCCCTCCTGAGTCCCACTACTACAGAACACCCTGACCAGGGGTGACTGGCAGGACCTTAGACCTGTTCCTAGGGTGTATCTGAAGCAAGCCTGGCTGCTTTTTTTTTTTAACCAGCTTTATTCTGTATAGTCTATGGTATTGCACAACTCCTATCTGAGTCTGCTTTCTATTTCTGGCCACCAACTTGAGTCTTCTAACTTCTGTGGGTACATACAAAGTGGCTTTTATTTGCAGCCAATACAATTCAGAAGTAAAATGGCTCCTTCAAAGCAATTCCAACATTGTTTTGACATCTATAGGGACTGACAGAAAAACATGAAAACAGAATTTCAACTTCCCACTGGATGATCCTTTCCATGGAATCTGCCATGCCGTGTACACTCGGGGCTACTTAGTCTGAGGTCAGATTGAACACAAAATATGGTTGTTGTGTTGGATGAATTGGATGACTCAGTTCGTAAAGTACCTTAAACCTGCAGGTGTCCTGTATTTATAGTTTATACAAATTTAATGAATACTGATATAAATTTAAATTTCAAAAAAATCCAGACAGGCATGGTGGCACATGATTTTAATCCCAGCACTCAGGAGGCAGAGGCAGGAGGCCAAAAGGCTTCAAGGAAAAAGAGACAAGAGGGGGCTGGAGAGATGGCTTAGTGTTGCAGAGCACTGACTGCTCTTCCAGAGGTCCTGAGTTCAAGACCCAGCAACCACATGGTGGCTCACACTCATCTGTAATGGGATACAATGCCCTCTTCTGGTGCCTCTGAAGATAGCTACAGTGTACTCATTAAAATAAAAAATAGGTTTGAGAGAGAGAGAGAGAGAGAGAGAGAGAGAGAGAGAGAGAGAGGGGAGACACCAAGAATGCACCTATGTGAAGACAGTAAGTAGCCTGCAAGGGTGGCCAAAGGTGAGAGAGAACTCGAGCTTCTCTTCAGCCTCCTGGGCCACTAACAGCCCCGTGTCCGGTTCCCCCAGGCCTCTGCCACTCATGCCACTCACCTGGTCCGGCAGCCTGTGGACATTTTCTCTCCTCTTGCCGTGTCTCTTTCCCTTGCTCTAGCTGAATGACGAGCTTTGGTTTTGAAAATGGAATTCCTGCTCACCAGAAAGAAGACTGTAGGTTACGGTACAGAAGGGAGTCTGACTTGGCCTCTGGAATAGACTCAAAAGCACAGACTGAGGGTGGAGCCTCAGAGGCCAGTGCAGAGGGCCAGCAGTCACATGGGATTAGCAGGACGACGAACTCAAACAAGATTACACTGGTTCTACTGCATGTGGGACCGTCTATTACCCAGCCTTGCTGTGGCTCAGGGGGAGAGGCAAAAAGAGGCTACCCCAGTACTGGCAGCGAGAAGCACAAGAGCCTGCTTTGGATGCCACTCTGATGCCGCATGTTCTGAGATCTCTAATCCCCAAGTCAGTACAATGTATGAATCTACACACTCAAAGTCCTGGTAGGCTAATTTGTACATGCAAAAAAGTATACTGTTAAGTTCTGAGAATTTTAAATCTAGCAGGAAAGCCAACATATAAAAATTAAAGACACAAGAGACTTTCTGAGTTGTGGGGTTTTTTAGGGGTTTTTTTTTTTTTTATGTGTATGTACTGATGTTATGTCTATGCACACACGTGTAGGTGTACACAAAGAATACACACACAAAGGCATCTGGACTCCTGGAGCTGGAGTTCCAGACAGTTGTAAACATGTTTATATGGGGGTAGAACTGACCTTGGGTCCACTCCAGGAGCAACACCCTCATAACCATGGAGGCACTTCCCCAGGCCTTGGACGTCCTGAGTTTTAAACATTTAAAAGGCCAAATAGTCTTACAGATCCTATTCGTGTTGGTACATCTGAAATCCGTGCAGCTCCATGACCCCAAAGCCTAAACACGCTACAGCCCTTGCTCAACTGCAAGCTTCGTCTCCTGCCCTCAGAGGCACAGAGGCATCTGAACCACAGGACCCAAGTCAGGCCCACGCCTGCCGTAAACCAAGGCTTCAGCTCTCTCAAGAACCCTGCCTAATGGCACAGCGGGAGCCACCGTGGGACCTCTTGGCCCCCAGTCTCCACCCCACTCTCCTGTGCCCAGACTCCCTCTGCTACTTGGAACAGACCTTGAAGAGCTTTGCTAAGACTGAGCCCAGGTACTTGGTCTTCTAGAACAGAGGCGAACTGAGGAAGGAACAGTGCATTAGAGTTGCAGATAAGCCTGTGGGGAGCAGAGCCAAGGGCATCCTGGGCAGAGACGGAGGGAGAAGGAAGACCCAAACCACAGACAGGTGGGGCTGGCTATCCAGAATGAAAAACCGTAAGTGGAGCGAAACAGCTTATAGCAGTAAGAGACACATGGCACTGAAGTCGCTGTCTTGGTGTTAAGTATGCGGTGGAGCAGCATCAAAGGCATTCCCAGTGCTGCCAATCACGGATCGCCACTTCCCCCTCCACAGCATTCTCAGCACCTACATGTGGAAACTCTGGACTGAACAGTAACTTCCCAGTTCCCAACCCTGCTAAAGACCTTTTCTGTCCCCGTATATCAGGAACATATATTTAGCCTGTAGCTACCATAAGGGGAATTACACCATGTGTGGTGTATGGTAGGTCGCACATCCCCAAGGCTCATCGCACAGAAGTTATGCACTCTTGTCACACCTCTGTGATGCCTGTGTGTGCTCTGAAGTGACACTGTTCTGGAATTGATGGATATGGCTTCTAGCTACTCTGAATAGCTGCCATGCTCGCTGAGTATCTGGGTTCTTACCTCCAGTTCTTTTGAGAGCATGCCCAGTAGAGTTGACTTACATCAAATGGTAAAACTGTGTCCACAGTGGGACGTTAGCATTGTACAAAGGCTCTAGCTTCTCCACATTCTTTCTAATCACACACACACACACACACACACACACGCGCGCGTGCGCGGGGAGGGTGCATGGGGCATGCATGTATATGGGGGCCAGAAAAATATTTATTTGCCTATTTGTTTGTTTATATGACAAGATCTCATGACATAACCTTAGCTAGCCTGGAATTCACTATGAAGGCCAAGTTGGCCTCGAACTCACAGAGATCCACTTGCCTCGACTTCTGGAGTGCTAGGATTGCAGGTGTGACCCCCACACTCAGCTCATTCTCCTGATTGTTTTGAGACAGGGTCTTCTGATGAGCCTAGAGCTCTGTCACCTGCTAGGCTGAATGACTAATGATCTCCAGGGCTCCTCCTAGATCCCGCCCACCAGTGCTGGGCTCACAGATGCATGCTGTACCTCGGCATCTCAGCTCAGCTGTTCCTGTTGGCACAGCAGTCACTTGGGTTCGTGAGCCACCTCCCCATGCCCCACCCCCTTTAATCATACACATGGGGCTAAAGTGGTGGTTCCTTGTGCTCTTCACTTGTACTCTCTACTGGTTCCTAATGATACCTTTTATATGCTTATTGGTTGGCAAGTGTGTGGGCCAGGTATCCTTCAAAGGATCATCCTTGGCACCCAGAATGGCAATGCCGGGAGGTAGCAGAACCTTTAAGAAATGGGGCCAATGGAAGTGTGTCCTCAAATAGAACTGGGAGACCTCGGCCCAGATCATTACTCTCTGGCTCCTCGTTTTCCATGTAAGCAGTTTTGCTCTTTCATGCATTCCCACGATCCTTTGCTGCCTTACCACAGGCCCAAAGCAATAGGGCCACCACGTACTAGAACCGCCAAAACCATGAGCCAGAATAAAGCCTTTTGTTTGTAAGTCGATTACTTTAGGTATGACATTACAGTGACAGATCACTAACATGTTGGTCAGGTTTGCGGCTTCTTTATAAAAATGCTTGCCGGGCGGTGGTGGCGCACGCCTTTAATCCCAGCACTTGGGAGGCAGAGGCAGCTAGATTTCTGAGTTCAAGGCCAGCCTGGTCTACAAAGTGAGTTCCAGGACAGCCAGGACTACACAGAGAAACCCTGTCTCGGAAAAAAAAAAAACAAAAAACAAAAAACAAAAAACAAAAAACAAATAAAAATGCTTACACCACCCGTTTGAAAACTCTGTTTGGGTCTATTGTTATATGTTCTTTATGTATTCTTGACAGTCCTTCTCAGTCATGTATACTCAGCATATAGCATATACATATAAACTACTCACATATGGTATTCTTTCCTATCGATGAGAAAATTTAAAGTTTTAATGAAGCCAATATTTCAACCCTTTTGTCTGGGCTTTTGATAACATTCACAGGAAATCACTAAATCCAGATCACATGTACCTGCTTCCTTTTGAAGGTGCATGGTGGGGCTCTTAAGCTTGTGTCCCAGGCTCCTTTCCTTTTCTCTTTGTGCACATGCTCTGAGCTAAGTGTCCACCTTCACTCTTTTCTGACAGACGTGCGTGGTCCCTTCCACACAGGGTGGTTTTGCACTCTTGCTGAAAATCATTTGACCACATATGGAAGGGTTGATTTTCACATCTTCTATTTTGTTCATTGGTCCATTTCAGGACTGAAACTCAGATTAGAGTTGCTTAGTGAAATACATGGACTCTTAGTGAAATACATGGAATCATGTAAGTCTTCCGACTTAGTTCCCTTTCCTGATTGCTTCAGGGACTCAGAGTCCCTTCAGACCCCGTGTGAACTTTGGGGTGAGCTCTATTTCTGTAAAACAAAGTTCTTGTGCTTCTTTGAAAGATGCTACATTGAGCTTTAAGAGTGTTTTTCAATAGTTTGCATTTAAGTGTTTCAATATAGTAACACATTGCCTCTCTCACTTTGTTTGTGGCTTCTTTATTTTCTTCCTCTTTCTTTTTCTTTTACTCTTGTGGTCTGAAGACAGAACTCAGATTCTCATAAATGCTAGAGTGGTTCTCTACCACAGAGGCATACTGCAAGTCCTAATTTCTTTCCTTCTGCCAGTGATGTTTCCATACACTTAGTTCTAAGTAGCTTATTCTTTTTGATGTTATCTAAAATCCAGCTGTAGGGGGGGGATAAAATCCAGCTGTTTTCTTAATTCTTTTAGGATTACTCATTGTAAGTCTACAGATCTCCAACTGGTGTGTGTGTGTGTGTGTGTGTGTGTGTGTGTGTGTGTGTTGCTACTGTAAATTAGTTCCCATAGATGTGTTTATGGCATATATATGCATGAAATCTATAGGATCTTCAACATATAAGATCCCACCATCTGTAAAGAGCTAATTTTACTGTTTTCTTCTGGGGTTAATGTTTTGCATTTCTTTTTCACTGGCTAGAATTTCCTATATGCTGTTGACTTCAAGTGCAAAAGTGGACATCTTTATCCTGTCCCTGTGTTATGGGCTTTAGACATTCACCCTGGCACATACACTGTGAGACCTTCTCATAGGGCCTCTAATCTAATTTTCACATAAAGGAATTTAATTTTGTCTAGTACATTTCTGTATCTAGCAGGAAGACCACGTGGCCTTTTCTTCAACCATCAATGTGATGCGCTATACTGATTTCTTCATGTAGAACCATCATCCTTACATCTCAAGAATCAAATCCCCTCAATATAGCATTCTTTTAATGAGCTTTTCAATTGAGTTAGCATTTTCTTGAAGTTTTTTGTTGTTTTGTTGTTTTGTTTTTGTTGTTTGTTTTCTTCCTCAGCTGTAACAAATTTGAAGATTTCTTTTAGTGTCTTTGTCTAGTTTGGGTACCAAGAGTAATATTGCCGGGCGTGGTGGCACACGCCTGTAATCCCAGCACTTGGGAGGCAGAGGCAGGAAGATTTCTGAGTTCGAGGCCAGCCTGGACTACAGAGTGAGTTCCAGGACAGCCAGGACTACACAGAGAAACCCTATCTCGAAACAAAACAAAACAAAACAAAACAAAACAAAACAAAACAAAACAAAAAAGGGTAATATTGACGTCAAAGAATAACTTATGCAGTTTTCTCTCTTCCATATTTCTGGTAAAGTCCGAGAGTTGGTATTAGCATTTCTCTGGGTCATTTGGTAGAATTCACCAGTGAAGCCGCAGGTCAAAGGTCCTTCTTAGTGAGAAGGATCCAAGGACTGTGCCAAGGCATAGTTGGAGTTTCCATGTCTTCACTACACCCTCCTCGGGGTCTGTTCACTTAGTTCATCCAATTTGTTCTGTTATGCCCAGTTCTCGGGAACCCCAGGAGACTGCCAGGAATTTCGAGTCCGATATAAGAACAATGAGAGTCTTTATTATAGAGTCTGACCTGGATCAAAGGCTTTCCCTGTTCCTCAGGTTGGGAATGTGATGCTCCAGTTCAGGGACTTGAGATATAAATAGGAGTATGCTTAGGCTGGGGTTCTAGAGCTTTGGCATTACATGATTGGGGAGGGGACAAAGCAGTGCTGGCCTTCAAACCTGCTAGTGTTTGTTCAGACATGGGGCGGAGCCGCACAGCAGCTGGAAAAGGACCTTCCTGACCAGGGAAGAAATAACCCACTCTGTTATCAGAAGCTAGTCTATTTTACAAACTGGTCACAGGTGTCTGGGAACACTCAACTGCCTATTTCCCATAGTCCAAGAGTGGGCTTTTATCACTTCAAAGATATCGGTTCCCGCCTCCTTCAAGGAGAGGAGCCATCTGAACTGAAGAAATGCTGGTTGTTAATCAGGGGAAGAGAGGGCAAGCTTTGGCGACTCAGAGGCTAGGGCAGGCTGCCTTTCTTCTGCCCCCAAGGCCAGCATCTTTGGAGGGAGGGGTGTGGCAGGGGACAGGAGCGCTGGTCACTATGGCTCAGCACAGGGACAGGGAGTCAGAATGCCTCATGGCTCTTCAGTTCATGTACAGTTTGATACTTTTTTTTTTTTGAGACAGGGTTTCTCTGTGTAGCCCTGGCTGTCCTGGAACTCACTCTGTAGACCAGGCTGGCCTCGAACTCAGAAATCCACCTGCCTCTGCCTCCCAAGTGCTGGGATTACAGGCGTGTGCCACCACCGCCCAGCATGGAGAACTTTTAAGTTTGATTTTCTTTTCTTTTTTTTTATTATTTTTCTTTTTTTATTCTTTTTTCTTTTGGTTTGTTTGTAGACTTGCTATATAGCCCAGGCTAACCTCACATTTAAAGCAAACCTCCTCCTGCCTCCAAGCACTGGAAACACTGGTGTGCACAGCTTCTCTACTCACTTGCTTTTATTCTAATATTTAATATTTTTTTTGCTTACTACCTTTGGACTTAAGGTTTTTCCTCCAGCTCTCTAAATGTAAAACTAGGTTGTTCCCCTAGACTCTTCTTTCTCTCTGTCTCTTTAAAGACAGGGTCTCAAGGAGCCAAGACCAGCTTCAAATTTGCTACATATCTGACCTTCTGATACATCCTGCCAGGCCACACAGGCTGGAATCACAGGCTTGGGCCACCATATCTGGGTTTATGTGGTGCCAAGGGTCAACTCAGGGCTATAGAGAAACTGTCAGCTGAGCTGCATTCAAGACCCTTCCTTATCTTCTTAAATGGAAGCACTCTGCAGAAAACTGCTACTCGATTTTGACTCCACCATAGAATTTGTTTTTGTCTTCAACTGTCTCTAAAAGTTCCTCACGTCCTTGTGATTTTCTCTTCCACACATTGGTTTGAATAATATACTCTTTACTTTCCTGGTATGTGAGGAATTTTTTTATTTTCCTTCTGCTGCTGGCTTATAGCTTTATTTCACTGTGGGTAGAAAGTCTTTGAATACACACCTTTCTAAGACTACCGAGAATTTGTGGTGTACTATGTGGTTTATGTTGAAAGGCTCCGCATGCACCTGAGAGGGTATGTCTTGGGTTTCATTGGGTTTGTCTGTTAGATTAGTTGGTTTACTGGTGTCCATCCAGATGCACCATAATGACAACAAATCCCAACCCACTGCTTCCTGGCCTCTGAGACGCATGATGAGGCATCTGCCAACAGTCTCCTTTCGGACCCCATGCGTTCAGAGTTGCTTTCTTCTTGCTGAAGTCTGGTTTAATCCTTACCATGTGCCCTGCTGTAGATCTCCAAGCTATAGTACATTGCACTTTGTGGAGCTTCCCGACTGTTCATATTTTGAGTCACTGATCAGAGGAGGGGCCATTATTTCCTCACGTGCCTCTCCCTTTCCCCTTTTGATAATCCCTCAAGCGGCCAAGTGTGGTGGCACACACCATTAGACCCAGTACCTGGGAAGCAGAGGCAGGTGGATCTCTGTGAGTTTGAGGCCAATACGGTCTACATGAAGAATTCCAGGCCAGCCACCACTACTTAGTAAGGCCCTATCTCAAAAACCAAAACCCAACCAAACAAAACAGCTGATAAACCCCCACAAGTGGACACTGGTTTTCCTGGAGTTCCACAGATCCCTAAGTCTCTGTTTATTTTCTGTAATGTTTTTCATGGTCCACAGATTTCATCTCAATCATCCTATCTTCCGTGTTGGTGACTCATTCCTGCTTGCCTAAATCCAGCTTCCGAATCGTCCTACCTTTTCATTTCAATTGTTACCTAGACACTTCAGCTGGTAGAGACGAGATCAGTAGCAACAACCAGAACACGCATCCTTGATGCCTGGATAAAACATTGTATTGTCCACTGTGGTTCCAACAGCTATGTGCACGCTGCTCCGGTAACAGGCCCAAGGCCGCTGGCCACGAGGGCCAGGGGCCAGAGAGCTGCTATTCTTCTACCAAGAGCTGAAAGCACCTGACATGTTATTCATGCCTACCCATGGAAGCTGCCGGCTGGAGCTAAAAAGTCTTTCAAAATAGGCGAGCCTGACCTACTCCAGCGACCCAATTGTTGTCTATGATGGGGGAGAGACGCCTGGTCCTTCCTGTTCTTTACTGTGAAGTCACACACAGCCAGCAGATGGTTTGAAGAGGAACAAAAGAACACGGACACTGTTCTGTACTGAAGAACTGTGTGGTGCCTTGTTCATCACTAGGTAAATACCCGATACCTGGGTGAAGCACAAAGGGACAGTAAGTGGTGCTGCAGGCGCCATCATTCAGACAGAAACAGGAGCTGGACTCCAGCAGGCACCAACAAGACAGTGAGGCTAGTCCGTTGTTATGTATTCCAATGCTAAATACTGGCCCCCAGGGTCTGGTTGCCCCCTGATCCTGGAGTGCCTCACAGACATCGATTGGTGCTATGTAACCTCGCTCCCCAAGTTAATAAAAGGTCAATAAAAGGCTAAAGTCTGTGATTGGGCAGGAAATAGAGGCAGGTGGGTTTTTAGTTGCCTGGCTGGGAGTTGCCGGTAGAGAGAGAAGGAAGAAGAGAAGAGACCAAAGGAAGAACGAGCCACCATGAGAGGAGATGGACCGTACGTGCTTTGCCAGGAGAACCAGCAGGTGACAAGGGTCAGAGGGCTGCATGTAAGTTCACTGTTACCTGGACTAATTGTCATATAGCTTTAAAACTTGCCCAGTCTATACTTACAGCTTGTAGGTAAAATACATGGATTGCATATCTTTTATACGGGCTAACAAAAATTTATAATTCCTTTTACAAAACACAACAAAACAGATGACTGACCTGAATCGACTATGAAAGTCGTATGAGACAGGCGAGGAAAGCAGCCTCTGGACTCCACTAGAAAACCCAGGAGTCTTGGAAGAACAAGGAAGGCCAGTGAGCAAAAGAAACTAGCCTTCGATGGAGAGTTCTCGAAATCCCAACTCGACCACTGCACATCACAGGAGGAGATATAAAATGATACAGCTACGAAATACTACAGTGGCCCCTCCAAAAGAGAGAGCATGGCGGACCAAGCTACTTTGAATGTATCTGCCAAGCACGAAGAGCCGTGACTTGTGCAGGCATGGGTTCTCGGGTGTGAATGACAGTATCGCCACCCTGCTGAGGGATATGTGGAGATTATCCCAGCATCCTGTGTCTCCTCAAACCTCCACTCACCTGTTTAACCATACATCTATGAAGCCTACCCACACCGGTTATTATTATGGTATTTACAAAATGACAACGTTCTCCTTCCCTTTTCCATCCTAAATTCACTAATTAGAACTCTGTAAAGAACAGCTGTCCCATCTTCCTGTTTATTGAATTCAATTATTTATTTCTGTCCAGATGGGTCCTTATCTTATCTTTGGGGTTACAATATGACATTATCACTATGTTTTCTGCTGTTCAAAGTATTGCAGCTTTAAACACTGGGTTTTGGTTGCCTCTGTTTTAACTAATAGATGTAATGTGGGTAACACTGGCAAGCTTACATCCCAAGAGTGCTAGACAGTTTTCACTCTTGGGAATCCTAAGATACCATGTATGAAGTTCCAGCTACTCTCTTGGCGAGAACACACAGAGGTGGGTGGAGCAGGTTCTACATGCTATATGGAGAGGGTGAGACCACGGGTCCTTGCTGGCCCCAGTCTTCAAGTGAACCCACTAAAGCATCAAAAACATTGAGAATATCATCTTTGTGGTGCTTACATGACTACAGCTGAGTAAATGAATGAAGAAAACCTTTTAACAAAAACATTTTAGTTTCAACAGACATGAATAAGCACTTACGGGAAGTAGTAACAAACACGAGGGGCTCTGGAATTTTAAATAGGGTGATTAGAGAGACCTCTGCAAGGTCTCGAATCTGAAGGATGTGATGGAGGAAGTATCTCAGACGAGGACAGCCAGGACAAAGGCCCTGATACAAGAGAGGCAGGCTGGCAAGGTAAAGGACAGGAGATGCAGCTCATGTTGCCTGTCAGGATGGAGCAGCAGAGATGAATCCAAAGGCGCAGTGAGAGCCAGCCTTATTCAATACTGGTTCTAACTTTGATTAGGATGAGAAGCCACTGGGGAGGGGTTTTGTAAATGGATGGGATAATTCGATTTAGAGCTCAAAAGATCCTTATGGCTTCCGTCTTGGAGGGGAGAGGGGAGATAAGACAATAAGAGAACAAGACATGGCAACGATCATTCGTGGACAATGGGGACACACCACAGCAGAAGCAGCAGGAGTTACACGTCATTAGATTTCAGACTCGGCTGCTGTAGAAAACTTGTAAAACCAAGAAAGAGGCCGGGCGGTGGCGGTGCACACCTTTAATCCCAGCACTTGGGAGGCAGAGGCAGGAGGATTTCTGAGTTCGAGGCCAGCCTGGTCTACAGAATGAGTTCCAGGACAACCAGGGCTATACAGAGAAACCCTGTCTCGAAAAACCAAAACAAACAAACAAGAAAGAATCAGGGATGACCTTAAGATTTTGAGTCTGAACCTTAAGATTTTGAGTCTGAACCTAAAAAGGAGTTGCCAGGTCCCTGCTCCCCTTTGCAGAATTACCACGGCGGGAGTGGGGGGGGGGCGGGCAATCTACAGAGAAGAGCAGGGATCAGATGCGTGACAAGGAAATAACCTGGTGTGTAGACATGAAAGATCCCTACTACAGTGTGAAAGTGGCAAGAGAAGGGCAGAAGGGGGATTAGAACTCACGGAGCTAAGTGGGCAGATGCAGGGGTGAGAGTGCCATAGCCCACCGCTCGCCAAGTGCGTCTGGAAAGAACATGAGAGCAAGGCAAGCGCAGAGAGCCAGCTTGTGTCCGCAGATCGAAGTCAGAGTTCTGAAACGGAACAGCAAGGCTCAGAGAAACAGGAGGAGGGCCCGGAAAGAGAAAGCCAGCGCGAATTCCAGATACTGCTCTTTCACCTGCCTTTAATCACAGACGTTACGGCGGGAGAGAAAAAGAAAACAACAAAAAGCAAACTTCTTCAAACAACGGAGGAAGAGTCCATATGGATCGAATATTTAATCATATTGACAAGTTACTCATGTTGCAGGGTGTAGCGATGAAATTATACACATTAAAGTTGTGCGTCTCTTAAAATAAAATTGTGTGTGTGTGTGTGTGTGTGTGTGTGTGTGTGTGTGCACGCAGTGTTAGAGATGTCTACTGAAGTTATGTGCCAGGAAAGTAGCTAAAAATTCCTTAAGACGATTCCGGCAGGACAAACAGTAAATGAGGATGGACAAGGGCTGGCTCCTGAGGAACCCAGGGACTGCGCAGGCTCACCGGTGCTGAGGTAGAACGCAGGGGAATGGTGGGGGTGTCCTAAGTGAGCACGCCTGGCTGACTATCCCCCTCAAAACAAGGCGATCTTCCTACAGGAACCAGCCGGGGCTCTGACCCCTGTGGGACGCCACAACATCAAGATGTCCAAAGAGAGCAAAGGGAACAAACTCCTGGTTCAGGATGTAAAAGGGAACGGCACGCACCTGGAGCTGGGCAGTCAGGAGCCCAAAAGTGTTCTCCTTCCCCAGGAGGAGATACTCTAGGCAGCCAGGGGTCACCGGAAGCACAAGAACAACAAAAAAGGTCCTTGGAAATCCTCCCACTCCAACAGGGCAGTATGCCTCTTTGTCCTTTTTCTTTTTTCTTTTTTTTCCCCCGAGACAGGGTTTCTCTGTGTAGCCCTAGCTGTCCTGGAACTCGCTCTGTAGACCAGGCTGGCCTCAAACTCAGAAATCCGCCTGCCTCTGCCTCCCAAGTGCTGGGATTAAAGGTGTGCGCCACCACTGCCCAGCTATTGCTTCTTTGTCCTTAAAGGCACTGAAGACAAGACCAGATGAATTGTGGGTATCTTCCTAGAAAGCAAGCTGGAATGTAGTCTAAGAAGTCAGCCTTCCCTGACACACTGCTGATGGGAGATGTAGGATGGTCCACTCTGCCAGCAGTAATGAGACTAGATACTTACTGGACTCTGAGAACACTCTAGGGCTGGAGAGATGGCTCAGGGGTTAAGACCTCTTCCAGAGGTCCTGAGTTCAATTCCTGGCAACCACACTGTGACTCACAACCATCTGTAATGGGATCTGATGCCATCTTCTGGTGTATCTGACGATAGCAACAATGTACTCATATACATAAAATAAATAAATCTTTTTCCAAAAAAGAAAGGAAGGAAGGAAGGAAGGAAGGAAGGAAGGAAGGAAGGAAGGAAGAAAGAAAGAAAGAAAGAAAGAAAGAAAAAGAAAGAGAGAGAGAGAGAGAGAGAGAGAGAGAGAGAGAAAGAAAGAAAGAAAACATTCTACAGTCTGCTCCTGGCAGGCACTTCTCATTCTACTCTTACAACAACTCAAAGTTGATGCTACTATCATTTTACACATGAGACTAGAGGCACAATGAAATCAGGCTAAGGTGACAAAACGATGCAGTGACAGCCCAGGAAAGCATGGCTGTAAAGAGCAGAGTCCTTAGGGTAGTAAGGATTCCCAGTGTGTCTGCTTTAAGATGAATCATGATTAGTCACAGGGTGGCAAACGTTGAATCTGGGTGATATGATAGATCTTTGGATTTTTCTATTTTTCTGGCTGTTTGAAACTTCTCCATAATAAAACATTAAAATTCAATCTAAACTCCTAGGCTTCTTGCAGTCACTAAGTCTTTGAACGCTTTGAAAACCTTGAGGATTGGAGGTGGAGGCACACACCTTTAGTCCCAGGACTTGGGAGACAGGCAGGTGGATCTCTGAGTTCGAGGTCAGCCTTGTTACAGAGCAAATTTCAGGACAGTCGGGGGCTACACAAAGAAACCATGTCTCAAAAAAACAAAAACCTTGAGGAATGGGCCCCAGCTTGACCGCCTCCTCTCCAAGGCCCTAACTTGGGGGAAGGAAGCACTAAACTCATTACCTAAGATCAGGCCAACATAGCCCCCTCGAGGATCCAGTGAAACCAGGACTTATCTGGATTGGGTGAGTGGTGGTCACCACACCTCAGCAAAGTGGAGGGGTGGGAGGACCCAAAGACCACCAGCTCCCCAAACCACCAAAATATCCAGAGGCAGTCCCACCCCACCACCTAGTAAGTATCAAACCCTTTAAAGTCTCCTCATTCAAGCTCACCTACATGGGGACTTAGAGCATGAGAGATCTCTAGTAATGCTGAGATTTCAACCAATGCTGAACCTGTCCCCACCCACAAGATCCCTAACACAGAAGAGTGGAGCCTAGCATCCATCTATCCATGGGGTTCACAGCTGAAGCTGACACAACTCCCTCAGAGATGCATACCTATACTCACAAGAAAACACACCCGCGCCGGCGAGTACTCCGAGCTTTCAATAGCACTCAAAAAGAACAAGGGGCTGCACCAGCCTCCAGCTAGGGGCCCAGCAGGCTTGAGGACTACATTACCCAGAGGCCTCCAGGAGCAGGGACAATGCCTCCCACCCAGCATGCACCGTAACACCAGCTGTGCTCTGAGCCACATGCTTTGCTTATCTGGAGAGTGGTTGCTGCGGCACCTGGAAGCCCTCTCCTTCCTAAAATTGCGTTTATAAAACACATTAAACATAAACTCTTCAGCCTCTGCCTGAGGAACTACATTCCCCAGTGACCCCTGCAGCGATATCCACATCCAGTGCCATCTGACAGCAGAATTGGTGACCCATAGATGCTTCTTCGTTACTAAGTGGATGAACAGCACTTTGTGGGACTCTCAGGGTCTTCCAGCCTGCCGTAGACTGGGAACTTACAAAGGTTTGAAGCCAGTGCAATATTTATTTTAGGCAAAAGCTCTGAGAATGAGCAGCTTTCATTTTACTTTTTTCTTTTAAACTGCTAAGTTGCCCAGAAGGACCTAGAAGAGCACTGGAGGGCTATTAAACCCAGGAATTTTAAATCCTGGGATTCTTGTAGTCTCTAAGTCTTTGGAAGCTTTGAAAAACTTTGATGAGTTTGTCCCAGCTTGACTCTCTCCCCTCCAAAGCTCAGGGAAGAATAAGCCGAAACCCTAAGAATGGACCAACTTGGCCACCTTACCCAGAGAAACCTGGGCTTTCTTGGCCAGGCCAGATGGTCGCCATTTCCTGTATTCCTCAGGCTGGCCGTGATCTTCCCGTGTCTGCCGTGGGTAGCTTTCCTGCACCACCAGCTCAGTCACCCTGAGCTGAGGACAAGAGTGGGATCAGAATGAGCAGAGCTGTGCACAGCATAGCAGTTTTCAGAGTTGACGGCCATGCCTCTGGATTTCGCTTAGAAATTATGAAGGCTGCGGGGGGTGGTGGGGGTGGAGGTGGGGAGGGGGGGCTTTCTCAAAAAGGAACTGCATGGAGAAATGATGTTAGAGCACTGGCTGCTCTAACAGATGACCTCAGTTCGAGTCCCAGCACTCACAGCTCACAACCATCTGTAACTCCAGATCCAAGGGATCTTGACTCCTGGTTTGTACAGACACCAGGCACACATGTGCTTTACATGTTCTTTACATGTGTGCCTGTTGACAAAACACCAACACAGAAAACATAATTTTTTTTTGTTTTTGTTTTTCAAGACAGGGTTTCTCTGTATAATCCTGGCTGTCCTGGAACTCACTCTGTAGACCAGGCTGGTCTTGAACTCAGAAATCCGCCTGCCTCTGCCTCCCAAGTGCTGGGATTAAAGGCGTTCGCCACCACTGCCTGGCAATTTTTTTTTTTTTTTTAAGAATTTTGTCATCAGTTAGCAGTCAAAAGAATCCTACACAGACATGTCCACAGGCCAAACTGATTGAGAAAAGTCTTCAACTGAGGTTTTCTCTTCCCAGATATCTCTAGGTTGGGCCAAGTTAACAATAAAACTAACCAGACATGATAATCCCACAGATCTGAGGAGAAAGACCACTGACACAAATCATCATGGCCAAAGCAAAAACTTAATTAAAGAAGCTTTTTTATTCAGGCACATGGGCTATATTTCCATAAAAGTGGGGTTCAAAAGATCAGCATTGGAAACAGGGAAGATAAAAGGTTTGTATAGGTCAGGCGTAGAGGACTTCCTGTAGGCAAATAGACAGGGTTACAGAAGCAGAACAAGTTGATCAACCTTCTGAAGACATGGCTGCATGGTGGTCATAGCAAGGTATTCATAACAAAGTCGTCATCGCGACAGGTGGTCATAGCAACAGGTGGTCATAACAACCTGCTGAAACAAAGGCCCCTGTGCTGTTTTCTACATCAGGCACTACAGAACCATTTGTAGTTCAGGCTACCAGCGGGGCATAGCCACAACCCTGAGAGACAGAAATTTAATCATAATTATCAATGAACCTAAGTTTGTTTTTACTATCAGATGTCTTGTAAGTCTAGGATGGAGACAAGCTAGTTTATCAGACACTGCTTTAAATCACAACGTTTTTTTTTAAATTTTTCTCAATTGAGCTTGATAGTCAGACTAATTCTTAAATAGTTTGCAAAAATCATCAAGGCCATAGATAAATGTGGAACTTTAAATGAGTTGGATTTGTTATTCTTCCCGTAGGTACTTTCAGTAGGGTAGTCTACAAAAGAAACAAAAATAGCTGCAATTGCTATGAATCACCAAAAAAATCAAGTAAATTGAAGGGTGGGTAAAGATATAGCTTAAATAGTGGAGTTGTAGCCCAGTATATCTGTTACTTTTCTGTTGCTGTTATTAAAAAAAAAAAATACCCCGGCCAACAGCAGCTTAAGGAAGAACGGGCTACTTTGGTCTCTGGCTCCAGAGGGATAGACTCGTCATGGGGTGAAGGCACACCATGGCGGCAGAAGCAGGGAGCGGGTTCAACGGTTAAAACTGGTAACGGTGTGTGGTTGGTACTAACGCCTGCTTGGACATACTTCATGAATGTTTCAGCGATCCGCATTTTATCTCTTGTAAAGCCTTTTAACGTAATTGTGTTAAATTTTAGACATGCTTATAGTCTTTCTACCCAACCAACCCCTGTCCTTGTGCTGGTGGGATTGCTTTCACTTGCGTCTTACTCATAAGTGTGTTTTGTTATCTCGATATCAGAGACACGCTTTATTATATGCTTCGTCATATTGATATCTGAGATACATTTTAGAATGTGTGAGATTTACTCTCTTTTGACCCCTCCTGACTTGATGTATCCATGTCAACTATAATCACTGCACAATGTCATCCTGGGAGAGAGGATGGAGTTTGTCCCTGAGAAATAGGATTTGCCATTATTGGTTTAGAGTGCCTACACTTTGGGGTGAGATATCAAATAATTTAATTCTCTCTTGTCGATGCCCATGGAAGTGGAGACTTCCTAGGGGCTGGGTGTCTGTTTCCATGGTCCTATGCCCTTCTCTCTTCCTTAGTGTTGAATGCGTGGGTTTAGTAGGATACAGGGTTTTGCCTTGTTTGTGATAGAGACTGAACACAGAGACTCCTTCCACATACGAAGTTCATGCTTAGCCACTTAGCTGTTCCCTGACTCTCCACAGGATACATTTGAAGCAATGGCTCTAGATGTGCCGATCATGGCACATGCAATTGGAACAGAAAAGCTCTTAAGTCCCGTGCCGCCATGTTGTTGGACAAAGGGATTCTATTAAGACACTCGCAGGCTGGGCAGGGGCATGTGAGCGCAGGCCGTCACTTCCTGTTGTACCCGGATAACTGCCTCTGAACCGTCAGTCCAAGAGCAAGCCATTGGATTCTCACAGAAGGATAAACTCAACCGTTGCATTTTCTTTTACGTGACTTGGTCGACTAGGACGTTGAAGAATTCTCTACATACATTTTGTTATCTTCCTCCTTGTTCCCAATTGTTGCTGTTAACAATACACACAACAGCAGCAACAACTCATTAGTTGAAACCCCAAATGATTCTTCCTCAAAAGGAGATTGGAATGAGTAACAGAAACGTAGAATTCCTGTGAGAAGCGCGATGAACCCGCGGGGAGCATTACATGAAGGCTGGCTGACGGGCTGGAAGGGCTCAAACCGCTGTTTCAGGAAAAGCCTGAAGACGGGAAGGCAAGCAGACCTTATTTCTGTCACAGAAGTCCTTGCTTGCCAAATAATTAAGCAAATGTGTCCCCTTCTGCTGTGTCTGTTAAGGGTCAGGAACTCTGAATGGTCCTTGGAAGCCAGGGTTTCTGGGATCTAATTCTGTCCTTTTTCCTTGCCTCCAAACAGAGTCGTCTTTAACTAATCTTACAGCTGTTCTATGGATCCAGAGTACTGGCTTTCAATTCTTTTTTTTTTTTTTTTTGTTTTGTTTTTTTGTTTTTGTTTTTTCGAGACAGGGTTTCTCTGTATAGTTCCGGCTGTCCTGGAACTCACTCTGTAGACCAGGCTGGCCTCGAACTCAGAAATCCACCTGCCTCTGCCTCCCGAGTGCTGGGATTAAAGGCGTGCGCCACCAACGCCTGGCGGCTTTCAATTCTTAATGAAAAGAGTCTACCAGTTAATACACCAACACGAACAATCCAGAAAACCTTTTTAGCTCTGTGTGAGGTAAACACAACCCTTTCTTAAATCCTGGTAGCTTTTGTTTTACATTAAAAGCACAAGAATAATCTTCATAAAGGCCATGCTTCTGATGTCAAATTCACTGCATTAAATGGTTTTATTAATGGAAACAAATTTTTAAGGAAGTTCTTAACCCAAGTTGGGGGAAAAATAACAGAAACAAATGCCCAGGCATGACTAGGTTGGGTAGGACTTAGAGAAACTTTACCTAAGCCCCCAGCTCACCCTCCAGTCTCACCTCCCTGTAGTGGGCTCACAAGCTCGCTTTCTAGTGCATGGTTTGCTTGAAAAAGCATGACACAAGGTGGGTTAATTTTTTTTTGTCTTTGTTTTTTTTTTGTTTTTGTTTTTTGAGACAGGGTTTCTCTGTGTAGCTCTGGCTGTCCTGGAACTCACTCTGTAGACCAGGCTTGCCTCGAACTCAGAAATCTGCCTGCCTCTGCCTCCCAAGTGCTGGGATTAAAGGCGTGCACCACCACTGCCTGGCCCAAGGTGGGTTAATTTTTACAGTAATATATAGGGTTAGATAGACAGCTCAGCATGCTGTTCTTGCAGAGGACTGAAATTTGATCACCAACAGTGAAAGCAGACAGATCACCACCATTTGCAATTCCAGGGGAATGTGATACACCTTTGGCCTCTACGAGCATGCACACACACACACACACACACACACACCACATACCTTCACAAACACACCACGTTCATTCACAAACAAACACACGATTTTTATACCATTACATGCCTGTAATCCCAGCACTCGGGAGGCAGAGGCAGGCAGATTTCTGAGTTCGAGGCCAGCCTGGTCTACAGAGTGAGTTCCAGGACAGCCAGGGCTACACAGAGAAACCCTGTCTCGAAAAACCAAAAAAATAAAAAATAAAAAAAAATAAAAAAATTCAGGATTAGGGAGATGGTTCAGTGGAAAACGTGCTTGCTTAAGCACAACGGCCTGAGTTCAGATCCCAGCAGCTACAGAAAAGTCATGCAGACATGGTGACCCCTGTGATCCCAGTACTCAGGAGGCAGAGACAGCGATCTGTGGAACTGGCTGAGTAGACCGGCTGAATCAGCCAGCCCCATGCTGACTGAGAGATCTTGCTTCAGTGTACAGGGTGAAATGATGAAGGAATATACCCAGCATTAACCTCCAGCTTCAGCCTTTGTATGCATGCACGTGCGACCATTGGAAAACACAGATATTTTCATTATGATTCATAGCCATAGCAAAATTACAATTACAAAGCAGCAATGAAATAATCTTATGGTTGGGGGTCGCCACAAAACGAGGATTGTATTAAAGGGTCACAGTATTAGGAAGGTTGAGACCCTCTGGGCCACATGGTCCCAACTTGATTCTTTTACCTGCTTCTGCACTTTGAACAGCAGGGGGCGCCCTACACACAGCGATTACTTCTTTGCCTTGTGCTTCTTCTCCAGCAGGCTGATTTGTCAACCTTTAGGGTTCAATTATCCAACTTTTCCCTGGTGCTATGATAGCCAAAGACTCTGAGGAATCTGCTGACATTTCAATTTTCCAAACATCTATGAATAGAAACTTTTGTTTTTGTTTTTTGATACAGAGTTTCTCTGTGTAGCCTTGGATGTTCTGAAACTCTGTAGACCAGGCTGGCCTCAAACTCAGAGATCCACCTGCCCTCTGCCCAAATGCTGGGATTAAAGGCGTGCGCCACCATGTCCTGCCGGAAACTTTTAGTTGTATTAAGTAACTAAGAATATTATTGAAGAACATGGGACAACCACAGCTATAATTCCACAGTAACTTCCTACACTAAAGTGAACCACAGATAAGTTACTACAACCACTCCTTCAGGGAAGTGGGAGAGCATGCTGTCCTGGGTTCTCAGAGCGTGAACTCAGCATCTCTGGGTGGCTACTTTGTGCTGCGCTACCACTGCCTGGCTACTTTGTGCTGCGCTACCACTGCCCGGCTACTTTGTGCCAGCTACTATTTGTTTATAGTATTAACAGAAGGAAGCTGGGAAGCCGGGTGGTGGTGGCTCACGCCTTTAATCCCAGCACTTGGGAGGCAGAGGCAGGTGGATCTCTGAGTTCGAGGCCAGCCTGGTCTACAGAGTGAGTTCCAGGACAGCCAGGGCTATACAGAGAAACCCTGTCTCAGAAAAAAAAAAAAAAAAAAAACAGAACAAAAAAGGAAGCTGGGAAACAGGTGGGATGAACATTACCATGGTGAAATAGCCTTAGGCATCAGGACACTGAGCATGTAACCATACCGCACTGACCCAGAACATGGACCGTACAGACACAACATAGTATCAGACAAAGCTGCTGGAACACAACCTGTGCTTATCGGTGCAGGAATTCTTCCACTAGCAGAGAGAGGTAATCGAGGAAATGGCCTTGGGTTGGGTTCCGTGTGTATGCACAAGAAAGTGACAGGAAGTCTGTCCCTATTTGAAGTGAGTTTTAGGGTGAGCATGCCATGGGCAGCAGCTAAGGCATCCGGAGGAATATCTAGCTGCCCCGGGGTGAATGTTGGCACAGTGAGAGGATTCATTAACTCAGGTAGGTTCTGTAAATCACGTGAGGATTTTATGAGGCCACGTGTCTTGACTATCTGAACGCATGGTATTGATTCAATAAATATTAACCACGACTTGTCAGGGATTGATACAGTCTTTAATTGTCTCACTTCCTGCTTTTATTCGAATTTCTTCTCAATCTTAGAGAGAGACAGACAGAGAGAGAGAGAGAGAGAGAGAGAGAGAGAGAGAGAGAAGGCTTTTTTCTTTCTTTTTCTTTTTTCTTTCTTTCTCTTCTGTTTTCTTCTTATCCAGTCCAAACATTGACTGATCACCTTTTCTCTGCCCCACTCTATATTAGACACTAAAGATTCCTCAGTAAACGAGACACAGAATCAAGACAAGGTCTCCTCACTGCACAAGATGATACCATAGCTATCTATGGCCCGACCCTCTCTCCGCCCTTACTTGAGTGGTCACCACACATCGGTATGGCTCCGATTCGCCTGAGTCCCTCCCTCTCCCAAGCCAGGTCTTCACCGGAAGCAGCAGAAGCTCTTCCGCACCATCTCTGCGGCCCATGACCAATGCTCTGAGGCCCTCCCACCCGGCTCTCTTCCTTGGGCCTTCCTAGAACAAATGATCTAATTTATATGTTGTTGTTGTTGCTAAAATCGATACATGTGTGTTATAGTGTGCACTTGTATGTATCCACACAGATGGGGCAGGGAGGTTAATGTCAAGGTCTTCCTCAATTCCGCTCCCCCATTTTTTTTTTTTTTTTGGTTTTTCGAAACAGGGTTTCTCTCTGTGTAGTCCTGGCTGTCCTGGAACTCACTCTGTGGACACCAGGCTGGCCTCGAACTCAGAAATCCGCCTGCCTCTGCCTCCCAAGTGCTGGGATTACAGGCGTGAGCCACCACGCCCGGCTCCGCTCCCCCATTTTTGCTTTTGATTTTAAGACAGTGTCCACTATCCGGGCATGGGGGCGCACGCCTGTAATCCCAGCACTTGGGAGGCAGAGGCAGGCAGATTTCTGAGTTCAAGGCCAGCCTGGTCTACAGAGTGAGTTCCAGGACAGCCAGGACTACATGGAGAAACCCTGTCTCAAAAAACCAAAAAAAAAAAAAAAAAAAAAAAAACCAAAAAGAAAAGATACCTTAAAGCCGGGTGTGGTGGCACATGCTTGTAATCCCAGCACTTGGGAGGCAGAGGCAGGCGGATCTCTGAGTTCAAGGCCAGCCTGGTCTACAGAGTGAGTTCCAGGACAGCCAGGGCTATCCAGAAAAACCCTGTCTCGAAAAAACCAAATCCAAAAACAAAAACAAAAACAAAAACAAAACAAACAAAAAAACAAAAAGCAAAAACAAAAAACAAAAAAGAGTTATTTTATTGTATTGTCTGTGTTTATGAGTGTGTTGCCTGCATGTGTTGTATGGGTATCCTGTGCATGCCCAGTACCCTCAGGGATCAGAAGAGGGCATCAGATCTCCTGCAGCTGGAGTTTGTGGATGGTTATAAACCACCCTGTGGGGGCTGGGAGACAACGGAGCCATCGTCCCGGCCCTTGTTTATTATTCGGGTCTCACGTAGTCTGACCTGGCCTCAAACTACTATGCAGTATCTTGCTTGAACCGGCCCTCCTGCCAACACCTCCCAACAGCAAGGATTACAGGCTTATTGACTTGATAATCTACTCTAATGTAGACAGCGCACAGCCATTTGTTGATGCTTTTTGTATCCTGATAAGCTTGGACCTTGCCCCTGTACCCAAGATACCAAAGTCTTATGGCTGGTGGAGGTGGAGGTGCTGTGTGGGAAAGGACATGTCCACAAGGCAACAGAAGAAGTATATAAATATCTTCAATACTGGGTTGGAGAAATGGCTTAGCGGTTAAGAGTGCTGGCTGCTTTTCCAGAGGTCCTGAGTTCAATTCCCAGCATCCACATGGCAGCTCACAACCATCTGTAACTCTAGTCCCAGGGGATCCTACGCCCTCATACAGATATAAATTCAGGCAAAACACCAACAAACATGAAATAAAGATAAAATAATATTTTTCTTAAAAAGGATCTTCAATATTAAGTCGGTGTATAGAGTTCAATTGAATGTACAGTTTCTAATAATGCTGGTGTGCATGTCACAAAGAGAGACAAAAGCTGGGCCTGGGTGTGGCCAACAAGGGGGGGGGCGCTGTAGACAGTTAATTCCTCTAGCCTAACCACAAAGAGCCTTCGGGTTTGTCTCTTCTTTGCCAGTGATGGCTCAAAGAGCAGGTCCACACTGAGTCCTTCATAAGTTAGCCAGGTGCTTACACAGATTAGTCCCTCAAAGCTACAGCCGCAGATGCCCTCAGTCCCCGGGAAGAAGACGTGAGAGAGCTGTCGTGATGGTTGTAGCCAGGTCTTGTTGGGTTTAACAAGACCTGCTGTGGTGCTTTGTCTTTATGTCTCAGGACATTGAGATTTGGGAGTATGAGGTGGTGGTGTACGCCTTTAATCTCAGGACTCAGGATGCAGAGACAGAAGGATGGCTCTGAGTTCGAGGCCAGCCTGGTCTACAGAGCTAGTTCTAGGACAGTCAGGGCTACACAGAGAAAAAAAAAGACAAACAAAACAAACAAAGAATGGGAGTTTCCTAAAGGAAACCACAGTGTACATTTCTATAGAGACATGCACTGGTAGTGACTCCTGTGTATAGACAGTGGAATGTCTTCCCCTTACATCTCTAACACCCTGACACTCTTCAGGAGGCCCAAAGAGGGCAGCCATTGTTTTGTTTTGTTTTTGGACGGGTAGAGAAGTAGAACCCGGGGCTGTGATCAACTGCTGAGCCTCGGCTCTAGTACGAGCAGTCCTGAATTTAGCAACCGTATCTCCACTTGCAGAGCGCCCCACCCCCACCCCAGGATCCCGCCTAGCAGTCTGTAGTCTATGTTATACATCTTTCCAGTGTCTTGAAATTAGAACATAAAGAAAGTGAGTCTGAACCAAGGAAACCACATGATTGTCCATGTCCACCCCAGGAGGCTTTAACTTCAGCAACAGTCTGTGTAGAACTCCCCACCCCCACCCCCAGATGGCAGTCACACATCTTAATAGATGGCTTGGCTTTACCCTGCCCGGCTAAGAGAACACTGAACCTTGGCCATGTGTGTCATGGGTCCATGAGCTTCGGCAAGCATCAGGAATCAATTGCACCTTACGGCATGTCTGTAATAAAACTACATGACATGAATCTTGAACTTGCCTCCATGAAGACCCCTAGTTAATAACCTCCTGTGTGCCAGGCACTGTCTTCTTAAATCTGAAGACCCAGATACAAGCTAAGCTTGTAGTCTGCATTTTACTGGTGATGAAATGGGGGAGAAGGTAAAAGGAACAGACAGAGATGTCATATAAAGATACAGGGAAGCCCAGCGTTTGTTTGTTCATACATTATCCAACACAGTACTTGATGGGAGGGGGTGGGCCCCCCACACAAGCAGTTCTCCAGGAGACTCTAGCCGGCCATTCATTCCCCCAACTCCGACACCGTCTACAGCAGACAGTGTCAAATCCACAGGTTAAGGACTCCCTCCCTCAGACTGCCTCTACTTCGGATACCAGTGCAGCTGGTCACCTAGGGTGGTCACCTAGGCTGCTGATCAACCGGCTCAGACGCAGATGTGCGGCTCCCACTGTCCCCTCCTTGGGTTTGCTTGGGAAGCTCGGAGTTTGTGTGTTTATTCCACTCTTAAAGCACTTCACAAAGAATACTGAGATGAAACCTCCCGATGAAACCGAAGAGATGCCAACCGAGGCATGTGGGAAGGGGTGTACTGCAGCCATGCAGTCTTATGAGACACACCCCTACTCATGAGTATTTCAGAACCCTGTCCTCTGCAGACCAGGCTGGCCTCAAACCCAGGGACCCGACTGCTTCTGCCTCTCAAGTGCTGGGATGAAAGGCCTTGCCACTGCATCCAGCTGATTTAGTTTAGTTTTTTTTGTTTTTGTTTTTGTTTTTGTTTTTTGTTTTTTTGAGTTTCTCATGCATTCCCAGATGGGCCTCCAAATCAGTATGGAGCAGAGGGTGATGCTTCTGCCTCCATCTCCTGAGTGCTGACCTCAGGTGGGTGCCACTAGTCATCGGTGTAGTTCTGGGGATGCAGAGATTGAATCTGGGGGTTCATGCACCCCAGGCAAGCACAGTGGAGCCACATCCCCAGTTTGGATCTTCAGAATTTCCATGGAAATTTAATTACAAAAGCTAATTGAATTTGGGAACACCGAAAGTCAACTCAACCTTCATCTCCCTCCGCTATCCAGTAGTGTGCATATGGGATTTGGTTGAAAGTCTCAATCTTCTAATCACAGAGTTTATTTCCCTGGCAAGCAGCCCCCATCCTTGGGCTATGCAGGAACCCACCAAGAGCCACATTACTAAAGCTAAGGCTGCTCCCAGGAAGCCCCAGGGGGGTTAGAAGTTCTGCTCAGATGTTGTCACTCAAGAAACAGAAAGTTACCTGGGCGTGGTGGCGCACGCCCGTGATCCCAGCACTTGAGAAGCAGAGGCAGGCAGATTTCTGAGTTCGAGGTCAGCCTGGTCTACAAAGTGAGTTCCAGGACAGCCAGGACTACACAGAGAAACCCTGTCTCGAAAAACCAAAAAAAAAAAAAAAAAAAAAAAAGAAAGAAAGAAAGAAAGAAAGAAAGAAAAAGAAAGAAAGAAACAGAAAGTTGTCAGGAGCCAGGGGCAAAGGTCATGTTAGAACCAGATTCCCCAGTGCCCCTGAAATTTAGTTGCTATATGCCAGGAGCCAGTGGGACAGCGATCATATAGGCATCGATTATCATACAACACCATCTCTTTCTTTCTAACAAAGACTGACATGCTGTCTAGGGCAAGCCAAGACTTCTCTTGTGTTGATGCTGTGGAGCAAAGCACTCTCCTCTGTGGAGTGGGCAGGGTATCTCAGGCTTGTGCCCCTAAAAGGAAATCTCTCCATCAGAAAGGCCTAGACAAGCCGGGCAGTGGTGGCACACACCTGTAATCCCAGCACTTGGGAGGCAGAGGCAGGTGGATTTCTGAGTTCCAGGCCAGCCTGGTCTCTGGTCTACAGAGTGAGTTCCAGGACAGCCAGGGCTACACAGAGAAACCCTGTCTCGAAAAACCAAAAAAAAAAAAAAAAAAAAAAAAAAAGAAAGAAAGGAAGGAAGGAAGGAAGGAAGGAAGGAAGGAAGGAAGGAAGGAAAGAAAGAAAGAAAGAAAGAAAGAAAGAAAGAAAGAAAGAAAGAAAAGAAAAAGAAAAAGAAAAAGAAAAAGAAAAAGAAAAAGAAAAAGAAAAAAAGAAAGTCCTAGACAGGAGGACATTTCCAAAGTCCCAGGTGGGAGCCTTTCTTTGCCAACCCACAGCAGACACCTCCATGAGCCTTCCATGAGAAGTCTACAGCAGCAGAAGGGGCCACTCTAAACGTTGATTAAGGACTGTACTACAGGCATCTTGCTAGTGACCTGGGGACTGCCTTTGAGTTCAAATGCAGAGCTCTGTGCAAAAGTAGCTCTTTTAAACCACTTGGTTACTTCCCCAACTCAAATTATGAGAATGAAATATTAAATCTGGAGCATTTGAGTACTTTACTTAATTTTCATTTCCTCTAATTTTACTAAGATATAGTTCATATTAATCTCATATACAATGTACATCATGACATTGTGATATATATACATAAGTGTGTGTGTGTGTGTGTGTGTGTGTGTGTGTACCAGTGAGTTCACAGTTCCTGGAACTAAGGCTATTTGCAGTTGTAGCTTTGAGAGACTAATATGTATAAGTACTTGGGTCATTTATGCAGAACACAGTGCACACCTGCTTTTTGAACCATCATTGTGAAAATCACAGTATATATACATACATACATGTATACATGTATAAGTGTATATACATATATATACATAAATATATATACTGTGAAGCAATTACATTCCGCTAATCAGCACATTTGTTGCCTCAGATACATACTTACAGAGAAGGCAGAGTGAGTAAAGACATCTCACAATTTTCAAATGTAAAATATATGCTGTGCAATAGATCTCCAGAGTGTGCTCATCCTCTCTAACGGAAGCAGAGTCCTTATTGGTCAGTATTTCCCAATGTTCCCCACCCCACCCTCTGGACTCTAGAAACCACTGTCGGGCTCTTTGCTCCCTTAGTTTGGCATTTAAACATGCTTCCTGTGCCCCTGGTGGGGCAGTCCAGCATGGGTCTCTCTTGTCTGGCTGTCTCATTTTCCAGACGCTTTATCTGGGAATTCTATACTAAGCATCGCAGTCTCCCTCTTATCTCTCGTGATAGCGGAGGAGCATGCCCTGCCCCAGTAGCCATTATAGAGAAAGAGGAACTGGGGGTGGGGCATAGACTAAGCCTTCCCACCAGCACTCGAAACCCCGAGATCACCCAGCTCCACGCAGCTCGCCTAGGGACAAGCCTATGCGATGATCTGGGGTTTTGTTTTTGCTTGTTTTGTTTTTGGTATTACACACTAGTAATCTGTTTGCTCTAGTCTCCTCCCACATCATAAGACTACTGTAAACAGCAGTCAACCAATGACTGCTTTGTAGTTTCCTTGTATGTGATGCATTGTGTAAAAAAAAAAAGAAAAGAAAAGAAAAAGAAAAGAAAAGAAAGAGAGAAAACCTCCAGGTATGTATTCTTTCTTTTTAAATAATTATTCTTTGGTAACTTCGTATATAAATGCAATGTATTTAGGTCATAACTACTCTCCCTCCCCACTCCAAGTCCTTTCAAAACCCGGCCACTCCCCTTTCCCCAGCTTCATGTCTTCTTTAAAGAAAAAAATCTGAGTCCAGTTAGCGCTGCCTGTTACGAAATATAATGCGGAAGTAGAGGGGGGGAGTGGTAGTAAGGGGACACCTGGCGGGCCCATGTCAAGGTGTCCCCCTGAGAAATCACACCATGTGACCAGGTATGAGGGAAGTTTATTTGGAGAAGGAATGAGGACCTGGAAAAGGTGTAGAGGCAGACAGAGCCACACGGGCAGAGAAAGCAGGGACAGAGAAGGGTGGAAGAGAGAAAGAGAGGCTGGCCGGGAACATGTGGGAATGGGGAAGGGGGTGGGGGAGAGGGGGAGGGAGAAGGAGAGGGAAAGGGGGAGGAGGGGGGAGGGAAAGGCTGGGTTAGTGTGATGGCTTGTATATGCTTTTCCCAGGGAGTGGCATTATTAGGAGGTGTGGCCTTGTTGGAGTAGGTGTGTCACTGTGGGTGTGGGCTTAAGACCTTCACCCTAGTCACCTGGAAGTCAGTCTTCCACTAGCAGCCTTTAGATGAAGAGATAGAACTCTCAGCTCCTCCTGCTCCATGCCTGCCTGGATGCTGCCATGTTTCTGCCTTGATGATAATGGACTGAACCTCTGAGCCTCTAAGCCAACCCCAATTAAATGTTGTCTTTTATAAAACTTGCATTGGTCATGGTGTCTGTTCACAGCAGTGAATCCCTAACTAAGACAGTTAGCAAACAGTCTTCTTACACACAGCTGGCAGGCATGGCAGTAGGGGATGGTGCAGGCTATTGTGAGGTTCCTGTTGCTAGGTCCCGGGGAGGAGCCTAAACCACCAGTGCCTGTCTGCACATGGGCATAGGACGTTACTCACTGAAACACGTGACCTACCATGAGACAGAATGTTAGAGAAAACTCTTCCCTCCTCTAGTAGTCCTCAAATGACAACAGCGACTCAGAGAAATATAAACATCATGGGCCTCATATTGTTTGGGTCAATTTTCTGTGTGTTTTCTTTTCAGTGATGTGATGTGGTTAAAGGTGGTGGTGGTGGTGATGGTGGAGGTGGTGGTGGTGATAGTGGTGGAGGTGGTGGTGGAGGTGGTGGTGGTGATGGTGGAGGTGGAGGTTGTGATGGTGGAGGTGGTCGTGTGTGTGTGTGTGTGTGTGTGTGTGTGTGTGTGTGTATGTGTGTGTGTGAGTGTGTGTATGTGTGTGTGTGAGTGTGTGTGTGTGTGTGTGTGTGTGTGTGTGTGTGTGGTGCCCACACGCTGGGAACTGAACTTGGATCTGGAAGAATGAGAAGCTCTTACAAAGGAGTCATCCCTAACTCCTCACTTGGGTTTGGGGTTCACAAATGTGACAGCCTTGTCCCATCCAGCAGACAGGATTTCACAGCAGTCCTCTCTGACCTCTGCCTCTTCCAGTCTTTCTGGCCCCGCTTACAAGATGTCCCCTGAGTCTCAGGCGGGGAGAAGGGATGAAACAAATGAGGAGGTGGCGGATTCTCTGCGCTGCGCTGTGATCAGTGAAGTGTCTGCTTTCACCCCACCCGCTGCGCAGAGAAGCTTCTCTGATGGCCGGTCAGGGCTGCACTGGCTCACGGGTACAGGGACACGCCTTCAGAAGGCACTGTAATGCTTTGTCCTCTTAGCAAACAGAGTAGCGGGCCTGGTGACCTCGGGCGATGCACCCGTGACCTCAGGCGATGCCCTCTGGGCCAGGTTTGCAGCACCAGGCGTGTCTCCTCCTGCACAGTTGAATGGAAGCTTGATTACAGCACTGCTGGTTAGCCACACGACATTTATGTCACTATTGCACCAATGGGGATGCCTTGCCGGGCACCTCACTTCACAGGAATCGTGGCTGAGTAGGAGAGTTTATGACTTCTCCTCCTGCAGTCTGGAAAGCGCCTTCTGGCTCTATGCAAACTCGCCAGCAGAGAGGATGTTTCTAGGTCCTGGGATCAAAGTTTGCGGTGACTTCAACAACAGCATCTTGTTGAATTCTCGTGGGTGACCAAGGGCAATGGCAATAGCCTGTGTTGTTACAGGAGGTCTGGGGGGGGGTCTCCGGACCAGGTAAATACATATATTTTAAATTAGAGTCTATGGAGCTAAGGGGATGGCTCCGTGTGCAAAGGCGCTTGCCATCTGGAGGGTTGTATCTCCAGAATCCACATAAAGGTGGGAGGAAAGAACTAACTCCATGAGGTTGTCCTCAGACCTCCACGCATTCACAGTGACAAGCCTGCCTACCACATCACACATCACCACCCCAACATCACACATACACCAGCAGCACCACCACCTCACACCACACACATACACACACCATCACCACCACCACCTCACACAGACCAGGACTGCAACATCACCACACAGACACACACACACACACACATATACACACACACACACACTTCAGCACCACCATCACATCACACACACACCAGGACCCTAATATCACACGCACACAAACATACCAGCACCACCATCATATCACACACACACCAGGACCCCAACACCACACCACACACACACATCAGCAGCACCACCACATCTCACACACACCAGGACCCCAACATCACATGCACATACATATACCAGCACCACCATTATATCACACACACACACACACACACACACACACACACCAGCACCACCAGCACATCACATACACACACACACATACATACACACCAGCACATCACACACTTGCACACACACCAGCACCACATCACATTACACACACACACACCAGCACCAACACTACCACCAACTAAATACCTTTTGCAGGAATTAAATCACTGCTATCTTAAAATCAGCTATGATAACTTAAAAATACATTTAATACCTATAGTGGATTTATTTATTCCACATAAATAAGACAGTGAGCAGAGTCTGAGAAATGAAGAGACAAAACAGAAAAGCAGAGCAAACGGCGGCCACAGATTTCATGTGAACGAAGCAAATTTTCCAAACGAAAAGCCTTGGTGATCTGCGGCTCTCCTTTGAGCCTGTGAGCGAGGGCCTCGCAGTCTGCCGGTCGCTCTCACGCACTGTTCCCATCCGTGGGTCTCCTCCACGGCTGCGCCAGGCTTGGGTATCACACAGCACACCGGAACTTGCAGCACGCTGAGTCCTGCCAAGGCAGCCGGGCCTAGGCACTCACGGTCAGCAGCTCCTGAGACCTTCATGTAGGAATCACGCTGGTGGCAAAGCCGCTTCACCCCTGACCCACCAACACCCAGAGCAGAGCGGATCGGTCTGAGGCTACACCGGGCCGAAAGCAAGAGCCATTTGGCCTATGCCATATTTAATATAGCTGTTCTTCCTTCTTATATTATTTCTGCTAAACCGGGCGTGGTGGCGCACGCCTGTAATCCCAGCACTTGGGAGGCAGAGGCAGGCGGATTTCTGAGTTTGAGGCCAGCCTGGTCTACAGAGTGAGTTCCAGTACAGCCAGGACTACACAGAGAAACCCTGTCTCAAAAAAACAAACAAACAAAAATATTATTTCTGCTATTGCTGTATGATTATTAATACAGAGTGGCAGGTTGCCATTTTTATCTGTATAGTTCAGGGTTATTACATACATTTATTATTGTTCCTGTTTCCAGAACTTTCATCTGCCCAAACTGAAACTCCAATACCAATGCTCTCCTACACGCCCCCCAGAACCCCAGCAACTACTGTCTACTTTGTCTTTATGAGCTTGAGAACTTTAGGGGCCTTGTTTAAATAGATAGAATTGTATGGTATTTGTCCTTCTGTGCCTGGCTTATTTCACTTGACATAATGTTCTCAAGCTACAGCGTATGCTGGAATTCCTTTTTAAGGCTGAATAATATTCCATTGTGAACAAACACCTCCTCAACACACACACACACACACACACACACACACACACACACACGTACGGCCCCCCTCTTCTGGCCTTTGTGGGATATGGATCCAAAAGTAGATTGTTGGGCCTCCACGATGTTACCCTTTGTTTCATTTTGAACAGTGGCACTGTTTTCCACAGCAGCGGTGTGTTTTACATTCTCACTGAGCGCACACGGGCTCTCGTTTCTCTCCCTCCTCCTGGGCGCTGGTTATTTTGTTTGTTTTGTTTTAATGGTTGCGGTCCCCACGGTTTTGATTTGCATTTTGCTGATAACCACTTGTGGTTCTTTCATCGGGCCTGTACTACGGTTTAGGTGCGCTTCAAGAAAGTTGTTGACTTGAGACCTTTGGAACTCTTACAACTGCCAATTGACAGCTTCGAGACGGTTCGCGGGGGAGAAAGCAGGGTGTGTCCACCAGACACCCCCAATGCTCCTGTCTGTTCTGCCTGCGGCCTGCGGCCTGACCTGGGGGTGAGGGGCACGGATTTGTGACTCCACCCTCAGCTCAGCTCAGCTACCAGGTCTTCGGGCCAGGACTCACCCAGCTCAGAACCCTGAGGCCTTCTGGAATCTTCCACTGCCACTCTAGGGGCCACATCTGCCTTCTCCACACACTTCTCACGATCATCTCTGAAGACCAGCCAAAAAATATTTGCCAAGAAAATTAGCCGAAAGGAGCCTTTTCCCTGTGAAGCTGAGAAAACCAGCCGAGAATCTACATGAAGACTTCGAAGGCTTGGGTGGTGCCAGTCTCTTCTGCAGCCGTGGACCCCTTCCCCCACCCCCGCACCCCCCCAACCCCCAACCCCCGCCCCTTGCAGGTCGCCACCCACGATTCTGGCGCTTAGCTCTGATCCCAAACTGCCAACGGTGGCTTCCAGAGGTGACAGCGTCAGCGGACAGACGGGTGAAACCATTCTTAGTTGCAGTCATTGCGCAAACGGGCCAAGGCTCCTCTGATGACTAAGGCCTCAGCAACTCCCTCAGGGAGAAGCGGGTGGGCCCAGGGCTCTCCCACGGTTGGTCACAGTTAACCAGGAAGTGTGGATGAAGACACCAAGCCTTGGGAGACAAACAGAAGACCTCACCTGCCTGAGAAGCTGAGCAGAACCTTCAGCCCCCCAACCTCCGGCTGTACCCCCGGAACCCCCCAGTATCAGCCTGTGAGCAGACGGCAAAGGGTGCCGAGGATTGGAAGTCTGGTCCTCAGACCTGCAGGGTTAACAACCTCTACCCGCTGAGCCATTTCCTGCGCCGTGATATCATTTGCAAACCTCCTAGAGAGTTGCCTTTAGTCTACCTTTTTCAAGTAATTTTTGTTTTGAAGTAACCTAAATTCTCCGTTAGGAAAATTAAAAGGTCATTGCTTTATAGATAGACCACAGTTGCTGGCCTCTCGATGTCATTTTCCACCTCTGGTAGGCAAGAAATCCTCTCAGGGATTACAAATCAATCAAATCAATCAGTCAATCAGTCAATCAATCAAACAAACACCCTCCCTACTGCCCCGAGGTCTTGCTGGTCCTTATGTCTGCCTCTGCCCTGGTAGCCTGCCGTCAGTGACTTTTGTCCCCTAGCCTGCAGTGGGCTGGCTAGAGCTGCTTACCACACTTGGAACCCCTGGGCCTGACCCCTAAACCTTGTTGGTGCCTTGGCCTCGGGTGTCCATCTAGGAACTGGTGCCTGCAAGGAGAGATGAGTGTTAGGGACCGGGACAAAAGGACAGACAACAAACAGTATTAACAGTATGGTCTGCAGATACCTGCTACCAGTCGGGTTTTTAAGTATTGGTCTCTCTTTTTTTCTTTCATTGGAGTGTGGGTGAGGTGTGTGGTGGTGGTAGGGGTAGCTCTGGCTAGCCTGGAATTTGCTGTGTAGACCAAGCTGGTCTTGAACTCACAGAGATCCACCTGCCTTTGCCTCCCAAGTTATGCATCACCACACTTCATTTTTTTTTGTTGTTGTTGTTTTGTTTTTGTTTTTGTTTTTCGAGACAGGGTTTCTCTGTGTAGTCCTGGCTGTCCTGGAACTCACTCTGTAGACCAGGCTGGCCTTGAACTCAGAAATCTGCCTGCCTCTGCCTCCCAAGTGCTGGGATTACAGGCGTGCGCCACCACCGCCCGGCTCAACACACTTCACTTTTTTAAAAAAATATTTATTTATTTATTGTATGTATATGAGTACACTGTAGCCGTACAATGGCTATGAGCCAACGCGTGGTTGTTCAGGACCTCTGCTCATTCCCGCCCTGCCTGCTCCAGCCCAAATATTTATTTATTTATTATTATTATAATCTAAGTACACTGTAGCTGTCTTCAGACACACCAGAAGAGGACATCAGATCTCATTACGGATGGTTGTGAGCCACCATGTGGTTGCTGGGATTTGAACTCTGGACCTTCGGAAGAGCAGTCAGTGCTCTTAACCACTGAGCCATCTCTCCAGCCCAACATACTTCCTTTTTTTTCAAAAAAAAAAATCAGAACAACAGTAGTTGATATTTACTGAGCATCTGTAGAACACTATACTCCTTTAAGCCATTTTATATGTGTGGGTATGTATGTATACACACACACACACACACACACACACACACCATTTAGTTCCACAGCAACACTAGGAAACCACTACTTCTAGAATTGTATCCTTGGTTACAGATGAAGACCCAGGCAGGCAAGGACCAGATCTCTGCCCCGGGATGCCAGTAGCCGGCAGGGCAGAAAGGCCTGCACCTTGGCGCTTCCGTACAGCCCTATGGCCTAATGGGCATCTGTTAATGAATTATAACTTAACACAGGGAGAAGGTATCCAAAAGGGCTGGAGAGATGACTCTGCGTAAAGAGCACTGGCTGCTCTTCCAGAGGACCCGGGTTCAATTCCCAGCACCTGCTCAGCACCCACACAGCGGCTCACAACTATCCATAACTCTAGTTCCAAGGGATCTGTCACCTTCTTCTCACCTTTGAGGGCACCAGGCACATATGTGGTTTACATGCATGTAAACAAAATCTTCATACACATAAAATAATAAAATAATTTTTAGAAGTTTTTCTGAAGAAGATATTCAAGAGTCCTGTTTTCACTATCCTCTGGGGCTTCAGGGGAACAATTTTATTTCTCTCTTTTGGTATGAACAAAATAGAAGTAAATTCTGGTCCTCAGGTGACAGTTCTTCTTTTGAATCTTTGTTGAAACTGAAGATGGTTCAAATCGCTACAAGGCCCTGGACCTCATCTGCATGACTGAAACAAAGCAGTTGCTCAGTTATGAAATACAGGTTTAGCCCCGGGCAGGGGTGGAGCTGGTACAGCCACCTAGAAACCTGCTGCATCATCTCCTCAGGCTGAGCACGCCCTTACTCTCTGACCTGCAGCTCTGCTCTTCACACACACACCAAAGTCTCTGAGGCTGCAGCCCACCAGAGATCTTTTTCCAGAATGATCTCCGCCAAAGCCAAGCATGATAATACAGATTGTAATCCTGGGACTTAAAGAAAATACTAGTGTTGGCACAGTGTTATAAGAATTTTCTCCCCGGTGCGGGAGACTTGACAACATCTGCCCCTCCTCCTTACATTGTTCCAGAGACAAATCAAGGCTCAATTCCATCAAAGTACACCCTGGGGGACCAATCAGTGTGTCAGGCTTACTTACAGAACATACAGGTGGCGGGAAGGAAGGAGGACAGGTGACCTTAGTACAGAGAAAGAAAAATCTGTACCCAGCCCAGGTGATGACCCCCGTGGCTGTGTAGATGGAGTCCCTCCCCCTAGTCCTCTGGCCCTCTGGGTGGCAATTAAGGCAGCATTGCTTAGGCTAAGGCAGCTGGTCGGGAGGAGAGGCTGGATACTCAGGAGAAGGTTCCAGGACCTTCCCTGATCCTTCTGAGAGGGAACTCTTTAGTCGGCAATCACGGGTGTGATGATCTTTTGCAAGCAGGCTTGGCTGAATTCATCACGACGGTGGTGGCTCAGAGTGACAGTACCAAAGCACGCCTTTTTGTACTCTCTTCATATTGAAAAGTACTCAAATGTCCACCAAGAGAATGGAAGGATGACTTGTGGTTTGTTACTGCAATGGAATATTTTGTAGTAATGAGAATGTGGTAAGAATATTCCCAGTGTAGCTGTTAACCCGACAGCATGGATAACTAATGAAAAGAATGTAAAGAACCGAAGCCAGGGCTAACACAGCGCCCCCTATTTGAGACAGGGTCTCGTTAAATGGCCCTGGCTGGGCTGAAACTATGTAGATCGGGTTGTTCTTGAACTCACAGGGGTTCACCTGATTTTGCCTTCTAAGTGCAAGAATTAAAGGTGTGGACCACCATGCCCAGTGCCACACAGAACACTTTTTTTAATAGGAGGTATTTATTTTTATTTTTACATATACGAGTGCGTGTCTGCGTGCTTGTAAATGTATCCTGTGTCTGCCTGGAGCCCTCAGAGGCCAGAAGAGAGCATTGGGTCTCCTAAAGCAGGAATTAGAGGGTCGTGAGCCCCCAGGGGAGCCCCAGGAACTGAGCCTACTGAACTACCCTCTGAAACAGCAGCCAGTGTTCTCCATCACTGAGCTCTCTCTTAAGCGCCAAGAAAATTTTTTAAAGAAGAAGAAAAGTGTACAGAATAAAAGCTGGAACAAAAACCCTAACAGGCGCTTCCTCTTGGCTTTTTCTGCACACGAATGAGCATGCTCTCAAGCAAATCTGGTGCCTTCCGAGGTGAGCTGATCCGCAAGTCAGTAGAAAAGTCAAACCACAAAATCAGAACTCTACAGAAGGAAGCTAATGAGGATGCCTGCGTGGTGCCTTCCAACCCATCAGAGGCATCATAACGCTCACAGGCTAGGGCAGCCTGGGGCAGCCTGGGGCAGCCTGGGGCAGCCTGGGGCAGCCTAGGGCAGTCTGGGGCAGCAGCTGGATGAGTGCAGCGACAGGATCCAAACCGGTATGCAAGGGTGGCATTTGAAAATGGCGGGGGAAAGATGGATGACTCAACAAATGGCTTCGGGACAGCTGACGGCCAGCTGGAGTCTTCCCGTTCTCCTTACACTAAAGTCAGTTCCAGACGGCAAGGCAGTCTGGACACATGTGGGATACCAGAAGACCGACCGCTCGAGAAATGTAAAAAGCAAAAGCAAACCGGAAAGACTTCTAAGGAAGACATGTCTAAAGCCCGGAAGACATCACAGAAAAGACTCCACATGATAGTACATGTATGTTGATTGAGATTACATTATTATTCTCAAAGCTTCTGGAGGGCTGACAAGGTGAGAAGCCACACGACCTCACTTCCTCTGTCCCCAGTTCCCACGGAAAGAAGGGAGGCAAGAATGTGTTGTTTTGTTTCATTTTGTTTTTTGAGAGCGGGTCTCACTATATAGACCAAGATGGCATGGGACTTTACCCTTGCCCCCCTCCTGAGTGCTGGGATTTAAAGCATGTGACATGACACCTGGCATAAATAAAGTTTTTAAAAGTTGTTTGAAATGACAAACCTGGAAAAAACATGGTCCACTCCTATGATATACAAAGAACCGCTTTACAGTCTATAAAGAACTGCTGTCACCACTGAGAGTCGGATGGTGAGATGTTTGAGTAGGTCAGGGTTCTTTTGGCCAAGCATGGCAGGCTGAGTCCAATCCCCGGAACCCATATGGGAAGGAAAAAATCGATGCCAGCATACTGTCCTTAGCATGCCTTCCTGGGCATGCACATACTCTCTCCTGCACATGTGCACATGTCCGTATGCATACACACACACACACACACACACACACACGCACACGCACATACACACACACATGCACATACACATGTATGCAAATAAATAAGGGCAAATATTTAAAACAAGCACACAAAAAATGACAAGAAGTGTGGTTTAATGGTGTGTCTTGTGAGTGTCAGGCTATGGAAAGCTGTGGAACCCCACTCTGGGGAATGGTAGAGCACAGTATGAGGACCCCGGGAAATGCTGGGGAATGCCGGGGGGGGGGGTCCCCAGGCCTGCACAGAGGCCAGGCCTGTCAGGTTCTTAGGCTCTTGGACACCCTAGATGCAGCCGGATGCCGCAGAAGAGCTGAGAATGGAGTGGGGGGCTGCTGGCTGGGTCTAGCCTAGGGCTGAAGGGGAAAAGATGGGAGCCTGGAGGAGAGAGGCCTTGGCTTGACAGGATGGCGGCTTGGCTTGGCGGAGGCCATGGCTGGGAGCGCTGAGAGGCCTTCTGCAGGAGACTAGACGCGGCTCTTTAGACAAAGGTCTCTTCCATTGTTACCCATGGCGAATCCCAATGAAAAGAGACAGTTCCGGTGTTAAAGCATTTATTGTCATGGAGGAGAGTTGTGATAAGTGAAACTGTACCCCACTTTCTCCTGAGGTTAAATACCTTTTGCAGGGAGGAGTGTCTGGGAAGGGGAGTTTATTGGCTAAGCCCTTCAAGGCCTTTCGGTACCTCATTAAAATGGAGATCTGTCTTGAAGCTACCTGTGGAGCGGGGCATTGCCCTCAGGTGACTGATGGCCACAGACCTACGGAGAGCTGCTGCCTCCTGTCAGAGGCCTGGTGCCCAGGAGTGTGGCATAACACCTACTGCTCCTTGCCGGGTCACCTCCGGGCTCACCAGGGTTTCAAACCTAGCTCAATCAGAAACCAGGCTGCCTTTCACGGTCCCACAAAGAAGAGCTAGTAAATATTAATAACCCAACATGAAAAAAGAAAGCAGAGTGAAAGCAGAAGTCACTCTACCCAGTTTCTAACAAAAAGAAAAAAAAAATCCAACAAAGCTATGAGAAAAATAAAAACGAATAACTCACACCGTAAGTTTATAGAGAAAGGTGAATGAAAAAAACGAAAGAAAGAAATCAGAGGCCAGCCTCAGCTACATAAGGAGAGCATGTCTTTAGAACAAATAAGCAAATGAGCAAAGATCTTGTTATAGCTCAGATATGGCCTCCAAAATATCTTGTGTTGTTGGAAAGTGGTGGACTCTTTGAGAGGAACCTAGTGGGAAGTCTCTGCCGAACTGAGAGCTCACCAACTGCTACTGACCAACAAGCTCCAGGGACCCAACTTTCTTAAACTCTGCCCACCACCCCTTGAGGTGCTGGGGTTACAGACACGCCTGGCCTTTTCTTCACATGCCGTGGACCTGAACTCAGGTCCTCGTGATGGCGTAGTGGGCAATTTTGGAGTCCTCTCTCCAAACCAATCAAAAATTGCTTTCTTTCTGTTTGCTTTTTTGTTGTTGTTGTTTTGTTTTGTTCTTTTGTTTTTTCGAGATAGGGTTTCTCTGTGTAGCCCTGGCTGTCCTGGAACTCACTCTGTAGACCAGGCTGGCCTCGAACTCAGAAATCTGCCTGCCTCTGCCTCCCAAGTGCTGGGATTACAGGCCTGCACCACCAACGCCCGGCCGCTTGATGTTTTTTTATTCACACATCTAAGCATGCTGCAACAGAATCCAAAGATCCCTGACAGGACCCGAGGAAGCTGACACGCCTCCACTGTGCTCCGTGGTGCCACACAGACATTTGATTTTCAAATCAGTTATCTAATATACTGAATATATAAAAGGCTTTCTGAAAACTTAAACGACAACAAATAAAACAGATAACCCGAGCTCTTAAAACTCAGCAATAGCGCTTGGGAGGCAGAGGCTGGCAGATTTCTGAGTTTGAGGCCAGCCTGGTGCCAGCCTGGTCTACAAAGTGAGTTCCAGGACAGCCAGGGCTACACAGAGAAGCCCTGTCTCGAAAAAAACAAAAACCAAAATAACCAAACAAACAAACCAAAAAACCCTCAGCAATAAAAAACCAGCCCAATTGAAAAATGTGCAAAAGCCTTTAATAAACATTTTTAAAAGATATACAATTAATAAACAGATGAAATGACGACAACTATCACTAATTATTAGGAAAACGCAAGTCAGTATCACAACAAAAATATTCCTTCACACCAATTAGAATGGTTATTGTCAAAATCAAAACCAAAAATGAGTCCTGTGGAGATTCCAGACAAAGTAGAATCTCTAAATGATTCGGCTGCTGTGGAAAACAGAGGGTGCTTCCTGACAAAAGTAACATAGTCACCATTGATTCCAAAGTTCCCTTTCTGGGTCATACCCTGTGGTGGTTTGAATGAAAATGGCCCCCATAGACTCCTAGGGTGTAGCATTATTAGGAGGTGTGGCCTTGCTGGAGGAGGTGTGGCCTTGCTGGAGGAGGTGTGGCCTTGCTGGAGGAGGTGTGGCCTTGCTGGAGGAGGTGTGGCCTTGCTGGAGGAGGTGTGGCCTTGCTGAGATGGACTTTGAGGTTTCAGAAGGCCAAGCAGCGGCTCAGTTTCTCTTCCTCTGCCTGCACATGTAGAACTCTCGGTTCCTTCTCCAGCACCGTGTGTGCCCGCGCTCTGCCATCTCACCATGATGAGAACGGACTAAACTTCTGAACTATAAGCCAGCACCAATGAAATGTTTTCCTTTATGAGAGTTGACATGGTCATGGTGTCTCTTCACAGCAATAGAAAATCTAACTAAGACATACCAAGAAGAACAGAAAGCAATACAAAGATAAAACATAGATATAGGAAAGGACAAAGAAATGAACATGTTCCCATGTTCATAGAAACATTGACCATCGGGCAAGCAATGTACATATCCACCAACGGGAGGATGGGTAGGGAAGGTTTGGTGCAGACACATGGTGAGTATTACTCAACCCCCTCCCCAGAGAATGCAATTCTGATGTAAAGAACATGGGTGAACCCTGGCGACGAGGATGGTATACCAAGTGAAACAAGGCAACTCTAAATTGGGTTTAGAATGTAACCGGTACCCTATGGGCTGGTGCGGTTAAGCTGTCAGTCCCAGCTGCTGGTGCTGACTTGGAAGGCTGTGGAAGGGTTAGGAGGTGGGGCCCAGCTGGGGCTGACTGGCCACAGAGCCAGAGGATGAGAAGCCTGTCCCCATTTCCTGCCCTGTTTCCTGACTACAGACATAATGTGACCAGATAAAGCCTCACGTCTTCCCTGCCTTGACTGTGGCTTCACAAACTTCCAGCCAGGATAAACCATTCCTTGTTCAAAGGTGGCTTTGCCATGCGTCTTGTGCCAGCAGAGAGAAAAGGAATGATTCCAATAGGAGACCTCACTTTTCCACAGCCAGACAGTAGGGTGGGAGTGTCCTGGGCCATAGTGGGAGGAGGGCTCAGGAAAATGCTGTTCAAGAGAGAGATTTGGGAAAATGCTGTTCAAAAGAGAGATTCACTTTGGAGTGAAGAGAGGTATTAAGCTAGGTAGTGCTGGTGGCTGCACCATTCATACTGTGAATGAAATTAAACCACACTGAAAACTTGTTTAAGTGTCAAACTGTATGTCATGCTCATCTCAGTGCAACAATAGAAAGAATGTTATAATCAACTCAGAAAACAAAGGACAGAATAGTGAGCCATCCTCAGCATAAGTTACCAAGTGTGTCAGTGTGTAGATGGGCATTTGTAAGGTCCAGGATGTTGCCAAAGAATATTTGAATAGTGCAAAGTAGGTTCCTGGGACTGCAGAGTCTTAGACGTTTGATAAACACATCGGACTTAAAAAACAGATTTGGGTCTTTGTGTGGTCCTGTTTTCAGCAGTCATAAATCATCAAAATCCCTCTTATCATATCAGAATTTAATACCTTCCAACCTGCTGTGCCCTTATCACTCACGTGTGCATATGCACATATTCGGCACACACACTTGGGCCTGGGCGCACACACCATTGGTGGTGCCAACACTCACTCACCCATTGGCAATTCTGGGTAATTAGGAAAGGGCATCCCCTCCTCTGAGAGGCAGAGGGCAGAGGATCATAAATTCAAAACCAGCATGACACTATCTCTAAAAACTATAAAATAAACAAGAAACATAATACAAGTTTATTTAATACAGTTTTATTAAACAGTTTTCTCTGAAACTCACACTCAAGCTAGATTAGACAAGATCTGTTCTTTTCAGTTGTTTTTATGGCTGTTGTATAGATAAATCCCTTGCTAAATATTGGTTGTAATTTCATAATCACAATGATATGCAAAATGTTCTGGGTTCCTGAACTTTGATCCTGTGTCTCAGAAGACTCTTAAGAAATTATACAATAGGGAGAAGTCTGCTTTTCTCTATTTCCTCTCACCAACTGGGTCCTAGTAACAAAAGCCATGTCTTAAAGGATGGGGCCTCTCTGGACCAGCTCACCAATGTCGACCCACCAATGGTAGGCCAACAGCAGTTACACAGCGCAGCATATGGAAGTAGGGAGTGATGAGATGTCTGGTGGGTAAGAATGAGGACTGGAGTTCTGTGTGTGTGTGTGTGTGTGTGTGTGTGTGTGTTACACACACAGAAAGAAATAAGCACATCCTTAGAGTTTTCAGGGCAGCCATTCTAGTTAATCTGAGAGCTCCAGGTTCAAAGACAGAATTTGTCTCAAAAGACAAGCTAATGGTAATGGAAGACACCTGGCCTCAACCTATGATCTCCACATCTGCTCATCTATACAAACATGTACGCAGATGCACCACAAACAAAAAGGGGGGAGTATTGATTTCAAGAAGTATAATTCATGTGCACTCGGCTCTGTGCAGCCTCAGGTTTCAGTGTTGGGGTGGCAGAGCCTTGCACTGGGACAGCCAGCACCTCGCACTGGCTAAGAGCACACTCTTCAGCCACAGCCCTGAACTGGTTTGACGTTTAGAACAAGGTGCTGTATACACTGCGCCCCAGAAGTGTGATAGTTTGTAATCTGAAGAGCTAGGACTGTGTGTACAAACCTGGAAAACTGAAGACCAGGTAATGCTGAGTCAGCAGGCATGCTGTGCTTTTGTTCCTTCTCCATAAACATGGAGGGGTTCATGTGTGTACATGTGCACACACAGACACATAGCCACACACACACACACACACACACACACACACACACACTGAAAGGATGAGAGTTACAGGCCGAGAGTCCCCCGTACCTAGCTCTTGGATGACCCCAAAAAGCAGAAGTTTGGCCCGCTCTCTGTTTGGCCCAGGAATGCACACATCACACCTGCCTGCAGGGTTCAGCTGCGATCCGCAGGCCTGGGGAGGTCCCCAGCGTCCTTTTGGCTGGAGCAAGGGCAAACTCGATGCTTGTGGGGCTCGTGCCAGCGTAATACATGTGTGACACTGTGCGTGACCCCGACCCCGTAGCAGGAAATGTGTAGGTGGCATAAGCAGAAATGACATAACTAGTTTAATCCGGCTTCTATAGGAAACTGATTGGTTCTCAGAGAGTGCGGGCTCGGATAATTTAAATGGATTGGCTTAGAAGCTATGGAGTGGTTTGTGTTAGGTTCTATTATAAGCCTATAAAAGCTGCCCCGATTCTGTGGTTCACTGTCACCTACCCCGCATGGGGGAATGGCTGTGACCCCAGAGCTCTGGAATAAAAAAATCCTCCTGCTATTGCATCAAGATTGTTTCTCGTGAGTGATTGGGGTGACACCTTCCAAGGCATGGGGTGCTGGGGTCCCCCCGTTTTTCTTTCGGGTCTTACAACACACACACACACACACACACAGAGAGAGAGAGAGAGAGAGAGAGAGAGAGAGAGAGAGAGAGAGAAGGCACTCTGGAAAACTGGGGACATGGGGACAAAGGAGATCTAGCCATGCAGCCCAGCCCAGACTTTGGGAAAGTATAAACAAACTTTCTCCTCATTTCTGCTATTCCTGACTGAGTTACCTTCGATTTTCCACTGCCCTCTGACCATTTACCACATAGCTAGTATATGGTAAACTGTATATTACCCTGCAAACTTCTAATCCCGGGGAGAACATAGAAGGTTAGATCCTTCCTTTGTTTTCCCACAACCTGTTACTTAGACCCTTAGGTACATGGACTGAGTCACGTACGCAGATACCTGGGAATCTTCATCCAAGATCTGCATGAGCAGGTGCTGGCTGCTTCTCTTCAATCACACCCTTGAGATGCCCCAAGGCGCTTCTTTCTCTTGAAATCAGACCATCATGGTTTTATCTCTTCAGTCATGGCTGCTTTCCCTTACACTTGCTCAGTCTTCGTTCCATTTTGAGGAAGAACAAGGCAACTTGGCCAGGGATGTTTTCCCTGGATGGGACAATTCCGCCCAGGCTTCCAGCCAAGGAAAACAGACTTGACTCAAGACACATCACATAGCCAGGACCTGCCACACTTTGACTCACAGTCGTCACCCCCCGACCGCCCACCCCCAGCAGGCAAAGGGTGAAGAAGTTAGAGGTGATGTAATCGCTGTCTTCAGGGGCTCCCTGTAGCTCTGTGCCTGTGTGCACTGTCAGTGTAGTACTGTGGGACAGGCGTGGCCAGGTTCTCCGTGGGAACCACAGCAGAGCCAAGAAGTATATGACACCAAGAAAACAATTTCAAAAAAGCACAGAGACTGAGGTGAGAGGTCCTGGTGAGCCAGCCAGGACTCTGAGGGTGGGAAGCATGCCCTGGTGGTGGCAGCGCACACTCGCAATCCCAGGATTCAGTGGTAGAAAGGAGGTGAGCGCGAAGACAGTCTGGGCTGCACAGGCAGACCTTGTCTCGGGAACAAAACGAACCGATGGGAGACAGTACTGTCTGATCTGAGGTGATGCCTTTGATCCTGTTCGCCACCAAGAAGTCGCATGGCAAGGGTGTTTCTAGACCAGGGGTCAGCTATGTCGGAAGCTTTGGATTTAGATCTTTACACAGCCATGGAAAGGGAGCTGAATGGGGAGCTGGTTGTTTGTTGAGATCAAGTATTGTAGTGGGAAAAGGTTGAAATACAGTACCGTCCCACCAGGCCTCTGCTCCAAGTCCCAGCGGGTCTCTCTTTCCGGCCCAGCACGCGCTCCTTCCAAGTATCCAGCAAAGCATGACTTTTTTTTGGGGGGGGGGTGGATTTGGTTTTTTTTCTTTTCTTTTCTTTTTTTTTTTTTTTGTTTTTTTTTTTTGTTGTTGTTTTTGTTTTTTTGTTTGTTTGTTTGTTTTGTTTTTTGAGACAGGGTTTCTCTGTGTAGCCCTAGCTGTCCTGGAACTCACTCTGTAGACCAGGCTGGCCTCGAACTCAGAAATCCACCTGCCTCTGCCTCCGAGTGCCGGGATTACAGGTGTGCGCCGCCATCACCACCGCCCGGCTAAAGCATGACTCTTAAACTTGAATGGTCAACCAAATATATCTATGCATATGAAACTCCCAATTACATAATGCCAAGTTACAACGATAACGTTTTATCCCAATATTTCTAACCTCTCAGCACACCAGAAACACACCTGACACCAGCTGGATCTGCGCATTCCCTCCTCGGCTCCCTGTGTGGCTCCCAGGCTCCCTCTCTCCGCCCCTCCTTCCCTTAGCTCCTCCTCCTCCTCTTTCCCCTCCAATCACCGGCCACTCACTGCCTTGCATCAAAGCATGTTTTTTGTTTGCTTGTTTGTCTGCTTGGTTGGTTTTGAGTGTGAGGGTAAGAGACCTTCTATGTGTGGTTTCCCGTTAATATAGTCCTTCATGTTGTGGTGACCCTCTCCATGACAGTTACTTTTGTTACTACTCCATGACTGTAAATTTGCTGTTATGAATCACAGTGTAAATACAGTGTAAATATCTGTATTCTCCAGTGGTCTTTTTTTTTTTTTTTTTTTTTTTTTTTTGGTTTTTCGAGACAGGGTTTCTCTGTATAGCCCTGGCTGTCCTGGAACTCACTCTGTAGACCAGGCTGGCCTCGAACTCAGAAATCCGCCTACCTCTGCCTCCCAAGTGCTGGGATTAAAGGCGTGCGCCACCACAGCCCGGCGGTCTTTTTTTAAAAAATAGATTTATTTAGTATATATAAATACACTGTAGCTGTCTTCAGACACTCCAGAAGAGGGTAAAGGATCTCATTACAGATGGTCAGGACCTTTGGAAGAGCAGTCAGTGCTCTTAACCACTGAGCCATCTCTCCAGCCCTTCTCCAGCGGTCTTAGGTGAAACCTATGAAAGGGTTCCTTGACACCCTGGAGGGGTCGAGGCTCACAGGTTGAGAACCATTGGTGTATCAAGTTCCGGGTTCAGAAGGTATGCAGGGCTGCAGTCAGGGTGTGGAGGGCTGGAAGCTGTAGGAAGCTGGGACAATACAGCTGTGTCTACGGAGCCACTGAGACCTCCAGAAGGGCTGTAGTCACGCCTTCTCTGGCACTTTAATAGAAAACAGGGCCTTGCCAATACGTTGATTTGGGACTTTTATCCTCTAGAACTGTGAATCTTTGTTCTAAGCCATACATCTTGTGGTTAACAGATGTCAACTCTACAAAACTAACAGCGATGCAAAGCCATTAATTCAGTGCAGCTATAACCCAGTGTTGGTAAGACCAATAGAAGATCCTCTAAGGATTCGTGAAGGTCACCTATTTCTCAGGCAAAACCTCAGGAAAGAATCTGGGAGACAAGTACACAGAGCCTAAATTCCAGGTTCATAATCAGTGATGTGACTTTGGGCAGCCTCTTAACTATCCTGAAAGATTGTGTCATCTTTAAAATTTAACATTAATCTTTATATTAAGCTTTATTTTTTATTTTTTATGTATTTATTTGTATTTATATGAGTACACTGTTGCTGTCTTCAGACACACCAGAAGAGGGCATCAGATCTCATTACAGATGGTTGTGAGCCACCATGTGGTTGCTGGGAATTGAACTCAGGACCTTTGGAAGAGCAGTCGGTGCTCTTAACCACTGAGCCATGTCTCCAGCCCCTATATTAAGCTTTAATATTAGACAACGGGGCTGGAGGCAGCTCAGTGGTCAGCACAGGGCACACATCTCACCTGTGAGGGGCTCCACAGAGGACACAGCACCAGTGGTGGTCTTCAGTAGCGCTCAGTTTCCCCCAGTATCTGGTAAAGAAGACCTTGTGTCCCTTGGAGACCTTAACCTTGAGAGGCCGCCTCACGGGTTGCGTCTGAGATGTTGTTTGATGTTCTGTTCTCAGGCTCTGGGAGACAGTTTCCACACTTGGGCTACCAAGGGTGTCTACAAGTTCACACCCTCCCAACAGGGTAGCTGTGACTGAGACTTGAAGGAAGCAGGAGCGGAGCATTCTCTCCTTGGCCTGGAGTCAGGGAGAGTAGAGGCATCCACCTCAGAATCGAACCTAGCTGAAGCCACAGGCTTTGCCTGCTGTCTCTATCAGAGTTTCCATTCCTGCAGAGAACAGCATAACCAAGAAGCAAGATGGGGAAAACTTCAGCTTTTCCACAGTGCTGCTCATTACCAAGGGAAGTCAGGACAGGAACTCACACAGGTTAGGAACTTGGAGGCGGGAGCTGATGCAGAGGCGATGGAGGGGTGCTGCTGACTGGCTTGCTGGCCCTGGCTTGCTCAGCTTGTTTTCTTATAGAACCCAGGACTACCAGCCCAGGAATGGCACTACCCACAATGGACTGGGCCCTCCCACCATTGATCCCCAATTGAGAAAATGCCTTACAGCTGGATCTCATGGAGGCACGTCCTCAAGGGAGGTTCCTTTCTCTGTGATAACTCCAGCTGTGTCAAGTTGACACACAAAACCAGCCAGTACACCTGCCGTCGTGCAACCGTGCGGCCTTTCCTCCTCCTCCTACAACAGCCTTCCTAGTGAACACATTCTTCATGAGCCCCTTACATTCACAGCCTCATTTTAGACTCTGAATCCAGGGCTAACAACCTTCTAAATACCATCTCATAAAGAGACAGCACAGAAGTCCTAAAGGACGGAGCAGACTGCGCTCAGGCCATTCACCGTTTTAACATATTAGTAGTTACCTCTTGCTCATGGACCCGATATCAACATTATATTCAGTTCAAATTCTCATTCAGAACAGGTAGCTGGTGTTAGTTAAGCTTTCTATCACTAAGCTAAAACACCTGAAAAGTGTTAACTTAATGAAGGAAAAAAGTTTACTTTAGCTCCTAAGTTTTATCAGCCTCACCGCTTCAAAGGTGCCAGTCCATGGTCACTTACCCTAGCTGTCTTGGGCCTGTGGCTGAGGAGCACATCACTGCTGCCCATGTAGCAGAAAAGACTGCTGAACTCATGAGAACCAGGCAGCTACAGAGAGAGAAAGGGGTCAGGCTAGGGATACAGCCCATTAGGACAGCACTTGCCTAGTACACATGGGGCCCCTGGTTCAAGTTCCAGGCTGGGTCCCAACACCATGGCTCCAGAGAGCTCAATTTCTTCTACTAATTCACACCTCCTAAAAATTAAATCATCATTCCCCACCTCAAGTGCAATAGCCTGAGGGCATACTCTTCAATACACTGGTCTCTGGGGGACATTCTGCAAGGTAAGGCACAGTAAAACCACTGAACTAGGCCGGGCGGTGGTGGCGCACGCCTGTAATCCCAGCACTTGGGAGGCAGAGGCAGGCGGATTTCTGAGTTTGAGGCCAGCCTGGTCTACAGAGTGAGTTCCAGGACAGCCAGGGCTACACAGAGAAACCCTGTCTCGAAAAAACAAAACAACAACAACAACAACAAAAAAAAAACCACTGAACTAGACCACTCCACAGGTAGAAAGATTAATTTATTGACAGATCAAAATTCTGGGCTGCCTCAGAGAATAAAGGACAGCAGCTTGGCGGGAAACCAATTGGATTTTATATGATAGTCTGTGTGTGTGTGTGTGTGTGTGTGTTACAGATTGCCATAGTATAAGGACAAACAGAGCAATTCAGGAGAGGCCAAGGGTGAGAAGCCATATTGAATCAGTGTGGAGAGGAGTTTTCAACGAGAACAGCTAGGTTGACCAGCAAGCCAGAGATCAGAAAAGCAACAGAAAGAGTGAGCTTATTCAGCAGTAGGTCTCTGAGGCTGAAAACATTCTAGGCCTAGATTTGACTGTAGGAAGCTAGAGGCCTCCAGGTCTAGGCCCAGGTTAGCAGATAGAGGCAGTAAGCCTCAGAGACTATAATTAAATCATGAGAATAAAAAATACCCTAACACGCGGGGCGGTGGTGGCACACGCCTGTAATCCCAACACTTGGGAGGCAAAGACAGGCAGATTTCTGAGTTCGAGGCTAGCCTGGTTTATAGACAGCCAGGGCTATACAGAGAAACCCTGTCTCAAAAAAAAAAAAAATACCCTAACACATTGTCAGCAGTACTGCCACAATGGGCCACTTGGGGCCTGACACATTCAAAAATCTAAACTACAGCAATGTGTACATACATTTCCCTTTTATGTTTGCTTTTTTTTTTTTTCCTTCGGTTTTTGTTTTTTTTAGAGACAGGGTTTCTCTGTGTAGCCCTGGCTGTCCTGGAGCTCACTCTGTAGACCAGGCTGGCCTCAAACTCAGAAATCTGCCTGCTTCTGCCTCCCAAGTGCTGGGATTAAAGGTGTGCACCACCACTGGCCAACTTATGTTTGCTTTTTCAAGACAGGGGTTATCTGTGTAGCCCTGGCTGTCTTGGAACTCACTCTGTATGCCAGGCTGGCTTTCAGCTCAAGAGATCCACCTGCCTCCACCTGCACTGAGATTAAAGGTATGTGCCACCAGCTACATTTTGGATCTTTTTTTTTTTTTTGTTTTGTTTTGTTTTGTTTTTTTTGTTTTTGTTTTTTTGAGACAGGGTTTCTCTGTGTAGCCCTGGCTGTCCTGGAACTCACTCTGTAGACCAGGCTGGCCTCGAACTCAGAAATCCACCTGCCTCTGCCTCCCAAGTGCTGGGATTAAAGGCGTGCGCCACCAACGCCCGGCCTACATTTTGGATCTTTAAAATTACATTTATCAGCCGGGCTTGGTGGTGCACGCCTGTAATCCCAGCACTTGGGAGGCAGAGGCAGGTGGATTTCTGAGTTTGAGGCCAGCCTGGTCTACAGAGTGAGTTCCAGGACAGCCAGGACTACACAGAGAAACCCTGTCTTGAAAAACCAAAAAAAAAAAAAAAAAAAAAAAAAAAGAAAAAGAAAAAAAAAGAAAGAAAGAAAGAAAGAAAGAAAGAAAGAAAGAAAGAAGAAAAGAAAACTCACCAGAGCCAGGTAGTGGTGGCTTTAATGCGCACGCCTTTAATCCCAGCACTTGGGAGGCAGAGGCAGGTAGATTTCTGAATTCAAGGCCAGCCTAGTCTACAAAGTGAGTTCCAGGATAGTCAGGGCTACACAGAGAAACCCTGTCTCACAAAAGAAAGAAAGAAAGAAAGAAAGAAAGAAAGAAAGAAAGAAAGAAAGAAAAGAAGAAAAGAGAAAGAAAGGAAAGGAAAGGAAAGGAAAAGAAAAGAAAAGGAAAGGAAAGGAAAGGAAAGGAAAGGAAAGGAAAGGAAAGGAAAGGAAAGGAAAGGAAAGGAAAGGAAAGGAAAGGAAAGGAAAGGAAAGGAAAGGAAAGAAAAGAAAAGAAAAGAAAAGAAAAGAAAAGAAAAGAAAAGAAAAGAAAAGAAAAGAGAAAACTCTTCCAAGCTCTGGACTTGAAATCCCACCAATCCCCATCCTGGAAAACTCCCCCCTCCCATGAAACCTTCTATAAGGTGCCTCCCACTTGGCCGCCTCCCACTTAGTTCCCTGCTGCTTCTCACCTGAGCAGAGGCAGCTACCCTCTTTCATCTTTCCCAAAAAATCTCTTGTGTGAGGTTTGTTGTGGTGTGGTGTGACTTTGTGGTGTTCCTTGGCTCCTGACTGCCAGGAGACCTTTCCCATCTGAGATCCCTGAGTTACACAGAAGAAACCTCTCAACTCTCTCATTGGGGAAACCTCCCTTCAGATCTGCAACACTTACAATGTCTGTAACTGTTTTGCTGGCATGTATATATGTATAATGTAAGTGTGCCTCGTGTCTAAGGAAGCCAGAAGCAGTCACGGAATCTCCCAGAACAGGGAATGGTTGTGAGCCACCACGTGGATACCGACTGAAGAACCTGCATCCTCTGGAAGAGCATCGAGGGCTGGTACCCACTTCCTGTCTCTCCAGTCCTTGTGAACTTACATTTAGTTATACCATGTTTTCTCTAATACACATAACAATGCTTATGAAGTTAAAATCAGGTTGACTCATATATAATTGAAATCTTCATACGTTATTTGAGTGCTGACTGAAACAGTGATTTTGGTGGCATTGTTTTGGGTTTTTGAGCCAGGGTCTCATGTAGCCCAGGCTGACCTTGAACTATCTGAATAATTGAGGCTGGGAATTATTGCATGGTGGTTTCCTCTGAGATTAAAACCCTCCATCTTGAAGAGATACTCCTTAAGCACAGGATGTTGAGGGGGAGGTAAAACAGCAGGGTTTCTACAGGGAGGTGGAACAGTAGGATGTTCTAAGGGGAGGTAAAAATATGCCATCTACTGGGAAGCTCCTTAGAGAAAGTATACAACTCAGGGTCTTCAGGAAGTCCTTGAAATTGTCCAAATTCACTAGGCCAGTCCCTTCTCAAGCATACATAAGCAGAAAGGAATGCTAAGAGACATTCGGAGACAAACTGAGCTGCCTGGGAAAGGCTCAGATCAACTGAGCCCCCAGGAAAGGACACTCACAACCTGTTGAGTTCTCTGCAGGTTCTAAAATATGCTCCGGGTTCTGGGTATTATGAATTGTCTCCCAGAATGGTGAGGGCTTTGGTGATGCAGCTGTCTTTGAGCTCTTTTAAACAGTACCAATAGAACTCTTTGGTACACCAAGGTGGACTGTAGTGGTATCCTTACTTTGGTCGGTCCTTGATTTTCTATCTGGAGTAAGTGGCATGTTTTCCAGAGAATAGTGTCACACAACAACCTTAAACTCTTGATTCTGCTAAGTATTGCAATTACATAATGTACAGCTGTGTGTTCCCTACTTCAACCTTGTGATGCCGCTCTTTAACATTCATTCATTCATTCATTCATTCACGTGGGGCAAAAGCAGTTTGGAGGTCATAAGACAAGGAAGTTAGTTCTCTCTTCACCTCGTGGGTCCCCAGGTATCAATCTCAGGCTATTATAAAGTGTCATTACTCTCTAGACAGAATAGCCTTTTAAGCCATTGTTATGTGGATATGATTCTGATAAGATCCATATAAGATCTGAGGAGCTGGAGAGGTGGGTCAACAAGTAGAAACACCTATTGTTCTTACAGAGGATCCAGGTTCGATTCCCAGCACCCACTTGGTAGTTCATAGCCATTCATAACCCCAGTTCAGTTCCAGGGTAACCCACAGGTACACAGATACACACAGGCAAAAGATTCATCCACATAATGTAAAATAATATTTTAAAAAATACATATAAAAGAGAAACTACACATAGAAGAGATGGACACATCTGGTGATTGAGTAAGCATGGGAAAGAAGACACGTAAAATGGAGACAGTTAACATTTATTGGATGCTGGCGATGTTCCCAGCAAATTCCTGCTGAGTGCATATAAGCTGAGGAGAGAGATGCGGACAGCCCTCACAGGGAGATCAAGGCTAATGGGAAAATTCACCTGCAGGCTCTGTAAACACCACGAAGGCCCCGGGAAAACCTAGCCAACCCTATCACGGGGCCCAGCTGGCTCACCCTAGGCACACGGCCAAAGGACACGCCATCAGCATAGTGCAGACACCTGCACTCCCATGTACCCTCCTGCAGCACTGCTCACAGTGGCCGAGGTACAGAGTCAGCAAGACAGCCACTGATGGGCAAATGAGGAAAGTATGAATGTGCGCAGCAGGATCGGCCTCAGCCATAAAAAGAATGGCTCCAGGTCACTGCGGCAGAATGGAGGGGCTGAGGGTCAATGTGTTATAAAATAATCCAGAATAATCCAGACACAGAGAAATGCCACGTTCTCTCTCACATTAAAAAAAAAAAAAATTTAATCCCAGCACTTGGGAGGCAGAGGCAGGTGGATTTCTGAGTTCGAGGCCAGCCAGGTCTACAGAGTGAGTTCCAGGACAGCCAGGGCTGTACAGAGAGACCCTGTCTCAAAAAAAAAAAAAAAATCAAAAATGGACGCAAATGTTCCAAACTAGTGTTGACTGGGAGTCGGGCAGGAGGGTAGTGGTACAGATGGATACTGGGTAATGGTACCCAAACGGTGAGGTAGAGGAAGAAGGAGGGGAAACGCTCAAGGGATGACGGCTCATGGTGTATGTTGTATTATGTTGCATATTTGATGGAGAACTAGAAGGGAGAATCTCACAGGCTACAAGTGAAAAGAAATGAACTAGAAATGCTAATTATCCTCACTTGATAAACTTCCTTCTGTCCAAACTCTTAGGACCTTCTTTGAAAAATTAGAATTGAACCTTGTGGCAGGTGGAATATGCCTGGCCCAGGGAGTGGCGCTATTAGGAGGTGTGGCCTTGTTGGAGAGAGGAAGTATGCCACTGTGGGGGTGGGCTTTGAGAGACCTTCCTCCTTGCTGCCTGGAAGCCAGTCTTCTCCTGTCGGCCCTGCCTGCCTTTGGAACAAGATGTATAGAACTCTCAGCTTCTCCAGCCCCACATCTCCTGGACACTGCCATGTTCTTTCCTTGATGATAATGGACTGAACCTCTGAACCTGTAAGCCAGCCCCAATTAAATATTGTCCTTATAAGAGTTGCCTTGGTTATGATGTCTCTTCACAGCAATGGAAACCCCAACTAAGACTAACCTTATGGGCTTTCTGAGAGCGCATGAGATGATTCCCTAAAAGTTTCTGTTTGGGAAACAGAAAGAGGAAATCACAAAGAGGAAATCAGCTGGTATCATTAATGACCCACACTCTAGAAACTTCCATCCCAGAACCCAAAGTAGTTTCCGAGAGAACAGAATCTTGCATACCACAGTTTAGATAGGAAAAAAAGGGTGAGCTTTACACCCAGGAATATGCCACTCAGCTCATGAGTATTCTTTTTTTTTTTTTTTTTTTTTTTTTTTTTTTTTGGTTTTTCGAGACAGGGTTTCTCTGTGTAGCCCTGGCTGTCCTGGAACTCACTCTGTAGACCAGCCTAGCCTCAAACTCAGAAATCCGCCTGCCTCTGCCTCCCAAGTGCTGGGATTAAAGGCGTGCGCCACCACCGCCCGGCTATGAGTATTCTTAAAAGTGTCTTTGAACTCCACCCATAGAATCCTGCTGGCAGCTCCGTGCCCGTTCAGGGCAGCCTGCCCTGCCTTTCTCTGGTGTACAAGAGTCGACTCTCTTTTAAGGATGCTTTCAGGCGTGCTTTCAGGTGAGTCTTGTTCTCTCCCTGACTGCCTCTCTATTAACTTCTAATTTTTAATCTACTTAAGATGTCTTTCAGGGTTCGGCCAGATGGCTCAGTGGGTAAAGCACTGGCCACCAAGCCTGAATTTGATTCCCACAACCCACATGGTGGCAGAAGAAAAGCAACTCCAGGAAGTTATCCTCTGGCTTCTAGATTTGAGCCTTCACACATGAACACACAACACACACACACACACACACACACACACACACACACGCGCGCGCGCGCGCGCGCGCGCAATTAAAAAGCCTTTCAGTTGGTTGGGCTTGGCTTTAATCCTCTGGAGGCAGTAGCAGGTGGAACTCTGTGAGTTCAAGGCCAGCCTGGTCTAAATATTCAATGTCAGGCTAGCCAGGGTTACATAGTGAGAGACCCTATCTTGAAAAAAAAAAAAAAAAGTCTTTTAATAAACTTGGGAATGGGGGAAGACGGCTTCATCGGTAAAATGCTTGTTGTACCAGTGGTGAAGGCAGGCAGCAGCCTCAAAGGCAGGCGGGAGTCGGCCCCATCCTGGAGATTTAACAGCACAGCTGTGGTTTTAATGAGTCCTGTTCCAAACTTCTGGCCTCCCAGACCTTAACATCACAAGTTTGTCTCGTGTTCAGCCATTAAGCTGTATTGTTTATGCTGTAATAAGAAAGCACGTGTGTCTATACTTAAAAGGAAAATCGACGGTTCTCCTTATGCCACCACTCAGCAATACTATTATTATTATTGTTGTTGTTGTTGTTGTTATTATAATATCATCATCATCAAAAACACTTGGCTAGGAAAAGTGTCCTTGGTCCAATGGCATTAGGAAGCTATCAGATCCTTTGGTTTGCTGGAGACAGTCTCACTCTGTACTGGCTGACTCCAAACTCAAAGACCCTGCCTCCGCCGCCTCAGTGCTGGAATTACCCCACTAAGGGCTGCTGGATTTTCTTTGAAAAGGTCAAGGTGGGGTTTGTGAGGTAGCTCAGTGGGTAACACATTTGCCCTCAAGTCTGACAAGCTGAGTTCAGCTCCCCTCAGCCTGGGATGGATGTAAAAGCCACAGGAGAGAACCGACTCCCCGAGATGTTCTCTGACTGCCGCAGGTGCACTCAGACACACATATCGGCCCCACACAATAAAAAGGGGGAAAAAGAGAGACGGTTCCCTAGATCCTCCCTCCTCAAAGTGGGACCGTGGAGCAGCAGTGGTGGCCTCTCCTGAGGCTCCCTGGAAATGCAGGACACCAGGCCTGCGGAACCACTGTGACTGGTCACAAAGCAACTGATTTGCATGTCTCCTAAAAACCGAGAAATACTAATCAAGTTCAGGCTGAGCACAGGCTCTTGCTGTTTAACGCCCACTCTATACTCTAGAGCAGTGGCTCTCAACCTGTGGGTCATGACCCCTTTGGAGGTGCAAAAGTGACCTTTCACAGGAGTCACCTAAGACGATCAGAAAACACAGATATTTACGACAGCCACAGCATCAGGAACCACTGCCCTAGGGGCTCACCTGATCCTCCTGGACTTGACTTTCAGTGTGGCTACTTAGTACTTGGTTCTCTCCTGCTCAAAGGCGCCCATAAAGGTGCCTGACCCACTCTGAGGCAGCATGAGGGCGAATGCAGTTTCTCAACAAAACCCTGTCTTGGGACTGGAGGTGCCACACAAGGACTTCTGTCAGGGGCCTTCCGTGACTCATGGGAATGCCCACCGCCCAGACGTTTCGTTTCGGAACAAAGAATCATGGTGGGTTAAGGAGCGATCTCCCTGGGCACACGGTGACTTTCCTGCGGGCAAGTCTCCACTCCAGAGCCACTGGGACTTGAGACTAGGTAGACAAGGTGTTAGATTTGAGGCCACCAGGGAAACCACAGCTGCATCTTGGTCAGGTCACCCCTTTGCCGCGACACATCCCTGTAGCTGCAGTTAGATCTTCCCACTACCTCAGAAACTAAGGACCAGGGCACTTTCCCAGTGGCAAACATGCGCATTCAGGAAGGGTCTACAGCCTTAAGACACCAGCTTCACCATAATGTCATATTCTTTCTCTCTCTTTCTTCCTTTTTCTTTCTTTCTTTCTTTCTTTCTTTCTTTCTCTTTCTTTCCTTCCTTCCTTCCTTCTCTCTCTCTCTCTCTCTCTCTCTCTCTCTCTCTCTCTCTCTCTCTTTTTTTTCTGGTTTATTGAGACAGGGTTTCTTTGTGCAGCCCTGGCTGTCTTGGAACTAGCTCTGTAGACTTCAAAGTCACAGAGATCCCCTGGCTCTGTCTCCCAAGTGCTGGGATTAAGAGCATGGACCACCAGTGCCTGGCTTATACCCTTGTTGGCCTAGAAAGAGAGTTGGGGTTTATTGCCATGCACGCACACTCAGTTCTGGGGTGACAGACATGAGCCATGGCGTCCAGCTGGGTGCTGAGGTTCTGAACCTACTAAGCCATCCTCCAGCACCCCGCTCTCAGGATACACGGTGGCGAAGTGTTCTGAATTTTATCCTTTCGGTTCAGTGCGGCTCGGAGGTGGGTTCAGGTAAGTGCATTGACCCTGAGCCTTTGGGGCCAGGGAGACAGTTCCTGTAAGAGAGAGGCTGGCGCTGCGCTCCATAGTCTAGCACTGGGGACAGAGACGAGCAGATCCCTGGACTCGATGGCCTAATTGGCAAGCTCCAGGCCAAGAAGAGACTATCTCTAAAGAATGACACCCCAAAATTAGCCTCTACATGCACACACACACACACACACACACACACACACACACAGTGAGGGGGGGTTGGGAGAGGGAGAAGAAGAGACAGACAGACAGACACCCAGTTCCCCTTTCGTCTACTTCTTTCCTTACACCAAACTGAGTTATTTCCAGTCTGGTCCAGTCCTAAGAATGACAATATTAAGGCCCTGAACAAAAAGCTCAGTTCTCAAAGACCTGGCTTAGATTTACATAATAATTGGATCTTATTTGCACGGCTCTGGCACCTTCCAGAGTAATCTCCAACTGCAGCCACGGTAGAAAGTACAAGTACAGAGATGAGATGGGGGTGGGGGGTGGGGGGATGGGGGGGTAGTACCAGAGCTTGGCCCTAAGGCTAGCTCTTAATAATGTACTTCAAACAAGGTTATTCGTGCCCTGCCTGGCAAGAAGGGAGACAGCTAGCCGCTCTCTGTGTGGCCTTGGATTCCAAAGGGCCTGTCTGTTCCCCTCTCACCTGTCCCCCACTCTTAGAGATCATGGGTTCCGACCCATACCCTGCCCCCAACAAAGAACCAACAAAGTCTGAGCCACAAGGAAAGCCAGGGAAGCCCTTGGGGCACCAGACAACGGGCAGACATTTGAACACACAGCACCCGCAGAGGCAACTGTTCCCCTGGCGAGGCCAGGTGAGAGGAGAACTCAGGGCAGGAAGCAGCAGGCTTATTCTGCAGGGACCTGTGGTAAACATTTTAGCTTCTGCGAACCATAAGATCTGTGTAGTATCAACTCAAAACTGTCTTGTGCTAAGAAAGATCAGGCAGTTCACACACACACACACACACACACACACACACACACAAATGCCATTCACAAAAATAGGGGCCATGCAGGCTGCTGTCTGGAGACTCTAGACCTGGGGCACAGAAGTTGAAAGAGAGAGAAGGAGAGTTAAAGCTAGGCCTACTCTGGGAAAAAAATGGTATTTTTCATGTCTTCATTTGACAAACACTGACCTGGTCCTGAGGCAGGGGAGAACTAGGGAAGTCGATGCCCCAGAGACCAGCTAGGAGAGGTGACAGCCAAAGGCCGTAGCCCTCAGTCTACCCAAGTGTCATTCAGCCACGCGGGCAAGCTCAGAAAAGCCCAGATTCTATGAACTTGGGAGAGGTGGACACTGGGTAATGGCCCATATAAAAGGTCCTTCCGTTCCTCTCTCCCCTCTTGCCTGGCCACCGGTGAGAAACAATACACCTTTTAACACTCCTCCGAATGGCTCCCTTAATAAACTATCATTTTCTTGTAATTCGTTGCAAAGAGGCACAAACACCTAGAAACTCGGCAACTGAACTCGAGTCAAGTCTGTGCCTACTGCACTACATTCCAGCTGTTTCTAAGAGCCTCATCGGAGCGACGCGTAATTCTCCCTACGGCCCCAGAAGCCCCGTTCTATTGCTCTCCGTAACCTAAGTGAAGAGGGGGGCCCCCGCCTAGGTCACGCAGTGGCAAGTGCAAGCCTGATCTGAAGGCGGAGGCGATGCTCTTTCCAATGCCCTCTGCTGTGGAGAGAAGAGGTGCCCTCTGCGCACCCTGACGACGCGCCTTGCTCAGGCTGAGGCAGCAGTGGGGCACACAGAGGAGGACCCCGTCCCACCTCAGGGAGCTCTCGGCCTGGAGGGGATCCAAAGGAGCACACACACACCCCAAGATGGGGACACAGAGCTGAAGGTCAGTTCACTTAAAGGAAGGTCAAGAATGAATGAAAGTCACCTGTGGGGACAATGGCCAGAAGAGTCTCAATCCTGGAGAGGCCCTCTGCAGCACTGGAAAGGGTCCTGACCTTTATCTAAACATTTCATATGCCCAGGTAAGAAGTCAGCACGCAGGCACAAACATCAGAAACGTTTCAAGGAACTAGGAACATGCAGGCGTCTGGAGCCCGCAGGCAGGGCAGCAGCTGGAGCGCCCGGGGTCTTCTCCTAGGAGGCTGACCCACCGTCACGCCCCGGGCCCATCCTATCTCCCCAGAATTCTATGTGGGAAGAACTGGGATTTGGACAAAGGTACAGTTCAGCTTCCAGGCCTTTCTGTAATCCAGTTTGGACTGGTGTGAGGTCCACAAATCCTGGTTACAAATGTAAATACACAACAGAGTGATCCATTCAGACTGACCCACAATAAAAGCAGAGAAAGACTTGGTAACGGCGTAGACTCGGTCCTGCAGACCCATTCCTGAAGCCCTGCCAGGGGAGGCCCTGATGGTCAGCTCCGTTACCTAGGGTCGTCCTGGGATCCCAGCACCTCGCCTCGGGAGGTTGGGCGGGTCAGTGGTAGAATGCACAGGGCATAGAGATGACAAGGGTGGAAGCTGACCAGCCCGGGCCTTGCTGCTGAGTGGCACCTTTAAGTCTGGCTCTGCACATTCTCCCTGAAGAAAGGGAGCTCTGCTCCCTTCCGGCACAGGTCCCACACGGTCACATTTCTGACTGGAAAGCCAGTCTCCCCTCAGTGTGGATCTCAGTTCTTAGAACCTTGGCCTAAGTGAAGCCTTGGGTCCATGTTTCTTTATTTCCTGCTCTAAACGTCAGTCAAAACCAAGCAGAGAAGATGGTAGGGCTGTTCCTCAGTCCCTCACTATGTACATGTGCCCAACCACTCCTACCCAACCACTCGCCACCCATCCACACATCTCCTACGCACTCATCCACACATCTCCTACACACCATCCCACATCCATGTTCCTAGCCACAGAGATGTTCTCCCTCCCACCAACCTCAACCATCCACAAGCCTTTACAGTCAACCACCCATTTCTTTTTTTTTTTTTTTTTTTTTCCGAGACAGGGTTTCTCTGTGTAGCCCTGGCTGTCCTGGAACTTACTCTGTAGACCAGGCTGGCCTGGAACTCAGAAATCCACCTGCCTCTGCCTCCCAAGTGCTGGGATTAAAGGTGTGCGCCACCAAAGCCCGGCTTCAACCACCCATTTCTATGGACACGACCCATCCACACAGCACCTTCTGTCTGCCGCACATCTCTCCTTTAAGGGCCCTCCTGTCTGGGTTTCTGACTTTATGCAATGTGACTTTCCAGCTTCTCTCAAGAGGTAAGGTCAAGTCTGCAACCCAGTGAATCTATGCTGACCTGATTTGGCCACAAAAATGTAGCAAAGTGATAGGCCAGTTCTTAGGGGGCCCTCGGCAAACACGACCCCACCCACCCACCCCCACACTGTCGTTATCTCTCTCATCTGTCTCCCACCCTGAAGCTTTATGTTACTTCCCTCCAAGTCAATAAGCCTGTTGGAGGAGAGGCCGCACAGATCCAAGATCACCATCACCCTAGCCCACCCCAGTCAGCAGCCTCCAGGGCCTGAGATGCCCAGCTGACAGCAAACGGGCTGAGCCCGGGGCTAGCATAGCCTGGATTGCTTAGAGATTATAAACAAACAGGAAGTGGTTCTTCTACGCCAGTTTTTCGAGGGGGTTCTGCAGAACGGCTGTGGTGACGGGTTAGTGCTGTCATGGCGTGGCACGACCCCTGGCCTCACAGAGCTGGGGCCGGAGTTCAGCGAGGTTCTATGTCAAAGGGCTTGGCGGAATGCCTAGCCCAAGGCAGCACTCCGTGAATGTCTACTATTTTGGGTGTGAGGTGCTGTGTGCCACGTGGAGATCAAAATGACTTGCCTCCACCTGAGCATACAGCCAGCTGCTTAGGAGACATATGCTGCCCTCCTACGGGAGCCTAGGCCGTGCATAGCATTCCTGACGAACACTTGTTAAAGTTACATCATCAGTGGGCACTCGCAGAAAGGGGCTAAGAGGAGGTGTGTGGGGTTTGGTAGACATATGGTTATGTTGGACTCACCTACCAAATATGGGGAACCTGCCGCAGAGAGCACAATTTCTTTTTTGAAGAGAAAGTTGGTGTGCCCAGCTTCCGGAAGGGCTCTAGCACTAGAAAATGCTGAGTTTTCCTGTGACTGACCTTGAGGGTGGGAGCAGTTGCCTTGGGAGACCATCTTAATTAACACCCAGAGCAGACAGGAGCAAACCGGCTCAGAGCTCCACAGGCCCTAGAGTGTGGCTGTGCCTCTTGGCTCTCACTGCAACTCTAATTCCTGTCTCTGCCGTGGAGACTGTAACACCAGCACTGGGAGGATGAGACAGGAAGAACTTGACCTTAAAGACAGCCTGAGCTGCATAGTGAGCTGGAGGCCAGACTGGGATAGACCTCAAGACCCTGCCTAAAACCAACCAACCACCCAAAAACACCTAACTGGATAAATGTCTTATGGATTTGTGGACCAATACAACAGGTTATATGTACAAGGATTTTTATTTTTTGTATCTTGTTTGTACTGGCAAAATCTGAAAGCAGCCAAAACGCCCACCAATAAGATAGAGTTGAAACTGCGAAAGTCACATACCTACAGAATACTATATAACTGTTTTTAAAATAAACTGAATTTATCTTTTGCCCTATAGGGGTTTATTTCTGTGACACATTTTTAAAAGGATTATTTTATGTGCATGGGTGTTTTGCCTGCACGTATCTGTGCCCACCATGTGTGTCTGGTGTCTGCATGGCCAGAAGAGGGACTTGAACCTTCTGGAACTGAAGTCACAAATGGTTGAAACTAGCACACAGGCACAGGAAATCAAACGTGGGACCTCTGCAAGGGCAGCCAGTGCCCCCCCCTTTTTTTTTCCAGAGACAGAGTTTCTCTGTGTAGCCCTGGCTGCCCTGGAACTCACTTTGTAGACCAGGCTGGCCTCGAACTCAGAAATCCACCTGCCTCTACCTCCCAAGTGCTGGGATTACAGGCGTGTGCCACCACCGCCCAGCTTACTAATAATCTTAACTTTAAAAAACACCCAAGTATTTAAGTACTAATATGGTTTGCATGTGTATGGAGAAGGTATGGAAGACAAACACACAGAGGATTTAAAAACCACTTAATGTTTAAATGTGGTTTGTGTTTAATGTGGTTTGCACATGTGTGGAGAAGGTATCTAAGGCAAACACAGGGAGGATCAGACAAGGCTTGGGGGGGGGAGGAGGACTATGGTTCCTGTACACACCCTTCTTCTCTTCTCCAACCTAAGACTCCACTTCCTCCCATCCACTACACACAGGATTTTTACACTTGAGAGTAAGTTACACGTACCACAGTGCTTTACCTCTAGATGTTTCAGGGAACGTTTCCGAAGTGTGAAGACATCGGATCACATAACCCCAGCACAGCTTCAAGCTCAGGAAACTGAGCTCAGACCAGGTTTGTTTGTGGTCACAAGAGAACTGATCTGGAAATCACTAACAGAGGAGTATATGGAACTCCCAAAGTCACACACATCTGTGGGCTGATCCTGAGGAAAGAGCGTTAAGTCTCACTTCTAGGGCTGGAAAGATGGGGCTCAGTAGTCAAGATTACAAACTGTTATTGCGGAAGATCAAGTTCGGTGCATGGCAGCTCACAGCTGCCTGGCACTCAACTCCAGGACTATGCACCTCTGGCCTTCCCAGGCACCTACACTCACTCACACCTGCATCAAGTCCTGCCCCCTCCACACAGACACTCAGACACACACATACCGGAAAACATGTAAAATAAATTTCAAAAAATTAAAATTGTTTAAAAATACTTAGAAAACACTCTACATTAGGGATTGTTATCTATCCATCCATCCATCCATCCATCTATCTATCTATCTATCTATCTATCTATCTATCTATCTATGTATCATCTATCTAACTCTACCTACCTATCTAGTAAGTTGATACCAACAATCTTTTTTCAGATAAGGAAATCCGGGTTACTTGCCCAACTCACATTGCTACTGAGCTAGAGTTCTGTGGCCTGGCACATTGCCTCCCGGTTTACTCAGGTGTAATAACAACTGATAAGCCCCCCACAACCACCCCACACCCCTCCATGGTTTTTGGAGACAGTATTTCTCTGTCCTGGAACAGGGTTTCTCTGTATAGCCCTGACTGTCCTGGAACTCACTCTGTAGACCAGGCTGGCCTCCAACTTGAATATTTAGGTGCCTCTGACTACCCAGCACACCACCATACCCGGCTGGTGGCGGCCAATTTTAAAGGCAGCCTGCAGTTCTGCTACTTACTAAAGACTAATTCAGCCTGCAGCCTTCTCCCAGCTCCACACCTCATTCCTTCCCTCCTCGTGCTCTCTGGCCCAGGGAATCTCTGATCTGCTTTCCTCAAGCATCATTTGGCCCCAGGCCTTCCACGTCTCCCACAAGGGTGTAGACTTCTGGAGCACAGGAGCCAGGGCATCTAGAGTTGCTCCGATGGGTCCCCAGCTGGCCTGGACCTCCATTTGTAGAGAAGACTCAGAGGTCTGCCTGCCTCTGCCTCAAGAGCACCGGACACAGGCTTTTTGTGTCACAAGCCAGAAGAGTCTGGCTTTCTTAATTACACTCATTGATTTTGGAGGTGTGTACTGAGGTGTGTCATGTACACCTGGAAGTCAGGGGACAGCTTGTAGGAGTTGGCTCAGATCTGTTTACATCTTAGAGATTGTGGAAACCAAGGGCAACCCTTCAAGGGCATCCGTCTACCATGTCCTGCTGGCCTGCAGAGAGCAAAGGGACAAAGACTGAGCAGCCTCTCCCTGGAGAGGAGACACGAAGGGCGGTCCCTCTGCTCTCTCTGAGCAAGTGACAAAAGCTGAGGGCCTGGGGCCGGTGGGGCCGACCCCTTCGGGATTCAAACGACCCTTTCACGGGGGTCCCAGATATCGACATCGCAATCTTTTTAAAGATTTATTTATTATTAGATGTAAGTACACTGTGGCTGTCTACACCAGAAGAGGGCATCAGATCTCATTACGGATGGTTGAGAGTCACCGTGTGGTTGCTGGGATTTGAACTCAGGACCTTCGGAAGAACAGTCAGTGTTCTTAACTGCTGAGCCATCTCACCAGCCCTACATCACAATTCTTAACAGTAGCAAAATTAGTTATGGAGTAACAATGAAATAATTTTATGGTTAGGGGTCACCACAACCCAGAGGGCTGTCTTAAGGCTCACAGCATTAGGAAGGTCGAGAGCTACTGGCTTGGAGTCAAGTACTGAGCTTCACCGTTGCCCGGCATGGGGCTGGCTGCCTGGCCAGGCCCCTATCCTGCTCTACCTCCCCGGCTGTGCGTCTGCAAGTGTGCACCACTCCAGTCAGCTCACTACCGGTTGTGAGGCTAGAACTCAGGTCCTCAGGCTGTATGGCATGCACTTTACTGACCGACCGCACTACCTCCATCTTCCCAGTCTCCAATTGTGGCAGCTTTCAGGGGGGACATGGACTTTAACTGATAAATGAAGATGGCTGGCAGTTAGAAATTAGCGATAAAAATGTACATGCCCTCTCACCTAAGAACGCCACTTCTGGGGAAAAAACAAGTTCAAATATGTTTATTCTGATGCGTATTTGTGTGTGTATACATGTGAATATATATGTGTGTGTATGTGTATATATCTCTCTCTCCCTCCCCCCCCCCTCTCTCTCTCTCTCTCTCTCTCTCTCTCTCTCTCTATATATATATATATATATATATATATATATATATATATATATATACACACACACACATATATATATCTGAAGGTAGAAAGCAGGAAGGCAATTAGAGGCTGGCATAGCAACTTGAGAGAGCTACCCAAGGGAGAATGGTGGTAAGTGTCCTTGAACATTTAGGACAAAATGCCAGACCGGGTGACTGAGGCCACAGACGTTTGTAGGAGCCTCATGTTTGAGATGTATTATCTGCTTCAGTGACAGAGCTAACCTGCTGTCTTCTGTGATGGTGGAAAGGAAAACCCATCTCTGTTTTTCTGATTGTTTTTTGAGACAGGGTCTTGGCCCAGGCTGGCCTTGGGGTTGCTGGTGTGCACCACCATGCTCTCTGCTGTATTGTCCTGATCTTACAATCTCTGAGAAACTCATCTCTTAATATCATATAATGTGATTTGCTGTAGGAAGCACAGGCATCAAGAACATACTGGGAGGGCCAGAGAAAAGGAATATTTAGTGACAAAACTCAGCTCGGGCAAGCCAAGTCCTGGCTGGAGTCCCCGGTGCGGCTAGCACCCTTGAGCTCCCTGAACTGAAGAAGGCGGCAGTGAGCCTTGCTGCTTCTCACCTGCTCTCTTCTCGGTCCCTTCCCTCTTTCCTGTTGGTAGGCACAGCTCGTGCTACTGTGCAGTGGTCTCCCTAGAGTCAGCACAACTCGTTTATAGCCTGTAAGCCCTATAAATGCAATGTACTTGAGGCTGTCCAGAGCTTCCATGGGCCTATCTGACCCTCATGGCCCACTTACCAACTACCTAGGCAGCAGGGGAACCTTAGCAGGAAGCTCTATCTTTTGTCCCAGGCCTGACCCTGCGGGCAGTGCAAGGCTAGAAACAGCTCATGTGCTCGCTACTCGTGGAACCCCTAGGTGAGCTGCCGGGTTGTTCTGCACAGGTCGGAGATGGGACATAGGAGCTGAGGTTAGACAGCAAACACAGGCCTTCCTCCAGCTTCTTGGCTAAGCTATGATCCATCTTCCTCTGCAGCTCACAGAAACCAGCATTTTCTTTACTTACTTTTGCAGGGTCCTCTCAACCCAGGGAACCCGTAGACAATGGAGGGCTCTAGATATTAAAGTCTCCTCCCCTTATCCAGGCAGAGGAGGTGGAATGACGTGACAATCTGTGATAAACAGAAATGTTCTAGGCATGAAGAAGAGTGGAGAGAGCAAGAGGCGGGGCTCAGCTGGCTCTGCTGGCCCAGAGCCTGGGGCAGCACCGCCTCCCTGCTCAGCCAAGGCGTGAGCTGTTGTGCACAGCCCCCTCTCCAGGTGCAGTCAGAGCAAGGAAGACTGCTGCTTTCAACGTCAGTGTGCTACGCTTCGAGAGGAAGTTCAGATTTCTGGTGTTTGGTTTTTCACGCCTAGTCCTTGCACACCCTAGCCCAGTCTTCTTCCATGGGGCTACACACACCCCAACTGTTTAAGATTTTCCTGACCCTGTGCCTGTTTCTACCAATCTCCAGGGTGGGTATTATCGACTCATTTTACAGATGAGGCCTCTAAAGTATGAAATTTACTTAACTAGACTATGGGAAACTGGTTGTAACTGACAAGTACTTGTCTTGTTAAGCATGTGTCTGCATACAGACACACAGATTAAGCAGATATTTGTGTTATTTCCTCTGTTGTCATTTAGTGTAACACAGAGATAACATCAGTGGTTAAGTATTATAAATCAATATAATTATTAAAATAAGAATTCTTCAAAGGGCCGGGCGGTGGTGGCGCACGCCTTTAATCCCAGCACTTGGGAGGCAGAGGCAGGTGGATTTCTGAGTTCGAGGCCAGCCTGGTCTACAGAGTGAGTTCCAGGACAGCCAGGGCAACACAGAGAAACCCTGTCTCGAAAAACCAAAAAAAAAAAAAAAAAAAAAAAAAAAGAATTCTTCAAAGGACTTTGCCATCCATTCTAAAATATGTGATTTTGTAGCTGTATGTGGAACATATCATCTTAGGCAGAATTATGACCTGATTGTTGTTTTCATTTGTAAATTAAGCACGATGTAAGGAGACGTGACTGTGTGTCAAATAAGGAGAAATGGACCTGTGTCACTAACACTGTCATCTGACTACACCTGGAAGCAATCCCTGGCTGCTCCTGGGGTAAACCTGACTATCCTGCTGCTGTGACCAGGATTAAATATAATTCTTCAGGATGCCAATGTGGCTCCTCTAGGGCTCCAGCACCGGGTAGGGACTACAAAACCGTCCAGCCTTCTGAACTGAACACCTACTAGATTCTTACTTTTCTAAACATCATCAGATAACCATCACATCCTGTAAGCCAGTCTAATAAACCCTCCCTGTGTGTGTGTGTGTGTGTGTGTGTGTATAAAATAGTAATTGACAAATGTTTCTGTCATATGTGTATATTCCTGTATCAGTTCTGTTCCTATTGATAACCTTATACAGACTGACAGTAGGCAGCAATGTGAGGTAATGCTAGAACTATCTGTGACTGTCAGAGATACCTACCTAAACAGGCCTGACTGTAACCACCATGTGTATGCCAGAACTTATACACATAAAAAAAAAAAATCCATCTCTAAAAAGATGTAAACTTAGAAAGATAAGGCTACACTGTATAAAAGAGAAAGGAGAAACCCTTAAACAGATGTGGAATAAATTAAAGCAACCCCAGCCTTCCTCAGCATCAGGAAGCTGGAGATCGTCCCCTCCAGCCACTGTTTGTCACACCGTCTGTGATATTCACCTAAGACAGTTGGAGGCTGATTTCCAGGTTTGGGAAGGCTTTCTCAGTTTTACTTCATGGGTGTACAGTGCTTTGAATGAGTGGCCACCTAGGCTCATATATTTGAAACAGTTGGGGAAGGATTAGAAGGCGTGGGCTTGTTGGAGGAGGCGTGGCACTATTGGCAGGCTTTGAGAGGTCAAAAGCCCACGGCATGACATTAGTGCTCTCCCTGCTCCATGCATGTCTCCTGGTGAGAACTAAGCTCCTGTTCCAGTGCCACGCCTGCCCGCCTGCCCGCTGCTACGCTCCTTACCATAATGGCCACGGACTCTAAACCCTGGAAACTGTAAACCCCAAATAAACGCCTCTGTAAATTGCCTAGGTCACTGTGTCTTATGAGAGCGACAGAAAAGTAACTAAGACGGGGTTATGACCCGCTATCAACAGAAGCCTGTGGAAGGCGGAAAGCGCTGGGAGGAAGGAAGAAAAGATGAAGCCACGCCTTCTAGATGGCGGCTGCTCTAACTGCACACGGGAACAGGCTTGACTATTGTTCCAGGAGACAGAGCGACATTCCCAGCAATACAGGAATTCGAGCTGCAGGGAGGGTTTATGAATAGAGGATCTAAGCGGTGTGGCACAGGGAAGTTTTAAACATGCATGCCAGTGTTATAAAGCATTCAGCTCTTTCTGGATTCTCAAACCAACTCAGAATCCAGAAAGCAAGAAAGGAACCAGTGTTCCTAATTAAAGACAAACTGAGGGCAAAAGGCTGGGCTGCAGCCCACTGGGAGGTGCTGCAGGTAAGGATTTTATTGGAGAATATCTGATGCTTTTGGAATGCACTGAAGATACCTGTCGTCCACCTCCAGCATGTGCAGCACAGGAAGCAGCTTCAGGAGGGGGACAGGGCATCCGGGTCCGCCTGCACATTCGCAGCTGCACTCCTGTGGTGCACTGGTTCTGAGCACGAGCGGGCCTGGGAAGGCATCTAATTACCAAGCTCAGTTGTTCCTCTCAAGCTAGTTTCCAGGCCATGCTGAGAGTAAACTCCTTGTACCAGGTCAGTGTCCCTGCAAGGAGATGCTGACAGGGAGATCAGGTAAAGCAGCGTGGAGACAGACACAGACAGACATTGAGTGTATTCTTCTTGACCCGGACAAGAGACAAAAGGACTTCAGTGCCCCACGAGTCCTCTGGGGCTCAATGACAGCACAGCAGAGGCTGAGAACAGGGTTGGAATCATTCCTGATACCGCGTAACCTCTCGTCCCAGGACAGCGAGGGCACTGGCAATCTTTAACACCTTTCACACTTCCTGAGCTCTAACGCAGGACGAGCAGGCCCATTCTCAGCTGCTTCAGCTTAGAAGCTCTTTTGTGCTCACTCAGTGTACGGAAAGAGACTGGCAGAGTCACTTGGCTCTGGTGTACAGTGGAGTCCAAGATACTGCTGCAAGGCCACTCGGGGCCTGCTGGCTGGATTCTGGACGGAAGCACCGCCTACTTGCACCACTGGCTTCACTCACCCAGCTGGACCATGTGGAGGCTGTTACCCACAGGAGACCAGGGCCCACTTCGAGGTTAAGGGCCTGCACGACTTGAGGCCTTCTGGGGCCCACTCTTGACAGCATGTTTGCTGGGAAGAACAGAGTTCACCTCAGCGTCGGAGCCTCAGGAAGAATGCATGTTTACACTCTGTACTCTCCAGTGGGTAATACTTATCATAGAAATCCAAAACGTACTCCTCAGTCTTGAAGCCGAACTTCTGGTACAGCAGCATGGCGGGGTTGCTGGCCGAGACGTGAAGAGTCACATCCTTGCCCATGCACGTCTGCCGAAGAGTGGAAGGACACAAGGTGAAGCCACAGGGCCAGAGGGAGAGGAAGCAAATGAAACATTCGTCAGAAGGAAGCAAGTGGGGTGGCGGACTGGGGCTGAGGAATAGCAGTACCTAGCACCAGCTTGAAATCCAGGAGCACTCCGCACTGAGCCGAGTCCCCAAGTCTAAAGGATGCACGTGCTCTGCGGGGTGGTTTCTACCCAGAAGCAAAAGGCCACTAGGAGACTTTACTATATTACATTTATTTATTTATACTATTTATTTTATTTTACTATATGCATGAGTGAATGTCCATCTACCACATGTGTGCAGGAGGCTTTGGAGGTCAGAAGGTGTTCGAGCCCCTGGAACTGGAGTCAGATGGCTGTGAGCCACCATGTTGGTGCTGGAACCAAACCTGGGTCTTCAGCACTCCTAACAGCCAGGTCATCTCTCCAGAGCTGTTTTATCATTCCAATGGCATTTCGCTTACTTATTGTGAATCTGGGCAATGTGTGTGTGGGCTCGCGTGCTGCACAGCTGGAGGCAGGAGGACTACTGGAAGTCAGCTTTTCACCCCTGCCATACTCTCTAGGGACTAAACTCGCCATCAGGTTCAGTGGAAGTGCTCTTTCTCACTCAGTCATTTCTCCAGCCTCGATATTACTATAGTTGTAGATCAATTAAGTTTAAATATCAGACATATCAGTACCAACAACCTTGAAGAACTGGAGAATGAGAATTTCTATTTTCCATATTGATGACAGCTACGCCATCTCCAAAGACTGTAATAATTCCTTCCCTAGAAATGCTAGAAAACAATCAAAGTTATACACATAACTTCAAAGTACTAAATTTTTAATTATAAAGCCTAAATATCTTGTACCTCTAAGTCCTTAGGTCCCTTTATATCTGACAGAATTAACTTCCCAGAATTGAGACTTCTATATTTACAGAGAAAGGGCAGAGATGTTCCTGTGACCATAAAGGCATGTTTTTAGATTTTGTAATTAGCCACGCAGGTATGAACTTGTTTATGAGGAGGGAACCAAATTGCTGCAGCTGACAGTTCTTAAAATTGATGATTCTGGCTGTCAGGTACATAGAAGATGACAATGGACGTTTCCTTCTTTATTTGTTTTTCATTGTGATGCCTAACACATCTGAGAGAGAGCACAGTTACTGTGCTAAGGACAGCGACATGGTGTGAGCACACAGGACTCTATGGGTGACGGCAGTGGCTTTAGATAGTCAATACAGACATCTAACCACGGCCATGACCAGTACTCAGACTGAGCCCACAGTGGCTTTAGATAGTCAATACAGACACCTAACCACGGCCACGACCAGTACTCAGACTGAGTCCGCAGTGGCTTTAGATAGTCAATACAGACACCTAACCACGGCCACGACCAGTACTCAGACTGAGCCCACAGTGGCTTTAGATAGTCAATACAGACATCTAACCACGGCCACGACCAGTACTCAGACTGAGCCCACAGTGGCTTTAGATAGTCAATACAGACATCTAACCATGGCCACGACCAGTACTCAGACTGAGCCCACAGTGGCTTTAGATAGTCAGTATAGACATCTAACCACGGTCATGACCAGTACTCAGACTGAGCCCACAGTGGCTTTAGATAGTCAGTACAGACATCTAACCATGGCCACGACCAGTACTCAGACTGAGCCCACAGTGGCTTTAGATAGTCAATACAGACATCTAACCATGGCCACGACCAGTACTCAGACTGAGCCCACAGTGGTTTTAGATAGTCAGTACAGACATCTAACCATGGCCATGACCAGTACTCAGACTGAGCCCACAGTGGGCCCTTGGGCTTATGGTTTCTTTGGGTACAAAGTGCCCACATGTAAAGATGAACAGAGCAAAGAGTCACCGAGGTGCAGCCTCCATGCCAGGCCTCACACTAGCACCAAGGATGCCTCTGAGGTATCACCCACCCTTTCCAGCCCCTGCTGCTAACAAAAGAGCCAGAGTCCTGCAGAGCACTCTGCGAGAGAAAGATGGCCTTACTGGAGGAAGTGTGTCACTGAAGGTGGACTTTGAAGTTTCAAACTTGCAAGCCAAGCCCAGTGGTTCTCTACTCCTGCCACATACATCACATCCGGATGTAGAATCTCAGCTACCATGACTGCCTGTGTGCCACCATGCTCTCTGCTATGAGGATAATGGACCAAACCTCTCAAACTGTAAGCAAGTCCCAGTTAAATACTTTCTTTTTATATGAGTTGCCATGGTCATTGTGTCTTCACAGCAACAGAACACTAAGACACGCCAGGCAGTGGTGGCGCACGCCTGTAATCCCAGCACTTAGGAGGCAGAGGCAGGCAGATTTCTGAGTTTGAGGCCAGCCTGGTCTACAGAGTGAGTTCTAGGACAGCCAGGGCTACACAGAGAAACCCTGTCTCGAAAAAAAAAAAAAAAAACCACTAAGACCCAGTAAGTCCCATGCCAACCAGAGCTGCATGTCAACATCCTGCCTAAAGAACAAACCAATCTTCTGCTTACAGAAAAAAAAACAAAAAAACAAAAAAACAAAAAAAACCCTATCCATTCATTCATTCATAATGTACTACTTATTGATTCAATTGTGATAAAATGTTTATAAACAGTATATGCCCATTCCCTAATGTCACGAGACTCACTCTAAGAGCAAAACAGTATTCGCATAGGCAGGGCCTATGCGTTACAGCCTCACATGTGATTTCTGTGGCTTCTCTTATGGTTCATGCTTGCATAGGGGCTTCTCTGAAGCCAAGAATAAAATCTTTTTTTTGTTTTTTTGTTTTTTTGTTTTTTGGTTTTTTTCGAGACAGGGTTTCTCTGTGTAGTTCCGGCTATCCTGGTACTCACTCTGTAGACCAGGCTGGCCTCGAACTCAGAAATCCGCCTGCCTCTGCCTCCCAAGTGCTGGGATTAAAGGCGTGCGCCACCACCGCCCGACCAAAAATAAAATCTTATTTTAGGGGCTGGAGGGCTTATCCATGTGCTTCCACAGTGTCATGACTGGGGAGAACGGCCTCCTTTTGCCTGGCCTATGCTGGACAAGCCAGCTCAGCCTCCTCCTCCTCCTATTTCCCAGCGAAACCCTTGCAGCGTCATCACTAAGTTAGGGTGAAAACATGAGCAGAGAGAACTTGCCTGGATCAGATGATAGATCATGAACGTGGCAATCCCCGCTCTCCTCCACTCAGGGTGAACAAGCAGAAAAGAGATGTAAGCTTCGTTGTACTTCACATCGGGCACCATGAAGCCAAAGGCAACAATGACTTTTTTATAAAGGACTACAACACTGAAGTCTGGATACTGCAGACACTCAGACAGGTCGATGCCTAAAGAAAAGCAGCAGCCAGACACTCAGACCAGGGGCCTTTTGGAACTAATGAACAGCAAGCTGTGCAGCCTGTATTTATTGTTACACCTGCATGCTAAAAAAAATTCCCCAAATTGGAGGCAAAGCCATTTCCATAGATACCACACATTCAGATCAGAAAAATGCATTTTAGAAAATATCAAAATTAGCATAGTCTTTTCTAAGTACATATGTTAAAAGCGGAGACAGGACAGGCTGGGTAGTAGAGCACTCCAGGTTCAGAATGGACGCACCTGCTTTGACTCAGCCTGTGTACCATGTGTGACGGGGCACATTTGAAAATGTCTCATTTCTGGCAATGTTAACACAAGGCACAGCCTGCGGCCTGACAGAACAGGAGTAAGGGTCCCTGAGCGCGCCTATAAGCTGTGTGGCGTGTGTGTGTGTGTGTGTGTGTGTGTGTGTGTGTGTGTCCCTGAGCTCGTCTATAAGCCGTGTGTGTGTGTGTGTGTGTGTGTGTGTGTGTGTGTGTGTGTAGGCCAAGGACAACTGTGGGGAATCTGTCCTCTCCTCCACTGCAGAATCTGGGGACAGACTTCAGGAAGCAAGTTCGCATGGGAACACTTCTAACTACTGTACCACCTCATGAGCCTGCTGTATAATTTTCTTTATCCCACTTACACACCACTGACAAGCTTTCCATGAAAGCTTTCACAATAAAATAAAAATTATAATGTGTGGCTAATAGCCAACATTAGGACAGATGTGCCGCGGAGGTTCCAGAGCAGGCCCACAGAGAGTATGCTCGTGGTTAGCAGTAGAATTGCTAACTGATGGCCTGGGTCTTGGCTGATGAAATGACAAATAATCCTGGCTTGCCCTGGCTTCTCAAGTCAGGGGGCATTTGGCTTCTTAAAAGTACCTTTTGGGTATCCTCACCCTCTCTAATAGCTAAACAACAAAACTTAAAGAACTATTAGGCCAAAACCAAAAGTGTCCACATGCTGGCTATGAGTCTGTGTCTTGGAGAGACATTACCTGGTATCTAAACATAGGCAGAATCAAAACAGGATGAGTCTTTGATTCTGGAAGCAGAGACAAACATGGAGAAAAACAAACAAAAACACTGTTGATTCCTTTAACTGCTGCCTTCTGGAACGGAGGAATGCGAGAGGCATTTCTGCTTTACCGTGTCTATGTTAGTAAAGAGACTAAATGAAGTCAAGAGGAAAGAGCTTAGGGTCACATGGCAGGCACTATTTAAAAACATATCCCGGTAAAATAAAATATATACAGAAGAATCAATCTGCCTGATTTGGAAGTAGAAACATACCAGGCCAGAAAAACTCCTGACACATGGAGTTGATCGTTGGGATGTGATTTGGTCGAACATAGCAGTAATCGAGGGGTGCATCAGGCTCAGGTGTCCAGTGAGGGTCACTCCTGTGCAGGTGGGACCGAATCTGTGACAGGAGCTGTAGTTTGGGTGGCTTTGTCTCATAATCACGCCTCCAGCATCACCGAAAATAAACAAATTAACATCAAGAAACACACTCATTACTATAGCTCATTACCACACAGCTAACTGCTTGGAAATCATACTGAGGCATGCTTCTTTACGTGCTAACTAGCATGCAGCTTATGAATTCACTCAGAACATGGACTAAGCCAGACCCCTCTGGCACCCACCGGGGACTGCATAAGGTAAAGTGAGAAGCAGAAACAGCACTTCGATATGTTCAGAAGGGCCTGACACAGGGATGTTCCTCTAGCCTGATCAGAGGCCAACAGAGGGACTGTCCAACTCTGCTGGCAGCAGCAGATCATGAAGAGAAAAGGCTGCAGGGGTTCTCCAAATGACCTCCCTACAGGTCTGCCCAGAAACCCAGCTAGGTAAGGTGGGTCAGGCTGATGGAGGAGCTCAGCTCGCACTCGCTGCTTGAACAACAGTCACTTAGAAACTGTCCAGGAAGAGAATGGGGCTGCGGCGATGGCCGGGTAGGTAGAGCTTGGCATGCAAGCATGACGGCCTGAGCCATGTCAAAGCCATGAACAAGCAGGGCACAAAAAGCAGGGGGGCAGACACGCCACCAGTCCGGGCTAACACGGGGAACTCCAGGTTGACTGAAAGACTCTTAAATCAAAAAATAAAGTGCAATTCAGGTGTGGTGGCAGATGCCTTTAATCACAGCACTCATGGGGCAGAGAGGCAGGCAGAATTCTGTGAGTTCAAGACCATCCGGATCTACACACTGAGATCTAGGCCAGCCAGTGTTACACAGTGAGACCCCCATCTCAAAATTAATTAAATTTAATAAAAGAGGTTCTGAGTAATAATGCAATATATACAAAGTCACCACAGTTTTCCACAACTGAGTGCACCTACACACACACACACACACACACACACACACACACACACAGAGAGAGAGAGAGAGAGAGAGAGAGAGAGAGAGAATACCAAAGAGAAAAAAGTCAGAAAACAAAAGCTGTCCCAGTGTTCAATTCAGATATTGGCTCAACTGAGACTACTTCCTTTTTTTGCTGTTTAGCTCACAGACTATTAAATATATTAAATAATTGTGGAATTTAGACTAAAACAATGATTAAGACAGTGAACAAGACCCAGGTGTGGTGGCACATCTTTTTAATCCCAGTTTTAGGGAGGCAGAGGAAGGCAGATTTCTGTGCATTCAAGGCCAGCCATGTCTACACAGTGAGTTTCAGAACAGCCAGGGCTGTGTAGAGAGATTCTGGAGCAGAACCTTATGGCCCAGAGAGGCAAGTAGCAAGGGATCTATCTCATAGCTTGGGAATAGAGTAGAGTAGTATAGTGGTAAATCTGCCCAATCTAGACATGCAACTTATAAATACTGTAACTGAAGAACCAAAAAACCAAAAATATAACAATATCAATAATAACAATATCATCATCATCAACAACAACAATAATAATAATACCCTGCCGTCCTTGCCTGAGCCTGCTCCATGTCAGGCTCCATTCACCCTTAAGGCTGGGCACAGAAACCACCAACACCCTCCCTCCTGACACCCTTGGCATCATGGTTACCTGATATAAGGTTTCAAGATCCGAGAAGTATAAGGGCTGATAATACTTTGGTCCACAGCCAGATCTTCTGATCCTACCAAACGATACAAAAATCTGGTGGTCTGGTGCCGGAATCCTTTCCTGGCTGGTAAGGCAGTCTGTGAGAAGAAAATGATTTATATAAAAATAAAAAAAAAAACTATCCAAGAATGGTTGTCTTCTACATCTAATGATCTTTCTGAGTGTTAGGAGTAGGTCTTTTTGGACTAATTGGAAAGGTAAAGTTTTGACATATACTTCACAGGTCTGGATTAAAAAAAAAGAAGAAGAAACTAACATAGGTGGGCTATTTACTATTTATTATGCAGCCTTATGCTGTTATGTTGCTATGTTATGATGGTTAAGAACCACCAGGAAAGAATCCCCCTTTCTGACTGTGTCCTCTTTACACCAAGTAAATATGGCAAACACGGGAGTGATATTGATTTCTAGTCCTAAAACTTGTCACCACAGGAAGGAGGCACCACCCACCACAGACTAGGCATAGGTGTGGCCTTAGTTGGGCAGGAATTGGGACAGAGCTCGTAGGTTTCACATGCTGGCTTTGGACGCCCCAGACCTGTACTGGCCACACTGGTGGTGTGCTGTGTTCCGCTGAGGGCTGCTCACTTGAGGCCCTAGGTCATGTAGCAACAGAACACGGCAATTAGGGCTGGAACAGCAAAGAACTCCAACAAAGATGAAAAGGCCTTTACCACAAAGGTGCCAAGGGGAAGCTTAGAAACTAAGGAGTCGTTTAGAGTCAGTTTACTCTTAGCCTAGTAAATAACTTGCTGAAAGAGCAAGGTTTCTCCCTTTGTAATTCGCCTTCAGACTTCTCTAGCCTGGACACCAAACTCCTCAAAAGTCAACTCTGACATTCTTCCAAGGCGTCAAGTGAATTTCAAAGCAGTCTTCCAAGCTGTGGCATGCAGCTTCCAAACACGGCCACTAGCTACACCCCCTACACTTGCAGGTATAATGGCTGTAAAGAACTTTGACCAGTCAGAGTGGCCGAAGCAACGCCTGGAGCTTCAATCCCACGTCTTCCACTACATGCACTATACACAATGTACATATGGCTTCCAGGTGGCTCCAACTAGGCCAGTGGGTGACCACAGGAGCCAGGACATAGACAGGACCCCAGTGACTCACACAGTAAAAGAACCACTCTGCTGAGGCCAGGCAGAGGAAATAGTTAGTACTTCTTATGTCAAGTCACCAAGTTTGGAGGGGGGGGCTTTCCATGCCATGCCAGATCATGTGTAGACCCATCAGCCCACAAAACAATTTCTCCCCCTTAACAGTCTCACGTGAGCCCTGTAGAATTTCACGGATGTTGCAAAGTTCCCCTTACCTCTGCAACTTCTACTCTTCTTCAAAACACATTGCACCCAGCCTGGACCACCACCACTGCCTCCTGTTGGCCCCCTCTTGCCCCACACCATCCAGTCTCCACACAGAGGCCACATACTTCTTTTACAAATAAACTAACCGGGCACAGTGGAACACACCTTTAATCCCAGCACTTAGGAAGCAGAGACAGGCAGATCTCTGTGAGTTCAAGGCCAGCTTGGTCTACAGAGATCTAGGCCAGTCAGGGCTATACAATAAGACCCCATTTAAAAAGCAAGCATTAGCAGGGCGGTGGTTGCGCACGCCTTTAATCCCAGCACTTGGGAGGCAGAGGCAGGTGGATTTCTGAGTTTGAGGCCAGCCTGGTCTACAGAGTGAGTTCCAGGACAGCCAGGGCTACACAGAGAAACCCTTCTCAAAAAAAACCAAAAAAAAAAAAAAAAAAAAAAAAAAAGAAAGAAAGAAAAAAAGAAGAAGCAACCAATTTACAGAGACACAAGTAGGAAACACAAGAAATTCAACCTAATCTGTAATCAAAAGATGTAAATATGAGATAAGATTACAGTCCGAAGCCATCGGATTGGCTATGACAGGTGAGGGTCACCGCTGCTGCTGGGGCAGCCCAGCAGGTCCCAGTGGAATGAATGGGAGCACTGGTAGAGCTCACCCTGTGAGTAGTGCTGGCCTCATACTTCTTCGTGAAAAGGCCCAAGTACATAGATGCTTACACACCCACAGCTCCAACTCAACAGGGTCTAGGCTAACAGTCCTCAACAAATCTGTCAAACAAAACTGTGAAACAGACCACATATAGACACCATCAAGGGAGAGGCAAGAAACGGCTACGTCTAGAACACCAAGTAAGAAAGAAAATCAGACCCACGAAGGGGCATCAAATGATGCGCGATTCTGGAAGAGGAGCACAGCAAGTTTTGCTCGCTTTCTTCTCCCCAAATTGCTCACGGTAACAAATGTCACAGTAACAGTGTCTATTGCCTGGTGCTGCTGGCCCTCGCCTAGCCCACATCACCTGGTACCGGTCAAGGATCCTGAAGTCCTGGCAGGTGGTCCGGTATGTAGCTTGGCCAGCTGGAAGCCGGGAGGCTCCTCCATCTTTGGCTCCATAAATCCCATCGACTAAGAGAAGCGCGGCATTCACAACCTCGTCCAGGTCAAACAGTGGTAAACCCCGGTCCCTTTTTGCTTGCCGGACGATGAGCTTCCGTTTCAGCCTCCTGGCTTCTGGAGTCATGGCCACGGCGCCAGGGCACGCCTCCAGCCTCTTGAGCAGCAGCTTCTCCTCATAGATGCTCACGGGTGTGTACCTGGGCCCCTTGGGCTTCGTGTCCTTTTCCAGGGGTGGCTTCCTCTTTTCCCGAGCTCTAGTGTGCAAAGAAGTGTTTGAATCTGTGTCTTCACTATCTCCATCCATCCTGTCTGGCTTCTCCTCCTCGCTGTCCACTTCCTGCTTTATCTGTTCCGGGGCTCGGACCTTCTTTCTGCTCCCGAGCAGCCCAGAGGCTGCCCCGGCCAGGGGTGGGATGTACTCCATCCCTGGATCTATAACTCCGTCTCCCTCCAGCTCATCGTCATCTGTGTGGAGCACAAAGGACTGGAGTCAGGACACAGGAGAGAAGGGGGGCAGAGCAGAGACTCACACCGAGGGGAAAACACAGCAAGTCTTACCATGAAATAGGGCTTGGGGTGGCATCACATCTGGGATGAGGTCTGCTTCAGAAAGCAAGCTAGGCGTGGCCGAGTGTGAGGCTGGTGTCCCCGGAGCAGAGAAATCCAGAGAGGGAGAAGGAGACGGGCTGGTGAGGGGAGTGCGGTCCGAGGAGCTGAGGGATGAAAAGTCAATCACTTCTCCTTTCTCCAAAATCATGTCTGGCCTCCGGCCTCGGCTCATGAACTTGACTGGCGTAGAAGAGGTGCTTCTGTCAGGAAGGCCGGCCGCTTCTTTCTGAGCTCTTCTGATGTCTTTAGCTTCCTGTGTTCGAGACCGCTTCTCTTTCAATTCCATGGCAGATTCCACAGGATTCCGGCTGGCCCGTTTTCTGAGTCCCTCGACAGTAATGATGGGATCCAGCGTTGGCTTTGAAGCTGCCAGGAAAGAATAAGTATCTAATTTCTATGTCAACTGTTCTTTTACAAGTACGTTTTATTTTTATGCATATATGTGTGTGGTTTTGGGCATCTACAGACAGGTGAGAGAAGGCACCTGAAGTGTAAACTTAAGGGTTCTTTGGAAAGTTGCTGGGGCAAACAGGTGAAGAAACATTTAGCTGAAGTGGACACAGGTGAGAGGCTAAGGCCGACTCAGGAAGGAATGAGCTACTAGCCTCCGAAAGGAGCTGCCGACTTCCACACAGCACAGACAGGAGAGAGAACCTTTCTCCAAAGAGCTCCAAAGAACCTTCCTAATCAGGTCCACTCCCCTGTATCCTTTCTTCCCCACAACCTCTGGTGGGCGGTGGGCTACGAGGGAGGGTAAAGTGTTTAAGAACCATCATTAAAAATAGGTGTTGAAAAAATTAAAGTTACAGGCACATGTTTTCTGGAGCTGGGCCCAGGTGGTCATGAGCCACCTTGAGGAGGGCCCTGAGACGGACTTGGGCCTTCTGCACAAGCCTCGAGCACTCCTAATGGCAAACCACATTTCCAGCCCCTTAACTCTTTTTTTTAACTATTTCTTCCATAACGTGCTTTTGGTATCATGTTCAATACACAGAACTGTTCAACAAATGGCCCACCAAAAACCTTGCCTATCTTTCAGAAAGTTTTAGCTGGGTGTGATGGTGCACACCTATCACTCCAGTAGTAGGAGGCTGAGAATCTCAAGCTCAAAGCCAGCTAGAGGTAAACAGTGAGTTAATGCCCGCCCAGAATGGCAAGCCCTTTCTTAAACAAAAGCTGCAGTGCAAATTTAAACAGGTTAGCACTGTCGATTCTTTCATGTCCTGGAACTGGTAAAATTTCATGATGATTACAAGAATATGATGTGCCTTCCTGACTTTTTTCGAGACAGGGTTTCTCTGTATAGCCCTGGCTGTCCTGGAACTCACTCTGTAGACCAGGCTGGCCTCGAACTCAGAAATCCGCCTGCCTCTGCCTCCCAAGTGCTGGGATTAAAGGCGTGCGCCACCACGCCCGGCCCTGACTTATTTTTTTGATAGAAAATAAATTTTACTGGCAAGCCGGGTGTGGTGGTGCACGCCTTTAATCCCAGCACTTGGGAGGCAGAGGCAGGCGAATTTCTGAGTTCGAGGCCAGCCTGGTCTACAGAGTGAGTTCCAGGACAGCCAGGACTACACAGAGAAACCCTGTCTTGAAAAACCAAAAAAAAAAATAAAAAAAAAAAAAAAAAAAAAATAAAAAAAAATTACTGGCATAGTGGAGGGCAATTCGGCATTGCCACTAACATTTTTTTAAAGATTTATTTATTTATTTATTTATTATATGAAAATACACTGTAGCTGTCTTCAGACACCCCAGAAGAGGGCATCAGATCTCATTACAGATGGTTGTAAACCACCATGTGGTTGCTGGGATTTGAACTCAGGACCTTCAGAAGAGCAGTCAGTGCTCTTAACCACTGAGCCATCTCTCCAGTCCCGCCTCTAACATTTTTATACTCTTTGATCTAGCAATACTATTTTCAGTAATTTATCATAATTTGTACATATGCAAAAATTTGAACTGTAGCACTGTGTAAAGTGACAATAACAGCAAAAGCTGAGTAGAGTGGTTCATGCCTATAACCCTAGACCTCAGAGGGTAACGGCTCATGCCATTAACCAGAGGACTCAGAGGGTAACGGCTCATGCCTATAACCCTAGGCCTCAGAGGGTAAGGGCTCATGCCTATAACCCTAGACCTCAGAGGGTAAGGGCTCATGCCTATAACCCTAGACCTCAGAGGGTAACGGCTCATGCCTATAACCCTAGACCTCAGAGGGTAACGGCTCATGCCTATAACCCTAGACCTCAGAGGGTAACGGCTCATGCCTATAACCCTAGACCTCAGAGGGTAAGGGCTCATGCCTATAACCCTAGACCTCAGAGGGTAAGGGCTCATGCCTATAACCCTAGACCTCAGAGGGTAACGGCTCATGCCTATAACCCTAGACCTCAGAGGGTAACGGCTCATGCCATTAACCAGAGGACTCAGAGGGTAACAGCTCATGCCTATAACCCGAGTACCCAGAGGGTAAAGGCAAGAGGATCAGAACTCACAGCCAGCCTAGGCTACATGACACTGCCTCAGAACTTGGGACTCCAGTTTCCTACCTAGCAGCAAAATCTGCCTCAAACAGCCCAGGCATCTGCAAAGGCTGACCACCTGAACTCCAGCCTGGGATCCACATGGAAGGAAACAGACTCCCATAAACTGCCCTCTGACCTTCACAGAAGTACATGCGTCCTTTCCTTCCCACATACACCATACACAAATTTATTTTTAAAATAATTAAAAACTAAAAGCTCAGGTGCTGGAGAGATGGCTCAGCAGTTAAGTACACTAGAACAGCCGGGCGCTGGTGGCACACGCCTGTAATCCCAGCACTCTGGGAGGCAGAGGCAGGTGGATTTCTGAGTTTGAGGCCAGCCTGGTCTGCAGAGTGAGTTCCAGGGCAGCCAGGGCTATACAGAGAAACCCTGTCTCGAAAAAAAAAATACAAAACAAAACAAAACAAAAACAAAAACAAAAACAAAAAAACACTAGAACACGGACTGCTCTTCCAGAGGGCCTGAATTCAATTCCCAGCACCCACATGGTAGCCTCATGACCATCTGCAATGGGATCCGATGCCCTCTTCTGGTGAGTCTAAAGACAGCAACAGTGTACTCACATACATAAAATAAAGAAATAAATGTTTAAAACCAAACAAAACTAAAAGCTTAGGCATGGTGGCACAACTAATCCCAGAACTCCAGAGGTAGAGGCAAGAGGAGCAGGAGCTCAATGCCAGGCTCAGCTCCCTGAAACCCTGCCTCAGACCGACCGACCACTCAATAACAGCAACAATTAACAGAGGAAGAAACGATCAAGATTCCCACACAGGCGGGCTGGCTAGTTTTTTGTCAACTTGATAAGCTAGAATACCGGAGAGGAGGGCCTCAATAAGATCAGGCTACAGGAGAGTCTGAAGGACACTTTCTTCCTTCCCTCCTTCCTTTCTCCTTCCTTCCTTTCTTTCTTTCTTTTTTTTTTTTAAATGAGACAGGGTTTCTCTGTGTAGACCTGGCTGTCCTGGAACTCACTCTGTAGACCAGGCTGGCCTCTGAACTCAGAAATCTGCCTGCCTCTGCCTCTGCCTGCCAAGTGCTGGGATTACAGGCATGCGCCACCACTGTCCAGCTATAGGACACTTTCTTAAAGTCCATCGTGGCTGGGGCCACCCCTGGACAGATGGTCCTGGGTTCTTTAAGAAAGCAGGCTGAGCAAGCCATGAGAACAAGCCAGAAAGCATCAGCTCTGCCTTACTTGAGCTGCTGCCTGACTTCCTTTGCTAGTGAGCGGCGCTGTGAAAGCATAAGCCAAATAAAGCTTTTCTTCCCCAGGCTGTCTCTGGCCAAGGTGTCCCGGCACAGCAATTGTAACCCAAACTAAGACAACAGGGGAGCGTTTCGATGTCATCATAAAATGGACATGTACTGCAGTCAATGAAGCAAACAAACAACCCAAAAACCAGGGTAGATCACATGCCCTGCAACTGAAAGATGCCCAAGGCATAGCAGGGGAAATGTTTATTTTAATGTGTAATAGGGTAGTTCTGGTTTTTACTCACTTTGTTTTGAGACAGTCGTGCTGTAGCTTAGATTGGTCTAGAACTCATAATCATTATACCTCAAGCTTCCCTAGTGCTGGCTTATGTGTGCCAATATACCTAGTTATGCTCTGTGTGTGTGTGTGTGTGTGTGTGTGTGTTGGATCTCACTGGATAGCCCTGGCTGCCTAGACCTCACTATGTAGAACAGGCTGGCCAGAACTCACAGAGATCTACCTGCCTCTACCTCCAGAGTACCGAGATTAAAGGCAGGCTTTCAAAAGTTGTATAGCTGGATGGTGGTGACCCATGCCTTTAATCTCAGCATTTAGGTGGCAGAGGCAGGCAGATTTCTGTGAGATGAGGCCAGCCTGGTCTACAGAGCTAGATTCAGGACACCCAGGGCTACACAAAGAAACCATGTCTCGAAAACCAAAGTTTTTTAGATTAAAAAAAAAAATCAACATGTGATAAGGACTTAAAATGCTATGTAAACATAAAATGGCATCATAGTGATCCTATAAAAAGAAAGAACATACCAGAGACACATACTGAAATATTTAAGGATAAAATATTACAAAACACGTCAAAGACGCAGATGAGTGGAGGGTGGGGAGACAGGAGCGGCTGAGGCAGCCCGGGAATGGCCGTGAGGGAGGCGACACGCACCCTGCTCTCTGCTCCTTCAGATGGCCTTACATTTCTACCAGAAAAAGCTTAAAGGAATTCAGACTGAAAACAACCTTCTGTTTCATGTTTTGGTTTTATGCCTGTAATCCCAACACTTGGGAGGCAGAGGCAGGAGGATGGTTCAAAGCTAAGGCCAGGCCGGGCGGTGGTGGTGCACGCCTGTAATCCCAGCGCTTGGGAGGCAGAGGCAGGTGGATTTCTGAGTTTGAGGCCAGCCTGTTCTACAGAGTGAGTTCCAGGACAGCCAGGGCTACACAGAGAAACCCTGTCTCGAAAAACCAAAAAAAAAAAAAAAAAAAGCTAAGGCCAGCTTGTGCTACAAACAAGTGAGTTTCAGGGCAGTTTGACTAGAGGCCATATGAAGACAGGCAGACAGAACAGAGGGGTGGGGAGAGTCACCAAAGGAGATGATAAAGCTAGTGCGGAAGTGATCAATGTTCTCTCTAGTATTCGCATGCCGGAGGGCTCCCCAGCTCCAGAGGCATCGAATGGCAGCCCAGGCTGGGCCTCTCACAATTTACCTTTCACTTTCAAAGTGGAGGCAGCCAGCTTCTCGCCCTCCGGTCTCATGGTTGGGGGTCTGTTGTGAACAAGTTTCCACCATCCAGGCTCTCCAAACTCCTGAGCACCTGACCGGAAATAAACAGGACTTCCCACGCTGAGGCAGCCGGCTACCGTGCTCCACCAGGTTGAAGTCTTTTTCCTAAAGCACAGAGAATTTCAAAGCTATTGACACTTCAATTTGATCACAGCACACAAAGTACATTCAACATAAACTCTGATTCCTGACTGCCAGGCGCTGCACACTGCACTGGGGAAGAAGCCGAGCTCTGCGGCTCAGAGCCAGGGCTGGGGTCTGTCTGCCGTCACACCCCCGCTTTGTCCCCCTCCAGCTGCCTCAGTTTTTTCATTTGAGAAACCAGGATAACAGAATTACCTTATAGGGTGGCTTGAGATCAAATGAAGTAATTCAAACATAAAACACTTATCACCGCCAGATGTGATGGCACATGCATTTAATCTCAGCACTTGAAGAGGCAGAGGCGGGAGTATCTCTGAGTTCAAAGTCATCCTGGTCTACATATTAGAGTTCCAGGACCCCCAGGACTACATGGAGAGACCCTGTCTAAAAAAACAGACTAAAGCCAACCACTTATCAATCATCACAGAGGAAAAAGCTGGCTTGCTTTCTTTACTATGAGCCTTAACTTTCACAGAAGGAGTACAATCCTTTGCCAGAAAGCACTGCTTCAAACATGTACTAGAGAAGGGGAAACCTGCAGCAGGAGCTACAGCCTGGGCAGGCTCCAGTCCATACCCACAGGTATGACCTCAGGGGGTCACTACTGGAGGGACGGACATGTCAGTTAATCTTTAGTCCTAGTGAACAGCTGTTTCACCCAGCGAACACATCTGTCTGATTCAGTGTGTCCTGACATACCAGAGTGGTTCCAAGGCATGCTTTACAGACAGCAACTATAACAAAGTAAAGACACAGGCTGAAGGCCAACTATTCATTCACTAAACATTACTTTAATGGCCACAAGTTCCACCTTACAAATATAAATCAATTACCAGAATTTCTCAAAAATTAACTTTCACAGAAGGAGTACAATTCTTTGCCAGAAAGCACTGCTTCAAACATGTACTAGAGAAGAAGGGGAAACCTGCAGCAGGAGCTACAGCCTGGGCAGGCTCCAGTCCATACCCACAGGCATGACCTCAGGGGGGCGCTACTGGAGGGACGGACTTGTCAGAAGTGTGGTCTTAGGCGAGGTCCTTAGGCCATTGGGTCGGCTCCCTTAGTCTCTCCATCAGTCCTTCCCTCTCTCTCTGTTCCTGACTGCAAAAATGACAGCTTGTTTTGACACATACTCATGCCGAGATAGACTATTCTCATCAGAGGCTCGACAGAAGGGTCGCCATTACAGGACCGAGCGTCTATCAGGCACAAGAACCCTCCTTCTTCCCCGAGTAACCCGTTACGGTGACGGGAAGCTGCAGAGTAGGCACGAGTTCCGTCCTCCAGCCCATCTCTGGGCTGCACGCACCTCTCCATCTGCATTTTCTTTTTTTTTTTTTAACCTTTCCAACCCACCCCACTCACTCTTGTCCCCACCCTTCCCTCGGCAATCATTCTACCAAGGAATGTGGCCACGAGGATCCAAAAGATAACAAAAAAAGTGGAGTGAGGTGCCTCCCAAACAACTCATGTTCCCCAGAGCTCGCCTGCTCCAGCAATCCCTTTAAGTTAATCTGTATTGTGTGTATGTGTATGTGCAGGTGCCTGGAAACCAAAAAGGATGTCAGATTTCTGGGAACTAGAGTCATAATGTTTGTGGGCTGAGATATTGGTGCTGGGAATCAAACCTTGGTCTTTTTTTTTTTTTAGTAGTTTTGTTGTTTTCCGAGACAGGGTTTCTCTGTGTAGCCCTGGCTGTCCTGGAACTCACTCTGTAGACCAGGCTGGCCTCGAACTCAGAAATCCACCTGCCTCTGACTCCCAGAGTGCTGGGATTACAGGCGTGCGCCACTACCACCACCTGGCTCATTGTTGTTATTTCAAGACAGGGTTTCTTTCCTTGGTCTTAGAATGAAGCCAGTGCTTTTACCCCCTAAGCCGCCTCTCCAGCCGATACCAGGAATTCTTAATGAAAGGCCCAACGGTTCCTGGGGCTCAAGCCTCTCTCTCGGCATATAAGGTAAAAATTATTTTTTAGAATATTAAGGTGTTTGCCTTCTCGTGTTAATTTCTTTAAGTGTTTAGTAGTTTCCAGTGACTATGACATGTGACCGTCAACATATGGGATGTGGAAGATGAGAACCAATCTTCTAAAAGACAGACAATATTGAGGTTTGCAAACAAAGAATGCCAATTTTCATTTTTGTTTTATAAAACATCTTTTTTCATGAAGGTATTTTCGCTGTTCTGGGGGTTGGGAGACGTGGACCAAGGTGTATGTGCCAACAGTCAACCAACTTGTGGGACTGAATTCTCACACATGGGTCCTGGGGACCAAACTCAGTTCATCAGGCTCGGAAGCAGGCTCTTTTAGCCTCTGAGTTATTTCATTGGCCCAGATGCATGTTATTTTATTTAAAAATGATTTAAAATTTCTCCTTGTTTTTAAAATGGCAAATATCAAAATATGTACAATTAACACTAATAAAGGCTATTTATAAATCCCTAATAATGTTTACTAGTCTTTGCCCAGCACTGTGAATATTCTTAGCACTACTGAACTGTAACATTTAAAGATCTTTAAGTTGGGTATCTGGAGAGATGACTCAGCAATTAAGAGCACGTGTTCTTCAAAACAATCTGGGTTCAATTCCCACCACCCACATGGTGGGACACAACTATAACTCCAGCTCTACGGGAGCCCAATACTTTCTTCTGACATCAGAGGGCACACCATGTACACATGTGGTAAAAAGACATACATGTGAGAAAAACAGAAACACAGAAAATGAAACTAATTAAAATTTCAATTTAAATTCATAACTATATAATACTTTTATCACAATAAATAATACAATTGAGACAGAAAAGATTTTTAAAAAAAGCAAAAAACACTGTGTTGGGGCAGAAGAGATGGATCAACAGTTAAGAGCACTTGTTGCAAAGGATCTGGGTTCAGTTCCCAGCACTTGGTGGCTCACAACTATTCATAAGTCCAGGTCCTACGGACCCAACACCCTCTTCTGACCTCTGTGGGCATGCATGCATAGGATAAATGCAGGTGAAACACTCATACACATAAAAATAAAATATAAAAAACCAAAAAGCACAGTGCTGTTCTCCAGCATATGAGACGTGAGCACTTATACACTGCCAGTGGGAATCTAAACACACATGCTTTCTGGAAGTTACCCAGAGAATACATGTTTGATGTGTGTGTAAGCACATATGCTTTCTGGAGGTTACCCAGAGAATACGTGTTTGATGTGTGTGTAAGCACACATGCTTTCTGGAGGTTACCCAGAGAATACGTGTTTGATGTGTGTGTCCCTAGAGCCCAGAAATCAAAGATAAAAAGGAAACATACAAATGTATTTCAGTTCTTTCTTCCCACTATGTGGGTGCTGGGCACCAGACTCAGGCTGTACTGAGCAGCCAGTGCCTTAGCTGCGGAGGCACCAACAGCTCCCATTACCGTTATCTTCATATAAGGTGTAAGGTGGATGGAGAGACAGATGCATACAGACGGACGATATGTAAAGACAGAGGAATACACCTATTTGTGGCACTGTCACTGAGGCACCACCCACACGTGAGCACAGATATGACAGGCAGAGCACAGATACAGGAGCGAGCACGCCTTGCACCTTAGTGTAAATGGGCTCCACCTATCTCCTCTCTCAGCCACATCTTCATTGTGGTGAACTAGGCAAACTAAGTACATCTTCACCAATTTTAAGTGTACATTCAGTGGCCATTGAGCACACCCTTATCCACGGCCATCACCCACCTTCATTTCACTGTACAAGACAAAGTCTATACTTATAAACAAATAACTGTCAGACGCTGCCCTGCACCCGGCTGATGACGGCCATCATCCCACTTCCTGGATCTATGGATTTCCGTTACTGCCCAGTGTAAGTGGAATCATACAGAATGCTTATGATTGAAATTCATGCACCTTAGTGTTCTCAAGGTTCATGCATGCTGTTAACACATGGCAGGATTTTCTTCTTTTCTAGGACTAAACATCCCATTCTATGTACATACTATGCTTATACATTCGTGTGTGGACAGACAGGGCTTCCTCATTTTAGTTACTGTGAGTCCTGGAGCAGAACTTCTAGATACGATAATTCTTGGCTCGACTTTCTGAGGAGCCACCAGACTGCATGCCCATGCAGTTCCACTTTCCTCTCCTAGGAGCATGGGCTGTTGTTCACTGACTGACTGACTGAGAAGGCTTTCACTATCTGACCAAACGTCTATAGAACCTTTGTCTAGTTTTGATCTCGTAATCCTCCTGCCTCCTGCTCCTGAAGGACGAAGGTGGTAGCTCACTGCAGCGGGTCTGTGCTTAGTGACTTGAGCATCTTCCTTCCGTGTGTTCAGTCCCGATTGTAACTTCACTGCCCACGGCTGCGGTGAGGTGAGATGCCATGCCGCTGGCTACTGTCTCTCTCCACTGCTGTGATGACAAGCAGCAGCCAGACCTGAGCACAGCTCACAGTATTTGCACAGGCCACTTTTGGCTACCCTGGGTCCTATGGTCTATTTGCAAGTAGCCACAAAATCAGGTACATTCGGCTCCCTGCCTTGGGCTGGATGTAGGTGGCATATATTTAGTAGCCTGCCGTTGTGCTAAGAACTGAAAAGAAATTGACCACAATCTGCTGTCCATTCCCTAGGAGATACAAGCCTTAAAAACTCAGGAGCTCCGACACAGTTTCCTTAAACTAGTTCTACAAGTAAAACTGTAATAGGTGGTAACAGTATTGGCCCAGGATCATCTTTAGATACTTGAGTTTCTTTTTGTTTGCTATTTTGGTTTTTGTTTTTGTTTTTTTTTTTTTTTCAAGACCGGGTATCTTGTATAGTCCCAGCTGTCCGGAATTTGCTCTGTAGAACAAGCTGGCCTGGAACTCAAAGATCCACCTGTCTCTGCCTCCTGAGTGAGAGTAAAGGCATGTGGCATATACTTACACAGATACACAAATATACATAAATATAATGAAAAAAATATTCTCAAGACAGGCTTTCTCTGTGTAGAAAGCATGTCCTTCTCTGTGTTAAAGGCATGCGCTATCATTGCCAGGGATGTTTACAAGTGTGCAGGGGGAGCAGTGCTGACCTCAAAAGTGGAAATGTGATTGTCTGTTTCTTTGTTATTTACCAGCTATTGATAAAGCTGTAATATTTTTTTTTAAGATTTATTTATTATTGTAAGTACACTGTAGCTGTCTTCAGACATACCAGAAGAGGGCATCAGATCTCATTATGGATGGTTGTAGGCCACCATGTGGTTGCTGGGATTTGAACTCAGGACCTTTGGAAGAGCGGTCAGTGTTCTTAACCGTTGAGCCATCTCTCCAGCCCAAAGCTGTAATATTTTTATGTGAGACTTCTGAATTCATTAGGACTGTCAAAAACATTCCTCAGTTTTTTTGTTCATTTGGTTTTTTGTTTTGTTTTGTTTTGTTTTTTCGAGACAGGGTTTCTTTGTGTAGCCCTGGCTGACCTGGAACTCACTCTGTAGACCAGGCTGGACTTGAACTCAGAAATCCACCTGCCTCTGCCTCCCAAGTGCTGGGATTAAAGACATGCGCCACCACTGCCCGGCTTTTTGTTCTGTTTTTAAGAGATTTTCTCTTTATGGGACCCTGACTGGCCTGGAACTTGCCATGTAGACATGGCCACCCTCAAACTTACATATATCCTCCTGACTTTACCACTTGAGAATTAAGCTGGGCGGTGAGTTCGAGGTCAGCCTGGTCTACAGAGTGAGTTCCAGGACAGCCAGGGCTACACAGAGAAACCCTGTCTCAAACAAACCAAAAAAAAAAAAAAAGAGAGAGAATTGGGATTAAGATGCCACACCACCACACTGACACTCAGTTGTTAAAACTGAAACTACTATGACTATGATCTATCATATTCCATCAACTCTAAAGCCATGATAAGACGGGCCAGGTACCATTTATACATACAACTATGAAGAATAAGCTAGCTACCAATTAAACTGTAATAAACTGTCAAACAAAATAAGCATTATTCTATTGGAGCTGCTGAGACAGACCGGTAATTGCGAGCACTTACTACTCTTGTGGAGGAGATGGGTTCAGTTTCCAATACCCATAGCAGGCAGCTCTCAACATGTGCAGCTCCAGCGCCAGCAGACCCAATACCCTCCCATCTCTGTGGGTACCTGCAGGCATGCTCCAGCGCCAGCAGACCCAATACCCTCCCATCTCTGTGGGTACCTGCAGGCATGCAGTATACTTAACCCCCACACACAGACACACCCTTGCAAATATCAATAAGTGTATCTTTAAAAATATTATTTAAAGAGCTGGGCAGTGGTGGGTCACACCTTTAATCCCATCACTTGGGAGGGAGAAGCAGGTGGATTTCTGTATGTTTGAGACAGCCTGGTCTACAAAGCGAGTTCCAGAACAACCAGGGCTACACAGAGAAAGCCCGTCTTGAGAATATTTTTTTAATTATATTTATGTGTATTTGTGTATCTGTGTAAGTATATGCCACAAGCATGCATGTGCCCATGGAGGCCAGAAGACAGTGTCATATTTCCTTGAGCTGAGTGGTAACAGTTGTGAGATGCCTGACGTGGGGGTTGAGAACCAAGTTCAAGTCTGCAGGAAGAGCAGGAAGCATTCTGAGCTACCTCTGCAGCTCCATAATTTAAAAACAAAAAACAAAAAACTATGACATACCACTAATTGTAAGATATATCCAACTTTCAAAAATGTCAAATTGTTGAAAACTATATCTTAAAAACCAGTAACTATAGCAAACAGCATAAAGTGCCCAAACGATTCCTCAATAATTAACATTCTTGGAGGCTGCTATGGCTCGGCTGGTAAAGTACTTGCTGCATGGGCAGGAGGACCTGAGCTGAATCTCTAGTGCGCACTTACACACCCGGGCACACCCACACACCCGCGCCCATTCAGTGTCTCCAACAAGCATTCAGAGCCAGGACTGTAAAAGCAGATTGAACAATCACATACAATGGCAACTACTCTGTAGTAAGAGACAGGCGTGGTGTAGAAGGTCCACACCTACAGCTCTAGCGCGTGAAAGGCGAGAATTCCTGTTTGAAGACAGCCTGGGCTATACTGAGACAGCCAGAGCTACAGAGTAGAATCTCAAAAAAGACAAAACACTGCCTCATGTGATAGCTCACATCTTTAATCCCAGTACTCAGAAGCAGGAGGCAGGCAGATCTCTACGAAGGACTCTGCAGCTATGTAGTGAGTTTGAGGACACCCTGGGATAGACAAGACCATATCTCAAAAACAAAGAAAGGACTGCCCTGCAGAGAAGAGAATCAAAATAGCTCTCAAAAAAATTAACTTAAAAGTGCTTACAGGTGGCCGGGCCGTGGTGGTGCACGCCCGTAATCCCAGCACTTGGGAGGCAGAGGCAGGCGGATTTCTGAGTTCGAGGCCAGCCCGGTCTACAGAGTGAGTTCCAGGACAGCCAGGGATACACAGAGAAACCCTGTCTCAAAAAAAAAAAAAAAAAAAAAAAAAAAGTGCTTACAGGTGTCTTCTGTTGTGGACAATGACAGTCAGCTCACAGGGATATCTGGTCATTTGGTAGCCCCTGAGATGAACAGTTTCTGGGGACCTTTCTAATCACTGATTAGAAAGCAGTTCTCCAGGAGAGGAACGGGATTGTGTCTGGACACTCGGGAAACAGATTCACAGCAATTTCTAAATCTCCTCCTAACTTCTGGACAGACTCCAGAGAAGTTATTGCTATAAACTCTCGCTATACTGTGGCCTTTCTGATCAAAACCAAAGGCCAGGCTTGTCCTTATAGCATGAGGTCCAGTTATAGTTTCACACTGTGGACTTACCTTCGTGTACCATTGTTAAGAGCTACAGTCTACTGATAGCAAATCACACAAGTTTTCTACTTACAGTGTGATGTTCTTTTAAAAACAAGTATGCTTTTAAAATTAACTTTACTAAGTAGGGAGATTAAGTAAATAATTCAGGTGCTATACCAATAGCAACACAAACTACTGGCTTAATGGTTAAACTACACAGACACTGCAGGGTAATAATTGCTTCTCACTGGCGTGTCAGAAACAAAAGCCTTGGCCAGCTCCTCTCAGACACGCTCTGGCCGTGGCCAACAACTCCTATTCAAATAAGCCAAAGTCTGAAAAACAGGTAATCTACACTCACTTTCTTCCAGAAGAAAGTTCACTTGGCCGGGCGGTGGTGGCACACACCTGTAATCCCAGCACTTGGGAGGCAGAGGCAGGCGGATTTCTGAGTTCAAGGCCAGCCTGGTCTACAGAGAGAGTTCCAGGACAGCCAGGGCTACACAGAGACCCTGTCTTAAAAAAACAAACAAACAAAAAAACCCTGAAAAACAAAAAACAAAAAGTTCACTGAATGGAAAGCACTCAGAGATCATGAAAACATTCCAAGATCTAATTTTACCATCTCCCTCATTTCTGGTCCTTTATAAATAGGGCATATTAAATTCCATAAATAGTGCTGAAGCAGTAAATTAAAACAACAGATTCCTGTTCTTATGAGAAGGCACTTGTCACAGTGTTAATTCTTTTCTCTGTAGCACTAGAGAATGCAGGAACTAAAATAACCCCTCTGTAACCATCGTTGCTGCTGCCTCTCCAGGGCTTCAGGCCTGCAGGAGACCGGAGCGAAGCGGACTTCTCAGCACGGAGGGAGCGGCTGCCGAAGCGCAGACTGTGGTCCAGCTCCGCTCTAGCCGTGACGCAGAGCCACTGTGGTCCCTGCTGACCTAACGCACAGCGCTGTGATCTCACCTAGGACCTCAGAGGGCAGCCAGGAGCCATCATCTCAAAACCACCAGGGCTGCCATACTCAGCTCCACTTCTCAGATCTGTAGACTGACATGGCCTTCAGCACAGTCCCAGCCACGCAGGCCTAAGTCTGATGCTCACCCCTAACCTGAAGGAGCCGTTTGTATGTGGATGAAAATATGGGTGTGCTTTCCAGAGCTGAGATGGGAAAAGGCTGTAAGAATTCATTAAGAGCAATCTAAATGGGTGCTGCTAGCAGTGCCCTTTCTGTTTCTTTTCTGATCTCTATGTCCCCCACTTTAAAGGACACCACAGTCCTCTTTCCTCAAGTTAGTTACTCTCGAACTCATTTTTAAAAACCTAACACTCTCTGCAGAAGCATCACACTCTCCTCTGGAAGCACAGTTAGAGACAATGCAAACCCACATTCCTGGTATTCAGTTTTCCTTTGAGCTACAATTCAAATCCCTATCAGGGCTGTACTAGGTTCTCAGCTTGTGTATACCTTGTTTACATCTTTCTGCAAGGATAAGATGTTTTAAAATCATGTTACCTATTTCCTAGTAAAAAAGTCCAATGTTTCTCAATAAAAGCACAGATATCTTCTTTCCACCGGAAATAACCTTGGCGTCCACTTCCTTCCAGAGACAAGTTGTACATTGCCAGCATGACCACCTGAAACACAAATGGGAGAGGCTGGGAAGGTAGCCTGCGCAGGGAGGGACAGAGGGAGGGAAGGGAGGGAAGGAGGGAGGGAGGGAGGGAGGGAGAGAGAGAGGGAGGGAGGGCGGCATCCTGAGGAATGCTGTTCTGGTTCAGATTCTAAATAGGAAGGCAGGATAAAGACACAGAAGGATGCGCTCTGGCCAGAACCCGTGCAGTCTTACGTCCTCTGTTGCTTTTGTTAACATATCACTAGTCCAGTTATTAGGTACAACTGTTCTGTATGCGTCACATAGGAAGGGCTGGTGTGTGGCTGGGCTGACCAGGAGGCGCTGTCACAAGCACACTACTATTCCCCCAAACACTAAAGATTATTTATTTTATATATATGAAGCTAGAACACCTGCATGCCAGAAGAGGGCATAAGATTACAGGACAGATGGTTGTGAGCCACCATGTGGTTGCTGGGAATTGAACTCAGGACCCGTGGAAGAGCAGTCAGTGCTCTTACCACTGAGCCACCTCTGCAGACCTCCCCGTAACTCCAAACAGAGGTTGCCTGCTGCAGCAGACCTTCAGGAGCAGACTCCATACGGCATGCTCTGACTGATGGCCCTAGCTAGCCTCTATTCAAAGTTTTGAAAATCTTTCCTGAATGCACACTTTTTTAAGCTTTTTACCAGGCAAAGACAAGACTCAAAATTTCCGAGCTGGGCAGTGTTACAGGCATCTACCCGCTCAGGGGTACAGTCACTTAGAGCTGTAGAGACCTTTCTTCAAAGCAGACAGCACTAGAGAAGGAACAGGCCTGGCTGCCCATCCCACTCAGAGGACCCCAAGACACCCCGCAGCTAGCTCCACATAGCAACTCCTATCTAGTCCCAGCCTGCTAGCTTTATAGACAAGGAATCTTGGCCTACTGTGAGAATACGGCCCAGAAATACAAAACCACACGCCATTACAGAAGATGTTACTAACACAGAAGAACAAAGTGAGAGGGAAAGCCTCTGAAACCCACCATCGGGAAGAAAGCACCAGGAGCTGGAGAACTGCCTCTGCAGCCAAGAGTCCTGCTGCTCTTCTGGAAGAGCGGGGTTCAGTTCCCGGCACCCACACCAGGGGCTCACAGCTGCCTGTAACTCCAGCTGCAGGGGCCCCAAGCCCTCTGACCTCCGCAAAACCTGCACACACTATATAACATACAAAATCTTAATTCCTTTAAAGTTTCCATTTAAAAGAAGAAACATGCACTTTGCTATGAGTAGTTAGGTACCTATTACTGTAGTACTCAAAAGGCTGGGATAGGATTGTGAACTTAAGCACAGCCTGTCTCAAAAAACAAAAGCAAATAATAACAAACGAAAATAAAAAAAGGCAGGTTTCAACATTTTAATGGCTATACTTTCACACGATTCTTGGCACCTGTGTTTATACAGATGTTTTGTTTTATCTTTTTTGTTTGTTTGTTTTGTTTTGTTTTTCAAGACAGGGTTTCTCTGTGTAGCCCTGGCTGTCCTAGAACTCACTCTGTAGACCAGACTGGCTTGGAACTCAGAAATCTGCCTGCCTCTGCTTCCCAAGTGCTGGGATTAAAGCGCCACCACTGCACGGCTATACAGATGTTTTATATATGCAGTTTTATAGAAATGAACAAAATGTGTAGAAGCTATTAAAAACCATAATGTCTTCTGTTCCTCTGGAAGACCCAAAGTCAGTTCCCAGAACCCATGAGTCAAGTGACTCATAACTGCCTGCACCTCCAGCTCAGAGATACAACACCTTTTTCTGCTTCTGCAGACCCTCACACATGTGTACAGACACATACATATACACAGAAGATAAAATAAATCTTCTAAAACATCGAGAGACCAGAGCTGAGAAAAGAATTCTTAACCCTTCTTTCTACAAGGAGGTCTGATAACCTGCAATTAAGCCTCCATCAGGTGCATTCACCACATTAAGCCCCCAGAGATTCTATGAGAAGAGCTACATCCACATCTATACCTTGAAAGGGCCTCAATACCGCACCACCAAGTCTCAACTCCCTGCATGTCATCATGTGCACAGCACTTGAACCTACAACATCAGCCAACAAGTGACTTCCTTTAACCAGTTAAAACTCATGGAAAGTCATTCAATGGACATGAAGTTTCCTTTTGGGAAGATAAAGTTCTGAACAATGAAAATCAGCATATCTTACATTCTATGTCTCGTGGCACACAGAAAGAGAAAGATATTCAACAGATACCTTAGTTATGGAATGAGCTTTACTTACTTGAAAATGGCTTTTCTGTGATCACTTAGCATTTACTGGGCACACTATACACTGTCTAGAAGCCTCCACTGCTCCTCCTCTTCCAGAATGTTATCTACAGCTTAAATACCAGACCAGCTTTCTACTCACAACACCAGACCACTCTCACCAGAAAGAAGATGGCCTTCTGGACCAAAACGTCTCCAGGGCCCAGTGCCAGGGCTGTCTGAACTGGAGACACACAGGCGACCCCTCAGGAGCTGCCCGCTGCAGGACCCAGAGGGAGACACAGGGGCGAGGAATGCTTCACCCACGTCAGAAGAATGAAGCTCCAAGACAAGAAGGTGCACGTGTCTCCAACCCCCACCCAAGAGACCTTGGAGACCTCCTGTGCTGGAGGCCCAGAGGAGGAAGAGAGACACAGCGGCGTGCAGGGAAGTGCTCTCGTCCAAAAGCAGATCTGGACTTTATATCTTGTAATGTAAAGAAAACGCTGTGTGTTGCAAGCCATGTCTCCTTATTTAAATAAACAAAGTTTGAGGTTTAAAAAGCTGAAAGCACAACTTACAATACACTTTAAGTATTTGGGCACATAAGGAAATTACTGAGGACCAGCTGACTCAGGTTTCTGGTAAAAGATGGACTTTTCCAGTTGCTGCCAGAAACACTGGTTGTAGCTTATGAGAATAGTGTGTGTGTGTGTGTGTGTGTGTGTGTGTGATTAATCAGTCACCACTTCTTCCTTTCAGGGTATTATCCACAACCAATACATTTTCTAATAATGAAATCAATTTTTCTCAGTCACAGCTAACCTGATTAAGTACATAAACAGTGCCAACAGTACATATTCTGAGGACTATAACCAGGAACTAACTTTTCTTTTAAAAATATCTACAGAAGATATTTCCATAGAAAACTGACATTCCTGAAATGACCGCTTTTATTTTCCTTCCTCCATTTTACAGCTTTTATAAGAAGCTACCTTCAGGCTAAATACAAGTCCACCTATCCGCTTGCAACTGTCTTCATGGTAACACACCTGGCTCACATATAGTATACTATCTGTGTGTGTGTGGGGGGGGGAGCCCAATTGTAACCCCCATAGACTATGTACAAGTCAAACTTCCTCTATCCTCTACCTATGTATGTATTATCGGGGAGTCAAGCAGCCTCCCAAGCTAGTGGACAGGTCTCCTGGGGTGATAAATAATCAAGCACTGGTGAAAAGACAACTATTCAGATTATTATGGCAACTACCATCTACAAGAAACTCAAGAGTGGCCAACACAGCACATTTAAGATCTTCCTCCTTTCTATTTACGGTTTTCAAAGGAAAGAGTGCTAGGCAATTATCAGTTATCTGACTGCGGAGTGCTAATGGTCCCCGTGGGTGAGGGTTCGGGGTGGAGGCTTCAGCTGGCTCGCCCACCACAGCACTCTACAGGCCTCAGATAGGGCCTGGTCCCTCGTGGGCATTCTTTATATGTCATATAAATAAACATAAACTAAGAAGCAAGACAGCCATGGGGTCTCGAGTATAGTTCACAGACACAGCATTTAACGTAAGCGAGGCCATGCGTTTGGCCCCAGTGTTACAAACGCCAACAAAACCAGTAATTAATGTAAACTCCTTTATTTTTAACTTAAGGACTGGATATACCTTGTCACATCATTTCACACACACACACACACACACACACACACACACACTAAAATAAAACCAAACAATCTAATATAACCTGAAGATCATTAAAAAGGTTACTGATAGGGAGTGCTGGTATTTGAGACGGCTAAAAGCATCTATCCATAAGGACCTGTCTCCACGTTCCAAAGCAGGAAGGCAGCACCAGTTAGCTACACTCCCTTCGTTATCAAGTCATGAAACTGTTTCTGCCAAATCTGCTTCCAGTGTAGCCACCTCTGGCTTTGTTAGGTTTGAAATGACTGCCAGAAAAATATGAGCCTGGTTTACAGCTGAGTCTAAGCTCTGTGTGACATAAATGAAATTAAGATTCTCGGGCCGGGTGGTGGTGGCACATGCCTTTAATCCCAGCACTTGGGAGGCAGAGGCAGGCGGATTTCTGAGTTCGAGGCCAGCCTGGTCTACAGAGTGAGTTCCAGGACAGCCAGGGCTACACAGAGAAACCCTGTCTCGAAAAACCAAAAAAAAAAAAAAAAAAAAAGATTCTCGAGAACTCGCTAAATTAGCAGGTTTTTTTTGTTGTTGTTGTTGGTTTTTTGTTTTTGTTTTGTTTTTTCTTTTTTTGGTTTTTTCGAGACAGGGTTTCTCTGTGTAGCCCTGGTTGTCTTGGAACTCACTCTGTAGACCAAGCTGGCCTCAAACTCAGAAATCTGCCTGCCTCTGCCTCCTAAGTACTGGGATTAATGGCATGCGCCACCACTGCCCGGCTCAGCATTTTTTTTTTTTTTAAAAAACCAGGAAGTGCTCTATCCACACACTGGGTATCCATTTCCACTGTGAAGCGCCCCATCCCCCAGCCTCTCCCAAGTGCCTCCCTCCGGCTAACCATCCCAGCCCCTTGGGCCTCCCGCCCCGATGTCTGGAGACGCGCTCGGACTCACCTGCTGCCATGTCAGCTTCAGCCTCTCATACTGCTCCTTGCCATCCACCGAGCAATCGGAACAAGTAAACCTGAAAAAGTTATCGCCCTTAAGGTAACTGAGCTGTTCCCTCAGCTGACCTAGGAGAAAGAACAAAAAGTCACATCATGGGTTTGCCTCGTGCCCTGGCAAGCCAACAGCTCAGCCATCAGGACAGTAGCAGAGGAGAGAGAGAAAAGCGTTTTCCCCTTCTGTCTTCCTGGAACCTGGAAGTGCCTGACTTCCTGGAACCTACGGCTCCTGAGCTTTGAGGAGGAAGGTCCTGGAAAAGCAGGTGTGGTTGCTCTAACTGGATTGCCCAGTAGTCACATTCCTGAGTCCCCTAGGCCCGTAATCTTCATTCTTTCAGGGAATACCTGAGCTTGTGCCGCCAGCCAGGCACCAGGCTAGGAACTGGATATGCAGTGTCTAAGGCAGCCATGCGTTCATGGGCTCATATCTGGAGCCAGCAAGGAACACTGTAGACACAACTGCATTGGTCGTGGATTCTTGCGGACCTTCAGACCCACCCAGGTGGACGGGCTTCATTTCCTTACTATGGCCGGGTCCACCCCCAACTGGAATGCTGCAGGCTCTGAGATTGGTTGGGGCTGGGCTCTGCACTGAAGCTCCCAGGTGCTACTGATGCATTGTGCAACCGAGGAGTAGATTGTGCATCACAGGGCAGTGTACGCACAGAGAGAGGGAGGCCCAACCCCATCCGGGAAGGAACAGGGGTCTACCGGGCCCAAGGGGGACAGCAATCGGCTAGAAGAGAGGGCTGCCTGTGGGACAGGGGTGCAGGGAAGCCGCCCAGGTGTGTATTCCAGAGAGAAAACAAAAAAGATACAAAAATTCTGGGAATCAAAAAATTGTTTGGAAAGAATGAAAAGTTCACCTTACTTCCCTAAAAATGTTAGCAGGGCCCAACCATGAAAGGCCCCTTAAAAATCTACCCTGGGAGGACAATTCTGGGAAAACCAGAATTTTTACTAAACAGCTGAGAAACAAACACCAGCCAACCAGTCAATTCTAGGTTTGTTTTCTAAGCACTGCTATTATTAACCTATTTACAGCAGCTATTTGCGGGCGGTGGTGGCGCACGCCTTTAATCCCAGCACTTGGGAAGCAGAGGCAGGTGGATTTCTGAGTTCGAGGCCAGCCTGGTCTACAGAGTGAGTTCCAGGACAGCCAGAGCTACACAGAGAAACCCTGTCTGGGAAAAAAAAATGCTGTGCACTGTGATCTGTGCACTGTGACTCCGGCCAGAATCAAGGCGTTCCACAGCGGAAACAAGCCTGGTCTCCAGCAGGAACCAGGCACCACTGGCCTGCCCATCCTAAGCTTCCCTCGGAGGACAACAACAGTACTCCACGAATGTCAGAGAACTCACAGAACCTGAATTCTAGACTGGCAACAGAATGTGGCCCCCAACCCACAGCGTAATCTTGTTAGTAAAATATGGCCAATGACTTAAGTAACACAAGATTCCTAATTTTTGGGGGGCTACCACCCAGAATGTTATCAATCGGATAGTGGTGGACAATTCTTATTAATACAAATGTGGTTTTGTGGGCCTGGAGAAATGGCTCAGCAAGTAAGAGCAGTTAATCTCCTTGCAGACGAGGCGGGCTCAGTACCGAGTGCCCACAGTGGCTCACAACCACGTGTAACTGCAGCTGCAGGCTCTGACATCTGTCGTCTGCAGGCACTGCATGTGTACGGCGCACACACTCAGGCATACACACATACATATAAAATAAATGACTTTTGAAGAACTAAAAATGGAATAAAAATGTGGTCTTGTAAAATTTACATTTGGTAAACTAGACTAATAATAATAAATATAATAATTATATTTTTACTCAATACATTTACTCAATTTTATTAGTGTTTTTCACAGTCTGGAAGACAACCATCTCACAGGGTTCAACCAAGCAAAGGAATTGAGAGGCTCCTTACTGGCTGGGATCCACTTCTGGCACTTGTCACAGAAGTACGACAGCTGTTCCTCCATCCACGACACATCCCCTTCATCGCTGTTGAGGGAATCCCCGCTCTGGTCGTGAGATAAGTCCACTGACACCTGATCCTCTGACTCCACGATCAGGAGCGTCTCTCCCTCCACCTCGCCCTCCTCCAGCCCTTCCGAGGTGGACGTTCTGGTGGCTTCATCGTCGTGCCGGCTGAGGAGACCACTCAGGTGGATGCCACTATCCATTGCCCCTGCTCCCACGCACTCCTAAGACGACAGAGACTGCGGCAGGAGTCCCCACACCGGCAGAAGAGCATCTGCCCACAAGCACTCTAGCCAGACTGAACAGATTCGCTAAAGACACAATTTGGAAGACAGGGCCCACTGTCCTTCATTAACAAGGTTTAAATGGAGAGAGATTTGGGGGGCAGCTCGCACTAGCCACTCTCTACCACCACACCACACCCACAGTTCGGCACACCCACTCAGCGCTGCCCCGTCGGCTTCTCAAAGTCAGGTATTTTGAGATCCTTTCTCCAACATCTTCTCTCTTTCTGCTTCAAGCTGCTTAGTCAAAATAATCTGTTCTCCCAAAAGACGAATGTTTTCTTTTTTCTGGTTCTGCCTCTCAATATCTCTGATCACTCCGTCACGAAGCCTCTAAAAACATAAGAAGCAGATTTTAGTTACCCCTGAACAGGTGGCTCCCATCCTGTGCCTTCAAATCTAAATAACAGTGCCCCCAAAATACACTCAAAATGTTCCAATTCTAAATACCCAATTACTATTTTAACTTTCTGTACAATGTAAATAAAGAAACCACCAAATAAATCTGGTAATGTGTTATGTTAATACTTAAGTGACTTTCTTATCACATTTTAAGAAATCCCTGAACACAGAAAGATTAGAGGGAATTGATTAAAAACATTAAAAACAGCACTATGTTGAATTTTACAAATTTAATTGGTAAGTGGTGCTTTTAACATCTGATGAATTAGTACAACAAAACTGTAAAGTATAAACTATAAGTAGTTATCTAAGACAAACAATAAATATCAAGAAGAACAGAACAGTAGGGGGGCGGTGGTGGCACACGCCTTTAATCCCAGCAGTTGGGAGGCAGAGGTAGGCGGATTTCTGAGTTTGAAGCCAGCCTGGTCTACAGAGTAAGTTCCAGAACAGCCAGGGCTACACAGAGAAACCCTGTCTCGAACAAACAAACAAACAAACAAACAAACAAACAGAAGAACAGTAAGGATGTGAGAAAATACAGGATTTCTATCACGTAAAGGCAGACACATGAAATTCCCAATCAATTAGATTAGAGAGAAAAAAAAGGACTATTACCATTAAAAACTAAGTTTCTCAATGATCACTCCCTTGAAAACACTAGAAGCAGAATCACAGAATGTGACCCTGGTGCCAAACTTGAATTTAAAAATCCACTTGGTTACTATTGGAAATACTGTGTAATCTATAGCTCTCAAGAGTACATTTTTAACAGAAACTTCATGAAATTTTTTTTTAATTCTATTTTATGTGTATGGGTGTTCTGGCTATAAGTTTTGCAGGAACAGTATTTGTAGAAACCAGAGGGGGTGACCCATACCCTGGAACTGGAGTTACAGATAGCTGTGACTCACCACAGGGGTGCTGGGAATAGAACCCAGTTCCCCTGCAAGAGCAACTAGTGTAGTCTCTCCAGTTCCTATATCTTTTTTGTTTTTTGTTTTTGTGGGTTTTTGTTTGTTTGTTTGTTTGTTTGTTTGTTTCAGGAGACAGCATCTTTCTATGTAATATTGACTGTCCTAGCACTCATCATGTAGACCAGGCTGGCCTCAAACCTAGAGATCTGACTATCTCTGCCTCCCACCTAGCTCAGTTTCTAAAGACTGGCCTAACAAAGAACCTGAATCAACCTAGTTGGCCACCAATAGATGAATGGATAATGAAAATTCAGTGTGTGTACACACACACACACACACACACACACACACACGATAGAATACTACTCAGCATTAAAGAAAAATAGTTTAAAAATCTGTTGGGAAATGAATACAATTAGAAGGTATAATATTGAACAAGGTCACACACTCTCAGAAAGAAATCCCAGTTCTCTCTCATATGCAGACTCTAGCCAATGAGATTTGTATACACAGAAATGAAGGTGCATGTGGGTATAGCATGACATGAAGAAAAGAGAACAAGAAAGGCTATATATAAGGAGATGGGGAAGGGCTGAGCGAGAATGGATACAAATTATGAAAGGGAATATAAGCTGGTTGTTTGTCTGGGTCTAACTGTCATGAGTTTTTGGGTTTGGTGGTGGGTAGGTGTATAAAGCAGATTCAGTACTGAAAGTATAGCGTACACTGAAAGTCTACTGCAAGTGGAGCTTCACGGCTTCTGCTCTGAACACCTACCTATTCTAACCATACAGACGGGCTGGAGAGATGGCTCCGGGGTTAAGTGTTCACTCTTGCATGACCTAATTCAATTCCCACAGAGGCTCACAAGTATCTGTTACTCCAGGCCAAGGGGTGCAATGCCCTCTCCTGACCTCCACAGGCACCAGATCTGCATGAGTGCTTGCTCATACATGCATGCAAACCCTCTTAGATATAAAACACTAGAAATAATTAAAGAACATGTAAACACGAACTATACAGAAGTTCACTGAGTTGTACAGTCTTTGAGTCTCTTGATTTTGATGTGTGGTGTTTCTATTTATTTGCAAGGGGTTTTGTGTTTTTACAATAAAGTTTACTCAGAAAAGAAAAAAAAAAAGAAAAAAAGAAAAGAAAAAGACTCACCTAGACTGAGCCTCTCCCAGGCGTACAGTGTCATTTGCTACACCCAAGGAGTTTTAAGGAGATTTAAGAATGAGGGCTCAGGACCAGCATAGTGGTACACATTGTTTCTAGAATTTAGGAGGTAGTAGCAGGCAGATCTCTCTGAGTTCTAAGCCAGCCAAAACTACACAGACAGACTTTGTCTTCAAATATGCAAGCCAGTGAGCAGCTTCTTTCCCGGCTCCTGCTTCAGTTCCTACCTCCAGATTGTTGCCTCAACTTTCTTTCGATGATGAGCTGGGATTTGGAGCTGTAAGTTAAACCCTTTCCACCCCACGGGACTTCTAGTCACCGTGCTTTGTCACAGCAATAGAAACCCTAACAACACAGCTCTTTAGTAACCTGATTCTATCATCTGGAGCTGTGATTCCTGTAGAACCATGAACACCCCTCAACTTACCATAGGACCAGACCCGGAAACACTCATGATAAACTGAAAATAATAAAGGTGTTCTAAGTCCACCTAAGCTAGCAAATGCCAGGGCTCAGCAAAACATGATCCCACAGAACATCAGCATCCTGGGGCTCCCAGGGGTCTGTGGTTTGTTTTGCTGCCCAGGATTTTGAAAGAATCCTACCATTGATCCTCAGCCTGGGAAAATACCAAAATTCAATATACAAAGAAAGTTTCACTAAATACAAATGATACTCCTTTCCTAAAAGCAAGTTAACCAACTTTAAGTTAGGGACCATCTGTAAATTGGTGTCTACTAAGTTCCTTTGAGAGTTAAAGACAATGTATGTAAAGTGAAAAACACTGTCTGGTGTGGGGTAGACAGAAAACAAGCCATTATTTCATTTACTGCCACCTTGAAGTTTTCAACACATCTATTCTTCCTAGATGTTACAGTAAGTCGCCAATGAAGAGCTACAGGACAGCTTACTTTGGTCAGTATTTCTTGATCACTAACTTCCAAGAAATAACTTGATCTTTCCACACTTCCATTCTCTAACGGTGATTCTTTAAAGCTTTTGGTGTGCCTTTTGGAACACAGCTGGGTCTCCATGCTCCTAGAGATCTGGTTTAATTGGTCTGCTCACATTGTAAAAACTTTCAAGGGGGACGTAGCTTGAACAAAACTGACTCCAAACCACTGTCTCCAAAACACATTATGAGGACACAGACTTCTTGTCTTCCAAGTTTAATTAGATCCACCATCTTTTCTTTTTCCTCCTAAGAAGGAAGTTTCTTGCTTCTACTCCAAAAGACATCCCTAGAGAACCATGCTTTAATCCCAAATCTTTAATTTCGTGTGTGCTTCTACCTCACTGCTTATCGGACCCTGCTCCTCAAAAATTCTGATGACATTGCAAGGCTCCTCCGATTTCTACTTTGGGAAATCTAAGGTCAATGGGCTGTGGACTCTTGAGGCTCCCAGTTACTTTTTATTACTTCTGCCTTTGGCAAATCCGGTTCAAACCAAATACCTGTGAAGGTGTTGCTTGAAAAGGCAAATACCAAACACTGGCGGGCACAGTGTGGTACCATTATAAAAAAGAACACTGACGAGAGGTTATAATTAACTCCGTGTTCTCAATGAGCTTAGCGCACTAGCCGTGGCAAACTTGAATGAGGAAGAGTCGGCCTGTAGCTGATTTAATAAACTAGATAGTCCCCCCGAAATAAAGCCATCTAAAGAAAACGTGAAGGACGCTACCTTTTAACCTTTCCAGAGCCCAGGTCTCGCAGCAGACCGTTTGTTTATGCAAGTTGCAAAAATCGCAAGTTACTTTAGCCAAAGGCATTGGGGTGGGGGGGTGTGCTGGGTTATCTCGGGATTTAACAATTACTGGTTAGGGCTTTATGGGCTGTGATGCCCCCAGGGCCTCGTGCTCTCCCCACCAACCCTCTAACTCAGGGCTACACCCCTGCCCCGAGGCTTCCGCCCCGGCCTTAGGCCTCGTGGCTGGGCAGAGGAGTAGGAAACCTGAACGCGCCCTAGCAGCCCGCCCGGCCCGCCACGCGCACAGGGACAGCTGCGGGCTCCGCGCCCCGGAAGACGCGGTCACGTGACACCGACCTGCCGGTCTTGCCGCTGCTTCAGATGCACGCCGGCCACCGTGGCCGCCGTCAGCAGCACCGAGAGGCCCAGCACTGCCTTCGAACTCCTCGACATTCCCGCTCCCGGACGCAGACTCGCTCCCGCGCCCGCCCCCGCCGCCGCAGCAGCCGCTACGGGCCAGGCTCGACCCCTCGAGCGCAGAGCCGGTGCAAGGTCTATCGTCGCCAGGCTCGAGCAATCGAGCGCCGAGCGTAACCCATGGCCCGCTTCGCTGCTGCTTGGGGTGGGAGCTTGTCCCCCACCCCCACCCCCCACCCCCGGCTTCCCCATTTGGAGGCCGCCTTCACCAGGAAGTCGTAGTGCTGGGCAGTTTTAGAGGCGCGGGGATCGGGATTGGGAATGCCTGTGGAGTATGTGCGGAGGACACCTGGTCGCTAGGGGCGACAGATCAGACCCAAAATTTTCTTAGAATCTAAAAGCTGCATGGTTGATGTTTGACAAGGTATTGCTATGCAGCTCAGACTAGCTTCAAACTCGCAATCCTTCTGCCACAGCCTCGGCTACACCGTGTTGTCTACTCAACTCCCGTTGGGAAATGGACTGAGTCAGGCAAGAATCCGGAAATATATATTTATATTTATATTTATATTTATATTTATATTTATATTTATATTTATATTTATATTTATATTTATATTTATATTTATATTTGCTATACATATTTGCTATACATACATATATGCTATATATATTTGCTATACATATTTGCTATACATATATGCTATGCATATATGCTATACACATATGCTATATATATATGTATGTATATATATATGATATATATGGTTTCCTATACTCTTTAAGAGATTCCCTTGACGCCCTTGGAGTCTGCCAGGAATGCAAGATCCTTGTGTCATAGAGTAGTTCACTGGAGGCTAAGGATGGTGTCATTTGCACTTACCCCTAAATTAAAAAGGCGACTTGGCTTCCCAGAATGTTTAGTATTTGACTGAACTGCCAATGAAGAACAGTGTGTCAGTAAGTCACTCTTTGGTTGGTTGGTTGGTTGGTTGGTTGGTTGGTTGGTTGGTTTTGGTTTTGGTTTTTCGAGACAGGGTTTCTCTGTATAGCCCTGGCTGTCCTGGAACTCACTCTGTAGACCAGGCTGGCCTCGAGCTCAGAAATCCACCTGCCTCTGCCTCCAGGGTTTCTCTGTGTAGCCCTGGCTGTCCTGGAACTCACTCTGTAGACCAGGCTGGCCTCGAACTCAGAAATCCGCCTGCCTCTGCCTCCCAAGTGCTGGGATTAAAGGCGTGCGTCACCAACACCCAGCCAGTAAGTCACTCTTAACCACGAAAATACACATTTGAATCTGATGAAAACGGGTAGACAACAGTGATAAGGCTCATTGATTAGGTATTCCTAGTGTTTCTCCTACATTCACTTCCGTTCAGTATGCTTTGCTCTTCCTTTATCTGTTAAGTAAACCCAAATGACATGAAGAAAATACTATTATGAACTGTAACAATGTCAGTCTTTGCAAATGTCAGTCTGGCTGACCACAGCATTTTAGCAGACTATGTAGGTTGTATCTTTGAATGTGAAAATTGAGTTTGGGCCCAGTGAATTTTGGAATGAGAAGAAATTCAGGTTATTTTTGCATATCTCCCTAAAGAAAAATGCCACAATACTTTTTATTTATGGTAACCCCAGACTTTTCATCCGTAAATCAGTGAGCTTAACAGCTATAAACGGCCTTGGAATGATACCAGAAACTCAGATGGCCTTTCATTCTATTGTGATTAATTTTCCAATTTGTCTTCTTGAGATGTGTTTTGTTTTTAAAAATCTCTTATGCTAGACAGTGGTGTCACACACCTTTAATCCCAGCCCTGGGGAGGCAAAGGTAGGCAGAACTCAGAGTTCAAGGCCAGCCTGGTCTACAAAGCAAGTTCCAGGAAGGCCAAGACTATACACAGAAACAATGTCTCAAGAAAAGAAGGAGGAGGAAGAGGAGCAGGAGAAGCTTGTAAGTGTGTCTAAAGTGTAGGCCAGGAGCTGGAGAGATGGCTCAGTGGTTAAGAGCACTGACTGCTCTTCCAGAGGTCCTGAGTTCAAGTCCCAGCAACCACATGGTGTCTCACAACCATCTGTAATGAGATCTGACGCCCTCTTCTGGTGTGTGTGAAGACAGCTACAGTGTACTTATATATAACAATAAAAAATCTTAAAAAGAAAAAAATAAAGTGTAGCCCAATGCTTACAAACCAAGCAAGATGTTTTGTATAATTATTACTTAATAGCTGAATAACTGTGTGCTTTCAGACACTGAAAAGCAACTTATTTACTTTAAAGTACCTGCTAGAACATCTAGTTTGGGTGTATTTTTAGGAATGGGCACTGTGATTAAAGAAAAATAGTTTAATGGGCAATTTGAAGCTTCTACTAAATAAGTTTTCTTATTTCCCCTCTTTTATGTCAAGATCTTTCAGAGAAAGCATCACTGATGACCACATATTATTTACCATGTTTGGTTAACTCTTATATTTAAATCACACCTGAAACACCAGGAAGGCATGTAACAGGACAAGAAGAGGCTCCTCCATCTTATACTCTTACTGAGACCATTTTAGTTTAACTAGGATTTGATCTGCTTGATGAAGAATCCTGTGGGAAATTACCCAACTCCTTTCTATACCCATCTGTCTTAGGGTTTCTATTCCTGCACAAGTATCATGACCAAGAAGCAAGTTGGGGAGGAAAAGATTTATTCAGCTTATACTTCCACATTGCAGTTCATCACCAAAGGAAGTCAGGACTAGAACTCAAGCAGGTCAGGAAGCAGGAGCTGATGCAGAGGCCATGGAGGGATGTTATGTATTGGCTTGCTCAGCTTGCTTTCATATAGAACCCAAGACTACCAGCCTGGGTGGGGGGGGGGAGGTACCACCCACAAGGGGCCCCTCCCCCTTGATCACTAATTGAGAAAAGGCCTTTCAGCTGGATCTCATGGAGGCATTTCCTCAAAGGAGGCTCCTTTCTCTGTGATAACTCCAGTTCATGTCAAGTTGACACACAAAACCAGACAGTACACCACCCCAAGGTCAAGATGCCCCAGCTAACTTAGCTTCTATTAAAACCTCAGACTAGTAGCTGCCCAGTGACATATCAGGATATGTGATCTTTGTCTTTAAAATCCTTAACCTAAGCCGGGCGGTGGTGGCACACGCCTGTAATCCCAGCACTTGGGAGGCAGAGGCAGGTGGATTTCTGAGTTTGAGACCAGCCTGGTCTACAGAGTGAGTTCCAGGACAGCCAGGGCTACACAGAGAAACCCTGTCTCAAAAAAAAAAAAAAAAAAAAAAAAAAAAAAAAAAAACCAAAAAACTTAACCTAAACACTGGGTGCTGCACATGGGTCCCCCAAACCCAAGTACAGGTCCAGCTGGCTGGAATAAAGACTTTCAATTGCCTATAAACTGAGTCTGAGTGACCATCTCATGTGGATTCCCTATAACAGGCGTATCCCGAGGACCACACGTCTCAAAGGAAGAAAAGCAATAGGCAACTGTGAGCTTCCCTTTTACCAACTGTGGCCCACAGAAGAGGAGGAGAGACCGCCCAACCGTCATGGGGCGCTCCACTTCAGAGTGACAGGACTCACAGGTTTTTAAGTACTGACACACACAAGAACAAAATTACAGTTTAAGGATAAGAAGAGACAGCTTTTTCAATAAATGGGCTGCGAAAAACTGGATATCCACAAGTAGATGATTGAAACTAAGTCCCTCTGCCTCACCCTGAGTAGAAATCAGCTCTAAGTGGATCAAAGGCTATTTACTGTTAGTCCTGAAACAGTGACATCAGGAAGCACTTCCAAATATAGGCATTGGCCGAAGCCACGTGGAAGACCATGACCTTTGCTGCCTCAGCCTGTAAAAGGCAAGAAAGCTTCGGCAATGGTGTCTATCGATGATACAGACTCACAGTTGAGAATGGGAGACAGAGATGGCTTCGATGACCACCTCTCCCCACTTCCCCGGAAAAGAAACAGTCTCAGCGGGAAACCATTGAAGAGAAGTCTTAAAAATTGTGATGGGGGTACTGGAGAGACCGCTCAGCGGTTAAGAGCACTGTCTGCTCTTCCAGAGGTCCTGAGTTCAATTCCCAGCAACCACACAGTGACTCACAACTATCTGTAATGGGATCTGACGCCCTCTTCTGCTGGGTCTGAAGACAACTACAGAGTACTCATATAAATAAAATAAATAAATCTTTTTTAAAAATGTGATAGGGATCTTAAAGTGCAGCTCTTCACTTCACAGTGGATGGTTCTGACGGGGTGAGGGTGGAGAAGGACTCAGTTTTCTTCAAGGGACTGGCCCCTGAGAGTTTGACTGTGCCCCAGTGAGTATATGAGCAACACAAATTGAACTTGGATTTTTCAGTTGTTTTTGTTGTCTTTTTTTTTCAAGTTTCTCCCCCCCACTTTTTTTTCTTTCTTTTGGGGGAGATCACAAGGTGAGAGGTGGACCTGGGAGCCTAGGAAGTGAGTGGGATCAGGGCGTGTTATGTGAAACTCAAATAATCAATAAAAACATTATGTTGTGGCAGGAGAGATACAGGCATTGGCAAAGACTTCTGAAAAGGACTCCAGAGATACAGGGAAGAATACTAAGAACTAAAAAGTAGGATTACATAAAATTAAAAGGCATAGCAAAGGGAGAACTTGTGTTGCCACCCTGGGAAATGTCAGCACTTCTTTACTCACGGCCCATCTCACCGAGGACAATCTAGAATATAGAGAGCTCGAAACACTACATATAGAAGGCTTCCTCCTGACCAATGGGCCAATGAAATGAGCAGATGGCTCTCAGAAGATGAAATACAACCATTAAGCAAGAAAAAATATCCAGCATCCATGGCCAACAAGGACATGTGATTAAAACGACTCTCAGGTCCTATCTTGCCCCCATCAGAGTAGCTATTGTAAAGAAAAGCAGTAACGAATGCCAGCAAGGATGTGCAGGGGTGGGCTTGCTTGGGCAGTGTGAGTCCAGCCATTATGAAAATTGGTAGGCAGTTTCCGCAAAGGACAAAAATATAACTATTACATGACTTCTGAGTGTATACCCAAAGAACTGTAAGTCAGCATAACGCAAAGAGACTTACACAGCTATGTTTAGTGCAGCACTATTTGCAATAGTCAAGTTATAGAATCGGACTATGTGAACACCATTAGATGTATTTTTTTTTTGTTTTGGTTTTTTGGTTTTTTTGAGACAGGGTTTCTCTTTGTAGTCCTGGCTGTAAATGCGCCTGCCTCTGCCTCCCAAGTGCTGGGATTACAGGTGCGCGCCACCACCGCCTGGCAGATGTATTTTTAAAAAATGGGGTAAGCTGTATGTGGTGGTGTTGTGTGCCGGTAATCACAGCACTCAGGAGACAGAGACAAGTGGATCTTCTTTTGAGTTCAAGACCAGCATGGTCTACAGAGTGAGTTCCAGAACAGCCAAGGCTACACAGAGAAACTCTGTCTCAAAAACAATCAACAGCAAAAGAAAATGGTGTGTGTGTGTGTGTGTGTGTGTGTGTGTGTGTGTTTCTTCAGTTTCTTTTCATTTAATTTTGAGACATTGCTTTACGTAGTCCAGACTGTCCAGGAACTTGCTATGTAGTCACCTTAAGTTGACCCTCCCACCTCCCTAATGGCTGGGATTACAGCTTTAGGTGTGCAACATCAGGCCCAAGTTATGCCCCAGTTCACAGGGATCAAAGTCTTGGACCTCATGCATGATGTCCAAGCACAGTACCAAACGAGCCCCAGCCCTGTTCCCACAATGCAGTTGTCTTCAGCCATAACGAAAGATGAAAAAACTGATAGAATTTGAGATTATGATACTGAACAAAATATATGGCACGGAAGAAAGGAGATTGGGGGAGGGGGTTGAGAGATGGCTAAGAGGTTAAGAGCACTGACTGCTCTTCCAAAGGTCCTGAGTTCAAATCCCAGCACCCACATGGTGGATCAGAACCATCCGTAATGGGATCTGATGCCCTCTTCTGGAGTATCTGAAGAGAACTACAGTGTACTTACATAAAATAATAAATCTTTTTTTTTTTTTAATTAAGAAAGGAGATTGGGGAGAAGGAAGAGGATTAGAAGGCAAGAGCAGCGGGTATGGGAAGGTGAGTGTGGCCAATGGACCTGGGAAACTTCAGGGACATTTTCTGTACAAAGCCCAGCGCTATGAAGAGCCCATACGCACCACGTTAGAATGCACTTCAGAAATTCCTGCCTTTTAAATCTTGCCTTTACATCTTCGATGCCTTTCTTGACAGCCATTGTTAACACTCCAGGCAGACCTTATTGTCAGAAGTTAGCCTTGTGAGCAAGCAAAGCTCCTTAGGAGACAGAGGCGGGACGCTTTGGACTCGACACAGCTGTTCGCTCTCTGTGACGTGATGACTATCTTTTGTTTGACCTAGCTTCAGTTTCCTCCTCTGTACTATCCAGCGGCGGAGGGGGCTTCTTACTCCTTGATGGGTTAATTGCAATGATTTGGGTCCAGTATGACTGCACCAAAGTCAAGCATCTGGGGGTATCACAGCAAGGGAGCCACCAGTAGTCCCCTGGGAGTCAGGGAACCTGGGTTCCCTATACTCTGTGAGAAAGGGACCAAGAATAGGAAGGGTGTTTTTCACCACCACAGTGAATAGTGGCTCGGGACCCTTGTCGGCACATATTTTGAAAACATCTGAGTACAGATGAGTGAACTTTTGGGTGACATTCTCCCTGGCCTTACTGTGATCCAACTCAAGAGATCCACCTGCTCCTGCTGCCCAGTGCTCACATTAAAGGTCCGCACCACCATGCGCAGCTTGTTTCTGGTTTTAAGTAGAGATGAGGGCCCAAAACAAACAAACAAACAAACAAAAAAACAAAACAAAAACCAAAAAAAAACCCAACAACTAGCCGGGCGGTGGTGGCGCACGCCTTTAATCCCAGCACTTGGGAGGCAGAGGCAGGCGGATTTCTGAGTTCGAGGCCAGCCTGGTCTACAAAGTGAGTTCCAGGACAGCCCGAACTACACAGAGAAACCCTGTCTTGAAAAAACAAACAAACAAAAAAAAAAAAAAAAAAAAAGAAAAGAAAAAAAAAACCCAACAACTCAGTAGCCACCAAGCTTGACAGGCAAGCCTAACAAGAGTTCAGTCTGGGGACCAACGTGGAGAAAGAAGAAAACCTATTCCTATTTCTACAAGGTTTCCTCTGATCTCATATGTCCTGTGGCACACGTGTGTACAAACCCATGGAAAAAAAGATGAGAGGGGGGGATGGAAAGATGACTCAGTGGTTAAGAGCACCGACTGCACTTCTGAAGGTAATGAGTTCAAATCTCAGCAACCACATGGTGGCTCACAACCATCCGTAATGAGATCTGATGACCTCTTCTGGTGTCTGAAGACAGCTGTACTTATACATATAATAATAAATAAATCTTTTAAAAAAAAGTCAAGAGTCATTTAAAAAAAAAGAATGAATGAATGCAAATTTATAACTTTAGGGGCTAAAGTTAAGAGAACTCACTGCTTGTGTGAAGAACTCAGGTTTGGTTCCCAGCAGCCACTTGGCGGCTCACAACTATCTGTAACTCTAACTCCAGATGTACACTACCTTCTTTTGACCTCAACATGCATGAGGCATGCACATGGTAAATATACATACAGGTTGGCAAAACACATAAATTTGAATCTTCTTTTAAAACATAGAATTTGAGCCGGGTGTGGTGGCGCATGCCTGTAATCCCAGCACTTGGGAGTCAGAGGCAGGCGGGATTTCTGAGTTCGAGGCCAGCCTGGTCTACAGAGTGAGTTCCAGGACTACACAGAGAGACCCTGTCTCGAAAAACAAAACAAAAAAAAAACCCCCAAAAAACAAACAAACAAACAAACAAAAACCATAGAATTTGGCCGGGCAGTTGTGGTGTAATACCTTTAAGCCCAGCACTTGGGAGGCAGAGGCAGGCAGATTTCTGAGTTCAAGGCCAGCCTGGTCTACAGAGTGAGTTCCAAGACAGCCAGGGCTATACAGAGAAATCCTGTCTTGAAAAACCAAAAATAAATAAATAAAAATAAAAAAAATACCTAGAATTTGAAATTAAAAACACCATGCCAACCTGGGTATGGCAGTGCATGCTTGTAATTCCAACAGATGGGAAACTGAGGCATGAGAATTGCAAATTTCAGGCTAGAATGGGCTACATGGCCTGGTTTGTATGATAAAACCCTGTCTGAAAAAAATCCAAGCCATCAAAGTTCAATTTACATTAATATCCCCCAAACCAAATATTAAGGTGCAAACATAACAAAATATGGAAATATGTATATGAATAAAAGTATAGATCAGATAAAGGAAATTGCATCGCTGAAGAATGGAGAGTTATTCTATGTTCATAGGCAGGAGGGCTCAGGACTGTCAAGACATTACTTCCTCCTATCTCAATCTACATAAATACATAAAAAACATTTATTTTAATGAAATAAAAATCTTGGTTTTTTTGGTTGTTTTTTTTTTGTTGTTGTTGTTTTTTGTTTTTTTTTTTTTGGTTTTTCGAGACAGGGTTTCTCTGTGTAGTCCTGGCTGTCCTGGAGCTCACTCTGAAGACCAGGCTGGCCTCAAACTCAGAAATCCGCCTGCCTCTGCCTCCCAAGTGCTGGGATTAAAGGCGGCGCCACCAACGCCCGGCTAATCTTGGTTTTTTTTAAAGATTTATTTATCATATGTAAGTACACTGTAACTATCTTCAGACACCGGAAGAGGGCGTCAGATCTCTTTATGGATGGTTGTGAGCCACCGTGTGGTTGCTGGGATTTAAACTCAGGACCTTCAGAAGAACAGTCAGTGCTCTTAACTGCTGAGCCATCTCTCCAGACCCACTTGGTTTTCACATACTGACAACCTTATCCCAAAGTTTATATGCAGAAGCAAAGAACTTTAAAGGGCTGGGGCCCACAGCTCAGTGACAGAACACTTGCCAAGCATGTGTGAGTCAATAGCTTCCTTCTCAGTAGAGTAAGCTAGCAAGCAAACAAAAGAAATCTAATCACACTTTTGCACCAACAAATCAAAACAAAATAGCAACAACAACAAAAACATATACACAATGTATAAAAACTGTAGAAAAATCTTTGTTGTTGTTTTGGCTTTTTAGAAACAGGGTTTCTCTGTATATAGGTGGCTGTCCTGGAACTCACTCTGTAGACCAGGCTGGCCTCAAACCCAGAAATCCACCTGCCTCTGCCTCCCAAGTGCTGGGATTACAGGCATGTGCCACCACTGCCTGGCAAGAAAAGCCTTTGATTTGTGTAAGATCATTGGAAAAACTCAGAAAGCAGAGGTACAAGAGACTGCTAGAGATGTGGGGTATATTTATTATTCATCTCTGATGGGCAGCAAATGGCCCCTCAGAACTTAGTCTGTGTAAACAGATAGAGTCATTTATTATTGGTCACATTTCCTGTAAACAGGAATTGCTACCGGGTACTGTAGTGGTTAGTCTTTGTTTCCCAGAATCTGACATTTAGCCAAAGGACTCAACAGTGAGGAGCCAGACTCATCCGAAGGCTCATTAGCCAAGAATCCGGTGGTTAACGTTGAGGCTGGCTAGAGTCTTCTCAGGGCTCACGTATCACCGCTCCATGCAGTCTACACTCCCTCACAGCTGGATTCTATGGGCAATCATCCCAAGAGAGAAGAAAGGACAGAGATGAAGCCTGTGTTCCTCTTGACGCACCTTGACATCATGCTGTGGCTCTGCCTGTATCTTTTTGGTAATAGCAAGATAAAGTTCTGACGTGTTCATGAGCTGTGAATAGACACCCAACTCAGTGGAGGTGTGTCAACATCATCTTGAAGGACATGTTTGTAAGGTGAGTGTCTTAGTCAGGCTTTCTATTCCTGCACAAACATCATGACCAAGAAGCAAGTTGGGGAGGAAAGGGTTTATTCATCTTTCACTTCCACATTGCTGTTCATCACCAAAGGAAGTCAGGACTGGAACTCAAGCAGGTCAGGAAGCAGGAGCTGATGCATAGGCCATGGAAGGATGTTTTTTTACTGGACTTGCTTCCCCTGGCTAGCTCAGCTTGCCTTTTTTTTTCCCTTGAGACAGGGTTTCTCTGTGTAGCCCTGGCTGTCCTGGAACTCACTCTGTAGACCAGGCTGGCCTCGAACTCAGAAATCTGCCTACCTCTGCCTCCCAAGTGCTGGGATTAAAGGCGTATGCCACCACCGCCTGGCGCTTGCTTTCTTATAGAACCTGGGACTATCAGCCCAGAGATGGCACCACCCTCAAGGGCCCCTCCCCGCAGTGATCACTAATTGAGAAAATGCCTTACAGCTGGATCTCATGGAGGCATTTCCTCAATTGAAGCTCATTTCTCTGTGAAAACCCCAGCATGTGTCAAGTTGACACACAAAACTAGCCAGTACAATTGACCCCTTGTCATCTTGGCACACGAACATATCACTGTTAAGCCTCAACCCTTACTTCCTTATTCATCCCCAAGGTCTAAATAACTTTAAAAGTCCCACAGTCTTTGCAAATTCTTACATATTAAAATTTCAATCCCTTTAAAATATCCAATCTTTTAAAATCCAAAATATTTTTACAACTAAAAGTCTCTTAACTGTGGGATCTACTAAAATACTTTTTTACTTCAAGAGGGAGAAATATCAGGGCCCAGTCACAATCAAAATCAAAATCAAACTCCAACCGTCCAATGTCTGGGATCCACTCATGATCTTCTGGGTACCTCCAAGGGCTTGGGTCACTCCTCCAGCTCTGCCCTTTGTAGCACACACCTTGTCTTCTAGGCTCCAGCTGCCTGTACTCCACTGCTGCTGCTGTTCTTGGTGGTCATCTCATGGCACTGGCATGGCTAAAACACTGCTGTCTGCCACTGTAACTAGGCTTCACCAATAGCCTCTCGTAGGCTCTCCTCATGGTGCCAAGCCTCAACTCCTTTGCATGACCCCTTCAGTCCTGCACCATCAATTGCAACTGAGGCTGCACCTTCACCAGTGGCCTAGTGGCCTCTCACAGTGCCGAGCCTCAGCTGCTCTTCATGACCTCTTCATGCCTTCAACACCAGTACCACCTGGGTGACTCTTACGTATTACCAAGTCTAGCTGCGGCACAAGGTACAACCTTGGCTATCTCCGGAACACAGCCTCTGTGCTCTCAGAAACCGCTTCCCAGAAGAGAGAGTTCACCTCAGTGATGCTGATCTCTTCTTCTTCTTCTTCTTCTTCTTCTTCTTCTTCTTCTTCTTCTTCTTCTTCTTCTTCTTCTTTTTTTGGTTTTTCGAGACAGGGTTTCTCTGTGTAGTCCTGGAACTCACTCTGTAGACCAGGCTGGCCTTGAACTCAGAAATCCGCCTGCCTCTGCCTCCCAAATGCTGGGATTACAGGCGTGTGCCACCACGCCCAGCGCTGGTCTCTTCTTAATCACCGCTAATTTCTTAGCTCCAGCTAACCAGCATCAATAGTCCCAGTAATACAAAGTTTTCGCTTTAGTGGTTCTGGTATCTTGTTAATCAGAGCTGATTCTTCAGCCCCAACTAACCAAAACCACAGAATCTTCACAATCAAAATAGCAACAGCCCTGATAAGAGTTTTTAATCTTTCCTCTGAAATTTCACAAACCAGGCCTCCATCTTCTGCACTGTTCTCAACATTATCTTCCAAGCTCCTACAGAACATCCCACAGAGCTCTTAACATCTTAATGGCTCTTCTAGCTCAAAGTTCCAAAGTCCTTCCACAGTCCTCCCCAAAACATAGTCAGGTTGTCACAGGAATACCCCACTATGCTGGTAACAATTTGTCTTAGTTAGGGTTTTTATTCCTGCACAAACATCACTACCAAGAAGGAAATTGGGGAGGAAATAATTTATTCATCTCACACTTCCACATTGCTATCCATCACCAAAAGAAATCAGGACTGGAACTCAAGCAGGTCAGGAAGCAGGAGCTGATGCAGAGGCCATGGAGGAATGTTTCTTACTGGCTTGCTTTCCCTGGTTTGCTCAGCTTGCTTGCTTATAGAACCCAGGACCACCAGTCCAGAGATGGCACCACCCTCAAGGGGCCCTCCCCACTGTGATCACTAATTGAGAAAATGCCTTACAGCTAGATCTCATGGAGGCATTTCCTCACCTGAAGCTCCTTTCTCTGTGCTAACTCCAGCTTGTGTCAAGTTGACACACAAAACCAGCCAGTACAGTGAGATGTATTAATATACAGACATGCCATTTTGGAAAACATAATCTGCATCAGGAGTGAAAAGTGGGGCACACTGCATGCATAGCCACACGAAGCAAAAACTGTTGGCAGCCAAGAATACCCTGCCCTGTATGAGGACCTCTAGTCACAGATTCTGCCCGGTCCTAGAAATGGGAATCTGAACCACAGGGTCTCTCTCCACTCAGGGATACTATGCCGAGGCGAGCCTTACTGGAAACAGTGTAATTGAGCTGGAGGCAGCCGCGGCTGAGGGAGATTGCTTGAGTCTTCCTGCCTGACTCCAAGGATGTTGACTACCACACGTAAGCCCTGCCAGCGTTTGCACGCACCTGTCTCTGATTAATGATTAATCCATTCCTACTTTTCAACCTACTTTCTGGCTTCAAAACTGTTGTAATGTTATATCTGTTGTCACTTCTCTGTGTCCTAAAACTGTGTATTGGTTATGTGAACTCAGAAGGAATGACAGAGAATGAACGCCCATGTTCCATCCACGTGCCTAACTCATCGTTTCTTCTGCCCAGTGAGCTTAGAATGCAAGGTGAGAGCTGAGCAGTGGTGGCGCACGCCTGTTATCCCAGCACTTGGGAGGCAGAGGCAGGCGGATTTCTGAGTTCGAGGCCAGCCTGGTCTACAGAGTGAGTTCCAGGACAGCCAAGGCTACAGAGAAACCCTGTCTCGAAACAAAACCCAACCCCCCCCAAAAAAAAAGAAGAATACAAGGTAAGTTCATCCTTTTCTGAATTCTTACGACATTCTGTGGTTCACTCTTGTGGTGAGAAGTGTGAACAACCACCTGAGAGTTTAGACACAGATGAAGAATATGTCGTCGAGGCACGGTGCGGACGGCTTGCACCCAAGGCTCTTGTATTCTGAGCAGACCTTCCCAGCCTTCCTAACGCCGTGACCCTTTAATGGTTTGTCATGCTGTGCTGATCCCCAGTTACTTCCATGGCTCCCTCATAGCTGTAATTTTGCTGCTGTTCTGAATCATAATGCAAATAACTGTATTTTCTGGTGATCTTCGGAGACCTTGTGAAGGGCCATTCGACCCTCAAAGGAGTCAAGAGCCACAGGCTGAGAAGCACTCCTCTAGAATGATGCTTTTGATGAGATAGATATGAACCATGGATTATTTTTTTCTAGAAACCACACAGGCTCTGGAGAAAGAGGAGAGGAAAGAAAAAAAGGAAGAAAACATAGGAGAGGAGGAGGGAGAATGGGAGGAAGGAAGAAGGGAAGAGAGAGAGGAATGAGGGAGGGAGAAAGAAAAATGAGATTACCCAAGAAGAAGGAAGGAAAGGACCCTGGTCCTGAAAAGACTGGATCCAGTTTTGTAGGAGAGTATCAGAACAGAGAAATGGGGTAGGGGGTAATTGGGGAATGGGTGGAGGGAAGAGGACTTATGGGACATATGGTGAGGGGGGAACTGGGAAAGGGGAAAGCCTTTGGAATGTAAACAAAGAATATAGAAAATTAAAAAAAAAAAAGAAGAAAAAAAGATTCCCAAGAAGAAGGAAGGAGAGGACACTGGTCCCAAAAAGACTGGTTCCAGTTTTGCAGGAGAGTACCAGAACAGAGAAAGTGTTGGGGGCGAATGGGGAATGGGGGCGTGTAGAGGACTTATGGGACATATGGTGAGGGGGGGACTGGGAAAGGGGAAAGCCTTTGGAATGTAAACAAAGAATATAGAAAATAAAATAAAATAATAAAAAAAAGAAAAGAAAAATGAGATTATCATGTTGTTTGATCCAAAGAATCCAAAATATCCTTTCAATATATGATCACTATAAAATTGTATTAACTTTTCTAAGTGCTGTGTGGTCCACTCTCCTGGTACACCTCAGGTCAGATGGGCTGCACTGCAAATGCTCGCTCACTGTCTGTGTTCGAGGCCACCACACTGGACAGTCAGAGCCAGGAAGTAATTATTGAAGGAGACGACTGTCAGCTTTTGTGAAATAGAACCCATCTTGGGCCTACCCTGGACCAGAGGCCATCATATAACCCAAAGTCCTGGCCATGAAGAGCTTGCCCGGCTGTCTGAAAGGGCAGACTACAATCCTCACAGGGTCACGGACACTCTTACATTAATAGCTAATCATTTTGTTTGCACTGCTGTATCAACAATCTTGTTTTGTGTTTTTTTGTTTTGGTTTTTTTTTGTTGTTGTTGTTTGGTTTTTCGAGACAGGGTTTCTCTGTGTAGTTCTGGCTGTCCTGGAGCTCACTCTGAAGACCAGGCTGGCCTCGAACTCAGAAATCCGCCTGCCTCTGCCTCCCAAGTGCTGGGATTAAAGGCGTGCGCCACCAACGCCCGGCTCTAGTTTGGACTTTTGACACAGGGTTTCACTATGTAGCCCTAGCTGGCCTAGAACTTGCTATGCATACTACACTGGCCTCGAACTTGCAGAGATCTCTCAGCTTCTGCCTCACAAGTGCACGTGAAGGTGTGTGCCACCAGACCGACCATTTCTTACTTTTAAAATTCCCTGTAATTCCTGATCCTCTGACATCCCAGAGGCCTTGATGATCGCAGAGACTGTCCCTTCCAGAGCTAGTCAGTTTCTGAAGACAGAAAAGGAATACCAAGCCTTTCTTGCACAAACCAATCAATCCGAAGCCCAAACTCTCTCACCTCTGCATCTTACACCTAGACCACTATTCCCTGCCCCGGTTCACTCCAGGAAGTTAGGCACGGTCCCTTATGCCCCAGAACACACTGCAGTTTTCTACACTGGCCAATCCCAAATTCTCAGACCCTGCCTCGCCTGCTCTATCCCACAGAATCCACAGTAAGACTCGTGTTGACATTCAATCCCTTTGTCTCCTGACTAGCTCCCCCACCACACCCCCCACTTTCCCATGGGCCCCGTGCCTGTGCTATGACCTATTTCTGAGCACAATAAACTTCTTCCTTGTCATAATCATTTCTATGTCTCAATATGTCGCCTGATTAAAACAAATCCTTGGGTACACTTTAAAACAAATATTGTGGGCTGGAGAGATGGCTCAGTGATTAAGACTGCTCTTCCAGAGGTCCTGGGTTCAAGTCCCAGCAACCACATGGTGGCTCACAATCATCTGTATATATACATATACAGATGTATGTATGTATGTATGTGTATATATATATATATATATATATATATACACGTATGTATATATATATACACACTAAATAAATCTTATTTTAAAAAAAACAAACAGGGCTGGAGAGATGGCTTAGCTGTTAAGAGCACTGACTGCACTTCCGAAGGTCCTGAGTTCAAATCCCAGCAACCACATGGTGGCTCACAACCATCTGTGATGAGATCTGATGCCCTTTTCTGGTGTGTCTGAAGACAGCTACAGTGTACTCAAATAAATAAATAAATCTTTAAAAAACAAACAAACAAACAAACATTGTCCACTTCACAAGGTTTCTGAGCACTTGGGGAAAGCCCTTCCCGTATTGGCCCAGTTCTTCCTGATGGCCCTTGAATAATTTGTCTTGTTTGTTTGTTTTTTTGTTTGTTTGGTTTTTTTTGCTTTTTGTTTTCTTATTAAGTTCATTTTTTCCTTTAAACTTTTTCCCCCAAAGGCTTGTTTTATTTTAATGACTGAGCCATGTGAGGCCACAGCCAGGCCACTATGTACAGACACGAGGGAAGCTTTGTTTCTCGGTTTCTTCCTCCTTGGACAGAGTTTTGATGATCTTTTCCTTTCTTGGCCTGGAGGCGCTCCTCCCGGCACTTCCATGCTTCCTTGGTCTTAGTAGACCTGCGAGCCTCAGCCTGGTCAGCCAGCAGCTTCGTGCGGGCCTTGTCTGCCTTCAGCTTGTGGATGTGTTCCATGAGAGTCAGCTTGTTTTTGAATACACGCCCTTTGACCCTCAGGTACAGGCTGATGCTGCTACCCCATGATGCGAGTGGTGGTTAATCTTCTTAGATTCCCCATATCTCCCGAGAAGCCGGCGCGGGATCCTCATCCCTCTCACACAGGTCACCTTCTCGGGCATCTGAGCGCTGACAGTGCCCTTCCTCTTCCCTATGCCCATATGCCCGCCCTTCCGTCGGCTAAGGTGTTTTTCCGGCAGTGAGCCCGGGAATGAACAGTCAGGCTTCCGGATGATCAGTCCATCTTTGATCAGCTTCCTGATCTACTGACAGGAGTTGGCATTGGCGATTTCACTGGTCATATGGGGGTCCAACCAGACCTTCTTTTTCCCACAGCGAAGGACACTGGAGGCAAGCCTCTTGTAGCCTGAACATACTCGTATGGCTGCGGATGCAATAGCCTCCTTTAAACTTTTTTTTTTTTTTTTTGGATTTTTTTTTTCCGAGACAGGGTTTCTCTGTGTAGCGCTGGCTGTCCTGGAACTCACTCTGTAGACCAGGCTGGCCTTGAACTCAGAAATCTGCCTGCCTCTGCCTCCCAGAGTGCTGGGATTACAGGCATGCGCCACCACTGCCTGGCTCCTTTAAACTTTTTAAAATTATATATATATATATATATATATATATATATATATATATATATATATATTAGTGGTCTTCAGACACACCAAAATAGGGCAGCAGATTCTATTACAGAGGGTTGTGAGCCACCATCTGGTTGCTGGGAACTGAACTCAGGACCTCCGCAAGAGCAGTCAGTGCGCTTAACTGCTGAGCCATCTCTCTAGCCCCCCTGATATAACTTTTCTTATTGCTATAAAAACTATCTGACAAATGAAATTTCAGAATGGTTGGGGCTGGAAAGATGGTTCAGAGTTTGTGCATACTGCTTGCTCTTCCAGAGAACCTAAGTAAAATCCCCCCTCCCACATGGTGGCTCCCAGCAGTCAGGAACTCCACTTCCTAGGCATCTGGCTCCCTCTGCTGGCTTCGACGGGCACCTAGCATGCATAGGGTACACATACCCACGTGCAGGCAAAACAGCCATACAAATAAAATAAACCTTAAAAGTAGAAATGGCCCCGTAGACCCAACTACAGGCTAATCTCAGTTCCTGAACTGAGACTGTCTCTGCCCAGGTACATCTAGGGCTGTGTTGGCAAAAACTAACCAACACAGAGCAATGGCTTACTGTGGTTCTGTGGGAACCAGCCGCGTACATGATGCACAGACATACCTGCAGATAAAGCATTCATATGCATGAAATGAAATAAAATACTTTTATAAAGTTAAGAGCAGTGACAAGTTTATGTGACTCGTGGTTTGAGGACACATGGTTTGAGGGACGGTATAGCAACGACAGGAACATGGGGGGCCTGGTCACCCGTGTCACAGGAAGCAGAGAGAGGTGACTGCTGGGGCTCAGCTGGCTCACTCATCTTTCCCTTTGTATTCGTTCCAGAATCCCAGCTCGTGGGACGGTGCTACTCCCATTCAGAGTGGGTCTTCTTTCCTTGATTAAACCTTTCTGTAAATACCCTCCTAGACAAGCCCAGAGGTGTGTCTCCTAGGTGACTCTAAATCCAGTCAGGTTGACAATGAAGATGGAACCATTATACTGCCTCTGCCTCCCAGAGTGCTGGGATTACAGGCGTGCGCCACCACCGCCCAGCTAGGCCGGCCTGTTCTTATCTCGTGGAGACTCTCAGAGCTCCAAAATCTCCTCACCCGGCTCGCTAAGTTCCCCCTGGAGGGTAGCTACCGTGTCAGCCCCATGCGTCAAAACTCCCAAGGCCTTTTGTGGTGCCCTTCCGGCAAACCCATGCTTTGGCACCGTATCCTTCTCTCGGGAACCCAGCTGATCCACTGTGTGAAGGAAACCGACAGACAAACTTAGTTCAGAAACAATGGTACCCAATTACTGGGTGCATCAACTAGAATCCTAATCGTGTAAACCATATTAAATCTAAATCCTCCTGTGGTGAATCCATCTTGTTCTCACACGATCCCTGTCCAAAAGCCCCTATTTCCGCTGCCTCCTATTCCTCTGTCCAACCTGGAAGTCCTGCCTACGCGGCCAGTGATTGGTTCCTTAATACATTAGGGGAAGACGTCACCCGACTCATCCCTTGTTCCAGACAACCCCTCCTGGAAAAGCAGAATTAACATCCAAGTACAAACAGCACCAGGGCCATCCACAACACATGGCCATGTGTAGTTTATTTCTTTGCAGTGGTAGTAGTAGTAAATATTTATGTATTTCATGTATATTAGTGTTTTGCATTTACAGGCCAGAGAAGGGCATTGGATCCCATTATACATGTTTATGAGCCACCATGTGGTTGCTGGGAATTGAACTCAGGACCTATGGAAGAGCAGCCAGTGCTCTTAACCATTGAGCCATCTCTCCAATCCCATATTAATTGTTTTTTGTTTGTTTGTTTGTTGCTGCTGTTGTTTAGTGTCTCATGTGTTGATTTCTCCTTCTAGTTACATCCTGCCTGTGTTATCTTAGGCTGATCCTGCCTATGTTCAAATGTTTCATAGCCCTTGACTTTATATTATGTCTATAAGACTCATCTATGCTAGTTTAGAAATTCTTTCCCTGTTCAATGAGGTGTTTCATAGTACAAACGGACTTGGTTAGTGCCCGTTCTCTGGTTGATGGTCATTTGGAAAGCTCTCTGTTTAGACCGTTACAAAGGAGGTTGCTGTGAGCATTCTTTTACGATTTATCTATTTTGATTTTATGTATATCAGTGTTTTGCCTGCATAGATATGTACACCCTGTGTGTAAGGTGTCCAAGAAGGCTAGAAGAGGAAGATGGAGTCCCTAGAACTGGGATTACAGATGCTTGTGCGCCACCAGGAGGGTACTGAGAACCAAATCCAACCTGTGAGCTGCCAAGTGGGTGCTAGAAACCAAACCCAGGTCCTCTGCAAGAGCAGCAAATACTCATTTATGCATACACATAAGTGCAACATGTTCAGTCTACATAATGTTACTTGCATGCTTATGTTTTCAGGGCTGACAATTTGATATTGGATAATCAGTTGGTGTGCTCTTCCTTGGGGAAGACTGTTTCTCCCATTTGCATTCTTTAGTTGTTATAGATCTTTTTCCTTGGTTCAGGATGGAAGTCTTGTGAGATGAGAAAGAAGAGACCAGCATCACTGAGGTAAAATCTTCTGGGAAGCATTTTCCAAGAGCACAAAGAAGCTGTGTTCCAGACATAGCCACAGTTGTATTTTGTGCTGTGGCTGGACTTGGTGTTGTGTAAGAGTCACCCAGGTGGTACTGGTTTTGAAGGCATGAAGGTGTCATGAAGAACAGCTGAGGCTTGGCACTGTGAGAGGATGAAGGTGTAGCCTCAGTTGCAGTTGATGGCCCAGGATTGAAGGGGTCATGCAAAGGATTTGAGGCTTGGCACCATGAAGAGAGCCTGTGAGAGGCTATTGTTGCAGAGGGGAAAACCCCAGCTTATTGGAGCTGTCATTGCCGCTGGCTGATCAACAGGAACAGCAGCATCAGTGGAGTGGATCAACCTGAGCTTAGAGCGCCAAAGAGGGCAGAGCTGGAGAAGTGACCCAAGCCCTTTGGAGGAGCCCCGAAGGTCAAGTGTGGATGCCTTGGAGACCGGCAAGATGTTCAAGATGCCAGAGGCATAGGATATCTCCGGAGGAAAGCTGCTAACAGAGAAATAAGTTCAATGCAGTCAACAAAGGTGAAAGGAGATCTGAAGACTGCTTTGACGTCAGCCATGGAGATGCAGAGTTCGGAGTTTGCCCAGCTGGTTTCCTGCCTTGCTTTGGGGATTTCGGTTAAGTGATTGGATGGATCTCAGAAGAGACTTTGAACTTTAGACTTTTAGCATTGTTGATATTGCTATAGACTGTGGAGACTTTGGAAGTTGGACTAAATGTACCTTTTTATTATGCTATGGCTAGATATGGCCCCATAGGCTTGTTCAAACACATGAGTCTATGGGGGCCAGGGAGTGGAATGTCATGGTTTGAATATGCTTGGCCCAGGGAGTGGCACTATTTGGAGGTGTGGCCATGTTGGAGTAGGTGTGTCACTGCGGGTGTGAGCTACAGACCCTCACTCTAACTGCCAGGAAATCGATCTTCCATTAGCAGCCTTTAGATGAAGATGTAGAACTCTCAGCAACTCCTACACCATGCCTGCCTAGATGCTGGCCTGCTTCCCCCTTGATGATTGATTGAACCTCTGAACCTGTAACCCACCCCAATTAAATGTTATCCTTTATAAGACTTGCCTTGGTCACAGCAGTAAAACCCTAACTAAGAGCATCTGAAGCTAGAATCACCTGGTGATGATACTAGGTAGGATCAGAACTCAGGTCCTCTAAAACACCTGTTCTCGCTCTTGCTCTCTCGCTCATTTATCTTATGTATGTGTATTTTTTTTTAAAGATTTATTTATTTATTAAATGTAAGTACACTGTAGCTGCTGTAGCTGTCTTCAAACACTCCAGAAGAGGGTGTCAGATCTTGTTACGGATGGTTGTGAGCCACCATGTGGTTGCTGGGATTTGATCTCAGGACCTTGGGAAGAGCAGTCCTTGCTCTTAACCGCTGAGCCATCTCAGCGGATGTTTTATCTGCATGTACATCTATCTGTACACCAGAAAAGGTCACCTGATCCCAGGATAGTACAGTTACTGGTGTCTTTGAGCCGCCACGTGAGTGGGAATTGAACTCTCAAACCTCCAAAAGAACAACTAGTGCTCTTTCTCACTGAGCCGTCTCTCCAGCTCCTTAATATCTTTTAAAAAGGGGGGGAGGGGATGCTGGAGAGTTGGCTCAGCATTTAAGAGCACTGACTGCTCTTCTAAAAGTCCTGAGTTCAAATCCCAGCAACATGGTGGCTCCCCAACATCCATAACAAGATCTGACGCCCTCTTCTGGTGTGTCTGAAGACAGCTACAGTGTGCTTACATACAATAAGTAAATAAATCTTTAAAAAAAAATTAAACAAAGCCGGGCGTGGTGGCGCACGCCTGTAATCCCAACACTTGGGAGGCAGAGGCAGGCGGATTTCTGAGTTCGAGGCCAGCCTGGTCTACAGAGTGAGCTCCAGGACAGCCAGGGCTACACAGAGAAACCCTGTCTCGAAAAAAAAAAATTAAACAAATAAAAAACCCAAACCTTAGCCGGGCGTGGTGGCGCACGCCTGTAATCCCAGCACTTGGGAGGCAGAGGCAGGTGGATTTCTGAGTTCGAGGCCAGCCTGGTCTACAGAGTGAGTTCCAGGACAGCCAGGACTACACAGAGAAACCCTGTCTCGAAAAACCAAAAAACCAAAAAAAAAAAAAAACAAAAAAAAAACAAAAAAAACCCAAACCTTGTTTTGTCTTATACACATCTACAACAAAACTCCTGCACCTAAGGGGCTTGGGGATGGGTGACAGACATGGATGGGCTGTAAGACCCAAAGGAAAGGAAGCCTGTGAGATTGTATCTCCTGGAAATGACAGAGAAGCTACACCCATGATGACACTCCAGCCCTAATGCTGCCTAAACAAGACCAGAACAATAACATCAATAGATATGCTAATAATGTTGAAGAGGAAAATTTCAGTGTCTTAGACAACTACAGGGATTAGTAACTGCCGAGAGGGAGGGATTAAGGCAGGATGGAGCAGGGAGACATGGGAGAGGTTGGAGGGAGAAAAGGGAGAGGTGAAAATTATGTGATTATGTTTAAATTAAAACTCTTAAATAAATAAATTAAAATATTAAAATGATTCATAATTGTGGAATCATGTAATTATCTATGTAACCAGTAGATCCCGGCTTCTGTCTCTGGTGGACAGTGGGTGTTCCAGTGCTAAGAAGCTAACCATGCACTCTACCATAGAGATCTCTGGTCATCCCTTTAAAATCCGCTTTGAGGGGCTGGAGAGATGGCTCAGAGGTTAAGAGCACCAGCTGCTTCTCTAGCTGTCCTGAGTTCAATTCCCAGCAACCACATGGTGGCTCATAACCATCTATAATGAGATCTGGTGCCCTCTTCTGGCATGCAGGCAGACATGCAGGCAAAATGTAAAACATAAATAAACAGATTTTTAACATATACTTTGAATTTTGAACTAGGGTCTGACCAGTTTGGTTCCCATGGAACTCGTGATCCTCCCGTTGCCGTCTCCCACGTGCTGGGATTCGAGGCATACAGAACCAGTCCCGGTCATGATGTGCCTTTTGAAGACGTGAACAGTCATTTTTCCTGGGCAAATCACAGGGTAGAATTGCTTTATCATGGTGCTCCGTATATTTAACTTTATCGAGTTCAGTCAAATGGTTTTCCAAAGTGCCTGAGCTAGAAACGTGATCATCCCAGTAGCTGCCCCCACCCACACTTAGGAAGTTCTCTGGCCCACGTGCGTGTGTAACACTTCAGCCCTTCTTGTAGGTGCATATGCAAATCAGATTTTATCGTTGTCATAAATCATGGAAAGAATTAGTCATCTACTGTAGCGGCGCTGCCAGTGCCCTGCCCACGCTCCCTGGGATATTTTACAGTCTCCGCTGCGACAGGTGAGGCTGCTGAGGGCTCCGGTTTACACCATTACCCAGAGCAGCGATTCTGGTTCTCAATCTATGGGTCTCTACCCCGATCAGGACCTCGAATCTCCTTGTCACAGAGGTCACATATCAGATATCCTGTATATCAGATATTTTCAGTTGCAGTTATGAAGTAACAACAAAGTAATTTTATGGCCGGGAGTCACCACATCATGAGGACTGGTGTTAACAAGTCACAGTCTTACAAGGTTGAGAACCGCTGACACAGAGATTGCCTCTGGCCGGGCGGTGGTGGCGCACGCCTATAATCCCAGCACTTGGGAGGCAGAGGCAGGCGGTTTTCTGAGTTTGAGGCCAGCCTGGTCTACAAAGTGAGTTCCAGGCCAGCCAGGGCTACACAGAGAAACCCTGTCTCGGAAAAAAAAAAAAAACCAACCAACCAAACAAACAAACAAAAAAACAGAGATTGCCTCGGGACAAGGAAACAAGGTTTTGACACTGGCCCTGGGAAACACACATCATTTCCTCCTGTGAACATTTCCCAACACAGTGTTTTCTGCTTCCCATCACTAAGAACCTGACCCAAGATGCCTTTGTAACACCCATCTCTCCATCCTTCTTTGTCAAGCTCCTGCTCCCCCATGTATGGTCTAGGTAATTGATGGCAGCTACTAAAGACCTATTGGTTTCCTACTTTTGAGTAGCAGCTGAAACTATCATGGAAGATGAGTAGGAAATGACAAAAATTGGGGGGTGGGGGTGGGGGTGGGGGGAGATGGCTCAGCAGTTAAAAGCACTAACTGCTCTTCAGAGGTCCTGTGATCAAATCCCAACAACCACATGGTGGCTCCCAACCGTCTGTAATGAGATCTGGCGCCCTCTTCTGGTTGTCTGAAGACAGCTACAGTGTACTCACCTACATTTTTTTTTAAAAAAAGACAAAAATCAGAGTGGTTCCTGAAGTAGAGTGGATGGAGGCGACTCAATCCACAATTCCACAATACTAGCTGCAAAAGGGACTCAACGTCTACCCCACTCGGCCTTACCCAAAGGCCAGGAAGCCATGTGACTCATATTTACAGATGGACAAAAACCAATTGACTTAGTCTGAGAGTGCACGGCCTGTGATAATTGAACTTCTCATTCCTATAATCTTCTTCTAACCAGTGTCTATTGCCTTTCTAACTTGATTTACTTATCGGATCCCTGAAGGATTTTGCTACTCGACAGCTGGCCGTCGTTAAGTCTTTTGTTCGAGACAGGGTTTCATTACGTAGCACAGGCTGGCCTGGAACTTTCTATACAGACCAGGCTGGCCTTCAACTCTCAGAAATCTGTATGCCTCTGCTTCTAGGGCAGTATGTGCTGCCACGCCTGCCCCACCTTAAGGCATTTTATTGTTTGTTTGTTTGTTTGTTTGTTTGTTTTTCAAGACAGGGTTTCTCTGTGTATCCCTGGCTGTCCTGGAACTCACTCTGTAGACCAGGCTGGCCTCGAACTCAGAAATCCACCTGCCTCTGCCTCCCAAGTGCTGGGATTAAAGGTGTACACCACCACCGCCTGGCTCCTTAAGGCATTTTAAAGATGATCTTTTAAATGTGTAGTTTAAAAGGTCACTAGAAAGATGACCTTTGAATTCTGTTCTACTTTATTTCAGATGTGTCTTTTTGTGAAGAGTTTATAAGCGACATTGAAACAAGTCAAGAGTCGTTGTCTTTTAAAATGAGAATTTAGAATTTCATTGTTGTTTGTAAGTTCGTTTGATTTTTAAGACAGGGCTCCACTATGTAGATCTGTCTGTCTTGGAACTCACTGTGTAGACCAAGCTGGAGTCAAACTCAGAGAGATTTGACTGCCTCTGCCTCTCAGGTGCTAGGATTAAAGGTACATGCCTCAGCTGAAAAAATATAGAAATTTTTATCTTTATTTTTTAAAAATAAACAGTCTAAGGGGATAGAGAGAAGTCTCAACAGGTAAAACCACTGGCTGTTCTTCCAGAGGTCCTGAGTTCAATTCCCAGCAACCACAACATGGTGGCTCACAACCACCTGTAGTGGGATCTGATGCCCTCTTCTGGCACGCAGGACTACATACAGACAGGACACATAAATACATAAATATATAAATCTTTTAAAAAAGAATACAATTTTAGACTTACAGGAAAAAATGCAGGAGTGGTACAGAGTTCGTTTATATCCTATGCCCAGTGTCCCCATTCTTTTTATTTAATTTTTCAATTTTATGAGTATATGCGTGTGCTCTGGTGTAGAAGTGCCACATGTGTTCAGGAGCCTGTGAAGGTCAGAAGAGGATGCTGGGTCCCTTGGAACTACAGTTACAGACAGTGTCGAGCCACCAGGTGGGAACTAAATACAGACCCCAGGCTTCTGCAAGAAATGTAAGCTCTCTTAACAGCTGAGCCGTCTCCAGCCCCAGTTCCCCTACCCTTAACCAGTAATATGGCACATCCATCACAACCAGTGGGCCAGTATAAATATGCTGTTGACGGCTAAAGTCCATATTTTATTCCGTTTTCATCTGTTTTTCTCTGTTCTGTGATCCCACCAGGCCAGTGCATTACTGTTAGTTGTGGTGTCTCCTAAGTGCCTCTACACTGCTAATGCTTCTGAGGTTTTATCTGTTTGCTTGTAATGACATAAGTCATTTTGGGGAGTGTTGGGTAGGTCTTTGGTAGAGTTTTTCTCACACCGGGGCTATGGCTTTGAGAATGGTAGGCTGTAGATGGAAAGATCTGGTGCGTGTACTAAGTGCTTACTGTCTGCCATAAGGTGGATCTACAATGTTCTCCAAAGGGCCATGTGCCCCCAGCCACTGTACTTTTGGGTTCAAGTTGTCTTTAGGAGGCAGGACCTACTGGACAGGTTGATGAGAGGTGTGCCCTTGAAGCGAATATTGAAGCCCAGCTTTTCCAGAGTCCGTTGTTACTTTTCCTGCTTCCCAGCAACCATGAAATAAAGACATCAGAGAATGAAGGATCTCACTCTCAAATGTAGGAGGAGCAAGGTGAGGAAGCCCTAAAACCATAGGTCCACAGGTCTGCTTTCAAGGGGGGCCTGGAGAGATGGCTCAGTAAATAAGAGCCCGGGGGTGGGGTGGGGGTGGAGGGGTGCTCTTCCACTCTCAGGACTGAAGGGCTGGCTCAGTGATTAAGAGCACTAACTGCTCTTCCAGAAGTCCTGAGTTCAAATCCCAGCAACCATGTAGTGGCTCACAGCCTTCTGTAATGGGTCAGATTGATGCCTTCTTCTGGTGTGTCTGAAGACAGTGATAGTGTACTCATATACATTAAATAAATAATAAATAATTTTAAAATAAAAAATATGCTTTCGGTGAGATGGCTCAGTGGTTAAGAGCACTGACTGCTCTTCTGAAGGTTCTGAGTTCAAATCCCAGAAACCACATGGTGGCTCACAACAATCCATATTGAAATCTGATGTCCTCTTCTGGTATGTTTAAAGACAGCTACAGTGTACTTACATATAATAATAAATAAATCTTTTTTAAAAAATACACTTTCTCGGGCTGGAGAGATGGCTCAGAGGTTAAGAGCACTGACTGCTCTTCCCAAGGTCCTGAGTTCAAATCCCAGCAACCACATGGTGGCTCACAACCATCTGTAATGAGATCTAATGCCCTCTTCTGGTGTGTCTGGAGACTGCTATAGTGTACTTACCTGTAATAAATAAATAAATCTTAAAAAGAAAATCTTTAAAAAAAAATACACTTTCTCTTAACCAGCTTAAAAGAAAATTCTCAAATATAAACCTGTTCACCTTTAAGTGAATTACAAGCATAAAAACGACCTACAGACCATGCCAGAAGGATCAGACATGTGCTTACTGGCTTGGAGTTCGTGGCTGGCTCCAGTTCCTCAACCCAGATCGGCCCTGGGTGGTTATCCACTCTGATTCAGCTGGTCATTGCAGAATCCCACAGAGCCCACTCTTAACATGGAGTTTAGGCAAGTGTGTGTAAAATAGAAAGGGATCCTGGTGAAGCCTTGAAGTGGAAGAGGCAGAAGGGGAGGGTAAAGTGGTACGTATGACAAAGATTGACAGACTATTGTGCCTTTGAAGAGGAGCCAGCCGAAGCTGAAGATTCTAAACAGGAAAGGATTCCGATTCTGTCTTAAAGCTTCCACATAAAAACCGCGGCTTTGCCTACACGGACACGGCAGTGAGTACGACCCGGCCCCTGACCTCCAGAGCTGTTAGAGTCAGCCAGAGGTGCCTGGAACCACCATGCCTCCCGCCACAGCGGCTCACACTCAGGATCCCAGCAACCGAGGTAGGAGGATTGCCACCAGTCTGAGGCTAACCTCAAGGGAGACCTCTACATAGACAGACCCAATCTCAAAACAAAAACAAACAGAAACCCAGGATATCAGCATAAAAAGGGGAGTGAAAGACCTGCAGGGCTTGAAGAACACACAAGGGGCTGCTCAACTGGCAGAAGGCTTGATTAAACATTCTGGAAACCCTGAGTTCAGTCCTCAGTACTGAATAAAACTGGGTGTGATGTCACATACCTATAATTCCAATACTGGGAAGATAGGGGAAGGAGGATATCAGATGTTCCAGGTCTCCTGGGCGTGATGGTGCACACCTTTAATCCCAGCGCTTGGGAGGCAGTGTGTCTGTGGGGTGGGCTTTGAGGTTTCAATAGCACATGCGGAGCCCAGACCCTTTCTGGTAGAAGGGACCCGTGTACTGTGGGTGCTCTCCTCTGGACCCCAGATTAGGCACAAACCACACCCAAACACCAATTTCCAAACACAAAGAGATCCTTTATTAAGTAAGGTTAAGAGACAGGGCAGCTGACTCTAAATCAGGGAGAAACTGCAGCAAATAGCTTTGCAGCTGTTGATTGTAAGAGGGAAAGGGGGAGCCTTCAATAGCAGCACTTGGGAGGCAGAGGCAGGCAGATTTCTAAGTTCAAGGCCAGCCTGGTCTATAGAGTGAGTTCCAGGACAGGCGGGGTTATACAGAGAAACTCTGTCTCGAAAAAACCTAAATAATTAAAAATTAAAAATTTTTAAAAAAGAGGGAAAAGGGGAGGTCTACTTAGAATGAGCTAAGGATGGGTTGGTGGGTTCTAGTTAGCTATTTTAATTATGGTAGTCAAAATTGTGAAATTTGATTGAGAGACCTTGCTGCTTTGATAGCTGGACCTTGGTGATCAGTCTCACTCTTCAGTGAGGTCTAACAAAATGGCCAGATGAGGGACTAGACCTTGGTGGCTAGCTTTAGGGTATGTAAGCTATTTATTTAGCGAGGGAGAGGGAAGGCGGGACAAGGGGAAACCTGCTGCTGGTGGCAAGCTTGCTTCTGTTGGAGAGGCCTTCAGTCTGTGTCCAGATCGGGATGTAGGTCTTAGCTCCTGCTCCCAGGTCTGCCTGCAGGCCGCCATGCTTCCAGCCACTACCATGATGGACTCATACGCTGAGCCTGTAGGCCAGTCCCTAATTCAGTGCTCTCTCTTATAACGCTTGCCTTTGCCAAGGAGTCTCTTCCCAGCAATGGAACACTGACTGAACAGGGACAGAAGGAATACTGGAAATAATGGCTGAGGGTTTTCTAAAATAGAAGACATCAACTCACAGACTTCAAGAAGCTCCTCAAGACAAATAAAGAATTCCAGCTGGCAGTGATGGCACAAGCTTTTAGTCCCAACTTTTAAAAGGCAGAGGCAGGTGGATCCCCGAAAGTTCAAGGCCAGCCTGGTCTACAGAGTGAGTTCCAGGACAGCCAAGGTCAATTTAAAGGAAGCATTCCATATAATAGTATTTTCTCATTTTACTGTTGAAAACTAAAAACACATCTTAAACAATATTCTCTTAGCTTATGTTGATTTTACATAATGGTGGATTCCATTATGACATATTCACACATATAAAGGATGTATTTCTAGAATATTTCTCTATTTCCTGTCTTGTCTCCCTTACCCTCCTCTTTCCTAGCTCCCCTATGGGTGTATGTGTATATGTGTGTGTATGTACGTGTGTGTATGTGTATGTGTGTGTGTGCTTGTGTGTCCATATGTGTGTGTGTGTGCACTCGAGTGTGTACAATGAGCTTCATTAGCATTGTTCACACATGAGTGGGCACCTTACCTGTGACTATGCAATGGAAGAAAGTTTCAGGATAAGATCTTTAACACCAGCCAGAAGGGCAAAAGGACACTGGGAAGGCAAGAGTAAGACCTGCAGCTCTCTTCTCCACAGAATCAACAGGCCCCTCAATGCGCTGGGATGTCTCTAAAGAGCTTTTATATATATCCATGAATGAGTCTACTTTCAACCTAAACATCTGTTTAAAGATACAGGTACAAGGAGATGCTTCCTTACAATCAAAAGCAGAATGTCTTGCCAATCATTGTGTAAGAAAAAGGGAAATAAAGTGAGGTATTTAAGCTTGAAAAATACACAAATATTTGGACACTCAGCAAAACATATATAGATTTGACCCAAAGAAACAAAATTTGGGGTATAATGAAGATATTACAAGACAATGCTTGGAATTCAACTGGAGGAGTGTTTAAGGAAAGCCAGGTATAGTGGCATAGTGGCACACACCAGGACTCAGTGGACAGAGGCAGGAGGATGACCACAAGTTCAAGGCCTGTGTTATCTACAAAGTGAGTTTCAGGCCATCCAAGGCTACACAATGAGACCCCCATTCAAAATAAATGGAGGCATATTTATATTACAAAAGAGAAATTGTATATATATATGTATATATACACACACACATATATCCTCTCATGTCTACATTTTTCTTTTACTTTAATATGTATGTATATTACAAAAGAGAAATTATATATCATATGTGTGATATATGTTTGTTACATATGTCATATAAAATATATGTGATATATCATATATCACATGTAACTAATATTGTATATCATTTTATATTATATGTCACACATATATATGTGATACACATGTCATATCATATATGCCAGGTGTGGTAGCATACATATATATCACATATATGATATATAAAAATACATATATGTATCATAAATATCAATATATGTAATATATTGATATATAATATGTATCATACAAATGATATCATATATAATATATGCATAATATCTTTTTGTCTATATATGATGTCATATTTATGTATGCTATGATATCATATAATTTTTCTAATATAAATATATTATTATATTATATACATAAAATACAATTATGCATGTGTGTGTGTGTGTGTGTGTGTGTGTGTGTGTGTAAGGAAAGATATAGACTGGGAGGAATGTGGGCATGTGAGTTGAAGCCAACAAGCCAGGGTTTGTGTGGAAAAAGCATCTAAAGAGGCAGTCCTAGATATATGAAACTCAGTACTGTTTTAATCTATTTGTTTTCCTATGTGAGTGTGGTTTATAAAGCACAGAAGTCAACTACTTATTGTTCTAAAGGTCTAAGGTCAGGCTGTTGCCACTGGTGTGTGCTGACTTATCTCACATGTCAGAAGACAGGGCATAGGAAAGGCCATCTCTTCCTGAGGCTCACTTGTAGCAGTGCAATAATCCTAAACGGATCACTTTCTAAAAGGCCTTACCTCTCAGTTCTACCACACGTGGGCTTAAGTTTCACCAGGAATTGTCCAGGGGACTCCACAATCAAACCTTAGCCCCACTCCCAACCTTGCAGAATTGTGTTAATAAAGATCTGACCATTCACCCCCCCAACCCCCACCCCCCCAACCCCCCCACAGTTAAGAAGACACTGCAAGCCGGGCATGGTGGCGCATGCCTGTAATCCCAGCACTTGGGATGCAGAGGCAGGAGCATTTCTGAGTTCGAGGCCAGCCTGGTCTACAGAGTGAGTTCCAGGACAGCCAGGACTACACAGAGAAACCCTGTCTCGGGGAAAAAAAAAAAACCCACAAAAAAAAAAAAAAAAAGAAGAAGAAGAAGAAGAAGAAGAAGAAGAAGAAGAAGAAGAAGAAGAAGAAGACACTGCAAGACTCCACACTGTACGCAGCATCAAGACAACATTCTAGGCTGATCTCGGTGATGACAAAGTCACCTTGGAGGCACCCCTGCTCCTGTAAGTAACCCCACTTAACTCCTGAGTCACTGCACTAGATTTGTGTGCAGTTGTTTTGTGGTTAGTCGTGGGTCCCCTATCTGAGGTGAATAGACATGTGTTTGTGTCTCCCTGAAGAAAGTCACTCAACAAGAGATTATGGACAGGAGCCACCACATCCAGTCTGGAATTCTTTTCCATATTTAAGAATCTCCCATCTTTTGCCTAGCTTGGCTTCCCAACTGTGTTTCCTGACTTCTTATTATCCCCGCAGGGGTCAGAGATAACCGGTGACCCCGGAAACTTTGTGCCACTTATCTACCCTGTATATAGTGTGGTGCTGTCTCTTGAAGGTGGCTTCTCATCCAAGGGCCCCATACTCAGTGCTTGTGTGTTAAGTAATCCTTTTTTTTTTTTTTAAGATTTATTTATTGTGATATGTAAGTACACTGGAGCTGTCTTCAGACACACCAGAAGAGGGTGTCAGATCTCATTACGGATGGTTGTGAGCCACCATGTGGTTGCTGGGATTTGAACTCAGGATCTTCGGAAGAGCAGTTAGTGCTCTTAACAGCTAAGCCATCTCTCCAGCCCCTAATTCATTCTTTAAAATAGAGTGTGAGAATATATGTCACTGGCCGGCTGGGATTTCGTTTTTACTCCTGGTTTATTCAGTGTGCACATGTGTGAGCCTGCATGAGTACATATGCTTGGAGAGTGTGCAGGAGCCCCTCCTGGTCATCAGACCACGCCCAATCTGGAACTGGGGTTCCAGGTAGTTTTGAGCCACCGTGCAGGTGCCAGGAACCAAACTCCAGTCCTCTGTGGGACACTCACTTGTCACTGCGAGCTATCTCTCCAGTCCTTGGGCTGGGAATTCTACACTGTGAGTGGAAAAACCCCAAATCTTGTTATTCTACTAAGTAGAAAGAAAGAACTCTGAGATTCTAGTGAGGGCAGAGCCACCAAATACCAGTGCCTGCCTCAAAGCTGACCTTTATGCTTAGTAATTAGGAAGCAGCAGAGCCCCTCCAAGAGTTGGGAAATGATCTTCTAAGCGCCTGCAGCAAGCACACGGGAACACGAGGAATCCAGGAGGCAGGTAGCTCGCACTGCGTATAGACTGAGGAGGAGGCCCTGCTCACCACACAGGTGCTCCAAGCTCTCACATGACAGACATTTTCCAGGATAATGAAGCAAAAGAAATGAGGCTCCGAAGTGGTCTGAGTACAAGAGCAGCTCAGCAGTGTTGATGGGGACCAGGCATACGCCATGCGGTCAAACTGGTAAAATGCTCGCTGTGTAAACCCCATGGCCTAAGTTCGATCCCTACAGCCCAAAGTGGAAGGAGAAACCAACTTCCAAAAGCTATCCTCAGTAAAACTTCCACATGCACACACACACACGCACACACACACACACACACACACACCCATACAAACAAAAACATATATACACATCATACACACAAAATGATGGTGATGATACTTTCAAAAATCTGGCTGGTGTGGTGGCATATAACTTTAATCTCAGCACATTCAGGAGGCAAAGACAGTCATATCTCAGTGAGTTTGATGCTAGCCTAGGCTACAGAGTGATTTTGTCTAAAACAAACAAACCAACAAATAAATAGGGAGCATGGAGGAAAACTGGTAATCCCTATCATTTTAGGCCTGCCAGGCCAGCACCTGATTACCTTGTTATCTCCCTAGACACAGAATTTAGCTTTTTAAAATTTAATTGTATTATTTTTTTTGTGTGTATGCATGTTAGTGTTTGCATGTATGTCTGAGCACCATGTGTGTGCCTGGTGCCTTCAGAGGCCAGGAGAGATTCCCTGGAACTGAAGTCATAGATGTTTGTGGGGGCTGGGAATTGAACCCAGGTCCCCTGAAAGAGCAGTCAGTACTCTTAGATGCTGAGCCATCTCTTTGGCCCAGCTGTAGGATTTTTGAGTCAGGATCTCACTATTTGTAGCCTAGACTGGCCTTGAACTTGGGATGCTCTTGCATCAGCCTCCCAAGTACTAAGATTAGAGGATGAATTCCCATGCCCAGATGGACTCCCTTTTATGTATTACACAACTGACGAAACTTGATATCCTGTGTCTTTAAGGAAAAGACTAAAAGACTGAACTTTCTTCATCATCTTCTTCTTCTTCTTCTTCTTCTTCTTCTTCTTCTTCTTCTTCTTCTTTTTTAGTTTTTTCGAGACAGGGTTTCTCTGTATAGCCCTGGCTGTCCTGGAACTCACTCTGTACACCTGGCCTCGAACTCAGAAATCCGCCTGCCTCTGCCTCCCAGAGTGCTGGGATTACAGGTGTGTGCCACCACCGCCCGGCTATGAACTTTCTTGATATGTGTATAAATTACACATATAAGATGACTAATGGATATTAGAAATTTGCTAGAAAGAATAAAGCTCTCTGTCTTAGTTAGGATTTTACTGCTGAGAACAGACAACATAACCAAGGCAACTTTTATAAAAACAACATTTAATTGGGGCTGGCTTACAGGCTCAGAGGTTCAGTGTATTATCATCGTCAAGGTGGGAGCATGGCAGCGTCCAGCAGGAGCTGAGAGTTCTACATCTTCATTCAAAGGCAAATAGGAAAAGACAGCTAGGAAGGAGATCTTAAAGCCCATGCCTACAGTGACATACCTACTCCACCACTACCCCTCCAAACAGTGCCACTCCTGAGCTAAACATATTCAAACCACTACACTCTCTCTCCCGGATATCACAGGAATCAGGAGCATTGGATTTCGGCGGCCACTGGAGCTTCTACAACCTTGGTGTCTCAAAACAGAAGAAACCTGGGACAGAGGGATGACTCAGGAGTTAACAGGATGACATGCATAATGGTATTTAGTGTCCTCCCAGATAACTGAGGATAATCTAATCTCAATTCCTTAATTATATCTGTAAAGACCTTTGACCAGGTAAGGTCATGCTTCTCCCATGACTTCTGTAAATGGAGACAAAGATACTCTGTGGGAGACGGGATTTATATGTTAGTCTGTGACAGTGGGGAGACAAGGAAGAGGAAGAAAGGCCCCCCTTCTTACAGGGCTACCTTCCTTTATACTAGTAGTTTGCCCTTACCATTCCTTCCGATGTCACTGGCAGGAGTTAGCTCTAGGCCAGCCACGAGCCACTCACAGCGGTGGCTGTAGGAACAGTTAAGGGGCCTGGAACTTCAGCCACTGTCGTCTGAAGGTCACGGTGCTCTTACAGCTCGAGGGTGGCAGCTCCTGCCGCCAGGTTCACATTCCTTTCCTGGCATCCTTCTCAGGAGACTGCCCACCTGACTTGATCACACCCCATACCCTAGAGGAAAGGGCTCTCATCGCTTGCTCATCTTCAGGGCTGGTTCTTTCTGGGTCTCATGTCTGCCACTGATGCAGTCACTACGGGCCAAGTTAACTTAAGGCTCTAATAAGTAGGTGAGATGGCCCCCTTCTGTAGGAGGGGTGGAGCCAACCTGTGTAGAACCACGAGCTTAGAGCAGGAAGAAGCAGTTTACTACTGAGATAGATTTCAGGGAAGACCTGCCCCAGAGCAGGTAAGAACACTTTCCTGCCTTTCCCAGACCCCAGTGTGCCTCACAGGAGACGCTGAGACCTTCTTGGGAAACGCCCACTGCGTTTGCAGTCATGAAGATTCCTTGGGAGTCCTGGCCCAAGAGCAGGTAAGAACACTTTCCTGCCTTTCCCAGACCCCAGTGTGCCTCACAGGAGACACTGAGACCTTCTTGGGAAACGCCCACTGCGTTTGCAGTCATGAAGATTCCTTGGGAGTCCTGGCCCACCCGGAGAAGGCACATTGCGGTTCCTACCGCAAGCTTTGCACACATTGTTGAATCCTGGATGACACTGGAAGGACTCATCCACTCCTTTCACATTTCTACAGACATATATTGGGTCCACCTCTACGGAACCCTGGCTGATCTGAGAGCCGCTAACAGCCCAGGCTGCCCTCAGACTTGGGGCCATTCTCCCTGCTCTGCTTTCTGAGTGCTGGGACTGCAAGTGTGCGTCACCACCCAGGCTCTCACGGAACTTCAGAACAGCTTGTCACAAGCCAGGAAAAGGCCTTCTGCTCCAGGTACTCTAAAGGACGGTATTAAATGTATACATGAAGGCTGGGGCGTATAACTCAGTGTCAGGGCACTTGTAGGGGATGGGGGAGCACCGGGAGATGTGTCCTGGTACTCCAAATAAGTAAATGAAAATTTATGAAATCTTCCTGGTTCGGAGTCTCCCAGTCGGTCACATGGTGTATCTATCCATTTATAAGAATCTTCTGTAATGTCTGTTTCTCCAAAACAAACCTTCTCACTTTTTAAAAAAATATTTCTTACTTATATGAGTATACCACAGCTGTCTTCAGACACACACACACACACACACACACACACACACACACACACACAGGGCATCTGATCCCATTACCGATGGTTGTGAGCCACTATGTGGTTGCTGGGAATTGAACTCAGGACCTCTGGAAGAGCGCAGTCAGAGCTCTTAACCTCTGAGCAGTCTCTCCAGCCCCAACCCTGCTCATTTAAAAGGTCTTGTCTCAAAGAGCTTCATGCTGCCTTGGCTGCTGTAAGCCGCTCTGCTTCACTGACTGTTTTCCCTGACTGCTGCCAGTGTTTAGCCGCTCTCTAGCATAGGGCTAGAGAGATGGCCCCGTGGTTAAGAGCACTGGCTGCTCTTGCAGGGGACCTGTGTTCAGTTCCCAGCACCCACACCGCAGCTCATGGCTGTCTGCAGCTCCAGGTGCAGGGGACCTGACACTCCCACACAGACACGCATCAAAGCAAAACATCAATGCACACAAAATAAAAATAAATATACGTTAAAAAATATTAGGACTCGCTGGGCGATGGTGGCGCACACTTTTAATCCCAGCACTTGGGAGGCAGAGACAGGCAGATTCCTGAGTTCGAGGCCAGCCTGGTCTACAGAGTGAGTTCCAGGACAGCCAAGGCTACACAGGGAAACCCTGTCTCAAAAAAACCAAAAAAAAAAAAAAAAAAAAAATTAGAACTCATACTTACATCTGCTATACAATGGACTACCTTGCTAAACTCTTCAATAATTTAATGATATGCTCACAGATTCCCTTTGCTGCTCACACAGATAGCTACGCTGACTGTAATAAATGATAGTTGTGGGTTTTTTTTTCCTTTATAATCCTTATACCTTCCCTTTAGGCAGTTTCACCATGTATCCTTGTCTGATCTGGAACTCACTATGTAGACCGGATTGTCTGCCTTTTCCTCCCAAGTGATGGGATTAAAGATGTTAAAGGGTATGCACCTACACCTAGCTTGACGTCTTTTTTTTTCTTTTTCTTTTTTTTTTCTTTTTTTTTTTTTTTTTTTTTTTTTTTGGTTTTTTGCGACAGGGTTTCTCTGTGTAGCCCTGGCTGTCCTGGAACTCACTCTGTAGACCAAGCTGGCCTTGAACTCCACATGCCTCTGCCTCCCAAGTGCTGGGATTAAAGGCGTGCACCACCACCACCACCACCACCGCCGCCGCCGCCGCCGCCGCCGCCACCACCACCACCGCCGCCGCCACCACCGCCGCCGCCGCCACCACCACCACCGCCGCCACCACCACCACCACCGCCACCACCACCACCACCACCCCGGGCTTGACTTTTTTTTTATAGCACCTGTAGAAAAACTTACAAACTATTGGAGGGCTGAAACTGGCATTAGCCTCTGTTCTCCCACTGCATGTGCAGGTGAATATGGTTCTAGTATAAACACACACACACACACACACACACACACACAGATAGACAGACAGACAGACGGACGGACACACATAGAGACAGAGAAAGAAACAGAGAGACAGAGACACAGACAGGCAGACAGACAGACAGACACACACACAGTACGAGCATATTTCCGACTTGTCTGTTAAGAATTAAACTATTCACCAGGCAGTGGTGGCACATGTCTTTAATCCCAGCACTTGGGAGGCAAGGCCAGCCTGGTCTAAGGAGTAAGTTCCAGGACAGCCAGGGCTACACAGAGAAACCCTGTCTCAGAAAAAAACAAAACAAACAAACAAAAAACCTAATTGGACTGTTCCTCCAGCATCACGCTATTTTCTATGGCTATGTGTTTCCTATGTATAAGCAGGTCTGTGCCTGTCTATTTCCAACCTGACAGTAGTTTCTGGAGAGAGGAAGCCTTAACTAAGAATGTCTAAATCCGCTCCCCTGATTTTGAACTATGGGAAGAGGAGGCAGGGAAGGGAACTCAGGAGTAGTCAGTCACCCTCAGGACAGAATGAGAGCTGAGAGGGAAACACAGCCCAAGGAGATATGTCTAAGCAGAGACTACATAACTGGTGGAGATCGTGAGTGTCCCCTCCCTGGAAGCAGTCAACAGAGCTGGAGACACAGCCTAAGGATCCCATACCAGACCCCAACCACGGCTTCCCCGGAGGAGGGGGCCACATTCTGTTTCCCACCTCTCCTCTTGCAACTTCAGGCCTGAGGTTTTGTTTCCTTAGGTTTGTTTGCATTACTCCTTTGGAGGCTGCGCAAGGCAAAGGCTTGTCCTTTGTATGCTAATGATATTGATAAACACATCAAGACTGAATTTTAAAAATAAGAGAATAGAACTAGATTAGGATTCTTTTTCCCCTAAAAACACTTTTAGGATCTGGCAGGAGTTGCAGGAGGAACCATAATTGGAATATATTGTCTAAAAAATATTTTCAGTAAAAGGGGAATATCTAGCCCGGCAGTGGTGACACACGCCTTTATTCCCAGCACTTGGGAGGCAGAGGCAAGCGGATTTCTGAGTTCAAGGCCAGCCTGGTCTAGAGTGAGTTCCAGGACCGGAGAAACCCTGTCTCGAAAAACAAACAAACAAACAAACAAAAAAAAAAGGAGAAATATCTAGAAAATATCATTGATATGTACCTCCCCCAATCATAGAATAAAAGCAATTATATTATTTTTCATTCTCGGGGTCCTGAGGTTTGCCGAACCTTTTGAGGTTTCAAAGCATATAAGAGCACAAGTCTATGTGATCTTTTAAAATAACAACCATAACCCAGGTGTTCAGTGATTTGAAATCCGGAAAGAGGGAGGGAGGGAGGAAAGCAGACAGGCAGGCTTTATCAATAGAATCGACTTGTTCTTGAATAAAATAAGGAATCTTGAATGAAGTTTTGGAGATTCTTAAAAGATGGAGGATAATTCTGTGGCTTCGTGGCTTTATTTTTACTCTTTCATTCACCACGCTCCTTCTTTCTAGCAAGTCTCCCGTTTGTTGGCAGATAAAAATACATCTGCAGAGTTGCCCAGAAGCTGCGCCATCAAATCCGTCGCCAAGAAGCCTCATTTTCTTGTCTTGTGCCGCTATAGACATCTCTTCCTCCTCGGGTTCACCAGGATCAAAGTCCTTTAGGATCTTGACGACTTGTCTCGAGGAAACCCGATTGGGTTTGATTCCCCGATGAGGTCAACCCTTGAGGGCGGATCGGTAATCATGGTGGGTGCTGCGCCCCCTCTCTGTGTGCCCTGAAAATGCGCCAGCCAAGCCCAGAAATCCGTTACTAGGCTGCTGTATCCCTAAAAGCGGAAGAAGACAGGGACAGCCTCTGTGTGGATTCCCCGGGCCCCTGTGGCCCGGAGCGCATCTAGTCCTGTTATATAGGCAGGTCAGGCTGGCGCTTCCCTGAACCGCAGACGCCTGAGCACCCCTGGCCAAACGCGCCCTGGCAACCTCCAGCAGCTAGCACTGGTCTGCTCACCCGGTGAAGCCGGGTGCCTACAATGAGCTGTACGGGTTGTTGAGCAACAAAGCTGTGGTGTAGGGGCACCAGCGTCCCCAAAGTGGGCAGGCCGTTCCTGAAACTTACTATCTTTTATCAGATACCCACCCGCCCACCCACCCCCACCCGCCCACCCACCCCCACTTCCCTCCTGGAATGTGGGTAAATAGGAAAAAATAAGAACAAAAACCCCAAAGCTCTTCTGCGGTCTTCGCCGGCGGAAGAGGGGAGAGGTTGTATCAATTTTCAATCCCGGGCTTCCTGGATGAGTCCTTTCCTCCGAATTTGAGGGTCAAGAGGTTAGGGGAGGCAATAACGGGAAAGGCTGAAGCCAAGAAATTCGCTTTAAATCTGCCTTCACATGATATGCAATTAGCTTTTGTCTCGATTGTACGTTGATCTTGGGTGAAGAGACTCCTGGGCTGTAAGGTTTCGGGGTGGAAGCTGCTTTGGTAGAACAAGCCCTGTTTTCTTAGATTGAGTGGCACAGATCGGTAAAGTGACGTGCTCCAAAGATGCGGGGGTTTTAGGCTTTAATATTGATGGGTGTTCTAGAAAATGGGAGACTTAAGTTTTCAACCCCCTTCCCTTTATCTGACATGGATACTGAGGACCCTCCCCCCAACCGACCACCGAGATTCCAGAAAGCCTAGAACAGCCCCACAAGGTCCAGAGTCAATATCTGGCTTGCTTGATGGAGACAAATCTACTTCGGAGGTGGGGGCCAACTCGTGGGAGACCCCCCCCCCAACTCAAAGTAGGGGTGCATTGGGGCAGAGAACCTGTGGCTTGTTTTAAAGATTTTGTCCTATAAAGTGCATGTGATAGGGTTGATTTGAAAAATGATCTTCCTTTTTTTAAAAAGAGGAGGGGGGAAGAATCAGACGTTAAATTCTTTTGCAAACATTCATGCCTAAGGAAGGGCTGGATCAGGCAGCCCCGGCCGCCGGAACCGGTCGGACAGGTAGCGAGCTTGTTGACACCGTTATGTTGCAGGGCGCATGCTCACTCCCAAGTTTCCTGGTGCCTTTTCTATTCCACCTTATGAAACTTTTTCCCCGGCGTGGTCTCACGCGCGATTTAAGGCATAGGTGTCGCCGAGCCCGGAGGCTGCGAGTAGCCGGGAGTGAGGAGTAGAGGACTGAGCAACGCGGCGGGGGGTGCAGGAAGAGGGCAGGCGAGCGGGAGAAGGTGGGCTCCGGACTCCAGGAGCGGGGGGACCCAGGCGCCACCGCCGCCACTAGCGGGGAGCAGCAGGGAGGAGGGGGCCTCGATCGGGAGAGAGGATCCCACCATGCCCAAAGTCTTTCTGGTGAAGAGGAGGAGCCCGGGAGTCTCTGTCCGCAGCTGGGATGAGCTCCCGGATGACAAAAGGGCAGACACTTACATCCCAGGTGAGGAGCGCGGGGGCCAGGCCTGGGCGCGGGGCTCCCGGGTGGGGGCAGGGTGACGGCGGCCCTCCTGCTCCGGATCGGGGCTGCGGATCCCACCCCTACCCCCTCTCGGTCGGGGTCACAGCAGTATTGCGAGTGGGGAACCAGGATCTAGGCTGGGAAACCTGGGACCCCCGGTGCACTCTCTCCCTAGATAGGGCTAAATTGCCTGGCGGCAGGACCGTTGGTTGCAGCGCGGGCCAAAGTGGCCCTGGAAGGGGGTGGAAGGCATTGGGGGTTCTCTTGCCCCCTACGTCCTCTAAACCGCTCGTGAAGGTCCGCTAACCCCTCGGGAGCGAGGCAAGACGAGGGCACACCCGCCTCCACGGGCGCGAGAGGGAAACTTGGCGCGCGGGTTTCTCCGCGGCGCTTGGACCCCGGTACTTCGTGGGCGCCGAGGTTGGCCTGAGAACCGGTCTCCCGACACCCTAAGTTAGTTCGAGGGGTGGATGGCTGGGGCTGACTCGTCTACCCTCGGGACGTCGCCCACTTGGCGAGGTGCCCAGGTCCGGGGCGGGGCGGCGGCACCGCCCGCAGGTCAAACTGCCGTGGGCGCCCGGGCGTGACGCCGCGTGTGGTTGAGTGTCGGGGTGCGGCCCCCCTCCCTCCGCAGTGAGCCTGGGCTGTCTGCTCCGCGACCCCCCCGAAGACTGCCGCAGCGACGGCGGCAGTAGCAGCGGCTGCAGCAGCAGCGCCGGGGAGCCCGGAGGGGCCGAAAGCAGCTCGTCCCCGCGCGCGCCGGAGCCTGAAACCCCAGAGCTTCACGACTCGGAAGGCACCGATGGACATCTGGCAGCGATGCAGCGCCCGGTTGCCAGGTCAAAAATCAAGGTAGGGTGTCGACTCTGCCCCCGCCGCCACCTGCACCACGCCCTGGCGTCCGGCTCCGGAGCCCCGGCGCCCCTCCCTGCCGCGCCCGCCCGCGCACCGGAGCCCAGGCGCCGCACACTGGCCCGCCACTTCTGCACCTGCCCCTGGGCGGCAGCCAGGCTCCTAGGGACCTGTCCCCTGCGCCACAGTGCCCCGGCCGCCAGCATCTTAAGCGGATCTAGACCCAGGGTGATGGCCCTGTCTGATGCCGCCAGTGGCTTCGGGAATCATTGAAGATCGAGCTCCGGCTACCCCGATTCACTCGCCCACTCAGTGTCCAAGGCCAGACTATTATCTAGACAGTCTGAGATCTCGGATAAAGAAGTGCGAGCCAGGATCTTAGACGTATTGCCCTCTGTGACATAGTCCTTGGCACACTGAGTTTTGTTTCCCTCCTGTGTCTTAGGACAAAGTGGACCTCGCAGACACCGCTATTTCCAGCGCCCTGGTGGAGCCTGTTAGACGGGAAGCTGGTTGTGCAGGGCAGTTTAGATTTGCCTTTTCTCTCAAATCTTCAAGAGTTAAATTAGTGGGTAAAAGATAAAAGGGCTCACCTGCAGATTTTTTTTAAGCGTTCCTACCCTAGTTGATTGGAATGTCTGTGCCCCTCAAAAGCTATAGACTTGCAGGCAGCATTTTATCTCGATGGCCATCAGCACTGTTGGTTGCAACTTCCATGACCACCTGTTCAAAGGTATCCGCTACCCCCAGGATTAAGGAATCCTGCCCCGCTGACTCACAGCCAGCTAGAGGGGGAAGGGAGGCGACATGTTTTATGCATAAGCCCCAGGTCCTAGCCTGGCCCGTTATAGCGGCACCTTGTTTAAAGTAGGCCATAATTCTAGGGCGCCCCGTGATATCGGCTCCCCATGCCCCCAAACCCTTGCAGGGTGGGAAGGGTGAACCCAGACGGCAGTTAGTTGTGGGTAAAGAACGTGGCGGTTCCTTTTCTTTCTCTCGGGGCTGAGCTCCAGGGTGGGCCGGGGCGCATTTGGTTCTGAATCAGGATTTGAGGCTACAGCACCGGAAAGACTCGACGCTGCGAGGTGGAGGGGGGCGGCGGGGGGGCGATGGCGGGGGGGGGAGATAGGGGAAGTATGATTCACAGAGCGTGCTGAAGTTTAAAGTGGAGCTGGGAAGCTTCTGGGCTAGGTGGGGTTAAGTGGGAGGGGAAGATTTTCCCGAAGCAGACAGCTCTTGCCCTTTGGGAAATTCTACAAAGTGTCCCACTTGCATGGTTATCGCCGGTCTAGAGAGACAATTGTAAAGTTTTTTGAAGGGACAGTAGTTAGTTCGTTTGGCTTACCCAACAACGTGGTAAGGAGAGAAAGCCACATTTTGGAAGGTCTCTTTTTCTGCCTCGGGCAGACACAAGGATTGGAACGCCGGATTAAGGGAGTCAATAGACTAGTCATTTCCAAGACGAGCTGCCTCTGTGGTGGGGGAGGGGCTTGGGCATATTTACAGACCATTAACAGGCAGCCTGCCCCCCACACTTTTCCATTTCCTAGGGGGTGGGGGTTAATTCCCTGAAGACATTCAGGTTCCTACCCTTCCTTTCTAGGCTAACATTGGAGGCATGTTGGTACCAGGATTATCAGAGCTTCAGGAAATACCAGCCCTGGTCTTGGTAGTTTTAAAATGGCCGGTCAGGTTGCCCACCTCTTAGCACCTTGTGTGACTACCTCATAAGGCGTACAGAAGTCAAAGCATTAGTTCTAAAAAAAAAAAAAAGAAAGAAAGAAAGAAAGAAAAAGAAAAAAAAAGAATTAGTTCCTTAACCTGATGGAGGGTCCTCCTCTCCCACCCCACCCCCACCCCACCTCCCAATACTCAGGAGGCAGTTGGAGCTCTGTGATTACAGGCCAGCCTAGTTTAATGAAGTTTCAAGCCAGAGAGGGCTACATAGAGTAACATTATTATTATTATTATTATTTGTTTGTTTTGGTTTTTTCCGAGACAGGGTTTCTCTGTATCGCCCTGGCTGTCCTGGAACTCACTCTGTAGACCAGGCTGGCCTCGAACTCAGAAATCCACCTGCCTCTGCCTCCCAGAGTGCTGGGATTACAGGCGTGTGCCACCACCGCCCGGTGAGTAACTTTATTTAAAACAAAACAAAACAAAACAAAACAACCCCAAGATTTAGTGTTTTTGACTGGAAGAGGAAGAAAGCCATTCAAGCAAGGATGGGGCCTGTGGCTTGGAGTAATTTTGCCCCCACAGGGCCAGCTGATCATCCGTCCCACCTTTGCTGTTGGACAAGCATTCCATAGCCGAGTTGTAGCCCGGCTGTGCTACTGCTTTAACGACTTAGTTTTCAAACCTGAAGGCGCAAACTGGGCAAGTGGGGCTTGTAGGACCAAAGAAAAGACAGGTTTGAGCCCGTGCCCTGCCTAGAGGAAGCAGATATCCAGCAGCATGCAGTGTGTCTGCTATGTGCAAAGCAGCTCTGAGATTGGAAAAACAAAAACAAAACGCTTCTTCTCTAGTGTTCCTTCCAGAACACTCTAGCAGGTGTGGTTAAAGTATCTAAGAACTAGCATTTGTAAGTTCTGTGCAACCTCGAGCAGTTCTTTATTGTTCTGGGTCTCAGTTTCCCTCTCTGTAAAATGAAGATATTCATGATATCTCCCTAATACAATGTGAGGATAAAGGCCGTAGCACAGGGTGTGCTCGGTAACCGTGAATATTCTCTGACCAGACTAGAGGCACAGCACAGCTAGGATTGCCGAGAGGAGAAGGGCTCTTGATATTGGCTTATGGAAATGGGGGTGATTGGTCTTAGGATGACGTGGGCTGAGCCTTGTGATGGAGTAAGGGAAGGAATCAATGTTCTAGTGAGGAAAGGATAGGAAATGCACCAGTTAGGACCAGGGACAGAGCTGGAGATGCCGCCTAAGGCAGGATGAGAGAGGACCCAAGGGCCAAGCCGAGAAGTGTTCCTGCCTGGGCAGAGGAGCCGCCTTGGAAGTTTTTTGAGGGGGGACGAGTCGACTGGGTCATCTTGCTCCTCGAAACCTCACTCTGAAATATAGTGTGGGTTGAATGAAAGAACGAGCGTGAGGAACCGTTGGCACTCTTGTGTATGCACGAGCTGCCCGACAGGAAGTCAGCTGTCAGCCCCGTGGGGAAGGTTTTGTCAGGGTGCTGACCTGAAACTGGGGACCTGGGGTTTGACTGCCTGGCTGTGTTGATATGGTGAGTGGGCCTGGGAAGAAAGCTTGGAACTGGGTTGGGAAGATGTAATTCATCTTCACCTCTCTGACCTCCCATTGCGGGCTTTGGGGCAGGTTGTGATGTGATCGCTTAGGATTCCACTGAGGATTCTGTAATTTAAAAAAAAAAAAAAAAAGCCATGGCGAGGAGATAGGTACATCTGGGTTCAATCAAGGACGTTATCTGCAGACCTCTAACTGTGGGCTAGACAGACCTTGGAAATGCAGGTGCCCTCTGTCTTTTAGTCTTCTCCAAAACAAATATGCCCGGCAGGACGTGTGTGCAGGTGGGGACCAGTGGGTGAGCTTCTAGTCTTACTCCATCCTAAGTGTTCTCCTCTCCTTCGGCTTCCCCCTTCCCGGAGAGTTCTTCAGAAGTGCAGCCAGGCATGGTGGTGCACACCTTTAATTCCAGCACTAGAGGCAGAGGTTGTCGGATTTTTGTGAGTTCAAAGACAGCATGGTCTACCTATCCAGTTCTAGGTCCGCCAGGGCTACATAGTGAGACCTTGTCTCAATTTAAGAACAAGTTTTCCACCTTTCGTATGGCTCTCTACTGGGTGATTACAGCATGTGTCAAATGTGCGCCATTTCCTCTCAATTTTAATTATAAAGAGCTTCAGAGAAAAAAATAGTAGATATGTGGCACCTAGTCCCAGTAAGGATGGCCCTTACTGACTTCTATTCCACCCCTTCCCACTTGAGCAGTTTATAGATATGCTACAGTCATGTTCTCCATAATCACAGGCCATACAAAGAGCTCTGATCCGGTAAGATTATAATGCTGGGTGACGTCTTAGCCCGCTCAGTTTGTATAAATATACTCTGTGATGTCCATGCAGTGGGAGAATTGCCTAACAGGACCTTTCTCGGAATGGACACATCATTAAGCAGCGGCTGAATGTATTTCAGTTATAAGTGGCTCCCAATGTGCCCCAATCACACCCACTTGAATTATGTGTTCACATTGTTAAATGGCTTGTCACTGCCTACTCTCCTGCAGTCTGTTTAATCGAGTCCATGTAATGTCCACACACCTTGATTGACGTTTGGCATGGCCTTTAGTTGCTTTTAACTTATGCTTTTGGTTTTTTTTTCCCTTCTCCTTTCTGATGTACTTGCAAGTGAACTGTTGGAGCAATGGGTCATTTGCTTGGTAGAGGTTCCAATAGTCTGGATTTTGCCCAGTGAGTCACTTTGAGCATTTCTCAGTTTCTATTGGCTTCAAATAGATTTTAGGGCTAGGGCCTCACCATCCAGCATGGTGGTCCCGGTCACTTTATAAGTCACATAGGATCAAAAGCAAAAATCCTTAGTGCCGCTGAATTGGCCAATCAGGGGTAGCGGTTTCCCATCACAGGAGGCTGAACGGGGCAGTGCACTGCTCTGCATGCTTGGTCAGTTCCTGGAGTTTGGCTTGAATACGCCACAATGTGAGAGGTGGGGAGGGTTGTGCCCCATAAAGATGCATTGCATGCTCGCTGCTTTTCTGTAATGCTAGGAGCTGTTGATGCTCGGGGCATAAATATTTCGGTATTGGAAAATAAGTGATATGCCAGTTCTATTCACCCGTTAGCTCTAGCTGATTGGATTAGACCTTTGTTCTGTTCTTCTCTTCCTCTTCCTCACATGCCTCCCCCTACAATGGCCTTGAGGCCTTGTTCATGCTAATTGGTTACTTTCCCATTGAACCACACCCTAGGACCTTAGCAGGCATATTTCTGTAGAGACAGATTTTTCCCAAGCATTCTGTTTGGGTTTTATGGGGATATTTATTAGGGAAGGAAGAAGGATGCTTGATTTTCTGCTTGGTGTGATTGTGCACACATATAATCCCAGAACCCAGGAGGCTGAGGACTGTAGTTTAGCAAGCCTAGTCTATATAGCTGCACACTTCTATTTCAAAAACAAAGATAGTTGGGTGTAGTGGTTCACACCTTTAATCCCAGCACTTGGGAGGCCGAGGCAGGCAGATAGATGTCTGTGAATTCAAGGCTAGCCTGGTCTACAGAGCTAGTTTCAAGACAGTCAGGGCTACACAGAGAAACCTTGTCTTGAAAAACAAAACAAAAACAAAGAAAACCCAACAACAATGAAGTCTTGGTTAAGTCTTGGTTAGAATCCAGATTATTGATTAACAAATCCTTCAGTGATCCTGATTAATTTAAAAATTGTTTTGAATCTATATTTTTCTTTGTGTGTGTGTGTGTGTGTGTGTGTGTGTGTGTGTGTGTATGCCATGGCACACATTGTGAGGGACAGTTATGTCCTGTTATGTGGGTCTGAGATTGAACGCAAGTCCATAGGTTTGGTTACTAGGCAGCGTTATCAGCTGAGACATCTTGTGGGCATTTATTCTTTTTCTCTTTCTTAATTGGTAAGTATTCATAGTGCCTGGTACTGGGTTTCTTAAAGGTATTTTCATGTTAATCATTAGTTATTTTCTTTTTCCTTTGGCTTTAGAGACAGTGTTTCTCTGTATAGTCCCGGCTGTCCTGGAACTTGATCTGTAGACCAGGCTGGCCTGGAACTCACAGAACTCCACCTGCCACTCCCTTCTGAGTGTTGTGATTAAAGGCAAGAACCACCAACTCCCAGCGAGTCTTGGTTTCTTCTGACTTATTTATTTACTTATTTGTATTTAAGTGCATATGTGTGTGCCTGTGTGAGCTGATATGCACTGTGTGTGTGCAGATGGCCATGAAGGCCAGAAAAGGACACTGCATCATCTAGAACTGGAGTCAGAGGCAGGTGTAGGTGCTAGAAACTTTGGGTTTCTGACCACAAAAACAGGAAGTGCTCTTAACTGCTGAGCCACCTCTCCAGCTCCACTTCGGGCTAATGAAACATCCCTTCATCATCTCTTCCTCTGAGGAGGGGCTTCATTCTGTCATGTGCAGAAGCTGAAGAGCCGTAGGCAATGCTACCTGGGCCCAGGAGTCCCAAAGGAGTTGGCCGGATGTGCTTGGCATGTTTTGAGCAGCTGGATGTAAGTGACTCACAGGACACTAGAAATCTTGTCCAAATGGCCACCAGAACGTAACTGCTCCTGAGATGCTCCTGCAGGTACAGAAGCATTCAGTAGGCGGCCTGGATTCTAGTGGAAATGAGAACATAATGGGCTGTTTACTTCCGGGGAAGTTTTCCTTCAGAATTTAGACAGGAGATGATCTGTGGTGTCAGATCCAGTTCAGGCCCTTGCCCCGTGAATGCTACTGGCTCTTTCTGACAATGGTTAGTTTGTTGTGGGGTTGGTTGGTTGCTTTGTTTTATTTTGATTTTTTGGGCACTAAGGCTTGCTTTTTAGAACTTAATTGGAATTTGGCTTATTTTATTACATGAAAGCTGAGATCCTGCAGGGAACAGGACTGAGAGGAGAGACAAGCCAAGTCCTAAGCTTGGCGAATCACTCCTCCACTCTATCTTGCTCTGAATTAATTTCCAGGCTGATGTCATTTCCCAGCCTCTGTGGTAGTTTCTCTGCTTCACTAATAAGCCTTGGCAAAGTGTTGATTTCAGATTGAGGTGAGACGAGGAAGCAGCTCCAGAAGGTAACATTAACGTAGTGTAGATCTCCCTCCTGGGAGATCTGAGGCAGTAGCCAGTGGTTAAATGCGCTAATCTGCACCAAACACAAGTGGGGGCTGGAGAGATGGCTCAGTGGTTGAGAGCACTTGTTGCTCTTACTCAGGACCCAGGCTCAGTTCCTAGCATCCATAAAGTGTCTTTTAACCCTTTCCATGACTGCAGTTCCAGCGGATGTGATCCCCTTTTCTGTGCTCTTCAAGAATACTAGGCACATATGTGGTGCACATACATATATGTGGGCAGAACATTCATAGACTAAACATTAAATCTAAAAAAAAAAGATTTTTTTACACTAATTAAATCTTAAAAAAAAAAACAAAAAACAAAACTCCGGGCGTGGTGGCGCACGCCTTTAATCCCAGCACTTGGGAGGCAGAGGCAGGAGGACTTCTGAGTTTGAGGCCAGCCTGGTCTACAAAGTGAGTTCCAGGACAGCCAGGGATACACAGAGAAACCCTGTCTCGAAAAACCAAAAACCAAAACAAAACAAAACAAAAAAACAAAAAACAAAACAAAACAAAAAAACCCCCGAATGATACTGCTGGGTGGTGGAGAGTGGAGGACTGTGGCTCACGCTAAAGGTGAATTCTCCGGAACTGCTCTAACTGTGATGACTCTTTTGTTGTTGTTGTTGTTTTAAACATAGGTAGATTTCTTCTCTTTAATTCTGTAATTTATTCCCAAGAGGCAAATAGCATTATTCATAGTTTATGGGTGGCAAAATGAAATCTTAGAGATGTGAAATTGCTTGCTTATGTCCTCAGACTGTGGCACGTAAAGCCCTCGTTGAGTTTAGGAAGCTGGAGAGCGTGGCTCCGCTCCCGGCTTCTCACACTGCAGAAGAGACTGTGTGGTGCCGGCTAGAACATTTACATGTGGATAAATTGTAATTTTGGATTTTTGGATTTGTTGGGGTTTTTTTGTTTGTTTGTCTTTGAGACAGGGTTTCTCTGTATAGCTCTGGCTGTCCTGGAACTTATTCTTTTTTTGTTTTTTGTTTTTGTTTTGTTTTGTTTTGTTTTGTTTTGTTTTGAGTGAAACTCATTCTATAGACCAGGCTAGCCTAGAACTCCAAGATCCACCTGCTTCTGCCTCCTAAATGCTGGGGTTAAGGGCATGCACGATCCAGGATATTAAACCGCACTTCCTATCATGCAGACAGGCTCTTGGCATGTGTTGCCTCTCTGTGTACTATGATTGTTTGTTTGTTTATTGTGTATATGCGTGGGTGATGCAAGCATGTTCATATAGATGTGTGGGTGCAGACAGTAGAGGTTAGAGGAAAACAATCCCCATGTGTTGTCTTCAGACACACTCTCTGCCTTCTTTGATCCGGGGTCTCCCCCTGCTCTGGAGGTCACTGGTGAAGCTAGACTGCCTAGGACTCCCTCTGTCTCCCCCAGCTCCGGGATCCAACCGTATACCACGGCACCTGCCATTCTTAGGCACTCGGAGGCTCTAATTCAAGTCTTCATACTTGTAAGGCAAGGGCTTCACCTACTGAGCCGACTCCCCAGCCCGCCACAACCATTTTAAAATCAACATGGTTCAGATGTAATTTTGGTCCAAGTTTCGGTTCATGATGTCACTTTGGTATATTTCTTGAGGAACCAAGTAAAGAAATTAGACTGGATACCTCGGTTTTGATCTCCGAGGAGAGAGACTGTTAGGTGTGTACCTGTGTGGGCATAGCAGGCATAGGACCCAGGGAGGGAGAACTAGTCCAGGAACCAGGCATGTCTTCTGTGGCATACGGTCATCCTGGGAGAGGAGACCGAGAAACGTGGAAGATCGAGGCTGGGGGTGGTGAGTGCAGCTGTATGGTAAGGGTGGATTTTACAGCTATTTTTGGTTTTTTTGAGACAGGTGTGTGTGTGTGTGTGTGTGTGTGTGTGTGTGTGTGTGTGTAGCATTGGCCATCTGGGAACTCTGTAGATCAGGCTGGCCTCAAACTCAGAAATCTGCCTGCATCTGCCTCCCAAGTGCTGGGATTACAGGCGTGCTCCACCACCGCCTGGCTTGTGTGTGTGTGTGTGTGTGTGTGTGTGTGTGTGTGTGTTTTGCTTTTTTGGTTTTTCGAGACAGGGTTTCTCTGTGTAGCCCTGGCTGTCCTGGAACTCACCCTATAGACCAGGCTGGCCTCGAACTCAGAAATCCACCTGCCTCTCCCTCCCAAGTGCTGGGATTACAGGCGTGCGCCACCACGCCTGGCTTGTGTTTGTTTTTAATATGCAAAGGTTCTGAGTTCCATCTCCAGTTCCAAATCTAACAAAGAAAAAAAATGCAAGTAATATGGTAATACTGATATTCTGGAAAGAATCTGCTTGTTGCTGATCTTTAGAGATCTGTTTATCTATTTTTAAGATGTATTTGTTTTATGTGTATGGATGTTTTGCCTGCATGGGTGTCTGTGTACCGTGTGAGTGCCTGGTACCTATCTAGGCCAGAAGAGGGCCTTGGAGCCCCTGAAATTGGAGTTACACACAGTTTTGAGCCACTGTGTGAGTGCTGGGAAAGCAATCAGTGTTTTTTTGTTTTTTGGGTTTTTTTTTTTTTTCCCCGAGACAGGGTTTCTCTGTATAGCCCTGGCTGTCCTGGAACTCACTCTGTAGACCAGGCTGGCCTCGAACTCAGAAATCCGCCTGCCTCTGCCTCCCAGAGTGCTGGGATTACAGGTGTGCACTACCACCGCCTGGCTTGCAACCTGTGTTCTTAACGACTGAGTCATCTCTCCAGCCCTTTATTTTCAATTGTGTGTCTGTGAAGGTAGTGAGCACATGAGTCCAGGTGCCCTTAGGCCAGAAGACAGTGTGAGATACCCTGGAGCTGGAGTTATCGGTGGCTGTGAGTCACCTGTCATGGGAACTGAACTCAGGTGCTCTGCAAAGCAGTATGGCCTCTTAACTACTGAGCCCTCGCACCGGGCCAGTTACTGGTTTAGTTATTCTATTTCTTCAGTGCAAGTAACCCCAAATTTAGTAAGTAAAATAATGTATATTGTATTTTCTATGGAATATCTGATAGTTCTTTCTATGGAGGTTGCAGCCGAATGTCCCTGTCTTTTTCCCTTGCTCCCTTGCAGGACTGCATGGTCCTCCAGTCATTTTTTTTAAAACCCATATTGATAGACGTTCTGATAGTATTCAGTCTATTGCTATTATAGGCCAAATTTTAAAACACCACACAAGAAATACACCTACAAGCCAAATACCCTTTCCTTCTGAGAAGGGATACAGTCTGGCAGAAACTAGTTATTGGCTGTGATTCTTTGCCAATTTTCTCTGTCTCTTTAAAGGAAAAAAAAAATTGTTTTTCCAAAACAGGGTTTCTTTGTGCAGATCTGGCTGTCCTGGAACTCTGTACACCGGGCTGGCCTCGAACTCAGAAATCTACCTGCCTCTGCCTCCCAAGTGCTGGGATTAAAGGCGTGCGCCATTACTGCTCAGCTAAAGGAAATTGTTTTAAATATTTATCGTATGTGTATGAACGTTTTGCTGCATGTATGTACATACACCACGTGTGTGCCTGGTGCTCAAGGAGATCAGAAGGCCTTGGGTCTCCTGGGACTGGAGTTCCAGACAGCCGTGAGTCACCTTGTAGATGCTAGGCTCTTCCCTAAAAGAGCAACCAGTGCTCTTCACGGCACTGCCATCTCTCCAGCCCTCTTGTTTGTGTGTTTGTTTGTTTAGAGACTGGGTGGCACTGTAGCCTTGACTCTGCTGGCTTCAAGACTTCAGTGGTTTCACTTTGTCATGTGACCTTTGTCCTCTGTAGACTTGTCATTCCTCCGTTGTCGTCTTCCGTAGCTCTCCTTTGCCTTTACGTTCCACGCCAAGGTAGACACCGCCCTTCACTTCCGTGACTGCTTTCCCAGGTCCCGGCAGCTCACACTGAACGAAACATTGTTATTTCCCGGCATCCTCAGCTTGGCCGAGGGGCTTGGTCCCCCTGCATCCTAATCCCTTGGTGCTCCACACCCCAGCAACTGTGACTGTGCTTCGACCAAAGGGCCACGTGGTCAGGTCAGGGCTAATTCAGACCGATCGAGCTAGGAGCCAGTCAGAAGGAATTACACGCAGCAGCCTGGGAAACCCTGTCCTGACGCCGTCCTGTTTGCTCCCAGCTACCCAGTGCACTGGCTGTACTACTGCCCTTGGGCGCGGGGGAACGGGAGGCGGCAGTGTGAGTGGGCATGCCGACTGCCCACAAGGCCTCCAGTGGAGGAAGCCCGCATAAACTCTTCAGACGCATAAGCTGTAATCCGCTCTCGGAATGAAGTGGGATGACGGACCGGGCCGGCAGCCTCGATACCCGTGGCTTCCACACCCTGTGGATCTAATCCATTCCAAAAGAACACTGTGTCTGTGCTAAACACGCACAGATCTTTTTCTTGTCCCTTGTCCTTATTCCCTAAATAGTACAGCCTACAACTAGTCACATAGAGTTTACACTGGTACAAGGGATTCTAGACATCTGTGTAGGTCATGATGTAGATGTGGATGCGATATGTGTAACTGCGCCCAAAGCCAAGGGGGAATTGTAGTGGGGCCTGAGCACCCCCAGCAGGTAGTCCCTGCAGAGGATCCTGCTGCCAACCCTGTGTGTGCCAAAGGATGACGGAACAGACTCTAAGGACTCCTAGCCTTGAGTCTTTTCCCTTTAGCTGCCTTCCCCTCCGCTAGCACCACATTCATTCATTCATTCATTCATTCATTCATTTATCTATTTATCTATTTATTTATGAAAGTGCTGGGCTAGAGCACAGGGCCTGCCGTGAATGCCCTGCTATTGAGCTGCATCTCAATATGGGTTTCTTACAGACAGTTCTGGCAGAGCCGGTGGGCCATCTAGAGCAGCAGTTCTCAGCCTGTGGGCCTTCACCCTTTTGGGAGTCGAGTGACCCTTTCACGGGATCACCTAAGAGGACCTGCACATCAGATATTTATTTCCATTACTATTTGTAACCGTAGCGACATCACGGTTATGAAGTAGCAACAAAAGTAATTTAATGGTTGGGGATTGCCCCAACAGGAGGAACTGTATCAAAGGGTCTCAGCTTTAGGAAGGCTGAGAAGCGCTGGTACTCAGGGTCCAACCTGGTGGCCTTTGAGCACCTCAGACCTGGTTTTTCACATCACACAGCTACCAGTTCAGTGTTTGTCCACAGAGACAGCAAATGAGGCTGAGAGAGCCCTGGATTGGGGGTGGGGGACCGTGTGGAGGCTGGAGTCCAGTTGTGATCTCACTGGTATTAAGGCTCTGGGACCCTGGCTAAATCACTCTCCCGAAATGATGCTTCTATGATTGGGATGTCTGGTCCTGGGTGTGGCCCAGCTAGGCAGTTTTCATCTGGATGGTGTCATCTGAGGCTACCTGGGTAAGTGGTGGTGACCCTGGGTTAGACTTTATGCATAGCTAGCACCTTGGTTCTCTGGCTCTCCACGTGACTAGCTTGGGAGGGAGGCAGAGAAGCGACCGGGTGACCCACATCCCAGAATTACCATGTCATTTCTGCTCTCGGTTGGTCATGAGCCCTGCCCAGGTTCAGGAGAAGAAAAATCATCTCCATCTTCCCCTGCTCCTTTCTTTATGTTTGAATTATGTTCATCTGCTGTGCTCGGGTATACCGTGGTGTGTGCTGGCTTGTGGGAGTCGGTTCTCCACTTCCTCCGTGTTGGTGTCCGGAATTTAATTAAGGTCATCAGTCTCTGTCCTCGAGGTCGGCAGCAAGTGCTTTTATTCACTGAGCCATCTCTGCAGCGCCATTTCTATTTCTCGGTGCCTGGAACCGTACTCAAGGGGCACAGAAGTAAGGGTTGACTGTGCCTGTCTTTGGTAGCTGTTGACAGCAGGACCCAGACCCTTCCTTCTGCTCCTCTACCATCAGTGTTCACTTCTTCCTCATAGCCCCGGTGGCTGCTGGGAACCTCTCCTCTCCCTTAAGGGACTGCCTTTTTCATCAGTTGGGTGGTGGTCCCATGCCTATGTCTTACCAAAAGGCCGCTGGAAGACTGCAAAGGTAGAAAGAATGCTGTGCAGAGACACTTCTCTGTACCGGTGTCCTCACGCCTTCCCCAAAGCTGAGCCCACATGCGCCTTAGAGGGAGCAGAAGCCATAGCCAGGCTCAACCTAGTGAGAGAAGACTCCCAAGTGAGCCCCTGTGATCTCACGCGTTCTCTCTGCTCGCAGTTTACCACCGGCAAGTGCGACGACGACGACCCCGTGATTCACAACTGTGCCCTGTGTGGCAAGGGCTTCCGCCTGCTGCGCATGCTCAACCGTCACCTTAAGTGCCACAACCAGGAGAAGAGGTACCTGTGCACCTTCTGCAACAAGGGCTTCAACGACACCTTCGACCTGAAGCGGCACGTACGCACACACACAGGTGAGGCTGCAAGTGTGCTCCTTCGTGGTCACCCCTCCCCACGCCAGCCGCCCACGCAAGTTAGGCGTGTGGAGTAGGATGGTATTTCTGGGAAGGACACAGGATGAGGCATTTGGGGCTATCCCTGACTCTGCCACCTACTAGCCTTGTCACCTGGGGCATGCAGGCTACCACTCAATGTCTGAATTTACTCCTATAAGTTAGGTATGGTATACAGGATCAAGTGAGGCTAACACAGTTTCTACTGTAATGCAGCCCCCTTAGTCTGGATGCAGAGAGATGTTTAAGGCTGGCTTCATTTTTATTTTATTTATTTATTTTTTTATTTATTTTATTTAATTTATTTATTTATTTATTTATTTATTTATTTTGGTGTTTTGAGTCAGGGTTTCTCTGTGTATCCCTGGCTCTCCTGGAACTCACTCTTTAGACCAGGCTGTCCTCGAACTCAGAAATCTGCCTGCCTCTGCCTCCCAAGTGCTGGGATTACAGGCGTGCGCCACCACTGCTCGGCGCCGGCTTCAAATATTTTGTGCCTCTTTCCTGACTCTTACTGTCATTGGTTTGGTTTTGCTTTTGGGTTTTGTTGTTGTTGTTGTTGTTGTTGTTGTTGTTGTTTGTTTTTCTCAAGACAGGGCTTCTCTGTGTAACCCTCACTGGCAGTTGTGAAACTCAATCTGTAGACCAGGCTGGCCTCGAACTCAGAAATCCCATTGCCTCTGCCTCCCAAGTGCTGGGATTAAAGGCGCGCGCCACCACCACCCAGCTTGCTTTTGCTTTCTTAAGAAAAGGCACAGGCTGGCCTTGAGCTCTTCATTCTTTTTTCTCTGCCTCCCAAGGACAGGGACTTGGGGTGTGCGCCCCTGTGCAGTGAGCCCACTCAGGACTCCTGATTCTCCTGAACAGGCAGCACAGCTGAGCTTCCTGCAGGAGCATGCATCGCCCTAGACCCCTTCCTTGGCTTCCCAACGTTCCTTCTTTCTCCTTTTTGTTAAATGCTGGGGATAGAATGAAGGCCTTGTGGCCGAGCGATGCCGCGCCCAGTTTCCAACTGAGGCAGCGTGGATCCGAGACTTCCTCTCGTGTGTTCTAGAGCGTCCGTGATGGGAGATGACCTTTTGCCTCAGTCTCAAACCTGCTGATGGGTCACAGGCTTCATTAGCTTTATCGTAGGCACATCTGGCCTCTAGGCTTCTGCGTTTGAGTCCACACCTTTGGTCCAGTAAGCCCTGGAGGAGAATTGTAAGGATGCCACTTCTCTGCTCAGAGTTCTGCGAGTCCTGATAGAATGGATACAGATGTCTCCCTCCACTTCACGTGAGGTCTCTCTCCTCTCCGTGTGGGTCAAGTCATCAAATCTCCAGTGATCCCATCCCGTCCCATTTAAACATGACTTACCCTATACTATAAAGTCCTGCCCTGACTGCCACCACCCTCTCAGTAGCCTGGAGCTGTGTGCATAGACCCCACCCCTCAAATTCTTTGAGACTGCAAGGTTCCCCCGGGGTGCTGTGGAAGGGGAAAAACCCACATCTCTCTCCAGACAGAGCCTTCAGACCTTTCAGTCTCCCCAGGGAACTTCCCAGGTGCTGTGCATTCCATTTTCTTTCCTAGTTCTCTCTCTCTCTCTCTCTCTCTCTTTTTTTTTTTTTTTTTTTTGGTTTTGGTTTTTCGAGACAGGGTTTCTCTGTGTAGTCCTGGCTGTCCTAGAACTCACTCTCTAGACCAGGCTATCCTCAAACTCAGAAATCCACCTGCCTCTGCCTCCCAAGTGGTGGAATTACAGGCGTGCGTCACCACGCCCAGCTTCCTAGTTCTTATTATGCTTTATTTTTCTTAAGAGTGGTGGCATTGCCACCTCCCTGGCCTGGCAAGGGTGTCCTCCGCGTTATAAAGTGGACTGCTCTACCAAAGATACCTTTTTTGTGTGTGTGGGTTTTTTTCTTGGAGGGGGGAGGCAAAGAGGGGTTGGAGAAGGGAGGATGAGGGCTGAGGTAGGATTTCTCCATGTAGTCCTGGAACTCACCAGACTGACCCTGAGCTCTGGGATCTGCCTACTTCTGCCCCTCAAGGGCTGAGATTAAAGGCGTGTGCCCACCATACCTGCCTATACCTTTCCTTAAACAAACAAACAAAAACTGTTTTTTAACTAAACTGAACTTTGCGTTGAAATTATAACCCCCCTGATGCCTAGACCTAGAGGCCTGCAACTAAAACCAAGTAAAAAAATCAGAGTATATCTAGCCTTAGAGGTCATTATATTCTCTCTGTTAACCTGTTTTCCCTCCAAGGGAAGTTACTTTCATAATTTCTAATGAATATGAGTGATTTTTAACTTGATGATATAAATAAGATCTGTATTTCCTTTGAATCTGACCACAAGTCCTTTTTTTAGTCTCTAAAGATTCATTAATCAAGTAAATAATTAATATAAGAAATTGAATCCAGGGCCTTGAACACTCGAGCAAGTGTTCTAACATTAACCCATATCTCAGGCCTGTTTCAGTTTTATATTCTGACAGTGGTCTCACCATCTTGCTCAGACTGGCCTCGAACTCACAGAGTAGCCCTGGGCAGCCTTGAACCAGCAGTTCTAGTGATTGAGAGGCACCTCCAGAGTCTGGTCTGCAGCCACTGGCTGGATGGGGCTGCTGAGCTCTGCCTTGGGACTAGCAGCAGTTAGATGTGGTTTAAGACTAGATTTTGAAGACTTTTTTTCTTTTTTTAAAGACTTATTTATTTATTTTATGTATAGGAGTACACCATTGCTCTCTTCAGACACACCAGAAGAGGTCATCAGACCCCATGACAGATGGTTGTGAGCCATCATGTGGTTGCTGGGAATTGAACTCAAGACCTCTGGAAGAGCAGTCGGTGCTCTTAACTGCTGAGCCATCTCTACAGCCCTTATTGAAGACTTCATGAAAAAAAAAATCTCAAATTTTAATGTAGATTCCACTTTGAACTGGTAATGTTTAAAGTTTAAAATGTATCATTGACGATAATCCATTTAAGTCCCAGCACTCAGGGTGCAGAGGCAGGAGGATCTCAGTGAGTTCTAAACAACCTGGGATTTAAAGACATGCACCAACACCGCCCAGCCTCATCTGTTTCTATTTATTTGTTTACTTATATTTTGAGATGGGATCTCCTGTAGTCTAGTCTGCCTTGACTCTACCTTCTGCTTTGGCCTCTTAAATACTGGGATTGTAGGTACATTGCCACTGTACCTGGCTCCTTCTGGAAATTTCTAAATTTTAAAGTAGTTTGTCCCTTAATTTTTGTTGGACAGTGCTATAATAGTGAAAATTGATGGCTAGACAGTTTTAGAGCTTTAATGGTAACTTTTGCTTTCAAACTAATGAACAGCACACACCATGGAAATGGCTTAAACCCGTCTCCACACCCAGACTCCTGTGCTAGTGGAGGTGTGCCTCCAAAGATCACTGGATCATAAAGAAAAACTGGGGGCTCCATTTATCTTATCTGGTGACAAACATGGAGTCACATGGCCCCGCAGGCCACGGGGCTGGGGACTAGAGGAGGAGGGAGGTCTGGTCTATGGTTGGCTCCTGGTCTTTACCTTAGTGTGATTATACTACTGAAAATTTTTGAGAAGTCTTGGATGTGCTTGTTCATGAGACCCAACTTCACTGGTTCTAAAAGACCACCCTAGACTTTAGTGGGAACTTGTTCTTTCCCTTTGGTCAAGCTGTGAACTTCAGGGTTTGGTGGCTGACTATTCTAAGTGTTGTATTTAGGTCAAGAACAAAGATATAGACACTCTACACAAATACAGGAGACAGCTGGGTGAGGGATGTGTTTGCATAGAGTCCAAAAAGACCAAGCCTTACTTAGCATTTTAAAAACCTGGCAAGACTCCTAGGGACCGCCATTAGAGAAGAGTTAGCAGTGTTGGTGAATTCAGCAAAGACGGATGGACAGATAATCAGGCTAATTCTGCCTCTCCTCCATACCACCAACAGCATCTCTTCGCATCCCAGCAACGTTGGAGGGCATTTACTTAAGAGACTCAAAATTCAAAGAAAAATTCTTGAAAAAGATTCAGGGAAACCAGAGCCTGAATATGTCTTACATTAATATCCAAGCAGATGAAAGAAAAGATTAGGAATCCTTTTTTTGGGTATGATGTCACCAAGAGTCACCACAGGATTCTTTGTCCCTATCCCTGTTTCTGTCTCTCTGTGGTGTGTGTGTGTGTGTGTGTGTGTGTGTGTGTGTGTCTCCAGATCCTGGGGAGGGGGGGCAAGGGTGTGATCCAGATGGTAGCTCGTTAAATATTTGGATAAACCAAGTGGTGTGGAGGAAAAGCCCCGTAGTAATTTTTAAATGTATCAGTCCTGGTCTTTAAATTAATTAATTAAAATTAAAAAAGAGAAAGAAAGAAAAGGCTGGCTCGAGTAGTAAGTGCCTCTGCTTTGATCCCAAGAACCCCTGGGAAAACCCACATGTGGTTGACCCACCCCCAGGGCCTGGGGGTGTGGCTCAGTTGTGAGTGGCTTGCCTAAGAAGTGCAAATCGATTACTTTATCTAGTTCCATATACAACCAGTGCGGAGGTCCACTCCTGTAGTCCCATCGCTTGGGAAGTGAAGGCAGGATATTCAAAGTTAGGCTCAGCTGCACAGTGAGTTAGTTTGAGGCCAGCCTGGGCTACAAGCAACCATGCCTCTGGTTGAAGTAAAGAAGGCTCCGGCCTCTCCTGTGGACTGTGTTCCATAGAGAGAACCGGAGGAATTCCAATTTGAGGGGAGGGTTGGGGAGGGGCCGCCCACGGGAAGGGGGGGGGCTTTCTTACCTTATCTTCCATCAGGGGCTATACTGAGAGAGACCAGAAGGCAAACAAACCCCAGCCTGACTAAAGCAGAGAGGACAATGGTGCCTTTGTTTGGAGCCTAAGGAGAAAGATTGCCTGGATTGGGAAAAATGCAGCTCAGAAGTTGAAGGCGGGGCCACTAGCCGAAGAAGGTGGGGTCTGCTCCCCAGCAGACCTGCGGCGTGGCCTCCTCCTTGGTTTCATTTAGATATTAATGTATAGATAATATATTTGCATGGGGGGCGGGGAGGACGGTGGAAAATGAGATTTAAAGTAAAACAACAACCACCACCCAAGTTTGTTCTACAGCCCAGTTCACTCTGAAAGCGAGCTGCCATTTCTTCTTTGATTTCTGTCCTGGAAGCCTCTGAGGCTCGTGGCTGCTCTCGAGGGAAGAAGACCTTGGCTTGCTTGGTGTGTCCGCATCGTGGACGTACCATAGTCCTTTCCCTCGTTGCCCATTTAATAGGAAATCATGACAATTCCCTCCACAGAGAGACAGTCCTCTCCTAGTTCCCAGAAGTACTTGCTTCCATTTTCAGGTTTTTTTTAATCCCCCCTCTGTTTTATTTAATTCCGACCACCATGAATTTTCTTGTATATCCTTTGCCCACATGTGTGAGTCTATAACCTCCCACAAGTGAACTTGACTAGGCCAAAGGGTAGGAACATTCTGGGTTTTACCAGCTTTGCCTAGTTGCCTTCCTAGAGGCTGCCCCCAGCGTCCTCTCCCGCCAGGAGACCAGTCTCAAAGCTTCTTGTCGGAGTTCACAATTAGATCAAAGTCAGGAAAGGAACATTTGACCTAGAGGAAGGAAAGCAAACAGAAAGTTCCAGAATTGGGGAATTTACCTGGAGATATGGGATTTGAAACTCAGCTTAGTGTTAGGAATAAACAAACACACAAAAAGAACAAAAAACTCAAAGTTGTCTTTGTTGACAACTCCCAAGAAGAACAGGTGTGTGTGTGTACATGCATATATGAATGTATGTATGTATAATATGTATATGTGTATGTATATGTATGTGTGCATGCATGTATGTACGTATATATGAATGAGTGAACTCAGTAATAAAGGCCTAGGGTAGAGAATTTAAAAGAGCAGGCAGTGAAGGATGACTCTGCCAGCCACCTAGGAACCACATTTTTTTTAAATCCTTTTTTTGTTGTGAAATACAGAGTTCATAACAAAAGGTGTAGTTGAAAGACAAATACTAAGCACTTAGGGATCCCGACGGCAGGCAGTCTCCGCCCGCCTGCGTGGAGCGCCTGCTCGTCCGGCTTCCTTTGTGTTGAGCTGGATTCTAAACACTGGGATCCTAACGCCGCCCAGAGTACTTCGTGTTTGCTAGGTCTTGAGCCTGTGATAGCTCAGTTAATCCTCAGAGCAGCCTTCCTGGCTGTGAGAGCTCTCTGCGTTTTGTGGGTGAGACGTTTTGAGCTGTGGCGAGGGTTAACAGATCGACCGCCCACTCCGTTAATGAGTGGCAGATGTGCAGTGCCTGGCTTTCCAGTGGCCTTGGACTTTGGAACCCAGATAGGTGTCAGTGGGTCAGTTATGACTGGTAGCAGATGGTGCTTTTGGTTCCCAACCAACCTGTTCTTTTGACTGGGACAAGATTGGTTTGGGCTTGAGAGGGAGGTGGTGGGCGTGGCCTCACAGTTGTGGGTGGGGCTTAGATCCTCTACACACAAGTCTGCCTCATTCCCTTGAAGGTGTGGGAAACGGGGGCTCCTGGAGACTGGAGCTTGTTCATCCAAGCCCTGGAAGGAGCTTTTTTGACAAAACATCTGTCTGCCAGGAGTGAGATAGTCAGAAGAGGAGACAGGAACACTGGGGCAGGCGGCAGGCTTATAAATTAGAAATGTCGTAAGTAGGGCTCTTATGGTCTCTCTCCTTCTGTGTCTATATCACGAAGCACCCAGCCTCAAAACCAGACTTGGTGCTTATACTGTATCCTCTTAGAACAAAACTCATAGTCAGCCCCTTTCTTTACTGGCCAGGTGATTCAGGGCCCCTGAAATCTCCTATCCTTCTCAGACTTTACTGGGTGCTCTGCCCATAGAAGACATGGGCAGACTCTGCATTAACTACTACAGGGAAGGTTCTTCACAGGCAAGGCTGAGGAGTGTGGTCCTGCTGGTCTCTGGGTCACCTCAGGAATAAATAGGAAGCTCTGTCAAGGGCCAGAAGTGTTCATTTCTCAGATGTGTATATGTGCAGTGGAGTATCATACAGCCATAAAAAAGGAAATTATGTCACCTCATTTGAAGTAAGACAAGTGACTCAGATATATTGATGCGTCTGTCGTGTAGGACCTAGTTTTTGTGTTTTAAGTAGAAAGTGGACCGTTAGAGAAGAGGAAGGTGGGGGCAGTGCGGATGAGTGGGCCCCGAGGGAGTGAGGGCAGGAGAGCTAACTCTGCTCCTCATTTGCCACGGGGTGGTCGAGGGAGAAATGCCTCCCCCTCCTCGCCCCTTGATGCCGGCAGATCTCGGGAGAGCAGGCCCTACGCCTCACGAGGCAGCACAGTAGAGTTGGCCCTGGACGGAAAGGGAAAGATGCGCCGCCCCCAGGGCGTGGGAGAGGAAGAGCTGGCCCCGCGCCTTGCCTTGCCAGCTCTGGCCTCGGGTGAGCTCCCGGGACAGTGCGGAAAGCTTGCCTTGGTGGCGCCTGCGCAGGAGAGCTGGAGAGCTGACCGGCTTAGTTACGTTACCTCCAAGGCCCAAGTCCAGGGCTTTGAGCCCACCCCCAACACGTATCTCAGCAGTGATCTGCTGGAGCACAGGAACGGTCTGGTCCTTCAGATCCAAAGCTGCAGGGTCTCCATGACACAGGGCAACAGCGGGATATCCAAGAGGAGTCCCGGTGAGGAGCCAGTGTGGATGGTGTAGTAGAAGCTGAGGCCTCAAACCAAACCAGTGACTCGTTGAAATGAACATTGAAAGCAGAGATATAGCTGGGCAGTGGTGACGCACGCCGGTAATCCCAGCACTTGGGAGGCAGAGGTAGGCGGATTTCAGAGTTCGAGGCCAGCCTGGTCTAGAGTGAGTTCCAGGACAGCCAGGACTATACAGAGAAACCCTGTCTCAAAAAAACAAAAACAAAAACAAACAACAAAAAGGAAAGTAGAGATGTGTGGACAAAAGTGTGACACACTGGGACACACTGCAGCTTCCGTGGCAAGATGGTTTGTTTTTCTATCTTCTCCTTTTGGGGGGCGGGGCCCAAGGGCAGAGAGGGCGGACGCAAAGGGACTGAGAGATGAGTGGGATTGGAATGAACAATATAAAATTCACAAAGAACAAATTAAAAAAAAAAGGTTAAAGAGAAAGAAAAATCCTGTAAGCTTCAAAAACTTTCTGAAGAAATAGATAATAGTGTTAGTGTGAACAGGATCAAAGTAAGTCTTCTGCATGTGTGGAAAGACCACTTATCTGTGTGTATGGGTGTTTTGTCTGGACGTGTGTCTGCAGTACACAGCACAGGTCTGGCGCTCATGGAGACCAGGAAAAGGCATTGGCTCTCCTGTGCGTGTGGATGGTGGAACAGAACCTGGATGAGTAGCCAGTTCTCTTAGCTACTGAGCTAGTGCTCTAGCACTTGAAAAAGGTCACAGTGAAGGCCAAGTGTGGTTCACGCCTTTAGTTCCAGTACTCAGGAGGCTGAGGCAGAGGCGGATAGATGGATCTCTGTGAGTTTGAGGCAAGGTCCAAGCCATCCAGAACGACAAGCTTAAGCCCTGTCTCAACAACAGAGTACAAATTCTCAGCTCCGCCCTAGATTCAGAACTGGGACTCTGCGTTGTTATGGTTTTGAGACAGCATCTATCTCACTGTGGCCCAGACTGACCAGACTTGTGGCAGTCCTTCTAAGACGGCCCCCCAAATGGTAACATCACAGGCTTGCATCGCCTCACGGGCTTAAATCTTTCTGGTGATTGGAGCCCCAGTACCTTTCTTACCTCAGACTAAGCGCAGCCCTAGCTCGGTCTAAAGAAAATCAGGAGTTTATAAACTTACACACTCAATCTTGGCTGCAGAGTAGAGTCTTTCCAGGAAACTACGAGAAGTCCTTTTTCAGACTATGCCCAGAACAATCAAATACGTTTTAAAACATATTTAATAATATGTACCTACACATGTATTTATAATTTTGTACAAATTGTAAGCAATCCCAAGAAATTCTTTGGCTGGACTAGGGGAAGAGACAGGTATGAAGTGAGAAGAAGGGCCTTATTTTTTTTTTTTTTTTTTTTTTTTTTTTGTTTTTCGAGACAGGGTTTCTCTGTATAGCCCTGGCTGTCCTGGAACTCACTTTGTAGACCAGGCTGGCCTCGAACTCAGAAATCCGCCTGCCTCTGCCTCCCAAGTGCTGGGATTAAAGGCGTGCGCCACCACCGCCCGGCTCGAAGGGCCTTATTTTTTAAAGTTCTATTTATTTATTTTATGTATATGAGTACACTGTAGCTGTCTTCAGACACACCAAAAGAGGGTATCAGATCTCGTTACGGATGGTTGTGAACCACCATGTGGTTGCTGGGAATGGAACTAGGACCTCTAGAACAGTCAGTGCTCTTAACCGCTGAGCCGTCTCTCCAGCCCCAAGAGGGGCCTTTTAAAAAAGTTTTATTTTTAAAGGTATTATTATTGTTGACACCTGGCTTCTGTAGTCACATGACTCATACTGGCCTTGAACTCCTGATCCTTCTGTCTCCACCTCCCTCAAGTGCTGGGATAACAGATATGGGAATACCGCTGCCTACAACATTTCATTTAAAAAAACAAAATGACACAGTCATCTGTGTGTATGCATGTGTGATCGTAAGCATGTGGTAGGGAGAGGTAGACCAGTGCCGTCAAATGTCCTCTCGAGGTCACTCTGTGTCGTCCCCCTCCCACTGCCTCTCCCCACCCCCCCACCCCCGCCGTGTTCTCTCAACATTTATTTAGTGCACATAAGGTATAAGGTATGGGGGGGGGGCTGGAGAGATGGCTCAGCGGTTAAAAGCACTGACTGCTCTTCCGAAGGTCCTGAGTTCAAATCCCAGCAACCACATGGTGGCTCACAACCATCTGAAATGGGATCTGACCCCCTCTTCTGGGGTGTCTGAAGACAGCTACAGTGTACTTACATATAATAAATAAATCTTAAAAAAAAAAAAAAAAGCCGGGCGTGGCGGCGCACGCCTGTAATCCCAGCACTCTGGGAGGCAGAGGCAGGCGGATTTCTGAGTTCGAGGCCAGCCTGGTCTACAGAGTGAGTTCCAGGACAGCCAGGACTACATAGAGAAACCCTGTCTCGAAAAAACAACCAAACAACCAAACAAAAAAGGTATGTGTGTGGATGTCTGCCTATGCATGCTGTGTGTGAGTCTGGAGGCCAGAGGACCCATGGGAATCAATTCCTTATGCTCTTCTACCATGTGCGTTCTGGTGTCCAAACTCAGATGGTCAGCCTTGATGTCTACTCCTTGAGTGAGTTACTGAGTGGCCTCGTTGTGCCCCCTATCTCCCACAGCACCTTTTCCCGAGGAAGAGTGTCTTACTTGGCCAGTGAGCTCCAGGGTTCCACCTGCCCTTGATTCCCAGAAACTGGAGACCTGGTTTCGCGGTGCAGCTCAGGCTGGCCTTGAAATCACAGAGATCCGTTTGCCGCTGCCTCCTGAGTGCTGGGATTAAAGGCATGTGTGACTGTAAACGAATTACTTAGCATGACTGCAAGCATAGTTCTGAGCAAATGGAAAATGTTTCCCATTTCTTTCCCTTTCACGATGCTCTTGTTGTTGTATTAGGACTTGTAAAGGTCACGGTTTTAGCATTAATCTAGTGGAGTGTTTTGGGACCTAGCAGCCGCCACGTCCCTGCCCGCCGTTGTAAATACAGGTTCTGGGCACTGAGCTGCTAACGTTCCGGTCTTGGGCATATAAAGCAAGCACTTTCACCTCGTCCTTCATTTCGCCTCTTCTCTGCAGTGTTTAGCGCAGTGTGCGTGAGCTCCGCACGGTCTCCCACGATGCCCAGCACAGAGGCTGGGCTCGGACTCCCTGCTCTCTGCCTGCCTCCCTTCCCTGTTTCTGTCCTTCGTCGCCTGCCCCTTGCTTCCTGAGACTGCCTCTCCAACAAACTTATCCTCGGATCTTTGCCTCAGAGTCTGATTCGCGGGGTAACTGACAGCACAGAAATTGAAAACAAAGTTGATCGTTAAATCGGATGAAAGAAAGTTAATCTAAGAGCTAAGCCCTGGGTTCTGGCTCACTGGCGCCCCCCTGCGTTAGGTTTGTTCTGCTCCCCACCAGAACCCTAGCAGATAGATGGTTCTGATCCCACTCTCCCCACACCAGCAAAGATCTTAGTCAAGGGAGACTTTTCCGGCTTCATCAGAGGGACGCTTGGGCTCGACTATGACCAGCTGGTGACCGTCTGTCTGTCTACCCCTCATCCTTGCAGGCATTCGCCCCTACAAATGCGAGGTGTGCGGCAAGGCCTTCACCCAGCGATGCTCCCTGGAGTCCCACCTGAAGAAGATCCACGGGGTACAGCAGCAGTATGCCTACAAGCAGCGCCGGGACAAACTCTACGTGTGCGAGGATTGCGGCTACACGGGCCCCACCCAGGAGGACCTGTACCTGCACGTGAACAGTGCCCATCCAGGGAGCACATTTCTCAAAAAGACTTCCAAGAAGTTGGCGGCCCTTATGCAGAACAAGCTGGCGTCCCTGCTTCAGGAGAATGCCACCCTGAGTGAGGGGGAGGAGACAAAGTGAAGAGCGAGGGAAAACAAGCAGAGGAGAGACGCGGGCAGCGCGGTTCCTCGGACTGTTGGTCAGGGGTGCGCCCCTCTGCTCCCCCCGGATCTTTTTATAGTAACGCGTATTCAGTCAGTCACCTCTCTTTTCTTTTGGGACATCAACAGTAAGAATCACCCCCAAAGTTGTGAGTCATTCTGCCACAACAGGCCCTGTACCCTGTGTATTGTTTCTTGTTGGCTGAGGTCACATACGGGTTTGTGTGTGTGTGTGTGTGTGTGTGTGTGTGTGTGTGTGTCTGTCTGTCTGTCCGTCCGTCCGTCACGTGTTTTTTTCCTAGTAGAATGCTCATATGAATAGAGAGAGGTGTTCTTAAAGAGACTGTCATCTTTTGGTGCCTTGAAACGCTTCCCAAGCAAGGAAAATGTATATTCTTCTGAAAGAGTTTACAGAAATTATTTTAATAAATGAAATGTTCATGTGAAACGTCTCTCTTTTTTTTTTTAAATTTTTGTTTCTTTCCCTTTATCTTATATGTATTGGTGATTTGCCTGCAGGTATGTCTATGTGAGACTATCAGACCTTGGAGTTACAGACAGTTGTGAGCTGCCATGTGGGTGCTGGGATTGAACCCCGGTCCTTTGGAAGAGTCGTCAGTTCCCACAGCCTCTGAGCCAAACCAATTCTCCAGCCCCAAAACAAAACAGTGTTTGTTAGTTTTGGCTCTCCTGTTGTGACTTGTGTGACTTGATACACTCAGTTACTTGGGGGAGGTTGATGGTTCTGTCTTGGTAGACAGGGTTTGAGGAGGCAAACCTTGTCAGGGGTTAGAGCAAATGGTTGGTTCTTGAGATAAACCCAGCTCTGAGAGGCTCGAGGTTAGAGACGCCGTGGGGCACAGCCTTGAGAACTCACTGCGCTCTTCTCTTGGTCACCCCGGGGTTCCTGTGGGTTTTTTGGCTTCACGAGCTAGGACTTGCTGGATGAAGGGGCCCTGCTTCCTCCCCAGAGGCTGGCCCTAGGTGAAGCCCATGACAAACCTTGGAGCAAGAGAAGCTAGCCCAGGCATGACGTACACACGTTGAGGCAGCTCAGCTGGGCAGCAGACAGGTTTCCTTCGGGGCACTGATCTGGGAATGCAGCGACCTTGAGCGATAGCCCCCCTCTGTCCTCCCTCTGGAGCGCCATTCCTAGATGTGGGAGAGATTAACAATCAAGTCTACCTTTGTACACAGCAGGGGAAGGGGGAAGTCACAAGCTGAGCGGGTGAGAAGGTGGTTTCTGTGGTACTTCCATGCCTGCTGGACAGGAGGAAGGGCCTAGACCCTCCCTTGGGAAGCCCCTTAGCCGAGAAAACCTTGACACAAGCTGTGTGCTGCCGTCTGGATTGACTGGGAAGTGGTGGGACTGTCCTTGCTTTTCATTGCCTAGCTCTGTCTGTCTTATCTCTAGGTGTCTTGGCTGGGCTCCTTCGTCTAGGGGAAACTTTGAATGGCTGGCCATTGTCTTGTTTGCTCTCCGTACCTCCATCTTTGCCCATCTAGCCCCCTCTCTTCATTTCCTCCTCTCAGTTCTGCCCTCCTCTTCCCTTCTCTCCTTACTCTGAATCAGGCTTTACCCCATGGGCTGGACGCTTGAGGTGCGTTACCACTTCTCTCCCAACCATGGTTTTGCTTCTGGGAGAGAGGAAGAAAGATCTGTGTCCTAGTGATCTGCCAGGCAGGAACCTGGGCACCCCGCCCTGGGCAGGTGTCATTTGGAACACCGCTAAAACACCCCAGGGGGCAGCAGCCTTGTCTGTCTGTGAGTCGGTGCAGAGACTTTCAAATCTGGTCAAAATGCCTCTTTTCCTTGTACTTCCTTCAAAGCGGAGAAAAGGTTTCAGGTTCGACTGGAACCCCCGCAGAAAAAGCCATAAGACCTTTGACCAGCGTCACCCCTCCCGATGCCCGAGGATGCTCAGATCCTGGCTGTCTGCAGGTCCCACGGACGTCTGTCCCGCCTCTCCAGAAGCACCAGGTGAGTGGATTACAACCTCAGAGCTACAGTGAACCATCTGTGGTCAAGGCAGCAGTGGTGACAGGGACTCACAGGGTGCAGCCACCATTAAGGGCTCTACCCTGACTTCAGAAGACAAACTGCTGACCTGGGTGTGTTTGTGACTCTTGCTGCAGAGTCTCCAAGTCTTGCTTTCCCCCAGTAACAGCTGGTGGAGATAAAAATGAGCTGCCCTGGCTGCAAGTGTGTAGCTGGCTGTGTCTGGTGTCACATAGGTACTGTGACTAAGGTGATGGGGAACTAAGGAGATGTGACGAAGGAGAACCTTAGCCTACTTTCTTATTAAACGGCTTGTGCCGGTCAGTGGTGGCGCACGCCTTTAATCCCAGCACTTGGGAGGCAGAGGCAGGCGGGTTTCTGAGTTTGAGGCCAGCCTGGTCTACAGAGTGAGTTCCAGGACGGCCAGGGCTACACAGAGAAACCCTGTCTCAAAACACCAAAAAAAAAAAAAAAAAAAAAAAAAAACCACCAAAAAAAAAAAAAAGGCTTGTACAGTTGCAGGTGACAGAAACCCAGCTTTAAACGGCATCATCAATGGTCTGAATACTACCTTCCGGGACCAAGATCCGGCGGGAAGCCTCCCTGTTGAATTCAGGGCTGAAAAGCTGAAAGTTCAGGACCCCCGAGACGGCTCAGGAGGCAGAAATGCTTGTTGCTGAGCCAGACACTGAAGTTCACACTCAACAGCCCACACCGTAGAGAACTGACTCCTACAAGCTGTCCTTGAACATCCATATGTACAGAACACTACGGCGCCTACACACTACACCCTGCCCCCGGACGCACAGCATGCATTTCAAGATGGTCAGATACAACACTCAAGAAAATGGCATTGTCAGCCGGGCGGTGGTGGCACACACCTTTAATCCCAGCACTTGGGAGGCAGAGGCAGGCGGATTTCTGAGTTCGAGGCCAGCCTGGTCTACAGAGTGAGCTCCAGGACAGCCAGGGCTACACAGAGAAACCGTGTCTCGAAAAACCAAAAAAAAAAAAAAAAAAAAAATCAAAACAAAACAAAACAAAAAGAAAGAAAGAAAAGAAGTGGTATTGTCTCATCTTTTCTGTATTTTTATAAATTGAGGTAGGATCTTGCTATGCGCTCATGAACTTGTAATCCTGCCTGAGTCTCCCAAGCAGCTAGGTTTATAGTCATAAACCACCATGCACTGTCCTCTAGCGTTGAGCATCTGAGCGGACTAGGCTGGCCTTGAACTCACGAAGATCCTTCTGTCTCTGCCTCCCTAGCATTAGGAATAAAGGTGAGTGCTGTCACCACCACCGCCAATTTTTTTTTAAGTCACAACTCTGTAACCGAGATGCCCAGTTAACTGTGGCTTCTCGGGGACCCAGAAGCTTCTCTCTCCTGGTACTCAGCCATGTCCTCGGATGTTGCAGGCACATGCTAGCTGTAGCCAGTACAACGGTGGGAAGCCTCCTGGATTAGGTTTTATAAGAAACCAAATCTGAAGCAAATGTTCAAATTTTAGGGTATTTGGAGGCAATTCCAGGACGCATCTATAGAGACTGGGCTAGGGCGACAGGAAGAGGAGAGTTGGTAAAGGGAACACAGCTGGAAAGGTCCCGCTGGGGCAACTGGAGATCTAGGAGGCAGGAACCATGCCTCGCTGTCCTCCAGAGGGATAGGGAGCGGGAACTCCAAGAACTCCCTGTCTGTTGTTGGTTGAGGACTTCTGCCATGGAAAATGTCTGTCTCTGGACCCTTCCAACCTGTCCATGCTCACACTGACCGGGAAGCCCCCTTCTCTGCCACAGGACAGTTGTAGTGGTCAATCAGAAACAGTCCTCAGGGGCTGGAGAGGTGGCTCAGTGGTTAAGAGCACTGACTGCTCTTCCGAAGGTTCTGGGTGGTTTGTTTGTTTGTTTGTTTGTTTGTTTGGGGGTTTTTTGTTTGTTTTTGTTTTTTTTTTCGAGACAGGGTTTCTCTGTGTAGCCCTGGCTGTCCTGGAACTCACTCTGTAGACCAGGCTGGCCTCGAACTCAGACATTTGCTTGCCTCTGCCTCCCAGAGTGCTGGGATTACAGGCATGTGCCACCACTGCCCGGCTCTTCCGAAGGTTCTGAGTTCAAATCCCAGCAACCACATGGTGGCTCACAACCATCCATAACCAGATCTGAAACCCTCTTCTGGGATGTCTGAAGACAGCTACAGTGTACTTACATATAATAAATAAATAAGCCTTTAAAAAAAAAAGAAAGAAAGAAAGAAAATGAAGCAGTCCTCAGAACATAACACCCAGAAGCTGATGAACTACAGGCAAGGGGCATCCATGTCTGTACATGTCTGGAAAAGGTCTGTCTCACCGTGCGAAGACGTTTGCCGTATGGGGCATGTGACTTTTATACTCCGTTGTGAGGGATCATTAGGGAGGGTGTAGCTACGTCAACTAGGGGTGGGATGTGTGGCTTTCTCAACAAAGCTTCTATGTGACAAATAGAGGAATGGATTTGAATTATGATAGACAACTTGCAGTGTCTACAAGATAAGCAAACTCATTTCTTGACCTTTTCTTGGTTGGTTAGTTGGTTGGTTGGTTGGTTGTTTGGTTGGTTGATTGGTTGGTTGGTTTTGGACTAACATGATGGAACACACTTTCCGTTCTAGCACTTAGAAGGCAGAGGCAGGCAGAGCTCTGTGATTCTGAGGTCAGCCTGGTCTACAGAATGAGTTCTAAGACAGTCAAGATAACATAGAGAGACTCTGTCTCAAAAAAAAAAAAAAAATTGGGAGTGGGGGTGCTGGAGAGATGGATCAGTAGTTAAGAGCACTGACTTCTCTTCCAGAAGGCTACGGTTCAATTCCCAGAACCCACATAGCAGTGCACAAGTGTCTATAACTCAAGCTCCAGGGGCATCCAACACCCTCACACAGACACATGCAGGCAAAATACCAATGCACATAAAATAAAGATAAATAAGTTGGGACCAGAGAGATAGCTCAGCGGTTAAGAGCACTGACTGCCCTTCCAGAGGTCCTGAGTTCAACTCCCAGCAACCACGTTGTGGCTTACAGCCATCTATAATGGGATCGATGCCCTCTTCTGGTATATCTGAAGAGAGCAACAGTGTCCTCACATACATTAAATAAATAAATCTCCAAAGAATATAGAAAATAAAGGAAAAAAATCTAAAAAAAAAATAGTTTGAGGGCAAATCTTCATATAAATCTAAAAAAAATAAATCTTAAATAAATAAATAAATCTTAAATAAATAAATAAATCTTTCAAAACTTATTTTTAAGAATCAGTTGAGTGTTTTGGAGGTATGTATGTCTAGCTAGGCTAGGGGCAAACCTCAGGCGTTGTTCTTCAAGTGTCTTATTTTTAAAGATAAATTCTTTCGTTGGGACTTACGGCTCTCCAGTTGAACCAGCTGGCTGGCGATCCAGCCGGCTTTGTGTGCCCAGTGATAGGATTTTCACGCCGTATCTGCATGCCCAACATGGTCCGTGGAAGCTGGGGATTGAACTCAGGACCTCAGGCTTATTCAACATTTAACTCACTGGGCTATCATCCCAGCTCCCTGTCCTAGTTCCTTTTCGATAGTGTGACTAGCACTTAGAAGTGCTTCCTAAAGCAGGGGGCCAGTTATCACATGACTGACACACAAGGCATGGCTTCTGGGCATTTTCAGTAACAGCAGCTGTGAGCTCTTAGCACATAGCACAAGGGGGCTGGTTCACTCAGAGGTCTCCAAGGCGGGGCAACAGGACCAGACTGAGGGATCTCAGAGGTTATTAAAAAAAAAAAAAAAGGCTGAAGTCCGCAGGCTTGGCCCTCAGAATGCATGCATTTTGAGAAAGGACCTACTTTTAGAACTAAGGGAGTATACCAGTTATTGCAAATTGTGTGGCATTCCAAGACGAAGTTTTACAAGTAGTCATAATAATATATGTAGAGAAAGGCAGTCCCTCTAAATTGGTGTCTCATCTGCCCAGGCTCTCCTCTGTACTGAGCCAATGCTGTTAGTTTCTTCCTTACAAGACTAGAGGATTTTATTTCACAAGACACAGGGAACTCCAGTAGGATGCAAGTATTATTGGTTTTATGTTTTTTTTTGTAAATATTAATGTCTGTATTCTTTTAAAAGACTGTGTGTGTATGTGTCTGTTGCGTGTGTGTGTGTGTGTGTGTGTGTGTGTGTGTGTGTGTGTGCAGGTGCCTGAAGAGGCCAGAAAAGAGTCTCAGATGCCCTGGAGCAGAGTAACAGGTGTGAGCCATTTTACATGTGTGTTGGGAATCAGCCTTGCGTCCTGTGCAGTACACATCTTAGCCAATGAATCCCCTGAATTTATCTTCTCACATTAAGGATCTGGGCCAGCAAGGTGGCGTCACCCATGAATCACTTTTTACCAAATCTGACTTGCTGAGCTCAGTTCCTGGAAGTCACGTGGTAAAGGAGAATTGGCTCCCACGAGTTGTTCTCTGACCTCCACAGGTATGGTGTGTCTCATGCATGCGCGCGCGCGCGCACACACACACACACACACACACACACACACACGTGCGCGTGAAGACAGATAATAAAATTTTAAAACGCTATCTAGTTTTGTGTTGTGTGGATGCATTGTATTGTGGGTTGTCAGTCTTTCAGGATCAGACGTTTATGCAGCTTCCAATGTTCTGCTACTATAGAGAATGCTACAATGAGTGACCTTATGTATGTGTCATTTCGCATAAATGCAATCCTGTCTTCAGGATAAAGTCCCAGAAATGCAACTGTCAGTGCAAACAGTTTCATGTGTTAATGGCAATTTGTAGTTCCCTTGTCTGTGAACTGCCTAAATGCCCATCTTCCCACAGGTTATTGGTCTGTTTTTCTGCATAACTACTTCCTCCTCCCCTTTTTCCTCCCCCTCCTCCTCCTTTATTTCCCCGTACTGGGGATAGAACCCAGGACCTTTCATAAGATAGGCAAGCACTATCATTATGCTACACCCTTAGCCTCTCTGATAGACTAAGAATTGTACACACACACACACACACACACACACACACACACTATGAAGGCTGATCCCTGGTCATGTAAGTTGGGTGTTGTAAAGTTGGTGGGTAGGGCTCCATTGCCCTACAAGGAGATGGTGCCAATTTGTACCTTGAGTGTGTCATGTCCTTGCCACTAAGCCAACGTTGAATTGCTGTGGTTTGGGCTCTCTGCCCATCTGATAGGAGAGAAACAGTTTTCAGTGTCGTTTGATTTGACATTTGTCTCACTGTGTGTGAGAGGAAGGCTGGATGTCTTGTCTTATCAAGCGCCGTTTGTATGTGGCTGCTTCAGGGAGCTGTCTGACATTCCGGTAGCGCCTAATTTCTTGGTCTTTTTTCTGTCTGATTTCTTAGAGTGTTTCTTTACTTGCATGCTTGATGTATGAGGAAGTTCAACCCTTTGTGATTTAAGTTGTGGTTTTTCCTCCTGGGTTGTCATATAGCTTTGACTTTCATTCATGCTGAATGTGTCCCCCCTCCCCCACCCAGAAGTTCTATGTTGGGTGAGACGACCCATCTTATTCGTCTCTGGCTGCTTCTGAAGGTCAAGTCACAGGTAGAAAGGCCTTTTGACTCCAAAATTACATCGGGATTCTGCCATGCATTTTTCTAGGACTGAACAGCTTCATTTTATCGCATCTAAATCTTTGATCTGTTTGGACTATTTCCTGGGGTATAGTGGGAGGTATGGATCCAACTTTATCATTTTCCAGATGGCTGCCAAGAGATATTTTTTAACAGGGAGCTAGTCCAAAACACACCAGAGAACACTTTCTTCAGGAAAAGGTCACATGCCTCAGCAGAAGGTGTGCAGATTATAGTACGGAGCAGTTTTCTTTAATTAGCAAGGATTCATTTGTTCAACAAATATTTCCAAGTGCCCATGGTATGCTAGGGACTTTTCTAGATACGAAGGCTAGAAAAAAATAGACCAGTGCCCCATCCTTTTGTTTTGTTTTGTTTGCTGGATTGGAAGTGTCGTCTTGGTCCTCCCGCCTACCCACCCCTACGCTAGCCTGGAAGTCACTACAGGCCGAGGTAACCTTGAACTGGTGCCAATCCTGCTTCCTCAGCCTCCCGGTCGCTGGAATTGTAGACTTGAGCCGCCACTGTGCTGGGCCAATCCCTGCTTCTGTAAGGTGGAGATGGACAACAGATAAACAAGCAAACCACTTCTCACACTGGATGCTGTGGCGGAAACCGAATGAGGTGCTCGGTTCCTATGACTGGGTAACTAACCGAGCCAAATAGATACATTTGGGTCTGGGCTTGGACAAGGCATAGCACACGTGCACAGGGGGTGGCTTTCTCTATCCTTCAGATGGAAGACTCTAAGGCTGGGCCCTGGAGCTGTCTGAAGACTATCAGTTGCCCATCAGCTGGTCAATGCTGGCCGCCGGATGGGATGGCGTCTGCCATTCTTTTTCTTTTTTTTAAATTAATTTACTTATTACGTATGCAGTGTTCTGTTTGCATATATGCCTGCACACCAGAAGGTGGTGCCAGATCTCATTATAGATTGTTCTGAGCCACCAGGTGGTTGCTGGGAATTGAACTCAGGACCTCTAAAAGTACTCAACCTCTGAGCCATCTCTCCAAACCCCTCCCCCATTCTTTTCTTTAGGCTCCACCCACTGAGGTCTGTGTGATCTGTGAGGACATCAGTGACGTGGTAAACCTTTCTGTCTCTTGACAGGGTCTTGTTTTGTTTTGTTTTGCTTTTTTTTTTTTTTTTTTTTTTTTTGAGACAGGCTTTCTCTGTATAGCCCTGGTTGTTCTGGAACTCACTCTGTAGACCAGGCTAGCCTCGAACTCAGAAATCCTCCTGCCTCTGCCTACCAAGTGCTGGGATTAAAGGCGTGCGCCACCACTGCCCAGCTGACAGGGTCTTACAAGTCAACTGAAGTTGGCCCTAAGTTCATATTCCTGCCTTAGCCTAGTGCTGGGATTACAAATGTGTGCCACCATGCCCAGCTTGATAGGGTAAGGTTTTTTTTTTTGTTTTTGTTTTTGTTTGTTTGTTTGTTTTGTTTTTTGTTTTTTGTTTTTTTGGTTTTTCGAGACAGGGTTTCTCTGTGTGGTCCTGGCTGTCCTGGAACTCACCCTGTAGACCAGGCTGACCTCGAACTCAGAAATCCGCCTGCCTCTGCCTCCCAAGGGCTGGGATTACAGGCGTGCGCCACCACGCCCGGCTGATAGGGTAAATTTTGATGCTGAATTACAGATTACTGTAGTTTGCCAGTCCAGGTGTCACTGCTGGTGCATTTATTTATTTATTTATTTATTTATTTATTTATTTATTTGAGACAGGGTCTTGCTCTGTAGCTCTGACTGGCCTGGAACTCTCAGAGACCTGCCTGCCTCTGGCTTTGAGTGCTAAACACTGGGAGTAAAGGTATGTGCTAACCAAGTCTGGCCATACTGCTACACTCTGTAAGAGATGGAATACCATGTCCAGCCCATACTCTAGGAAAGGAAACTCACCCCTTCTGAATTGGGGAATGGTTCTTGATGAGCTTATGAGACTATGTGTATTGCACTGGCCTTTTTTTTTTTTTTTTTTTTTTTTTTTAATGTATTAGAATACACTGTAGCTGTCTTCAGACACACCAGAAGGGGACATCAGATCCCATTACAGATGGTTGTGCGCCACCATGTGGTTGCTGGGAATTGAACTCAGGACCTCTGGAAGAGAGGCCAGTGCTTTAACTGCTGAGCTATCTCTCCAGCCCCACAGTGGCCATTTTTGTAAAACATAATTTGCTTTCCTTAAGAAGAGGGGCCGGACGATGGTGGCACACGCCTTTAATCCCAGCACTTGGGAGGCAGAGGCAGGCGGATTTCTGAGTTCGAGGCCAGCCTGGTCTACAAAGTGAGTTCCAGGACAGCCAGGGCTACACAGAGAAACCCTGTCTCGGAAAAAAAAAAAAAAAATCAAAACCAAGAAGAAGAGGGGCTGGTGGGTGTGAAGCGGAGGGAGTGATAGGGGACCAGGGACATTTGACCTGAAGGAGATGAAGAATCCCTGGGCCTACCTGAGGAATCGCTGTTCCCTTCAGAGGGAACAGCAAAGACACAGGCCGGGAAGACTGAGCGTAGCGCGTGTGAAGTCAGAAGAAATGGGAGCCGTGCAGACAGATGGAAGCAGATTACTACTGTAGACAGGACTTCAGCCTCCCTTCTGAATGAATCAGGAAACTATTAACAACTTTCACATGACCACAGGGAAATTCCTGGGATACTTAATTTACAAAGTAGGCAGGCTCTGCGCGTTCCTGCGCTTGCTCCTGCCTTAGCGCGTGGACGGCTGAGGCAGTCAAGGCTTGCCTGGACTGTACAGTCAGTTTCGGGGTTGGGAGCAGGTGAGGGTGGAGATAGGCAGAGCATGGCGATTTAGGTCATACTCCAAGATGTGGACCCTTTTAGCTTAGCGGGGACTTGGCTGGAGTGCTAAGTGGCAAGTATGACCAGCACACGCACAGCTAATAGTTCACCTCATAGCCAGAAGCCGGAAGAGGGAGAAGACCAGCCTGGTCCTGCCAGTCCCCTCAGGGCACAGCTTTGAGGGCCTAAGGGCCTCCCACACCGCTCCTCCTCACAGAGGTCAGAGTGCCATGTTGGGGACCAAGTCTCTTTCCTATATGAGCCTCAGGCAACACAGATGCACACCAGAGCCCAGACTGTGGAGAGCTCCGAGCGAGGGCTAAGGCTAGCATGTTCTTGTTTATGTTTTAGGGGACTTGCTCTGGATGCCGAGAGAACAGATTTGGGGGTGGGAGGCAAGGGTGGGAGTGGGGAGACCAATTAAAGAGCCTTTGCAAAAATAAAGCGGGACCACAATGGGTGCTTGGACTGGACGGATGGAGGAGGAGGAGGTGAGAAATGGCCGGATGCTGGCTGTGTTTTAAAAATAGAACTAACTGGGCTTGCTGATGGGTTGAATATGGGTTAATGGATAGACCATATATCCTTATTTGTCTGGGGGTAGTTCTGGTTTATGTAATTGTGTGGTTACCCTGGTTATGAGACAAAGAACTCCACAGCTTTGGCCTTCCACTGGAAGCTTCCTAGGAACCAAGGCAACATGTATTGAGATGGGGTGATCACGAGAGGAGGCAGGTTAGCTAAGGTCAGGGAGATTTCTTAGTTCAAGGTCAGCCTGGTCTAGAGCATGAGTTCCAGGACAGAGAGGCCTACACAAAAAAACCCTGTCTAAAACAAACAAACAAACAAACAAAACGAAAACCAAGAAAAATCCCTAAACTTACATATTTTTTTTTTTTTTTTTTGGTTTTTTCGAGACAGGGTTTCTCTGTATAGCCCTGGCTGTCCTGGAACTCACTCTGTAGACCAGGCTGGCCTCAAACTCAGAAATCCGCCTGCCTCTGCCTCTGCCTCCCAGAGTGCTGGGATTACAGGCGGGCACCACCACCACCCGGCTAATTTTTTTTTTTGGGGGGGGGGTTGTTTGTTTTTTTTCAAGACAGGGTTTCTCTGTATAGCCCTGGCTGTCCTGGAACTCACTCTGTAGACCAGGCTGGCCTCAAACTCAGAAATCTGCCTGCGTCTGCCTCCCAAGTAAGTCATTTTCTAAGATGCTCCTCTTCCTAGATAATTCTAGTCTGTGTCAAGTTGACAAAACAAGATAAAACAAAACAAAACCACCACCACCACCACCAAAACCAATCAGGACAAGAACATCCTATGTCCGAAGATGTCTTCTGCAACACAATACACACTTGCTCACAGAGCTACTGTCTCTTTGTTTTGATTTTTTTTCTTAAGTGTATGAGAGTCCTGAACATAATTTGCTCTTTTAAACATGTAACGGAGGCTATGGAGACGCTCAGCTGCTAAAAGCACTCACTGCTCTTGAAGACCAGGGTTCAGTTCCCAGCATTCTCCTCGGGTGCCTGTAATTCCAGGTTCACAGGATCTGGCACCCTCTTCTGGCCTCCAATAGCCTCAGGTGCACAGATGGTACACCCGCGAGCTTCCACACACACATACAAAAAAAAGTAGATGTAATATTTTATGTGTGATTGTGATTAGTGTGATGAATCCAGGTGGCGGCGCACACCTCAAGCGTGACAGAGGCTGAGGCAGGAAGATTGTTGAGTTTGAGGCCAGACTGAGTCACCTAATGAGATCCAGTCTAAAAAAACAAACAGGCAAGCAAACCAACCAACCATGTGGGAGCAGTACAGCTACTAACTGTTGATACTCAGTTTGTGGGCTCGACCTCGGGAGTGCCCCTGAGGTTCCCAGACTGCTCGCTCAAGGTGTGGCTCTAGCTTGGAAACAGCGCCTCCTGTTTCCGTTTTTTGATTTCTGCTTTCCAGTTGCAGACAGCTGCTGTCCTCCATCTTGCCCTGGCCCCTCCTCCTCCACCGAGGGCTTTCCAGGTTATTCTGGCTGTTCCATTTCCTTGCCAGCTTATCAAGTGTACCCGAGTCGGGAGAATGAGGGTTTGTCACGTGGTCTTTAGACACTGTTTGGATTGCTTCCAAGGCCTTCTTTTTCTTTTTCTTTTGCCCTGCATAATTGCTTACTGGATGGTGTCTTCTGTACAAGCTGTGCAGAACTATAAAAACCACCCTGTGGCTGCTGAGCTAGTTCAGACTGATTCGGTATTAGCTGAGGCCCTTGCATACACCGAACGTTGTGACAGAGCCAGCTAGGCTGACAGAGGTTGGCTGGCTAGTTCAACAACTTCTCATTTGTCGTGGGCCCACAGCTGAAGCAGACAAAGATACTTGCCCACTTGAAGTTTACATTCTAGAGGGGAAAGGCAGACAGGCAGTCAATAAGACAGATCCTGCCGGGCGGTGGTGGCGCACGCCTTTAATCCCAGCACTTGGGAGGCAGAGGCAGGCGGATTTCTGAGTTCCAGGCCAGCCTGGTCTACAGAGTGAGTTCCAGGCCAGTCAGAGCTACACAGAGAAACCCTGTCTCGAAAAAATACAAAAAACAAAAACAAAAACAAGACAGATCCTTAGAACATGTGGCATGTACCCCGTGCCATGGAGAATGCTTCAAGTAGAGGTGTGTGGAAAATCCCAAGAGTAGGCTACAGGGTGGTCTCAGGAGGTCTTCATGAGGGGCTCTAACTCAAACCCAACCCAGCATTGAGGGTGATGGCAGTGGGCTAACCTCCCTACTGCTTCCTGCCACACTAACAGTAGCATCCCCTTCCATGGCTTGTAGGGTCAAGGCAGTGTGACAAGTCACACCTGCTCACCTGCTTCTTTTCCTTGGCTTGTAGGGCTAAAGCGGTCCAGCTCCTGGCTGCCCGCTAACCTCGTCGCCAGCTTCTCTAGCTCTTGCTCACGCGGCTGGTAGCTCACTCTTTCCTCGCACACCCTAATCTCAGGCCTTCTTCTCACTGTCTTACTGGCTTTTCTCTTTATTCTGACCTCGATGTACACAGTGAAGCTCTCCGGATGGCTGGTTCAGAGTGAGTCGCGGTTTCCGGTGTTCCCTGCCCTGTGTGGTTGTCCCCATACAAACTGTAAAGGAGCTTTTAGCTCAGTGCAGCCAGCAAAATAGTGCAAAAGGCAATTCCAGGCTGTCTTAGTCAGGGTTTCTATTCCTGCACAAAACATCATGACTAAGAAGCAAGTTGGGGCCGGGCGTGGTGGCGCACGCCTGTAATCCCAGCACTTGGGAAGCAGAGGCAGACGGATTTCTGAGTTCCAGGCCAGCCTGGTCTACAGAGTGAGTTCCAGAACAGCCAGGGCTATACAGAGAAACCCTGTCTAAAAAAAAAAAAAAAAGCAAGTTGGGAAGGAAAGGGTTTATTGAGCTCACACTTCCACATTGCTGTTCATCACCAAAGGAAGTCAGGACTGGATCTTACACAGGTAGGAACTTGGAGGCAGGAGTGGATGATGCAGAAGCCATGGAGGGATGCTGCCTACTGGCTTGCTTCCCCTGGCTTGCTCAGCTTGCTTTCTTATAGAACCCACTAGCCCAGGGATGGCACCACCCACGATGGACTGGGCCCTCCCCGCTTGATCACTAATTGATAAAATGCCTTACAACTGCATCTCATGGAGGCATGTCCTCAAGGGAGGCTCCTTTCTCTATGATAACTCCAGATTGTATCAAGTTGACACACAAAACCAGCCAGCACACAGGTCAAGTCTCCAGATGTCTTGGGATCTTTGACTTGGGAACTCTGAGCTGCTAGGTAAGAAGTCTAACCACTGCTAGATGTGGCTATGCATGCTTACAATCCCAGCACTTGGGAGGCTGAGGCAGGAAGATTATGTGAGGCCAGCCTGGTCTAGTGAGATTCTGCTTGCACTCATGTACGCGCACCCGCACGCGCACGCACACACTCACATGGAAGTCCGCCTATCCTGATAAAGTCCCAATGGAAAGCCCCCTGCAAACATGGAAGGCAGCAGGCAGCACAGAGTCCCCAGTTCATGCTGAGCTACTTTCTAGCCATCTCTGCCAATACCTCAGAGGTGAGTGAACTACCAATTAAGATCCAGGTGACAGCCGGACGTGGTGGCGCATGCCTGTAATCCCAGCACTTGGGAGCGAAAAGCCAAAAAAAAAAAAAAATCCAGGAGACACCAGCCCTCAAGGAGCTGCTGGAGCCCAGTCACTCCGCCGAATGAAAAACAACTGCTTTCCTCGGGTTCGCAGACGATTTGTCACGCAGTACAGCACACCGCGGCGCTGCGGCATTAGCCCTGTCTTACCGCAACCTTGCTCAAGGCTTCAGCTCCACTTCCTTTTCTCCTTTCTTCCATCCTTCCCCTCTGCCTTCCCTCTAAAGCAAGACTCGGTTCTCATGTAGTTGGTCTCAAAGCTGCTGTGTAGCTGAAGAGACTTGGTTTTAGGTCATGCTGGGGGTTGAACCCAGGGCTGTGTGCAGACATATGCCGAGCCCATGCCCAGCCTGTCGGGCTTTTCTTCCCAGCAGGTTTGGTCTCCTTACACCCATAGCTGTCCCTGGTAACTCCTGTCTCCTGCAGGACTGGGCGCTCCCTCAGGGTAGGGAGTTCAGTGCTTTATTGCTGGAGCCCCGGATGGTATCTAGCTCAAAATAAACTCCAGTAAATATTTGGTGGATGGAATAAATGTATAATTATCTAGCCTAAGATCCAAACAGCTGTGTGTTTAGAATGACCTTTCCCTGGGAGAGAAAAACACTAGATTTCTTGCCCTTGGAGTAGGAGGCACCTCCTACCACTGGCCTCAAGTTGAGAATTCACACATTGTTACTCAACTACTACAAGAAAGGCTGGCTAGAACACCAACAGGTAAACAAATAACAACTGGGTTTTAGTTTTGGGGTGATATGGCCTTGACATGTAATACAATCTTGTTTTGCATTCACCATCCACCTGCCTCTGCCTTCTGGGTACTGGGATTATGGGCCTGTCAATATCAGTTTCAAAATAAAAACAGAGGGGGCTGGTGAAATGGCTCAGCAGTTAAGAGCACTGACTGCTCTCTTCCAGAGGTCCTGAGTTCAAATCCCACAACCACGTGGTGGCTCACAACCATCTATAACGAGATCTGACACCCTCTTCTGGTGTGTCTGAAGACAGCTACACTGTACTTACATTTAATAATAAATAAATCTTTAAAAAAAAACAGAAATGAAACAAAACAAAAACCCCTGCTCTTGCAGAGGGGCAGGAACCCCTCTGATGTAAACAGCTGGTTCTAGGAAAGGGCCAAGCGTTCCCCGGTGCCCAGGAGGAGATACTGGGAAGGCCCCGAGCCAGCAGCCAGGTTCCCAACGCTCCCTCCACCCTATCCAGAAGGGTAGACCGGTGTTACCAGCACTGTCCACACAATTGCTATTTTGGTTTTCTTCTCTGTTCTGCCGGCCTGACATTTCCTCAGCCAGTTCCGAGCCCGGCGGACCATTTTAGCTGACGTGGGTGAGTGTGTCTCGGGGACAGCAGATGGATGGAATGACAAATAGCAGGATGGTGGGGACAGCTGAGAAAGGCTTTTTCCTGTGCTAGAACTGTTGGCTGTGCACGTGCTCCTACGTAGTCTAGACACGCCGTGGGAGCAGCCGTGCGGGGCAGGGGACAGCCGGTGGGTGGGCTTGTTTCTTTACTGTGAAGCATACCGTCAGCTCCCTGATGCAATAGCCAACCCATTGTATTAGTTAGAGGCTCCCAGGGGCTGACCTGATAACAGTCTTTTGTTTGGTCCAGGCATTATCTAGGGAAGATAAGACCGGTAGCCACTGAGTGGGGGTCATGGCTGTTGGCACCGTGGGTGACTACAGAAAGAAAATAGCCCAAAGCTGGTCTGGTCTGGTCTGGGTCACTGGCTCCCAGCTTTCATTGGTTAAAATTTGTCTATGTGAGCAGGAGAGATGGCTCAGAAGTTAAAAACATTGAATGAGCCGGATGGGGTGCCGCATTCCTTTAATCTCAGCACTGAAGAAGTAGCTGGAGCTCTGTGAGTTTGAGGCCAACCTGGTCTGCAAAGTAAGTTACAAGACAGACCAAAACAAAACAAAACAAAACAAAACAAACAAAAACAAAAACAAAACAAAAAACTCCACATTGGTTGATCTTCCAGAGGACCTGGGTTTGATTCTCAGTGCCCACATCGTAGTGGGTCATAACTGTCCGTAACTTCAGTTCCAGAGGTGCCTACTCCTGGTCTCCTCAAATATTATATGCATATGCATACATATAGTGCACAGACATACATACAGGCAAAATACTCATACTTGTAAAATAATGAAATAAAAATAAAAAGACAGGGAAAATGGGGCTGGAGAGATGGCTCAATGGCTCAGGAAACGTACTACTCTTCCAAAGGATCCAGGTTCGAGTCCTATCACCCACATGTCAGTTCAAAGCTGTCTGTAACTCTAGTGCCTGAGGATCCAACATCCTCTTCTGGCCTCCGAGGGCACTAGGCACTATATGGTGTAGAGACATGTAAGCAGGTGTGATGGTTCATAAGGGAATGGTGACCTTGGGGCAAGATTCCACCCTGCTAAATTTGGGTCCAGGCCTGGTAGTACAAGCCTTTAATCCCAGGAGGCAAAGATAAGCAGATCTATGAGTTCAAGGCCAGCCTAGAACAGAGCAAATTCTAGGTGAAGAAAAACTTAAATCCAGGCTTGGTGGACCACATGTTTAATCCCAGTGTTTAGGAGACAGGCATGCAGATCTCTGTGTTCAAAGTCAGTCTATGGAGCAAGATTTAGGACAGCCGACTTAGGCAGTGAAGGAGCTGGGGAAAAGGAAGCTAGTGATAATGTAATAGAACAAGGGGGCCAATGTTCCAGCTCCTGCAAGAAGCAGAACTCAGCCATGTGTCTCTGCCTTTATATTCAAGAGGAGAAGGAGACTACTGGGACAATTGATGCTGGTTAGCTGGAGCTAAGAAATTAGTGGTGATTAAGAAAAGACCAGCATCACTGAGGTGAAATCTTCTGGGAAGTACTTTCTAAAAGCACAAAGAAGCTGTTCTAGAGATAGCCAAGGTTGTACCTCATGCTGCAGCTGTACTTGGTAACGTGTAAGAATCACCCAGGTGGTACTGGATTTGAAGGCATCATGAAGATCAGCTGAGGCTTGGCACTGTGAGAGGCCATGGAAGGCCATTGGTGAAAGTGCACCCTCAGTTGTAATTGACAGCCCAGGGGTCATGCAAAGGAGTTGAGGCCTGGTACCATGAAGAGAGCCTATGAGAGGCTTTGGTGAAGCATAGTTGCAGTGGAAGACCCTAACATATTGGAGATGCCAGTACCATGGGATGACCACCAAGAACAGCAGTGGCAGCAGAGTGGATCAATCTGAACTTAGAGTGCTACAGAAGGCGGAGCTGGAGAAGTGACACCAGCTCTTTGGAGATGCACAGAAGATCATGTGTGGATCTCAGACCTTGGAACAAGAAGCTGTGAAGCTGAAATTGACTTGGGGTACCCAAGACGTTAAAGATGCCAGAGCCACAGGATGCCTGCCAAGGAAAGCTGCTAACAGGGAGTGGAACAAGCCCAGGAGAAAGAACCTTGTTGCAGGAGAAAGGAGTTGGATATCTGAAGACTGCTTTGCTATCAGACATGGAGATGCAGAGTTTGGACTTTGCCTAACTGGTTTCCTGTCTTGCTTGGAGGATTACATTTAGGTGATTGGATGAATCTCAAAAGAGACCTTGAACTTTGGACTTTTAACACTGTTGAGACTGCTATAGACTACAGGAACTTTTGAAGTTGGACGAAATGTATTTTGCATTATGCTATGTTTAAATATGGCCCCCATAAACTCATGTTTGAACAAGCCTATGGGGGTCAGGGAGCTATTAGGAGGTGTGGCCTTGTTGAAGTAGGTGTGTCACTGTGGGTGTGGGCTTAAGACCCTCACCCTAGTTGCCTGGAAGTCAGTCTTCTACTAGCAGTCTTCAGATGAAGATGTAGGACTCTCAGCTACTCCTGCATCATATCTGCCTGGATGCTGCCATGTTTCTGCCTTGATGATAATGGACTGAATCTCTGAGTCTGTAAGCCAGCCCCAATTAAATGTTGTCTTTTATAAAACTTGCATTGGTCATGGTGTCTGTTCACAGCAGTAAAACCCTAAGACAGCAGGCAAAAGTCCTGTACCAATAAAATAGAAACGATAAACAAAAACCCTGGGTGTTGCTGCACACCCTGGACTTCAGAGGCTGAGGCAGGCAGATCTCTGTAAATTCAAGACCAGCCCTGTTTACCTAACAAGCTTTAGGACAGGCAGGATGGTGTAGAGAGACCCTGTCTCAAAATAAGCAGACAACATAACGATATGTCCAGGGGTACTAATTCTGTGGAACCTTGACCTTATCTGTACCCAACAGAAACCCTTCAGTGGAAATTCTTGGGTTCTTGGTAAGAGGCTGGCATTTGGACGAGTGATTGTTAGTAAAGCATTGTTTTGTGTAGGGATGTGTGTGGGAGGGGTGGCATTTGAATCAATGGACTAAGGATAATCTTTATCGTGTGTGTGTGTGTGTGTGTGTGTGTGTGTGTGTGTGTGTGTCTAACCCAGGGGCCACAGGAATTCATCCTACAGTCCCAAGGCCAGAGGAGAGCCTCTGTTGATGATGCAAGACAGAGCTCCCAACTCCGGGACAGACAGAGAGTTTGCCTTTTGTTCTGTGCTGGCTGTCCAGACAACTGGACAGTGCTTCCCAACATGCACCAGCCCCACCTACCCCACCACACCTTCTATACCACCCGCTATACACATACACACCGCTGCACACACAGGCCAGAAGATGGCGTCTGATCATCTGGGACTGGAGTTACCACAGGGATGAAAGGAATGCAAGTTGAGTCCTCTGGAAGAGCAGCCAGCGCTGGAAAGGCTGCGCTTCCTCCCGCTGCTTTCATCTCTCTCAAGATACAGTTCCATGTAGCTTTCGGCCACGCCTAACATTTGCTTGACTCCGAACTCAGAATGTACCCGATCTTTCATTTATGAGCACCTGTATCCTGCGACACATTCTGTAGTTATTCAACCTATATTTTATTTTTAGTTTCATTTTATTTTTTACACTCATTTACTTATTTATTTAGTGTAGTGGGCGTGTCGTGCCAAGGTTCCTATGTGAAGATCAGAGAGTAATTTTGTGGAGTCAGCATTCTCCCACCTCATGAACCATCCCGGAGGTTGAACCCTTTACACGCTGAGCCATCTCATTTGCCCATTATTCAAGTTTTAGATCATGAGCACACACACACACACACACACACACACACACACTGATTATACAATGGAAAACGAAGCATGCGTGTTGGGTAGTGCACATAGCAAACAGTGTGCATGTGCTACAGCTGTGCATTTATCCAGCCCTGTAGACACTTCCCATGCTCTGGGAGGCCTCAGCAGTGAAGGAAGGGGCAGAGGGTTGAACACAGAAACCGTGTAAAAGCCGCAGTACCGCTGGAGTTCAGTGAAGGGTTGAGTCAGTTCCAAGAAGAAAGGAACAGATCCTTTCCCGGGAGTATTCATCTTCCTGTGTTAAACCTCAGCAATGCCGAGGTCAGCGGTCAGCGTCTTCCTAACTCACCGATGGGGAACCGTGTGCTGAGAGATGCAGTAACGGAGCTCCACGGGGCTGGGACTGCGGCCCGTGCCTTCTGTTTTCCACCATCTTGTTTCCAGTGGAGCAGGTAAGATTTGGGCTGGACATAGCAGGTAAGACTGGGGTTTGGGCATCACCTACATGGTGGAGAGGTAGCTGAACAAAGGGAGGGAAGGAGGGAGGGAGGGAGGGAGGGAGGGAGGGAGGGAGGGAGGGAGGGTATTCTAGGTAAAGGCACCAGCACAGGGTTGGAAGGCTAAGAGCACAAGCTGCTCTTGCAGAGGACCTGCGCTCGGTTCCCAGCACCCACCGGGCGGCTGACAACCACCGAGTTACAACTGGCCCCAAACTGCTCTTATTTTTCTTTTCTTTACTCGGTCCGTTAATGTCCCATTAACTTAGTCACAGAACTTAAAGCTATGTATGCTACGTGAATTTTGGTCACATCACTTTTGACCCCTTACTTCCGATCAATATTTTTGTACAAATTTTAAAACTGTATCTGTGGGCCAGCAAGCCATCTCAGTGGGGGGAACGTGCCTGCCGGCAAGCCTGACTCCCATCTGCAGGACTCACGCAGCAGAAGTGAGAACTGGTTCCTCAACGTTGCCTTCCGACCCCCACGTGTGCCACGACACGCAAGTGCATCCATACATAGAACACATAAATAAATGTCAGATGGGGCTGCGCCTCTCATGGGCACCTTCCATTTAAGCACTCTTGGGTCCTTCAGACTCCGACAGGAAGTCTTTGCAGCAGAGAGGCTTGGGCTGATTTGGAAGGACGTGGGCCAGGATTCTCTGAGAAGGCAGCTCTGGCCTCTCTGCTGCTCTCTGGGCCAGCCAGCACTGCGATGTTCCCTGCTGGGAATCTCCCATTAGCAGGTTAGTAGTGTTCGGTAACAGCCCACCCTGGTGGGAGCCGCAGACTCCTGCTGGATTGGTAAACAGCCTCATCCCTAATGTATTCCTGGTCTGAGCGGTGACCCAGATGCATTCATTTGAAAGCGGTCTCTCTGGGTTTGCAGACAAGACTTCCCTCCTCTGGGACTTAGAGGAAAGGCTTTGAGTCACCAGGGTAGAAAAATGGGAAGTACAGCTGTTTGCAGAACAGAGAAGAGATGCCGGAAACCCATTTGGTCTCTTATTCCAGAGAACTGGTCCTTGTGGTGGACTCAGATGTTTGATGCACGAAGATTAGTAGTTTGAGACTAACCTGAAATACTCTAAGAAACAAAACAAAAAGGTAAATAAAATCAAACCAGTGGGGCTGGAAAGATGGCTCAGTGGTTAAGAGCACTGACTGCCCTTCCAGAGGTCCTGAGTTCAATTCCCAGCAACCACATGGTGGCTCACAACCATCTGCAATAGGATCCGTTGCCCTCTTCTGCTGTGTCTGAGGACAGCGACAGTGTACTCATATACATAAAATAAATAAATAAATCTTTAAAACTATAACAAACCAGACTTACATTATCCACCCAGTTACCCAGAAATGCCCAAGGCCTGCTTATGTCTGGCTCCTGCATCATCACCGCAGTGCAACTTGGCGCCACTAGATGGCGCCACTAGACATCACCATCCTAAAGCGGATTGCATCCAAGCAATTATGACTAGCATTTCAAATGAATTGTTTTCAACCTGTAAGGTTGGTGACAATCTTGCCATTTTTCCTTTTCTGGTAATGAAGATGTGGATGTGTCAGAAAGCACTAGACTCTGTTTGCTGGTATTTAAGTTGATAATGTCATTTTGAAGAAAAATATTTTAATTATTTCTTTTATTTTTGAGATTATACTATATTTCTAACATTTCTCCCTTTCCCCCTCCACACACTCCTGGGGGGTGGCGGGGGGAGGGAGAGAGAGAGAGAGAGAGAGAGAGAGAAAGAGAGAGAGAGAGAGAGAGAGAGAGAGAGAGAGAGAGAGAGCGCTATTCCTAAATAATCTCCTCCTCAGTATAGCTAACGTTACTTGTACGTTTCGTTGTCGGGCTGTTTTGGATAGCTGACTGGTTATCTTTCCCAGGGAGACTATTTCTCCCACTCTCAGCGTTCCGTTCCTTACTTGCCTGTAGTCCTTCATGGAGGGTTGAGGCCTTGTGATCTTTCCACCTTGGGAAGAAGTTTGACAGTAATGTCCAGTTCACTTGAGCAAATCCAGGTTTGAGCCCTGGAGACTGGTGACATTTGTTCCCCACGGTGTGGCGTACGGCCCCAAGGGCTTCCCTCGCCTCATCCTCACAGTCCTGCAGTATTTCCCTTCCGCTCACAAATGAGAAGAACGCTGGTCCTGACGGGGAAACTTGTCCAAGGTTCCGGAGCTAGCATTTGGCGGGGCCATGGCTACCCTCCGCTTTCCACTGCATTGCATGTGCTTGAGTGGACTGGAAAGCAGGTGCAGAGTGCTCTCCCGCACACTGCCGGTGACGCTAGCAAAGATGACCTAGTCATTCATTAGTGTGGCAGTAAATCACGAGGGAATGCCACAGCGCACCATTAAAGATGCTGCGGCATGCACCTTTAATCCCAGCACACAGGAGGCAGAGGCTCCGGAGCAGATCTCTGTGAGTTCAAGGCCAGCCTGAAGTCCTAGGATAGCCAGAGCTATGTATGAAAGGATGAGGGCTGCAGGCTGGGAATCCCCCGTGCCTGAGTCTTGGGTGACCCCAAAGGAGCAGAGGTTTGGCCCACTCTTTGTTGGCCTGGAAGTGTGCGCACGTCACACCCGCCTCCAGGGTCCAGCTGCAAGCCTCAGGCTGGGAGGGTCCCTGGTGTCTTTTCCTGTCTCTCCTCCATGGAGCAGCTGTGGCAAGGATGAGCGTGGCTGTGGCTGACAGGATCACCTCGGGGACTGCAGGGCTCATGCCTGGCGGGTGCTCAGGTACCCAACACCTACTGCTAGTGGGGGAGGGTAGGCTTTGAATACGTAATCCTGGCCCTGTAACAGGAAATGCATAACAGGAAATAAGTGTGTGATGCTGTGCATATCAGGAAATGTGTACGTGGCAGCCACGTAAGCGGAAATGACTTAACTAGTTTATCTGGCCTCTATAGGAAACTGATTAGTTCTCAGAGAGTGTGGGCTCGGATAATTTAAACTGATTGGCTTGGAAGCTATGGAGAAGCTTGTGTAGGCAGGCTTTGCTGTAAATCTATAAAAGCAGTCCTGTTTCTGCACCCAGTGTTCACTGTCATCTACCCCGCGTGGGGGAATGGCTGTGACCTCAGAGCTCTGGAATAAAAATCCTCCTGCTATTTGCATCAAGACTGTTTCTCGTGAGTGATTGGGGTGACGGCTTCCAAGGCGTGGAGCGCAGGGGTGTCCCTGTTTTTCTTTCGGATCTTACATGTACAGAGACTGTTTCAAAAACAAACAAACAAGTAAATAAAAATAAAAAACAATGCACTATATCCAGATGTATCCAACCTGGATAGATCTCAAAAACAAAGTGCTAAGGGGTAGGAACTTGCGCAGAATACATGAGACCCGGGTTGAATTTCCAGCACTGAAAAGTTTTTTTTTTTTTTTTTAATCTAAAAAACTAAAAACACAGCAGCAAATTTTCTTATTCGCAGGGACTAGGACATGCCATAAATCCATAAAAGTATATGCTAGAAAGATCCAAACATGCTGGATGGACACGTTTGTGTCCTTGAGGAGGGAACGGGGTCAGGGGGACACAGAGGACTCACTGGTTACTGTTCTGCTTACTGAGTATTTCTCACCTACCATGTAAGTATAGCTCTTAAGCAAAATGGGAGAAGCAACTCAGAATGTGGTTTCATCTTTATTGGATGCGTTGGGAGCAGGGCAGGAAGGAGTCAGTTCTGCCCTGTACTTAGGGTTCATTGCTTTAGAATGTGTCCTGTAGGTACCGGCTCACAGCACCGTAAGTGTTTTGTTTTGTTTTAAATAGACATTTGGCTATTCCCTTGCTTCGCCTTTCCACGTCTTGGGGAGGGCAGGGTAAGTTATAATCAAATGTTAATTGCTCAGGTGGTGAGCTGCAGCGATTAGAACAAATTACCCCCTTCTAGAGCCTCTTAAGGCAGGTAGGCAAATTGGTTACCTAGAAACACAGTCTCCCTAACCCACCCTCTTCCTGCATTCGCCAAGGTCAACACATAAAACCGCAGGGTCATACACTGACAAGTTTCCCTACGATGTAAACAGGTTCATGGAGGTTAATGATCTCAGATCATCACAGGCTAATGGCAGCGGGGAAGGGGTTGAAGCCGGGGAGAAGGGATTCTATGTGGAACTGAGCTTGTTTTTTATTGTCCGTGCCTTCCCCACCCCACCCCTACCCCGTTCTAAAGCGGTGACTAAGAATGAGCAGTTACGTCAGGTTGTTTGTAGTGCTGGGGACCAAGCCTTTACAGGCTGGGCAAATGCTCTACTGTTGAGCTATGTCACCGGCCCTGGATTACACTGGGAGAGGGAATAGTGTGAGCTTTGTCTCCAACCCGGACTACAGAAGCAGCACTCTTGTCTTGTATTCTTGTAAGGAAGCCGGGATGGCTCAATGAGCACAGACACTTGCTTTCAAGCCAGACAACCTGAGTTAAGTTAGAGACCCAGAACTGGGGCTGGAGAGAGAGCTCAGTGGTTAAGAGTGCTTGCTGTTCTTGTAGAGTGCCCAGGTTCAGAACCCACATTGGATTTGCAACTGCCTACAACTTCAGATTCAAGGTATCTTCTTCTAGACTTGGTACACTCATGTGCACAACCTCTAACACACACACACACACACACACACACACACACGACTAAATATAAAATCTTTAAGAATACTTTCATTAGATTTTTTTGTTTGGCCACATGTTTGTATGTGCACCACATGTGTGCGTAATGCCTGTGGAGATCAGAAGAGGGCATCAGATCCCCTGGAACTGGTGTTACAGGTGATTGTGACACATGTGGCCTACAGGAAACCAAACTCAGGTCTCCAGAAGAGTAGCAAGTGACCTAACCACTGTGCCATCTCTTCAGCTCCTAAAATGTTATAGATACAATTTTGAGAAAGGGTCTGGTCTCACTGTATTGCCAGCCCAGCCTTGCTTTGAATATTCTATATAGCTGTACCTATAAGCCATGGCAATTCTCCTGCCTCAGCTTCCGGAGGGCTAGGGTTGCAGGATTTTTTTTTTTTTTTTTCGAGACAGGGTTTCTCTGTGTAGCCCTGGCTGTCCTGGAACTCACTCTGTAGACCAGGCTGGCCTCAAACTCAGAAATCACCCTGCCTCTGCCTCCCCAGTGCTAGGATTACAGGGGTGTGCCACCACGCCTGGTGAATCTCCTTCTACCATGTGGGTCCTGGGAATTATTTTCCTCATGAAAATTAGAAGTTGCCAGTATCTAAATGACAGCAGCTTACAACTGTCTGTAACTCTGATTCCAGGGGATCCGACGCCCTCACACAAACCTACAAGCAGGCAGAACACCAATGTACATAAAATAAAAATTAATGAATCACTAAGAATTAAAAAAATGATATTCAGAAAACCTATTTCACTGGATTTTAATATATACACTAATTTTTAGAGCAGTGGTTCTCAGCCTGTGGGTTGAGACCCCCTTGGAGGTTACTTATCAGCTATCCTGCATCTCAGGTATTTACATTCAGATTCGTAACAGTAGCAAAGTCGGTTCTGAAGTAGCAACAGAGTAATTTTATTTATTTATTTATTTATTATTTATTTATTTATTTATTTATTTATTTATTTTGAGACAGGGTTTCTCTGTGTAGTCCTGGCTGTCCTGGAACTCACTCTGTAGACCAGGCTGGCCTCGAACTCAGAAATCCACCTGCCTCTGCCTCCCAAGTGCTGGGATTAAAGGCGTGCGCCACCACCGCCTGGCTAACAGAGTAATTTATGTTTGGGGCTCAGCACACATGAGGAACTGGACTAAGAGTTGAGCACTAGGGAGCCTGAGAACCATTTAGAGGGGAAGGAGGCAGCTAAAAATTAGTAATGCCAGTTATTCAAGTTTGGCTTTATTGATCTATGCCTTTAATAGTGATCATTTCTTCTTGGGGATCTCACTGTTTTCCCGGGTTGGCCCACCTTTGGGGTTCAGGAGGTCTTCCTGCCCCAGCCTTCAGAGCAGCAGGACTGGACCCATGTGGCGCCATGCCCCATGGGTTTTGTTTGTTTTTCAAGACAGGGTTTCGCTACATACCAGAGCCCTGGCTGTCCTGGCACTCCCTCTGTAGAGCAGGCTGGCCTTGAATGCAGGGAAATCTGCCTGACTCCCCTGAGTGCCGGGATTAGAGACTTGCACCATCACCACCCAGCAGATTAAAAAATGTAAAAACAATGCTTGTGTGTGGGGGCATATGCACGTGCGTGCAGGTGGCCTCAGCCGCTAGCAGAGCGCCTCAGACCCCCTAACCCTGGATCAGATTGTTGTTAGCTGCCGTGTGGGTGCTGGGTAGCAACCCTCAGTCCTCCTGCTCTTAACCCCAGCACCCTCCAGAACCTCTCTCCTTTAAAAACGTTATTTGAGGCTGGAGCAATGACTCGGTAGTTAAATGCTTCCTGCTTTCAGAGGACTGGAGTTTGGCTCCCAGCACGCATGTCTGGTAACTCACCCTGTCTCTAAATGCAGGTCCAGGGGATCTGACGTCCTATTCTGGCCTCTGCCAATCTACAGCACTCAGAGACATATATTCATCAGACAAATAAAAATTAAAGAAAAAAAGTCTTTAAACTGTCTGTTTCCCTCTCCTGAGATTGAGGCGGTAACTGGTGAGAAGGCAGCACTCCTGTGGACAAGCTGCGGCCTGCATGAGAGGAGGCCTGCCTGGAGCTGGGCTTCGCAGTACTGATCACCGGAACTAACATTTCCAAGTCAGCCTTCACGGCCCTCGGCACCAGTGGCTGTCCAGGGAGCACGGAGCCGCAGCAGCTCTGACAGGGACCGCGGAGGCATCTGCTTTCTGGAGTGAGCAGCTACCGTGTTCTCAGGCCTTCCGGCATGGACCACTGGTGGACTCCCCAGCCCTACAGCCTAAGTCAATCTCAATTCAGTAAATCTTCTTATAACCTATTTTCTTGGCTCACTTGCGCTAGAGAACACTGTAGATAAATCTATGTACATCCTGCTGACCTTGTCATTTAGGGAGCCCTCTTTGACGCTTTTACATAAAACTCAGTGAACTATTGGTTAACACTCAGTAAACAGTGGTAAAATTTCAGACTTAAAACCAAAGTGCAATGGTTAGACACAAAGCATGTGCCAAGAGCATGGTCCCCAGCACTGCAGGAAATAGATAAACAAACGGAAGTAAATCCAAACAATTTTCAGGCCAATGAAATTACCCTATAAATTCACATTTAAATAAAAACAAATAAAACTTACTACTCTTTTTCTTTTAAAATAATCTCATTATTGCTCAAATACTGTAGAAGAGAGAAAGTAAGTACTGTAGGAGTCAGAGGGGTCATGAAACCCACAAAACAGCCCAGAGAATCAACTAACCAGGGCTCACAGGCAGAGACAGACCCGACAATCAGGGCCTGTACCCACCCAACCTAGGTCCGTTGCATGAGTTATGGCTGTGTGGCTTGGTCTTTTTGTGGGGCTCCTAACAGTGGGAGTGGGGCTGGCTCTGGTGCTTCTGCCTGCTTTGGGGACCCTTCTCCTCCTACTGGGCTGCCTCACCCAGCCTCGATATGAGGTGGGCTAGTCTCACTGTAACATGAGGGGGGGCACCTAGTCTGGGTTTTTTTTTTTTTTTTTTTTTTTTTTTTGGATTTTTCGAGACAGGGTTTCTCTGTATAGCCCTGGCTGTCCTGGAACTCACTCTGTAGACCAGGCTGGCCTCGAACTCAGAAATCCGCCTGCCTCTGCCTCCCAGAGTGCTGGGATTACAGGCATGCACCACCACCGCCCGGCTACTTAGTCTCACTGTAACATGAGGGGGGTACCTAGTCTCACTGTAACATGAGGGGGGCACCTAGTCTCACTGTAACATGAGGGGGGCACCTAGTCTCACTGTAACATGAGGGGGGCACCTAGTCTCACTGTAACATGAGGGGGGCACCTAGTCTCACTGTAACATGAGGGGGGTACCTAGTCTTACTGTAACATGAGGGGGCACCTAGTCTCACTGTAACACGAGGGGGGCACCTAGTCTCACTGTAACACGAGGGGGGCACCTAGTCTCACTGTAACTCGATATGCCCCGTTTGGGTGATATTCCTGGGAGGCCTGCCCTTTTCTGAAGGGAAACTGAGGGGGAGCAGACCTGGGGGAGAAAGGGGGTGGGGCTGGGGGAGGAACTGGGAGGAGAGGAGGGTTGGGAAACTGGTTGAGGTTTGTTTTGTTTATTTTGTATTTGTGTTTTTCGAGACAGGGTTTCTCTGTGTAGTCCTGGCTGTCCTGGAACTCACTCTGTAGACCAGGCTGGCCTCAAACTCAGAAATCCGCCTGCCTCTGCCTCCCAAGTGCTGGGATTACAGGTGTGTGCCACCACCGTCTGGCTGTGGTTGAGGTTTAATATGTGAGAAAAATAGTTAAATAAAGGTGAGAGAAATCAGAAAAAAAGCAGCTCATTATTCATGTGTATGTATGTCTGTGCATATGAGTACAGGTGTCCTCGTAGTCCAGAAGAGGGTGCTGGGTCCCCTGGAACTGACATCATAGACAGTTTTGAGCTGCCAGACACGGGTCCTGGGAACGAACTCTAGTCCGCTGAAGACTAGGAAACATTTAACTGTTGAATTAGTAAAATACCTTTTCTTTTAATGACTAAATAAAAAATAAATGTGATTGTAGAACTTACAATTTTAAGTCAGTAGCTACAACTTAAATGCTACTAGATTTACTTTATAAAATAGAAAACCCTCTCCCAAATCCAAGAACAGCCAATGATTTTTATTACCTATCAAACAGAAAAAACACTGGGTTGTATCAGTGCTCCTCTTAGTCATAAAGTCCCACAGCACCATTTTGTGTGTCCACGGCCTGCTGACTGACAACAGAAACAGACACCCAAGCCCTAATGACGGTGCCTCCCACACTCAGGCTTCCTGCTGCCGGGCTTCTCCGGTAAGGAAAAGGGCTCAGCCAGTGCTGTGCCAAGTGCCCAGCTCTCTCAGCAGCCAGGTTTCCTCAGGCCCAACAATCGGCATGAATGAGTGTAACAAGTTTCCTAAGGACACAGTGTATAAAGCACCTTCTAGGAAACTGCAGTGGTGACGCCTCCCTCCGTGCTTGCTCTCCCTCTGTACACCCTGGGGGGCAGGGCTCCTTCCATCCCCGAGAACCCTGGGGCGTGCATGGCCAGGATGCTTCACTGGCCTTCTGATCTCAATTCAAAGACTGGGCATCCTGCCAGGGACACACAGGTTTTCGAGGGAGTCAAGAAGTCCCTGGGCAGCTGCCAATCTGTGTGCCCTCCTCTCAGGCGAGAAGCAGCCAGGGGTCTTGCAGCTGGAGGGTCAAGGGCTGACCTCCAGACTCTTCTCAGTAGTACATCCCAGCCCACTAGGCCTTCAGCTTGTGTTAGAGCAGCCCTCAGATTTCGGCACTCCACTTTAGAAACTCAGTGGACAGCAGTGCATCTCCCAGACAGAGGCCATGCTCAGCAGTCCCAAGTGATGCCCTGGCTCTACTCCGGCTTCGGAACGCTCTGGTTCTTCTGCTTTTCTGTATATTCTTCTAGTCGGAGAAGCCACTTGGCCCAATACTTGGAACAGAGGTCTTCATCCATGAAATGAGGGTGGGCGGGGGACCCATCCTTGTAGGCCACCACGATTAATCCACACTGAACCTACAAAGAAACACAGCACAGCTCCAGGAGCTCTAGGGCAGATGAGCCAGTCAGTGCTAAGCATGCTGCAGTAGGCCGCAAACCATTCCTACGACGCGCTGGTTAGACTGCACCAGAACACAGAGGAGCACAAAGACGGCCAATAAACCCTGAAGTATGGACTGTGCTCATGAAGCAGCAAAGCAAGGCACAAACAAACAAACAAACAAACAGCAGCCCAGGAAGGGAGGAGAGTGCGCTGTAGTGAGAGACCACTAAAGAGCAATAAGCAGTGCTTTAAATAAAAGTAAAATCCAAAACACCAAAACAAGCTTATCGTGCAGGAGCTCAGTGTTCTGACCTGAAAGCTGTAGTGGGCATCATGGTTTACGGCACCCATGTACGCCACAACTTGGAGTGGGTTGTCGTATGTATTTTGAATAAAAGGCTTTGGTTTTTCTGATGTCTTCCAATCAATCACACACAGCTTGCCCCTAAGGAGAATCCAGAGGAATTCTTTGTAAGTAACAGTTCAAACTGAAAAAGCTCAGGCCGGCAAGATGGCTCAACGGGTAAAGGCACCCCGCTGCCACGCCTGCCGACCCAAGCACAGGGCCTGCGACTCACATGGAAGGAGAGCAAACTCCCAAGACTGTTCTCTAATCTCTGCTTCAAACCATGTGAGAAGCTACACATATGTGTACACACACACACACACACACACACACACACACAAATAATTTAAATAAATAAATGCATGTGTGTAATTTAAAAATTCTATGAAATAGAAAAGCCCCTAAGTTACCTCTTGTCTTACGTACTTTAGTTTTGGTTCCTCAATGACTGCTGCTTTTATCCTCCACTTTCCAAAACTTTACTTGTTAGGATTAGAAAAGCATGGCAGGTATGGTCTTCATGCCTGTAATTCTAGCAGCTATAATGTGGAGGCAGGAGAATAACCATGAACTCAAAGCCAGTCTGGGCTACAGAGTGAGTTCTTGCCTTAGGAGAAAAGTCAGGATAGGACTGGGTGTGGCTCAGGAAGCTATTCAGGAGGAGTAGGAAGGACATTTTTGGTTCAAATAATAATTCTCTTTATTCCTTGTAACTTTCTTGGATCCCTTTCCTTCAACAGCTAACAGTAACTGAGCTTACACCTCTCATGGTTTTGGTTAATTTTTTGGAAGCACAATATATCAGTAGTAAAGAACTCATGATGGATTGGGACATGTTACGGCACTTCAACATGAAAACTGAGTTCAATCAATAGGAACCTGTGGTAAGCAACATGTAAGTAAGGAAGTCTGGAGCCTTGCCTAAAGGTTTATATGAAGAATACACTTCCGCACTTCGTCCATTCTGGTGTGATACCATAACCACTAACTATAAATATCTAGAAGATCAGAGTGTAGGGCCAGGCTTGGTGGTGCAAGTCTTTAATCCAGACACCCTGGAGGCAGAAGCTGGCATATCTCCATAATTTTGAGGTCAGCCTGATATACATAGTGAGTTCTAGGCCAGTTAAGGCTACATGGTGAGACCCTGTCTTAAACAAACAAATAAAAGAAACAAAGTGGGCAGTTCTGTCACTTGGGACAACATGGATGAGTAAAAGAGTATGCCACATGAACTGAGTCAGGTTCAGAAATGACTTCAGCTACATGGGCATCCATAAAAGTTAAGCTCAGAAGCTGGGCATATGGCACACGTCTTTAATCCCAGCACTTGGGAGGCAGGTGGATCTCTGGGAATGTGAGGCCAGCCTGGCCTACGTAGTAAGTTCCAGGACAGCCAGAGCTTCATAGTGAGACTGTTGTCTCTAAAAACTTCCTACCTAGCCGGAGGTTCAAGTGCCACAGAGACCCCGCACTCTCCCACATCCAGTTTTGGCTCATGTGCTTTATCTGGAATGGAGTATGTGCAGATGCTGGCAACTCTTGGAAAATCAGTAACAGCAGCAACTCAGAAGCCACAGGAAGCTTTAGCTGGTTCCGAGTCCTTATCATATCAGCCACTGCCTGGAAGCCGGGAAGAGAGCTGATGTTCAGGGCAACAGATCACTGGACAATCTTTGGGAAAACAGGAAAAAAGCAGGGGGAGGGGGAAAAGAAAGCCAAAAGCAAACAGCAGTGACTCCAGAGGAAATAGAGACGAGCACTGAGGGATCACACTGGGTCTTGGAGAGGAAAGAGAAGGGACAGGCTGGAAGATAAGCCGCACCCCGGCCACTCTGATTTCATATTGGTGCAGAGTAGGCGGCCTTCCTTGGTACGGCTCTCCTGCCTCCTGCCCTGTTCTCACTTTTTTGTACCTTAAAAAAGTGGAGGCCGGAATTCCTTAGGCACCTCTTGAAGAAGGAGCTAAGAGATGCCTGCCCCACCCTGGGCCGGAAGGAGGCAGCCGTACTTACTGGTACTCAGCCACACAGTCCAGCAGCCCTACATACTCCAAGGCCTCATGCTGGACAGCACTCTCCAGAGCTCGCACACCACTGATTTCTTTCAGAATATGCTGGATGCTTTTGATGTAGCCACACTGGGGGTGCTCTTCTTCCCCTTTTAAGTCCTCCTGGGGTGAAAGTATGCCTTCCAAGGCTGCATGGAACTGTTTGCCTTGTAAAAACACATCTAAAAAGAAATCGAGGAAAAATAAAAAACCAAACCAAAGCAGGATTTAAAACTAAATACTACATATTATATATAATATAAATAATTTAAATTATACAAAATTATCTTTAAGCGGAAACCCCTTGGATACACAATTTCACCCTTTTTTGTATTTGTAGGCAGGGTCTTATTTGTCTTCTAGGCTGGCCTGGAACAGGAGATCCTCATGTGCTGGCATGGACCACTATGCCTAGCAATAGTCAGTTTCCTGTGAAACCCAATAATGTAATGTTTTCTGAGACAGTTCTCATTATGTGGTTCTGACTGTCCTAGGACTATGTAGACCAGGCTGGTTTTGAACTCACAGAGAACTCTGCTTCCTGAGTGCTGGGAGTTAAGGCATACATCACCATGTCCTGGCTTATCTTAAAAAAAAATTTTTTTTGAAAGAGTTTAGAAGAAAAAGCATAGGACAGGAAGGCTGTAATTTTTAAATGTATAAGTATTTTGTCTAAAATGTATTATCTGTGTACCACATGTGTGTGCTGTTGCCCAAGTAGACCAGAAGAGGGCATCAGAGCTCTCAGGACTGGAGTTAGATAAGGTTGTGAGCCACAAGGGTGCTGGAAATCCAACCTGGGTCCTCTGGAAGAGCAACAAATGCTCGGAAGCACTGAGCTGCAACCCTCGGCAGCTCCAGAGGGGAGACGAAGAGGGAGACAGGCAGGCGCTCCTTTCTGAGAGAGACAGCCACGGAGGTTGGGCAAGCAGCCTCATGGCAAGGTAAACAAGCCAAAAGGATTAGAAAAAAAACTTATCATACGCTATGGGCAGAGTCCAAAACTGCCCCCCCCCCCCCCAAAGAAGGAAATGCATGCCTTTAGTCAGGACTCAGGAAGGTGTCAGACCTATCAGAGCCTCATGTTGCTCAATTATAACTGTGCGTAGCCCTTGGGCTTCTGGGAAGGAAAAGTACATTATTTCATTAAGGGAATAATTCTTTCATGTCTTAGTGTAGTTACACCTTCCTGAGCAGTGGTCTCTTAGGCGGGCTGACTGACCAGTTCATCAACTCTTCCTGCTTTGGGTAGATTGTAATGTTAGGACTCCACCCAAGCTGGAGGGAGAGCTCTTTCTCTTGAGCAGAAGGAGATAACTTTCACTTAATGGCCCAGATCAAGGCTGCACTAACAATGTTTGTGAGGTACTCACTTAACCAGCTATAAGCCATCTCCTTAGGCCTCCTTACATTCTTTTCAGTTAAGAACAGGAAACATAAACATACTCAATAAACACAAGAAATGCTGTATAGTCACTTGATCTTTGGTAAAGGACAGCGAAAGAAAGAAAGCCGTGTTAGAGGGAGGGAGTGGCCTTGGTGCTTTCAAGCATTATTTAATTTTCAAACAACTCAGCAAGATAATGGATGAGGCTCCTCCAGCAGCCTTGGCTGTCCCATTAGTTTACCCAAAGCACAAGTACCCTGCCTCAAGGCTCCTGGCAGAGCAAGGACTTCAGCTCAGGGAGCTTTATCTAGACACACACAGAAGCACAGGTTTGCAGGCAAACCAGCAGGAAAGAAGAAGGCAACCTCACACAAGTGGGGTAATATTAAACCATATGATGTCTGTCAAATTTACAAAGACTTGAAAGGTCAGGTCTACATTAGCAAAAATTAAAATTGCTTCTGGAAAGTTATTTGGGGATTAAATGAATTCAAGTTAGGAAGTAAACTGTTCTACTTCCTGTATTCTTGGTCTTGCATGTGAAGGCTTAAAAGAAGTTTAACCCTGCTAGAATTAAAATTTAAAGAGATGAGTGCTAGCTTACAGACTACTTAATGAATCAGAAGACCAACTTGTTAAAAATAGGAGGAGGAGTGGGGCGGTGGTGGCGCATGCCTGTAATCCCAGCACTCTGGGAAGCAGAGGCAGGTGGATTTCTGAGTTCGAGGCCAGCCTGGTCTACAGAGTGAGTTCCAGGACAGTCAGGACTACACAGAGAAACCCTGTCTCGAAAAACCAAAAAACAAAACCAAAACAAGACAAACAAACAAACAGGAATGCAGAGACTAGTTTAGCAGTCATCACTAACCATCTTACAGAGGGAGGCACCCCGGCATGTAACCCTTGCCCCTCGCGTCTGAAGAATGATACAGTAGTGAGTGCTTCTCAACCTTCCTAATGGTGCAGCCCCTTAATACAATTTAATACACCTCATGTTGTAGTGACTCCAACCATAAAATTATCTTCATTACTACTTCATAACTGTAATTTTGCTACTGTTATGAATTGTAATGTAAATATTTGTGTTCTCCAATGGTCTTAGGATACCCCGTGAAAGGGTTGTTGGACCCCTAAAGGGTTGTGACACACAGATTGAAAAACCACTGGTACAAAAGAAAGCCTTAGTCGCTTTTGCCATATCCAAGGAGCACCTACAGAATTAAATGCTTATACTATTTCCGTGTTTTTTCCTAAGATAGCTGGAAAGAAAGACAATAATTTTAAAATAAAGGTGCTCATATGTCACTGGAGGTACATACAGTATTCTTGGGGAAATAGGTTAAGGAATGTCTGTATAAGCTTCAGTTTTAACCAAAGACCTTTATATGATCCCTATGAGACCAACACAGTCCCTCCTGCCAATGGTTAGTTTTCCCCTCCCCCACCATGAGGATGTTCAGGCTGGCCAGAACATGTCATCCTACCTGAGCGCTCTGAGTACAGGGACTATAGGCACGCACCGCCATGTTTTTTTTTTAATCTACCCCCCCCTTTTTTTTTTTTTTTTTTGTTTGAGGTTCTTGAGACAGGGTCTCACTATGTAGCTCTGGCTGTCCAGGAACTCCCTATATAGACTGACTCAACAGAGATCTGTCTATTTGCCAGAGTGCTGGAAGTGAGGGTTTGTGCTGCTACACCTGGCTTAAAAGGACCTGCTTTAAGGAAGCTATCCTCTTCACTTGTCTAATAAGTCAGGCGAAGGCTGCCAATATGATAAAAACACAATGTACCAGATTCTCAGAGAACTGGTAAAAAATTGAAAAACACAGGAGTTGAAGGTTAAAGGTTATTTAACCAGTTTCTAGTCAAGAACATTTGATCAGTTCAATTTACAAAACTAGAAGCGGAGATTGTGTGTTCTGGATTGTGACTAGTCAACTGATACCGATTAGTAGAACAATGGGCAACCATTAAATTCTAAGTAAACAAAACTATTCAAAAACTAGACTTTTGTCAAGAGATGAAAAAGAATTGATAGGCTGTTTATAAATTATGCAAGTTTGTCAAATAATTTGATCTCTGTATTTCCATTTCTTTAAATGTAAACTACAGTCAATAGTATCTACAAGGATTAATCGAGTTAGCAGACATGAAATGCTATTATTTGAAAGTACTTCCTCAGTAAAAATTTTAAGCCCCATTCTTTTGACAGAAGTGCTTTATCTCCTAAAAACCAGTCACCACATATAACCGGAAGTAAGAGAATTACTTGAAGTATATTCTGCAAATCCATCTTCTCCCAGCTCCAGAACCATCCTCTGTTTCCACCTCTCCAAAAAGAAACTCTGTTCAGGCGGCATGGTCTGCTGGAGGATGCGGGTCACGCTGGGTATCACGTTTCTTCGCAAAGGGATCTTCAAAGGACTTGAAGAACCATTTGCGGGTGGTTTCACCTTTCTCTCTTCATTGAAGATGGGAAACCAGTGCTGTGGAACCCGTGCCTGCGACTCTGGAACCTTCCACTTACTCACAGGACCATAGAGCACATCATCTTCCTTGAACAAGGACTCTGGAGTCTGGACCGGGCCTCTGGACAAGACAGAGCGTACTAAACGAGAATACTTCGCTTGGTCTACTGCTTCGTAGGAGTTTTTTTTCTTCTGGCTACACAAATAAGAGGAAGTGGAGAAGCTCACAGGAGGCCTTGGTCTTACAGAAAATCTGTCTGAACGTCTAAGCAGTCTGCAGGTGGCCAGAAGCGGTTTCATTGCCCCTTTCCTCTAGTCTGTAATGTTTAAAAGTGTGCTCTGTTCTTATCTAAAGGGGGAAAAAAAGTGGTGTTAGGTTTAAGACATATTAAAACCATCAAATTGAAAAATCACACAAGAACAAACTTAAAAGTGCATACACTAAACTTTTGACGTTTCCAAACAAACAAACAAACAAATCCTAGAAAGATTCATCAAAATCGTAAGCACCATTTGTTAAATGGTAATGTGTTGGCCGTTTGGGACGTGACACCCTAAATCTTTATCTGAATAAATGTGACAAGGCCTGAAGGCACAGACCAGGAAACTCAGTACTTGGGAGGCTGAGGCAGTATGATTTCGAGTCTTAGGGTTAGCTTGACTTTGTCTCTAGAAACAAAACAACTACAACCCCCCCCCCCAAAGGAAAAATAAAAAACCCAAACTCACAAGTCTTAACTAACAGTTAAAAACCTACATCTACATACCAAACTCTACTAAATATTTTGTGTGTGCATCACACACCCTTTAAAAAGTGGGTGCTACTGGGACCCCGTGGTCGGGACGTGTCGCAGGTGGGTCTGCACTCCCCATCAACGTTAATTCCAGAAAGCGATCTCAGCGGGTGCCTCCTATGGCTGCGACAGGGCAACCGGTGCCCTTCGTGCCCGAATTTGGACAGGGAAGAGACTATCTAAATAGAAGCTCATCGGTCGCTGTAGGATTCTATCTGTACCTGAGACGCCACCACGCTTTTACACCCAGACCGCAAAGAACCTCTCGGGACCCGTACTTTTATCGGTCCCGCGCTTTCCCAAAGCGAGGCGGCCCCAGCATGCAATGCGGTGTTCACGTCCGACCCGAGAGGCGCTGTTCCCCTGAAGCAGAAGCGTGGACACCGTCAAGCCGCGCGTTGTCGTTCTCACGAGATCTTGCGTACGTCACCGCCGGGCGCCATCTTGGACTCTGGCTGGGCCATAAATTCCCCTTGCCGCTGCGCACGCTCTTTCTCGAGGCGCTCCTCTCTGGGAGAGGGTTCGGACCCTGCGTCCCCCGTCCCGGCCCTCCGGTGCTGGTGTCCGCGTGGCGCGGAGCGAGGGTAGGCCCCGCGTTGCTTCTTTGCCCGGCTCCAAGATGGACGGCCGCGGGGACGGGGGAGGCCGCTCTTGGGGGAGCACGTGGCGTGCCGCTGGCCTGCGCCCGGGGCTGCTGGGATGGTGGCGGAGTCCGGCGGCCTCCAGCCGCCGTCCGGCAGGGAGGCCGGCGGAGGCGGGGCCGCGGCCGCCCCTGAAAGGCGCCCCGGCGGCGGCCCAGCCTCTTCTTTCCTCGCACAGCCAGACGGCCCCTGCTCGAGGCCCGCGTCGCCATGGCCGCGGTTCCCGAGTTGCTGGAGCAGCAGGAGGAGGACCGCAGCAAGGTGAGATCCCTGGCTCGCTAACTGGGCTGGATGTACCTTCTCTGGGGTGCGGGCTGTTGTCGGTCCACAGCAAGGGAAGGATTTGCAAGAAGATCCGGAGGTCCCCCCCTTTTGTAGATGCTTTCCAGCGGGGTCTCAGTGCACCTCGTGCTCTGACCAGGGAGACGAGAAGTGGGACTCCACTTCTTGAGCTCTTGGTGCGAAGCAGACACTGCCAAGTCATTCGACTGAGCCTAATGCTCTGAAACCCTTAGGAGCGTGGTTTTTAAAGGCTCCTGAAACTTAAATCGACTTCTTGGTACTTGGAAAGTGGACCGGAGTTTTGTTTGCGATTCCTATCTCCTTTTAAGAAAATGGCCTTTTCGTTTAAAGTAGTGGGGAAATTTCAGTCGAGAATCTGTAGCATGGTTTTTGCAACTTAGGAAAGCTAAATGTGTCCTCGTGGGAGTTGTAATTTTTAGTAAAGCCTGTGTGTTGATGTAACCCTTAGGCTGCAAGTATCTTAAGGAATAATGCATTAAACGGAGATTGCTATATAGGCAATTAAGGATTCTACTTTTATTGGCTCTTTGAATTTTCCACCGCACAGGTAGGTTATAGGTCAGTTTTGTGGGCAAAATTGTCAGCAATGTGGGAGCTCTTAGGTCTTAATAAGAGCTGAATTTAGATTTTCTTAAAACTGTCTTTGAATGGGCAGACTTTTTTTTTTTTAAATATAGTATCGGTCTCTGGAGCACCAGTTGGATTGTTCAACAAGGGCATTGTATTGAAGTAGAGCTTTGTGCAAGGTGTTTTGTTTCTTTTACATTAGAATTAGTTTCTCTCCCCTGGTACTAGGCCCAGAGAGGCCCTGATGGCTGTTTTTTCCTCCTTTTTTGGTACCTGTGGTGGAGCAGAATCAATCAGCTATGTAAAGTGACTTGATCATCTCTGTTAACTGCTAAAAAATTTTTTTAAAAAAATGAGTTCACCATCACTGATTAGCAAAATTGGAGATGATTATAGTAGAGAAAATTACAACTTTTGCATTCTCCTCTTGAGTTAAAGAAATATTAAGATAAATTACTGGTTTTAGCACATGGTTTCATTTTTGTTCTCTGGTCTGTACTAGACTGGCAGATCACATCAAGATGGCAGAAGTTATTTGAAGGAAATTTGGCAAGTGTCAAAAAAGAACTGGAGTCCAACTTGGGCAAATTTGTCAACTAGTATATTTTGCAATTTTATTTAAATGCTTGGATTATTTAGCTTGGAATTTCTTATGAAGATGGGACTCTTGAAATTGCTCTAGTGACTACTAGATTAGAATCTAGTCCCTGGAATTAATGACTTTGGGGTGAAAATGAAACTCGGGGATTCCCTCTCCCTGAATGCTAGTAAAGTGCTTTGGCAAGGTAGGGAGGCCTAAAAGGAGTACAGAATTGAGTCTGAAGTCTAGACATTTGAATTACTGTAAAGTCTTTTACCCCAAGGTGTTCTCTCCTTAAGCTGACTTTAGAGGTAGAATTTCATGGCTTATGTGTCTTTTACATAGAAAGCCTGTGCACTATCAGCTCTTTAATTTGGTTCTTCGTTTTCCTTTAGTATACAGCTTACCGAGTCTAGCAGGGGTATTTATCAGTAGGGTCTCCCAGCATAGACTAGGGTGAGCATTATCTGACATTTTGTGTCTTGGGGTTTTTGAGATTAGTCTGATGAGTCTAAAGTGTAACATCGTTGTTTTTGTATTGGTCTTTTTATTGTACCTGGATTTTTTTTCCCTTTAGTCTGAAAGCTTGAAATTTTTTGACTAGATGGAACCTAGTGGTGTTGCATGCTGTAATCTCAGCATTTGGAGGGCAGATTTCTGGAGATTTGCATGGTATGCTCCCAGATCAGCCAGTGAGAGACTGTTTCAGGAAAAAAAAAAAAAACAACTCTGAAATTAAATTTTTTGAACGTTGAACCTATTTAAGCAGAGTTAAGAGTTATCTACATGATAACTCTTCTATTCTACAGCCTTTCTTTCTCTCTTTTTTTTTTAACTAAAAATTTTTCTTGTTAGAAGGCTAGAGGTATAGGAGTGGTGGCTTGTCTAATGTGAGCCAGACCCTGACTTCAGTCCTCAGTGACTATAGTAATTTGACTTCAATTTTCACTAGGGACTTAATGAAGGATATTTGTTCAGATTTAGTGATAGACATTTTTAAGTGTAACTGCTGCTGCTGTTTTTCTATAGGTACTTACATTAACAGTATAGACAGCAGCCTTGTACTTTGATCAGTATTGTAGCAAGTCTAAATTTATCTTTTTTGTGTGCAGTGAAGTTTTGCACTGTAGTCATATGACTCAGGAAGTGTGGCTTCTCAGAGCTGCCCACGCCTTAGTTCTGGGTCAGCAACTTGCACACACTGTCTTAGTGTCCCATTTGTGACTACTTCAGCAGGTTATGGTGGCTGCAAAAAGTAGAGGATTTTCTGGGTTTGATTTACTATGATCTTAAGTGTTTATTTGATGAGATTTTGTAAGTGACAAAACCTGAGCACTGTGTCTTGGGAGCCTGTCCTTTCCAAACTAGGCCATTAACAGTTTTACTGGAGGCGACAGTAGCCATCTCTCCTATCTGTAAACATTGTCAAATGTTCTTTGCACTAAACAGATTTACCCTTAGTTGAAAATCATGGGGTTTAACCAGCTTTCTAAGGTGGTGCGGTGGGTGGGGTGAAGTTTGCTGGCAAGGGTTTAAATTTGTGAGTAACAGTTTTTGAAAGGAACTAACGTGATGCTACGGTAAGCGGCTCTGTTCTTGTCCAGACGTTGTGAGGATCTTTGTCAAAAGATATGAAGGGTGAGTTTCCTCAAGCTCTGTAGGTAATGTATTCAAAGATGGTGTGGTTACAAGTTTGTGATTTTTCTCAATTTTTTGAGAAGACAGTTTTCATACTTTGGGATCAGAAGGGAACTACAGGGCAGTCGTAAGCTTAATTAATATCTAGATTGGAAACATTTTCTGTTTGATCTGACTTTCCTAAAATGACTTCTTTGTTGCCAACACATTACCACCTCTTGGTTTTTGTTTTCATTTTTAAGTTTGTGTTGACACTTGTGTGTTTGTCTTCTCCTGTGTGGGTCCTGGGGATCTAATCAGGCCTGGCCACAAGTGCCTTCTTGCTTGCTGGCCCAAATATTTTCTTTTTTAAAAGTTTGTGTTTGATCTATCTGCATGTACATCTGCATGCCAGAAAGGGCAACAACTTACTATAGATGGTTGAACTCTGGAGGAGGAGCCCCCCCTCCGCCAGCACCTCTTTTTCAGTAAGCTATTGAAGGTCCTTCTAAAGGGGTACGGGGGATGGAATACTTTGCAATTATTTGAAAATAGTGCAGATAGCTAAGATCTCCTGATTACTTAAGGCAGCAATTCAGCATAGTACCTGGGCTTGCAGCCTTGTGAAATGATGATTCTGTTTATCCATTCGCTGAGTGCGCTGCGCTGACCTTCTTCCTGGTCTCAGTTCCCGTTCTGGGAGCTCGGGGCTGAGTAGCCTCCCACCCCGCTCTCTGCAGTGTTCTATTGTGGATTGCATGGGTGTTGGCAGACTACTGTTGGTAAGAATGGCCAGTGTCAGCAGGGGTGGCTCCCTCTGGGTGCCACCTCACCGAGATGAGTGGTGCAAATCTGATCGCTCCTGCAGCCCTCTAGGTCCTTGTTCTTAAGTCATTTTGTACATTTATTGTGCATTCTACATTTATTTATTTATTTTACATTTATTATATGTGTCTGCACCTCCTACTTGTTGAGGTAAGAGCATAATGGCCTGACTCCCCAGCCATCTGAAGGGAGGGAAAGTTGGTGGAGAGCTTGTGGGTGCCTCAGTTGCTTGTTACATTTGAATTTATATAAAGGGCAGAGGGAAGGGTATGGTAGTAGAATTTTTTCATAGGACTATTCTCTAAGTACATGTATTTCATAACTGTCATGTAGGTCTTTCATATCTGAATATCTGTGACAAGGTGCTTTTATTTAGATTTTACTTCTTTACTTTTTCAAGAAGCAATGATAAAGCCAGCCTGACTTATGTAGCAAGTACAGAGGCCTTCTTCAAAACATAATTAGCAGTGCTAAACCCCTCACTATGAGGTAATAGCTAGTAACTTAGTGTGCTTCAAGAGTCAAGGAAAGGGCCTGACTGAGCATGGAATAGTGCTTGCCTGTTTTTTGAGAATCTAGCCCTTAAGTTCCCAGGACCCACGTCAACAGCTCATGCCTTTGACACCAACTCCAGGGATCTGATCTGACCTCAACAAAAGGATATGTGCATAATAAAGTTATCCTTTAAAAGACTTGTGGCTATCTGAGCTGACTATACTCTCCAGAGTCAGTAACAGTCTAAAAACAAAAACCTCAACACCAGGCATGAAAAACCTGTTTTCTAACCTTTGAGAGGTTAATTGGGGAGGTCTAAGACACCCCAAAACATTATAGGCTATTGGTATTGCCTTTGGTTGCTCTAGGGATGGAAGGTAAATCTACTACTGCTGAAGACACCATGCACTTCAGACAGTGGGCACACAGGTCCCCTTAGCTAGAAAGGAAAGACCTTTTTGAGGACCAGTTTGCAAGGTATTATAACCCTAAGAATGCAGTATATTGGCTTGTATATCTTACTAATAGTTCTTTAGTTAAACTTAGGATTCCCTGGGGAAGGAAACGGTGATATTGGAAACCTAGCAGCCTACATAGGGCTAGTGAAGTCTTGGGGGGGAGGGGACCTACAACTGATACTTAATTACATTCTGAATATTTGTCCTTTTAACCACAGGTATGTGTAGCTCTCCTTGTGCAGTAGAAAGACATGCTATAGAAAAAAATAACTAATCAAAATGCAGAGGTATGGAGGCTAGTCACAGCTGCATCTGCAGTACAACTAAGTCTGGGGCTTATTGCAGAAAGGGCATGGGCAGCAAAATTGTAAAAGCCGGCGGAACAGGGAGTATGCTGTGGTATTGTCTTCTAGGAATGTGAGAAGCTACACCTATGAAGTCTCACTAGTATATCTGCCTAAACATGATCTGTACAACAGGCATACTTTAAAAGATGTGTGAGAGAAAGTAGGTGGCAGGAAAGCCATCCTTGGGCCTGGTTTATTTCGCAAATTCTATGGCTTTGGACTACTACTGGTGTTGGTTTTGCTGGCTAAGCATAAACAGGAATGCTCAAGTTTTAATCCTGCTTGGTGATTCCAGGATAAGGATGGATACAAGTGCTGACTTAGAAATTTTAGCATTACACAACCTTTTACTGCTAGATGCAGATATAAGTGGTAGAAGCTATATACCCTTTGTGGTTGTCAGTGTGAGATTAAAACCAGATGATAGTCATTCAGTGGTGGGGATTCTGTTGTTATTTTGCATGTGGTACTTAAGAGAAACTTGGCCCCACCCACCCACCCAGCCCTTTGGCTCCTACCATAATTCCAAAGGTGGTCCAGTGAGTTTACATAGGCTACTGCATTTACTTGACTAATATGAGCAAAAGTGAAAGAATTATCAGCATATAGTAGCACTGTGGTTCTCAGAGTTATAATTCATAACAGCAAAGTTAGTTATGAAGTAACAATGGAATAATTTTATAGTGGGGGTCACCACAGCATGGGGAACAGTATTAGGTCAAGAACCACCGATTCAGCATATTAACTGCAAAAGCTAGAAAGTAGGGTTTGTGACTTCTTTAAGGATAAGGAAATAAAAAGCTAGGCTGGTGGTGCATGTCTTTGATCCCAGTGCTCAGGTGGCAGAGGCAGGTGGATCTCTTAAGTTCAAGGACAGCCAAGACTGTTACATGCCCTGCCTCAAAAAAACAAAACAAAAATAAGGAAATGGATATTCAAAGAAGTATGAACATTATTGCTGAATTCTAGAAATGCACTCTAGATGCTAACATTTCTAAAGCCTGGCTTTTGGCTTTATTCCTATCCCAAGAGTCCACCTGACTATAAGTTAGGAAAGGGAGAGTGGCCAGTTTGCCTTTGCAGTTTGTATGTTAGTTTTTAGAGGCTGTGTCTACTTAACAACATTCTAACTTAGAGAAGGAAGGCTGCTTACCATAAATGTCAGAAACATGCAAAATTGTGATTAAAGAATCCCGTGGCCTTCTGGCTTTCAAATATGGCCAACTTCTTGACATACTTTCTGGTTATCGGAGAAAACTCGTGTTTTATAGGCAAGCTTATGGCTCTGTATTGGGCTGGCTATCTGTCTATATCATAGCTTTTGCTGTGTATGCTACTTAGCCACAGGTTGTCTGCAGGGATTTTTTTTTTTTTAATGTGTTTGGTTTTTGAAGACAGGTTTTTCTCTGGCTCTGGCTGACCTTGAACTCACAGAGATCTTTGAGTGCTGGGATTAAAGGCATGTACCGCTACCTATTAGACATTTAGATCTTTGATGGTTTGGCCTATGGCCAGCCTGCCATGGGTGACATCATTGAAAACACTTGCTGGCTCTCCCTCTCCCAGTGAGAAATGATTTCTGAACAAGTAACTAATATTAAAATGTGTTTCAGTTGAGATCTGTGTCTGTGGACCTGAATGTTGATCCATCACTTCAGATCGACATACCTGATGCACTCAGTGAGAGAGATAAGGTCAAGTTTACAGTGCACACCAAGGTGAGTGACCATGACTGCTAGCGCTGGGTGCCTTTTCAGAAGGGTGTGAGATTTCTTGAGCTGCAGTGGTCACTTTTTTAGGGGAATGTGGCCAACTGCTGAGAACTCGAGCTTCTGTCGCTTGGCTCCATGTGTGTTGTGCTTCAGTTCCCTTCTGGGAAGAAGCCCTCAACAGGCAAATGTGCAGCCACAGCCACTTCCATGGGTTTGGTTTTCATTTGCACATGAGGTAAATACTCATTGGCATGAAAAGGAAGCCAAGGACAGTTTCCTGAAGAACCACAGTAAACTGTAGTGTGGGAAACATTGTACTTGCTGTTCTGTTTTTATAACATGGGGAGGTTCAGTTTCAAACTTGTCTATTACTTGTATAATCTTATACAGCAAGCTTCAAAAGGCCTTGTGAAAAGAATTTCCTAGAGATGAGAATGTCTAAGCTACCTAGGTTAGTGGCTTTAGATCATATATTGCTGTACTCTTTGGGGTCTTGCTATGTTGATTGTGTAATGCTCCCATAGTGCAGTGTAGGAAATCTAAAGCCATTTTGTATCTCTTTATAGACCACACTGCCCACATTTCAGAGCCCAGAGTTTTCTGTTACAAGGCAACATGAAGACTTTGTGTGGCTGCATGACACTCTTACTGAAACAACGGATTATGCCGGGCTTATTGTGAGTTCATTTTAGAAAATAGAGAAGCTGTTTTTCTTATCTTTTTTGCATAAAGAGGCCACGTATTTTGAATTACGTGGTTTGAATTAAGTGTAAGCGTCTATGTGCAGGTGAGTGTGGGTGCCCTCAGGCCAGATCTCCTGGAGATGTTCAACGATTGTAATCACAAGGGTGCTATGAGCTGGGCTTAATCATCTTCACACCCACCCTAGGCACCAGTAGAATTGATTTCTAGGAAATTTCAGTTTTGGAGTATACAGTAAAATTCCTCAGTGGAACTCAGAATGAAGAAGACAGTTGGCAGAGCTCTTGGCTAGTTTTAATGAGTTCAAATACACAAATGTCCTGTTGGGTAGAATTAAAGATCTGCCCAGTAGTGGTTTCCTTCTGGTTCTTTGATATGAGATCTCATGACCCAAGATGACCTGAATTAGAGTTATGCTTAATTAACGCTTAACGTTTCCTTGGAATGTTAATTCAAAAATAAATTTGTAGCCTGGCAGTGGTGGTGCACGCCTGTAATCCTGGCACTTGGGAGGCAGAGGCGGGTGTATTTCTTGAGTTCGAGGACAGCCGGGGCTACACAGAGAAACCCTGTCTTGAAAAAAATAAATAAATAAATTTGTTTTTGTAATTGGGGGGGGTCAGGGTGGGGTCAAACTCAGGGCCTCAAACACACTAGATAGGAGCTCTGCCTCTGATTTGGATCTCCAGCACTACTACTCAAATCTTTGGAAATAGGGAGAAATTCCTTTGGATGTGTGAAGGCTTTGTTCTGATTTGGCCATTCATTGTTAGCATTAATTGCACATGTTTTAAGCTGATAGCGAAGAAATGTGTGTACAATATGGTCTTCCGCCAGTTGTGTAAAACTGAAGAGAGCGATTGGTGCTCTAACATGGGAGAGGCTGGTTTTGAACTCAGATCTGCCTACCTCTGCTGGGATTAGAGTCTGCCACCGTGCCCAGCCTAGGTTAGTTCCTTTTTAGAAGGTCAGAAAGAATAAGGTTTTCATGAAACGAGAGCTGCCCAGCTCTTTTGGGGTGACCATCTGATTGGCAGATGAGGTGCAGCCACCATCTACACTGGGATAATGTACTGACAGATTACTTACCTCTGCTACAGATCCCTCCTGCGCCTACAAAGCCTGACTTTGATGGCCCTCGAGAGAAGATGCAGAAACTGGGAGAAGGGGAAGGATCTATGACAAAAGAAGAGTTTGCCAAGATGAAGCAAGAACTGGAAGCGTAAGTGAATTTCCTGGAGTTCCACCTTATGAGAACTATATTGAGAAGACATAAGTGGAAAGACCTGATATTAAAAATGTAACCAGCTGGGCGGTGGTGGCACACGCCTTTAATCCCAGCACTTGGGAGGCAGAGGCAGGCGGATTTCTAAGTTCCAGGACAGCCAGGGCTACACAGAAAAACCCTATCTCGGGAAAAAAAAAAAAACAAAAAAGAAAAAGGAAAAAAAAATGTAACCATTTGTTGCTTAGTGCTGGTTTCTAAAAACACTACATTTTGTGGAGAGTTCTAGAACTTTGGAGCTAGATTGTCACAAATGCTGTTTACAAAGTATTCTGAATATGGTAAAAGGTTACTCATTTGTGAATGGATGACTTAAGAGGAGGCCCACATTCATAAAGTACAACATATCTTAAACTTTGCACAAAACTGTTCAGACCAAACAACATGATAAAATGCCATTTAAATGTCTGAAAGGTTAGGAGAAAAATGGCATACACATTTTCTCTTGTTATAATCAGCAGCCTCTGTTAGAGGCCCGTCAAGCCTGTACTAAAAGTGCGCTCATGTCCCTGAGAATAAAAGAGGTTTCTTTTTTTTAACTTTTAAAAAAAATTTATTTGTGTGAGTAGAGTACTGTAGTGGTCTCCAGATACACCAAAAAAGGGCATTGGATCCCATTACAGATGGTTATGAGCTACCATTGTTAGGAATTGAACTTAGGACCTCTGAAAGAGCAGTCAGTGCTCTGCTGTTGAGCCATCCCTCCAGCTCCAAGGTTTCATTCCTTTAAAGAAAGGGATATCTTGCCCTTGCTGAACAAGCAGTAATTCCATGTAGGCTTGGGGTCTCTCGGCTTGAATATAATTCCACTACAGTGGCTCTTTTTCCTTCATTGATTCATTCTACAATTAAACATTATTTAATTACCAAGTTCAATTATAGTGTTTAGGTCTGGTCTAGTTGCATTGTTTTTCCTAGTGACCATGAACAGAGAGTGGAGTTAAATAAAGAAGTAAGTTGTATTGGGCAGGAATTGAACAATGCAGACTGAAATCTCTGTGCATGTGTCTTTCAGTGAGTATCTCGCTGTCTTCAAGAAGACTGTGTCCTCACATGAAGTCTTCCTTCAGCGGCTCTCTTCTCACCCTGTTCTCAGTAAAGACCGCAACTTTCATGTTTTCTTGGAATATGATCAGGATGTAAGGCAATTTTTCTATTTTCATGGTTGAAAATAATATGAGCCTGTGTTTGCATTTATTACAGAAAAAAAGTGGAGAGAACACTTTCTCTTCCTCTTTAGATCCATTAGAGTTCACTTTCTAACAACTACTGAAAGAACATTGATACCCCCACCCCAAACTAATTTTCTTTCTGTTTAATTTGTTAGAAGAAATTGAAATGTGTATACCTTTATTTCAAGATTACTGTTTTTTTTTATTATTATTATATGTAAGTACACTGTAGCTGCCTTCAGACACACCAGAAGAGGGTGGCAGATCTCATTACAGATGGCTGTGAGTCACCATGTGGTTGCTGGGATTTGAACTCAGGACCTCTGGAAGAACAGTCAATGCTCTTAACCACTGAGCCATCTCTCTAGCCCCACTGGCTTTTTTTTTTTTTTTTTTTTAAGCATGCCTTTTTATATGTGAAGCAAGCCCTGACTTCCACACGCCTAGTATATTTCTGTGAGTTGGAGGCCAGTCGGTCTACATAGTAAGTTCTAGGACAGCTAGGGCTACATGGTGAGACACTCTAGAAAATGATGTCTTCAAGTTCTTGAGTCCTGGTATCAGAATCTAGCAGTACCTCCTGAAGAACCTGAGACTTGGTGCTACCATGATTCAGAGTGGTGGGCTAGCCGTTTGTTTGGAATATGATCTGTATTTCTCTTTAGCTATTTAATTTTAGACTTCCTGGTTTAATGCTGGGTTAAAGTACCTCCTTCATGATGTGAAAATGTTACTTGTGATTGCTCAACTAAAAGATGCTAGCAGAAACTGATGCCATGTCATAAAATGTTTTGGAATTTCCTTCTTTTAGCTAAGTGTTCGGCGTAAGAATACCAAGGAGATGTTTGGAGGCTTTTTTAAAAGTGTGGTGAAGAGTGCTGATGAGGTCCTTTTTTCTGGAGTTAAGGTAAGACGTGGGCAGTTTCGGAAAATTCTTGATTTTGTGGGAATGGGTAGGTTTTCTTTGGAGGGGGTGTTTATAAAAAAGGTGTTGGGCTGGAGAGGTAGCTCAGCCTGTAAGAGCACTGACTGCTCGTCCGGAGGTCCTGAGTTCAAAATCCCAGCAGCCACATGGTGGCTCACAACCATCTGTAACGAGATCTGACACTCTCTTCTGGGGGAATCTGAAGACAGCTACAGTGTACTTATATATAATAAATAAATCTTTTTTTTAAAAAAGGTGTTACAAGACTTAAGAAATGGTTGCTTTTATCTACTTAAGCTTTTTTTTCTTTTTTCTTTTTTTTCTTTTTCAAGACAGGGTTTCTCTGTGTAGTCCTGGCTGTCCTGGAACTCACTTTGTAGACCAGGCTGGCCTTGAACTCAGAAATCCACCTGCCTCAGCTTCCCAAGTGCTGGGATTACAGGCATGCACCACCACCACCCAGCTACTTATGCTTTTTTCAAAGCAAGGTCTCTCTGTAGCTCTGGGAAAAATTTTTTAGATCAGAGTGGCCTTGAGCTCAGCTTCACTTACCCCTGCCTAGTAGGTGCTGGGATCAGAGGTGTGCACTACCGTGTACAGCAACTTAGTTTTCATTTCCTTCCTCAATACTTTCTCCAAAATGGAATATTTTTTTGGCTGGGGTGGGGAATCCTTGAAAATCAATCTCTCTCTCTCTCTCTCTCTCTCTCTCTCTAGGATGTAGATTACTCATTTGTAGAAAAGAAAATAAGCATGATTTCATAGGGCTGAGAGCCTAGTATTGGGTGAAGGCCAGCCTGTATCTAATGAAAAAAAAATTAAGGATTGGGAGTATAGCTCTGCTTAGTATGCCTGGAAGCCAACGTTCAAATCTCAGAACCACAGAAAGTGCTGGTTACCAGCTATAGGTGATGTTAAAAAATGTGTAGCTTAGCAGACATGTATAAGAAATGGTCCTTTCTGAGATGAGGACTCAACTAGGTAGCCTTGGCTGGCTTGGATCCATAAGCACTGAGATTAAAGGTGTGTACAACCAGATTTCTCATAGGATAAAATAAGTCTTTTTGCATGTTATGAACTTGGTACAAGAGGAAGAAGTGTTTACTAGTGTTATATTGAAGTAGTGGTTTTTAGGTTGTGTTAAGATTGAAGTTGAAGCTAATATTGTCTGCATGGCTTTTATTGAGTAGTGGGCAGAGCTGTTCTAATGGGTAATAAGGAAAAGAGGCCCTTGTTCACTCAGTGCCTTCCTGGTTCTTTTTAAATAATGGTTTTGGCAGTTGCCTAGTATTTGGCTTTGTCTCTAGGACTTGATTAGGGAGGCCTAGCATATGGGTGCTAAGTGGAAAGGGACGGTTGGGAAGGTTGGAAATGGTGTTTCTTAGGCATACTGTATGCATTGTAAGCTATTGGCAAAGGCTTACCAGGAGTGCCCAAATTGTTAGTCTGAAATCACCACCCCACCACCACCCCCAAAAAAAATAAGCCCATGGACATGTGGTATCAACATGTGGAGGTGGCAGTGTCTCACCTGACAAATGCACTAGAAAGCTTAGTGGCTTGTGGAGGGTGTCAGTATTTACTTGCAATTCACAGACTTAAATGATTAAGTGTCATGATAATCTAGTCTGTACAGGTTAGACTTAGGTGACCATTTTGTTTGGTTTGCAGGCAGGTTTCCTTGTTCTGTCCAGTAGAGATTTGATTCTTTAGTCACCACCTCAGCCACAAATGCACCACAAATGCACCTGTGTTCTCATCTCTAATACTACACATATTCCTGTTCTTGACATTTTGGTTTAAGTTCTTTTTCCTCCTTTTAGGAGGTGGATGACTTCTTTGAGCAAGAGAAGAACTTCCTTATTAACTATTACAACAGGATCAAGGATTCCTGTGCTAAAGCGGACAAAATGACCAGATCTCACAAAAGTAAATACCTTTACACACTTGGTACTTACACAGCTCCGATGAGTGCCTGTTTTTCTCAGATGACAATATCTGCTTGTTTCTCCAGATGTTGCTGATGACTACATCCACACTGCAGCCTGCTTGCATAGCCTGGCCTTAGAAGAACCTACAGTCATCAAAAAGTAAGTCTTGGGTGGCTGAGGTGGTAGTTAAGCAGAGTGCTTCCTTAGCTAATGCAAGGCCCTTAGTTCAGCCCCTGGATCTTCCGGATCTTCTCAGTAAACCATAGCCAGGGCTTGCCTAGCACCATGCCTGCACTTCCACCACCCAGGAGGCAGAAGAATCAAATACTGAAGGTGATCCTTGATCCTTGGTTATAGCAAGTCTCAGCTTATAATGAGACCCTATTCCTTCTCTCTCTCTCTCTCTCTCTCTCTCTCTCTCTCTCTCTCTCTCTCTCTCACACACACACACACACACACACACACACACACACACACACACCTTTTTTGTTTTTGTTTTTTTGAGGCAGGGTTTCTCTGTAGACCAGACTGACCTCAAACCCAGAGATCTGTCAGCTTCCAGGGTGCTTAAATTAAAGGTGTACACCACACAGCTAGCTTATTTGGATATTCTGTCCTGGAACACAAGATTAGCAAATGTTCTAGCATCTAAGTCTCAAGTGCCCTTTCCTTATTCATGGGGATGTTCTGTGGTTGGTTGTCTTTGTTCTTTAGCTGGACTTCTTCAGGAGATTAGATCGTTAAAATGGTGACTCTGGTTGATTCTTAAACTTGTGTTTGTCCTGGGCTGTTTGGGTGTGAGATATTTTTCCTCACACTTGCTTTTTTATAACAGATAATACCCCAGACTTGGAAGTTTGAGAGAATTGACTGACAGGTGAAGTGAATGCATTTGTTTTGTGGTGCCTGCGATGGTAGCTCCTTGCACTGGTGTTGGTTGATAACGACATCTGGATTTGGATCATCTCTAGACACGATGACTGAGGCTGATGTGTAAATTCTTGACATCTGCTTAGCTTTGGTCATTCTTTGCTGTTTGAAATCTACTTGAATAAATTCACCTTTTTAGGTTTTGTTTGTTTGTTTTTTAGACAGTTTCTGTGTAGCCCTGACTATTCTGGAACTCACTCTGTAGACCAGGCTTCCTCTGTGTCCTGAAAGTTAAGGTGTATCCTACCAGTGCAGGCCTTAGGTTTCCTGACTAGTGCTCATCCATTCATGCCAAGAGTTGTGAGTTTATATGTCAGAGAGATCTGGGACTTGAACTGTGACCTTCTGTATACTTTCAGGTACCTGTTGAAAGTTGCAGAGCTATTTGAAAAACTTAGGGTAAGAACTTTTGTGTTGATCTTGGTATCATTTAGTTAAGGCATGTAGATTTCTGGATGGTGACTGGTGACCTTTATTTGTTTAAAATAGAAAGTGGAAGGTCGAGTCTCCTCAGATGAAGATTTAAAACTGACAGAGCTTCTCCGATACTACATGCTCAACATAGAGGCTGCAAAGGTAGGAATTATTTAGCCCTTAGCAGGGCTATTTTGAGATTATGTCGGATAAAGGGCTAGAGAGATGGCTCAGCAGTTAGTTACCTTGTACCCCACATCAGGTGGCCTAGAAATAACTGCCTGTACCTCCAGACTCATGTGTGCAGCTGTGTCCACAGTCATTAAAATAAAATCTTTATGCAAGATAGAGAAATGGGCTGGAGTCTTGCCATTTCAAAATGTTGACCCTGAGGATGCTTTCTAGACTTTGTGTGCATGCAATAGACTCATGCATCTGTCTAGACACTTTCAGTATGTGATAGTTTCTTTGGTGTTTTGTAAATTTTTACATCATGGCTGTTAATTTTCTGTCCAGGATCTCCTATACAGACGTACAAAAGCCCTAATTGACTACGAGAATTCAAACAAAGCATTGGACAAGGCCCGGTTAAAAAGCAAAGATGTCAAGTTGGCAGAGACTCACCAGCAGGAATGCTGCCAGAAGTTTGAACAGCTTTCTGAATCTGCAAAAGAAGGTCGAGCATTTCTGTGTACCTAGACTTCATTTGGGAACAAATAATACAAATTATCAGAAGTAAAGCTCCTTCCCCATAGGGCTGGGTTAGAGCTCTAATAAACAGCTTCCCTGGCATTTATTTGTGAGACTGGACTTGTCCCCAGCAATACAAGGGAGATGAATTGTGGAAGGGAAACTCAGCTGTTTCTGATAGGTGGGGAGGGGCTGGAGAGTTGGTTCAATTGATGCCCTTCATGATCTTAGCAAAGGGCAGGAATGTGAGCATGCATAGATTGGAAAGAATTGCTATAGGAGTATGTTAGAGTTATCACCCATGAACTGAGGAAAAGCAACGTGTGGCGGGGGTTGGGGGGTGGAAGAGAGAGTTCGTGCCTCTCAATATTAGAGGCAATAGTAGGTTATCCGAAAGGAAGCAGTCAGTGAGGTGGAGGCAGGATCTTTGGTTAACATGCTTCCCAGATGAATGAGATCTTTGTCTGAAGATGTGAGTTAGCTAGTTCACCAGCAAGTCAAAGGTTGGAATGTGACATGTGGTCTTCCTGGAATGAGCTCGTGTATGGACATGAAACAGCCAGTATAAATATTAGTGTAACTCATATAAATTATGATAGGACAGTGGTCTTGATTCTTTGGGGGGGGGTTCGAGACAGGGTTTCTCTGTGTAGCCCTGGCTGTCCTGGAACTCACTCTGTAGACCAGGCTGACCTCGAACTCAGAAATCCGCCTGCCTCTGCCTCCCAAGTGCCGGGATTACAGGTGTGTGCCACCACACCTGGCTAGTGGTCTTGATTCTTACCCCCAAGTTTTTATAAGAAAGCATGGTTTTTCATCTGTAACCCTGCCAGCTGTAATAAGTACTCCAACTTGAGCTACCAGTTCTCTAACCGAGGTGTGCTTAGTGATTGAGTGGTGTGGCCCGCATACAGGCAGTGTGTATGACGGTGTTTAGTGTATCTTGACTGGCATAAGGTCTGGAGGTCATTTGGGAAAGGGTATGTGGGGACTGTAATGTGTGGGATAGTTGAAATTTCTTGTAGTTTGGTAACTTGGCTCTTTATTCCCATAGAGCTGATAAACTTCAAACGGAAGAGAGTGGCAGCATTTCGGAAGAACCTAATCGAAATGTCTGAGCTGGAAATAAAGCATGCCAGAGTAAGTCGACTCACGGGCCTGACAGGCCATGCTCTCAAGTTTTTGTTAATAATGTAGTGAACCATGTGTGGGGGTGCAAACCTTATAGTCCTGAAGATGCTAACGCAAGAGAAGTTTGAAAACACTCTCAACGGGGGGCATTTTAGTATATTGGGTTTTTTGTCCATTTTTGAGACATCTCAACTATAGCTCTGGCTGTCTTAGAACTTGCCTTAGCAGGTCGTGTGGAACTCCAGTGTTAGGACTGAGTAAAATCTAAAACTTCCATTATCCTGTGGTGCATACTAACTGATGGCTAAATGGCACGTGCTGGGTTCTTAGTTGAACTCTGAGTTAAGAGTTTTGATTCCTGCTCTCAAGGGTTCTCAGTGTGGTACATAGGTTTGGTTTTCTAGTAATGGCAATCCATGGAAAGGTCTTTGGCAGTTACTGGCCTTTTCAGAATATTGTTAAGTTGGCCTTCATTGAGTCTTCTCAGTTTTCAACATTACAGAACAAAGTGTTTATGACAAATTTGACTGGGGTGCTGTAGAAGGAGCGGCCACCAGACGTTTGGCCCGGAACCCTCTGGCTAGCAGGATGTGGGTAATGCTATGTAGTTGTGCCTTGGGAGTTCATGGAGGAAAGGGTCAGCTTGGTTTGGTCACTTTTCAGGTTCAGAGTTCATGAGGAAAGCTGTATGTTTATTTCATTCATTTCTTCCCTCTCACCTTTTTTCTAGAACAATGTCTCCCTGTTGCAGAGCTGCATTGACTTATTCAAGAACAACTGACTCTGAAGGACACCAATGTGAAAGCCAGCATCACTTGCACTTAATCATTACTGCAAAAGAAATAGCTTTGACTAGTTTAAAATCATGTGAATAAATATTTTGATTTCTAAAAATCTTAACACTTAACCATGTTGGTTTAAAAATATTTTCATTGCATGTTACTTGGACATAACTAATCCTTTTCCTATGCATTTAATACCTCAGAGTAGGTAGAATCTAAAAGATTCGCCTATAGATTGTCAGGAATTACTAATGAATGGTATGGAGATGTGTGCCTTCTGGAAATGCGAAGCAATAGCCTGGCCCATGTCTGTCCCAACATTTCCTGTGCCTGTGCTCCTACAGACATGTCGGGTGTGAATCACATCAGTGACTGCTTGTGGGCGATGGCAGGTACTCTTTAATTAGATAGGTTTGCTCCCTCCTGTCAAGATCACTTCAGATGCTTGTACAGTAACAAGCAAAAAGATCTCATATGTCTTTATACATCCTTTACAGCTCCATTTTTGTAACTGGGATATAAATACTTGAGAGAAAAGGAGAATCTAGAGTTCTGACACTCCCTGACGGTGGAGCATGCGTGTTTGTGCTTTGGATGTTTTTATAAAGTATATAATAAAGATGATCCATGCTACCTTATAGAGTGTTTTTGTGGAAAACTAGCCCTCTCAAGGAACGCTGCTGAGACAGTCCACAGGTGGGAAGGGTTCGTTGTCCGCCCTCTGTAACCTTTGCTAACGTCTGGGGTTGGGACAGGGCTCCGTATCTCGCATGCCTCGCCATTGAGCAGTGTTCGGCCCTCAAGTTTGGCCCTGAACCCAGGACTCCACTGCCTCAGCTTTACGGCTTCTGGGGTTCTGTGGTTATGGTATATCAGCATACCTGGCTCAGGCCGTTGTGAGGCTTGGCTCTGCTTGCTGTATAACTCAAGGTTGTTACTTTAATACTTGGTTGGGAGGGTTCGTATCTAAACTGGTTTGTTAGTATTGATTTCATAGCACAAATTGATGGGAGTCTGGATTTAAGCAGAGATTCACAACAAAGTCTGGTTCCTCACTATATATATTTCCTTACCTGTCACTCCCAGACTCCTCACAACGGCACACAGCTCTCTGTTCGGGTGGTAGTGGATACCTGGACCACAGCCACAAGTATGTGATCATGCCTATATATATTCTCCAACGAGATTGCTTGTGAAAGAGTCCTAGATCTACCTCCTGCCTGCTATGTGGCTAGCTGAAGCTTGGTTATAAACCCTTGCACGATTATAGGCAGTCTTGTTTATGCAGTGTCCTTTGATGGTCCCAGCAGGCATGGATTGAATGGGACCCCTAAGTATACCAGAGATATGAATACTACCCAGGCTGCCTTTGGGTTCTTGCGGTGACATAATTCAGCTGGCTTTAGAGTAAGGTGGGCTTTTGCTCTGTCCTGAGTGCTTGGGATCCTAGACATTAACTCTGAAACTCCTCCCTGGTGGTGTGGAAGCAGGGAAGTGGCTTTAAAGGGGGGCCACTTGGGGTACAATCCTAAGTGCTTCCCTTGGGAAAGTTGCATATGCATTTGCCCACAATGTCCAAGTTTTCCAAACTAAGTGGGATTATCCATTGAAAGGTATTTTCAGCAGAGGAAATTTTGTGGGTTACATGTTTAATTTTTCTGCCTATCTAGTTCAGAACTGAGTGGTCTTGGCCTGCAAAGATCTTCAGCTCATTTATCTAAATTGTCAATCATAACAGGAGGGAAATGCCTAATCATCTCTTGTACCATTAGAGTAGTAAGCCTGAGTTCCTAGTGACACCTTCCTGGTTGAGGCCCTTGTGGCCTGTCTGAGAGAAGCAGAGCTGAAAAGGAGCTCCAGGGACATTCATTCTCACCTCTACACAGACTACCTCAACACCTGGCTCCTGGCTGGCTGGGCTGTCAGATTTGGTTAGCTGAGAATACATATTTGTATTACATAATTGGAGCAGCACAAAAATGAACTTAAGACCTGTATCACTGCAGGATATAGGTGGCATATCTCCAGGCTTCTTTTTCTCTTTTGGGGCTAGTTTCTGGATGTTTCCAACTGTTCTCTGGGAATAGAGGGTGCTTTGGAGAGAAGGTTGGGGATCACACCTTAGGGTGTTAGAAACTAGGCCAGTGACCTACCAGTAAGCTCTGCTTCTGAATGTTTCCAGAGGTCTAGGAGATTATTTTTGAATATTACTGAGTGGACCTGGCCCATGTATTAGGATGCTATATTTCCTTCCAGCTGTGGGTTTTTGGTATACTGGAGGTCACAGCTTTCCCAGAAGTACTTTTGACTCTCCGGACCTTTCAACTTTGTTGTACTTTTTTGTTTTTGGTTTTTTGGTTTTTCAAGACAGGGTTTCTCTGTATAGTCCTGGCTGTCCTGGAACTCTGTAGACCAGGCTGGCTTTGAACTGCCTGTCTCTGCCTCCCAAGTGCTGGGATTACAGGTGTGTGCCACCACGCCCGGCTTTGTACTTTTTTTTAAAGTTTCTGTGGAAAGGATAGCTCTGATGGTCATTGATCAGTTCCTGCCCATGTGCAGTATTTCTTCTGATTAATAGAACCGGGCATCTCTTTGAGAGGTTTCCACATGGTATGTTTTGATGATAGTGTGGACGGATGGCCACGTGGTACGACTGTTGACTGCCACTTGTCCCAGGTTCTTTCCTATTGTTTGGATGGGATTAGAAATTAGTGTTTGCTTATCTTGGTTCCTTCATGTTGCAAAACCATAGAACAATTTGTCCTCTTGATGGATAGCCCTAAAACAAGGCAAAGTCCAAAGCAGCAAGCGCAAACTGCTGCCTGGCCAGGCTGGTGTCAGTGACCCAGGCCCAAAGCTGCTGCTGAAGTCCTGCTTCCTATCTGCCTTGACCTGCTTATTAGTTCAGGGAGGTTCCTGCAAAGCAGTTTAGAACTTTCCTGAAAAGTAGTTACTTCCAAGTTAGAGTCAGCTTTTTTTTTTTGAGTCCAGCTGGATCCAGCTGCAGTCACCACAGGGCCTCTGGGTTCCTTGGATTTGTTGATTGTATAAGGATCCTGACTGGGATCTGAGAGACCAAGCAGAAAGTCTGGCAGGAATAGATGTCTGAAAAGTATCCCGTAGAGACAGGGAAGGAGCCCAGGAGAGAGTGTATGGGCTGTATGCGAAGAGTCAGGTAAAGCAGATTTTGGCCTGTTCCTTGAGTCCTGGGGAAGACTGCTGCTAGCTTGCAGTGAATCTCAGAAGCCTTCTGTGTTGGTCCGAAGTCAGCTGGCTATCTGCAAGGCCCTGACTCCAGGAGGCAGCAGGAGGGATGAGACTGCCTGCCACTTGTCTTAAGAGCCGAGGGCACTTGCTACTTGGAAGGTCCCTTGTTGGGCTGAGCTAAAAGGGAAGCAAGATAATCATCACCAACAATTTGGCTGAGCCTAAGGCTCCGTTCAATCTCAGTAACCTTACGGCCCCCACTGTTGGCCACTCTAGAGTCTAGGTCTGCTCTGGGGACATGTGTGCAAGCCATGAAGGGGTGGTGCAGAGTGACAACTGCCGAGTTCAGAGCAGAGGAAACCATGTCTTAGGGATGCTTCCTCTTGGAACCCAGCTGCAGTTCAGTGAGGAGCTGACCGCAGATGGGGAAGGCCTGTCCCCTGCTGAGTCCCAGCCTTGAGTCATCTTGAGTGAGTGTTGAGGTCTCCATAGCAGAGTCCCCCCGCTGTGAGAAGGAATGCTGGGGGTTAGGTAAAATACAAAATACTCTGCCAATTTTGACTTTTAGGTAATAGAGTATTTCTTTAGTATTTCCCATGTAGTATTTGACATTGTTTCTTTGATCTGAGATTTGAATTTTTACTGGGAATCGTATGTTCTGTTAGATGAGTCTGGCAGTTCAAGCTGAGAACTTGAAAGGTAGCTAGTGCAATTGAGGAACGGAAGTTTAAAGTTCATTTTTTAACAATTTACATCTTAATTTGGGGGCACATGTGCACACACATAAGCATGCATACATAGGTTCACTAGGGATTAGGAAGCCAGGACTTGGTGCTTGTTGAGATATGCCCAACCACTGAGCTATGTTCCCAGCCCCAGATCCAGGCACACTTATATCCCGGGCTGCTTGTCTTTTCCTGACTGAAGCCCCCAGCCTTGAGTGACGAAGCCCATTCCACTCAGCCCTGTCTGGCCTCCATCCAGATGGGCTTGACGTAATGAAACGGTGCTGGCTTCATGCACCCGGTGCCTAGTGGCTTATACTAGCAAGTGGAACTGCAAGTCCTCAGCCCTCTCCCTGCCCCACCCACACGTTTACACCCACAGTCTCAGGTTCCTAAGACGCCTCAGTATCGTGGCCTCCAACCCTTCCCAACCTTAAAGATGGAGATTTCAGTGGGAGTGGAGACAGCCTGACTGTTGGCACCTTGCTGTTTATAATCTGGTGGGTGTTGAGCCAGAGTTTTGTAGCCCGGACAGCCTTGCACCTGGGCTGGGATTACAGATGGGCACCAATATGTCTGCTGGGTTGGTAATATAAGAGAGAACGCATGTTCTTGTAAGCTAAGGGCAAGGCTGAGCCTGCTTGGCTCGTTCAGGGTGTCATCTCCTATGAGCTGGGATTGGTCAGTTTCATTTTGCAGCTGAGGAAGATGAGGTGAAGAGACTAGGCCCATGATCCAAGATCCCAGCTGCATCTGGGACTGTCCCTTGGAGTCCATCAGTGAGGGACAGGACCTGAACAGACAGTTATGGACCCTTTTGGGGAACTCCCAATCCGCCTCCCCTCTTTCCCCTCTTACAGAAGACCTGAGTTTGATTTCCAGCACCAACATGGCAACTCATAACTTTAACTTCAGTTACAGAGCATCCAAACCCTTCTTCTAGCCTCCACGGGTGCCAGGCAAGCACGTGGTGCACAAATATACAAGCAGGCAAAATACCCATACACATTAAATAAAATAATTAAAAAGAAAAGAGAAGGGCAGAGGCTGGGGCTGGTCTGGTGGCACACACCTTTAATCCCAGCATTCAAGGCAGAAGCAGGTGGATCTCTTTGATTTTGAGGCCAGCCTGGTCTACATAGTGAGTTTCAGGACAGGGAAGGCTATACAGAGAGACCTTATCTCAAAATACATACATACATACACACACATATACATACATACATACATATATACATACATACAACAAAATCAAATATCAAAAAGAAGGCGGGGCTACAGAGATGGCTAGGCAGTTCAGAGCGCTGACTCTTCTTCCAGAGGGGCGGGGTCGATTCCCAGCACCACCATGGTTCACTTCTGTAACGGAAGTGGGAAGGGTTGGAGGAAGTCTAACCTCCAGTCAGTCCTGGGGATTAGATGACCTCTTGACTTCATCAGGCCCCAGGCACATGTGTACCAGACATACATGTAGGCAAAACACTCATACACATAAAATAAAAGAACACTAAAGTGAGAGAGAGGCTTCAGGCGAGGAGGATTTGGTCCCTGGACACAACTCTCTCCCTTTTTGCTTTCCTGCTATGAAGTGATCAAAATCTCTCTGCTACGTTCTTCACGTAATGACAGCCTCACCCTGCCACAGGCCCAAGAGCACCGGAGTCAACCAGCCATGCATCAAAGCAGGCCAACGTGTGAGCTGAAGAAAACCCACTTTCCTATATTTTGTTACTGCAGTGCTAGCAGCTTGCCTCTAGAAGGTGTTTGATTTTGTTTGTTTGTTTGTTTGTTTGTTTGTTTCCAGAGTCTCTCTTTGTAGTCCTGGGTGTCTTGAATCTATGTAGACCAGGCTGGCTTAAAACTCACAAAGGTCCATTTCTGCCTTCTGAGTGCTGGGATTAAAGGTGTGGCCCCCCCCATGCCAGCCTATTGTTTTGCATAGGATAATGGGGATGCATTTCAGGGATTGAGTAGAGGTTGTTCAGTGTGTGGGTAAGGGCAGTCGTCAGGCAGCTGGCGTGGGGGGTGAGGGGGGTGGGGAGATGGGGGGGATGACTTTCTGTGGAATCCCTAATATAAATATAGCATGTATGAAGAAATGAGAGTGCAGGGCTGGTTGGGCACACCTGGAAGTAGTTGAGGTTTGACTTAGCTGAAAGGAGTCACGAGAGCAGCCAGGAAACCCTCCGAGCTATCTGTGAACCACGGGCAGAACTACAGTGTGGTAGATAGGGTAGAGGGGGAGTGACTGGGTTCCAGAGAGCTTTATGGTTATGAGAGTGGCCAACTTGTGCTGTGGGTAGGGGGTATGAGGCCTGAAATGGGCCAAGCCTGGGCTAGTGACTCACGTGTTGTCCTTCTTGAGGGGATAAACCCCTGATTCTCCTTTATTTAAGGGTACCTCTCCTTTATTCCCAGTTCCTGCCCTTCTGATGGTACCAATTTCACCCCCTGCACACAGGAGAGGTCAGAGCACTTGGCTTGGCCCAAAGCATTCTTCCCTAGAAAGGTGGGTCACCCACCAGGCAACAAAGAGGCAGCCTGTGCTGGGCCTGTGGGCACAGCCTGTGCTGGGCCTGTGGGCACAGGATGCACTCCTGCTGTGGCACAGTTGCAGAGAGGGGTGGGTTGGTGTGGTGCTGCAGCAGCCAGCGTGGCAAAGGCAGGGCTGACATCCTGAGGAGATCCCTAAGGGCCTCCCTCAGTCGTCTGTGTCCTGTGGTGGGCACTGTGCTGGCCACTGTGCTGGGGTGGGGCAGACTTGGTGGAGAGTAACTCTTAGGTGAGCAGACCCCATTCCCTGCTCTGGAGAGAGACTTTGCAGAAGTGAATGGGGCAGCCAAGCCGAGAGGGCTTGTTCCCCAGGCTAGAAGCAGTTTGTTTGTCCTGGGTGTGTGAGGCCAGAGAGCGACTGGGACACCAGCACTGAGCCAGCCCACTGCCCCCCTCCCAGAACTACAGAAAGTTCTGGGCCCCCTCTCTGCACCCTGGCCCCTTTTGGGAAACTGCTTCTTCTGGGGCACGTCCTGAAGCACACTGAGTCCGGTGGGCACACTCGGGAATACACCTTCAGACACAGCAGCCTGGGGCCTCTGATGAGAGCCCTGAGTCCCCCTGACTGAGGCAGGGTCTGTGGGTGGAGGGCCTGTTCACTGCTGTAGCAGGACAGGGTTGTCCCAGGGCCTTCTCACCACGGCAATCCCTAGAGATTCTGGGTGCCACACACCTTTGCCCTGCACTAGCAGCTCAGTGCCTGGAGGCCTGGCTCCAAATCCTCAGGGGACTAGAGTGTCATCCAAAGCCACTGAAGGTGTCAGTAAGAGAGAGGTCCCTGGGGAGTGCTGCTCAGACATCAAGTTTCTTTTGGGCTCTCCTGGGACACCCTTTTAAAGGATCCAGTCCCTTCCAGATGGCTATTTCTCCTTTTGTCAATATTTATTTCTCTTCTGGCTTCAATGATGATTGTATAAAGGGCAGGAGCAGACATGGCGAGCAGACATGGGGCCTTTCTTGTCTTGGAACTGCTTCCTGCTGGGTATTTTGGGGAGTTCTCTGCTCTCTGCAGGGGGGCTTCCAAGCAGGCCTATTCTTCCTGACTGGTTGCCTTGAGAGAGCTTTCATCTAGCTATCTACTTCTTTCTTTCTTTCTTTCTTTCTTTCTTTCTTTCTTTCTTTCTTCCTTCCTTCCTTCCTTCCTTCCTTCCTCCCTTCCTTTCTCTTTCTTTCTTTCTTTCTTTCTTTCTTTCTTTCTTTCTTTCTTTCTTTTTCTTTCTTTCTTTTTTTTTTTTTTGGTTTTTCGAGACAGGGTTTCTCTATGTAGCTCCGGCTGTCCTGGAACTCACTCTGTAGACCAGACTGGCCTCGAACTCAGAAATCCACCTGCCTCTGCCTCCCAAGTGCTGGGATTACAGGCATGCGCCACCACCGCCCAGCCTCTACTTGTCTTTCTATCTATCTATCTATCTATCTATCTATCTACTTGTCTGTCTATCTATCTATCTATCTATCTATCTATCTATCTATCTATCTATCTATTTTGATGTAGGGTCTTACCATGTAGCCTTGGCTGGGCCCAGGCTAGCCTCAAACTCACAGATATCTACTTGTTTCTGTCTCCCAAGTGTTGGGATTAAAGTTGAGTGCCTCCAAGCCTGGCTTAGATTATTTTTTAAAATAAGATTATTAAATGAAATACAGGACTGGTGAGTTGGCTCAGAGGTTAAGAGCACTGACTGCTCTTCTGAAGGTCCTGAGTTCAAATTCCAGCAACCACATAGTGCCTTACAACCATCAGTAATGAGATCTGACACCCTCTTCTGGTGTGTCTGAAGGCAGCTACAGTGTACTTACATATAAGTAATAGAGGCCGGGTGTGGTAGTGCATGCCTGTAATCCCAGCACTTGGGAGGCAGAGGCAGGTGGATTTCTGAGTTCGAGGCCAGCCTGGCCTACAGAGTGAGTTCCAGGACAGCCGGAGCTATACAGAAAAACCCTGTCTCAAAAACAAAAACAAAAACAAAAACATATAGGTAATAAATAAATCTTTAAAAAACTTGTTTTAAAAAAATGAAATACAATTATTTTAAGAATATTAATTTTAAGCCAGGCATGGTGGCGCACTCCTGTAATCCCAGCACTTGGGAGGCAGAGGCAGGCAGATTTCTGAGTTCGAGGCCATCCTGGTCTACAGAGTGAGTTCCAGGACAGCCAGGACTACACAGAGAAACCCTGTCTCAAAAAACTAAAAAAAAAAAAAAAAAAAAAAAAAAAAAAAAAAAGAATATTAATTTTATTTTATGTGTGTACCCAAGTATATGTCTCTATACTATGTGTATGCAGGCGTTCTGGAGGTCATGAACATCTTAACTGCTGAGCCAGCTATCCAGCTCATTCCCCCACCCCCACCCCCCAGAGCCAACCCCTGACTTATATCACACGGGCCTTGAACTCCTAGAACCATGTGCTTCTGTCCCCTCCGAGCTAAGGCGAAAGGTGTGTGCCTGACCTAAATTACATTTGCTTATGATATGTGTGTGTATGTGGTTTCTGTACATGAATACAGTGAGGCATGAGCCCAAAGAGGATGTCAGACCCTCTGGAGCTGGAGTCCAGGTAATTGTGAGCCTTGGTGTGAGTTCTGGGAACTAAACGTGGGTCCCTTGCAAAAGCAGCATTCCATCTTCATCTTGAGCTATCGCTCTTCCCACCGCTTACACCTGTTTTGTATACTTATATATCAAGGGCCATATAAAAATTTTTCAGGACAAAAAAAAAGGTCCCCCCCCCAAGCTAAAGGACATGTGAGTGGAAAAAGCCTGAGAAGTCCGGCTCTGGCAAAGTGGCCTAGAATAGAGGCTCTCAGAATATGCCCAACAGCCCCAGAGACACTGCTGGCTGAAGGGCAGGCTCTGGATACAAATCTGCACAAGCTGCAGAGAGGCTGCAGCTGTGGATGTGCTGTTACAGCAGATATGCGCATCACCGTCTGCGAACCAGTAGTCTGATGCCGGGATGGTGGCTGACACCGGGGTGTGGCCTGACCCTGGACTGTGGAGTCACCATGCTGTTGATTCCGTGAACAACAGGCCCCGGGTCAGTCCTCAGCCTCTTCGCTGCTCTATCTATTCAGCTGGGATTTTGTGAGTTTGCCTCTTCCAAAGCTCAGGGAGAGATCTTAAAGAGAAAACGCTTCATCTCTGACCCTTTCTCTTCCACATTCAAAATATTTTGAGCTCTGTTGCCCCGGTGTCAAGCACCATTCAGCATAGACGGTGAGACACTGCTGGAAAACTGGGGCACGGCTGTTGGCTTTGCTCCTTTTCATTTTTATTAAATTTGTACTATGGAAAAAAGTAGTAGTGAAAGAAGTCAGAGGAAGCTTGGAGATGTGGCTCGGTGGTAGAACCGTTGCCTAACATGGGCAAGACCCTGGATTCTATCCCTGGGGCTGGAGAGATGGCTCAGAGGTTGAGTACTTGCTGTTTTGCAGGAACTGGGGTCTATTCCCAGCATCCACGTGCTGGTTCCTGAAGGCCCGTAACTCTAGCTCCAGGGGGCTGGAAGCCCTCTTTTGGCTTCCACAGGCACTTGAACACAGATCGTACACATACACATAAATAAGTAAACAAATAAATATTTTAAAGAAAGTAAATAGCTGGGCGGTGGCGCACGCCTTTAATCCCATTGCTGGGAGGTAGAGGCAGGTGGATCTCTGAATTTGAGGCTAGCCTGGTCTACAGAGTGAGTTTCAGGACAACCACAGCTATACAGAGAAATGTTGTCTCCAAAAGCTAAAAGTAAACAAACAACAAAAAAAGGGGGGGGGAGAAGAAGGAGGAGGAGGAAAAGGAGGAGGAAGAAGAGGAGGAGGAAGGGGAGGAGGAGGAGAGGGAAGAGAAGGAGAGGGAGAGGGAGAAGAAGAAGAAGGAGAAGGAGAAGGAGAAGGAGAAGGAGAAGGAGAAGGAGAAGGAGAAGGAGAAGAAGAAGAAGTAATAGTATAGTACTTTACTATATTTCTCCTTTAGCCTCCTAACCACACAGAATGACAGGAATATGGTGAGATCCAGGAGCGGATCCTAGGTACAGTACCCTTAGTCAAACCTCGGACCAGTTTTCTCACTACCGTCCTTTTTCTTTCGCCAGAGTCCATGCCAGAGTCTACCTTTGCAAGGTAGTTATTTTTGTCCCTGGTCTCTTGCTACCCACAGTCTTTCCTTTGTCATTTTGGTACCTTTAGGATCCGGATACCTCTAAACAGAAGAGATTGGTTCTGCACATCCTCTGCTTGGGACTCCTTCCTCAGGCACCTGCTGCATCCTGGTCATTCATTGTGGATGTGCAGTGTGTCACAAGGTGTTGATGTCGCCCTTCTGTGTTGATAGGCTTGCTTTCTGGTCAGGTGGCCTCCTCAGGGAGGCTTCTTCTGTGTTTCTACCTGCCCTCTGCCCTGGCCACTGCTGCCAGCAGTCACCTGGGAGAGATAACCTGGGGTTCTGCAAATCACTTTCCCCCTCAAACCTCCTGCCTCCAGTCACTGTGATTTGCCCAATGCCAATTTTCCTTCCCCCCCACCCTCCCACATTGGCTGATTGAATTTCTTTCCCACAGAAGAGCTGTCACTTCTCTAACAATTTATCTAGCCAAATATTAATGGATCTCAGGATGAACTCATGGCTATGTATTTTATTCTGTGGGCTACAGTGTGATGTTGTCACTTGTTTTCTTGTTCATATCTCTCTAGCCCCGATCCCTGGGAGTCTCCCCTGGGGCTTTAAACAAACTCCATCTTTTCTGGATTCCACGTGATGCCCCAAGATCTGTTACAAATGTGGCTGAGTTCATTTTCAGATCATTCTCTCCAGGTTACGGTTCCTCTCTCTCACTTGACAGAGAATGTGGCGTTCAGTCTCAAAGCTGCTCAGCACATTGGTTAGCTGTTTGGTGTATGGCAAGGGCTAGCGTCTTTGAAAGCCAGAGGCTGGAAGTTATGGGTCTGCTGGGAGCCATTCAACTAGGCGGGAGCCAGGGCTCCACCTCTGAGTTCCATACCTAGTCTCCATGTTTTATTGCGTAAGTCCTTTTTACTTTAAAGTCTGTACAGAAGCATCATGAATGGGAAAGCCCCTGAAATAGACCTGTGGCTCCTTCTGCCTGCATACAGAATAGTGTCGCCATTTCAACCACACTGTGAGAACATAGGGAGGTCTCTAGTCCCAGAAGTTAACCCTGCGACAAGAATTCAGGTGCAGGCACTTTATGCTTATTATATGTTTCCGCCTCTTATGGGGAAGGAGTCTGGTCGGGCTTGTGGGGAATTAAAACAGCAGAGGCGCAGCTGAGGAGACCCTGTGATCAAATGCATCATCGCTCTGAGCAACGGGAACTCAGACTCACTGGCGAGCTGGGGGCAACCATGTAGACTGCTTCCCCGACCCCGCCTGACCTTGAGAGTCTAGGAGTCTGTTTAACAGCTCCTCTCGGTCCCTGCTTGGTGCTGCCCGTGAGCGAGTGTGCTGCATCTCTCCTTCCTGTGATCGTGAAGGCAAAGTCGTGCGTGGGCTGGGAGGGGTCTGCAGCATACTGGGGAGGCACTGATGAAACCCGATACAGACAGACTCCCATTTTGCAGACCGAGAAACTGAGGTGTCGGGAAGCTAAAGGACTTCTCCCGGGGTCTAAATATAGGACGAAGCTGTCCTCAAACCTGTGGATTCGGGTGAAGATTGGGTTAGATGACCATGTTTCTGCCAAGTTTTTTGTTTGTTTTTTTGTTTGTTTGTTTTTCGAGACAGGGTTTCTCTGTGTAGCCCTGGCTGTCCTGGATCTCACTCTGTAGACCAGGCTGGCCTCGAACTCAGAAATCCGCCTGCCTCTGCCTCCTAGAATGCTGGGATTACAGGCGTGCGCCACCACCGCCCGGGTACCAAGTTCTTAAATATTCCCCATCGCCCCCCTTTATCTCTCCTGGCATGTACATCTCTCCTGTGTCCAAGGTCAGACAACGAATGTCTTGACTCACACATAGACAGTGAATTTATCCTTTCTTCACCTACCTGACTTGATGAAGATGATCTCTTTACCTGACCCACTTATAAATGACCCACTTAGGGAAACACCGCGGCTTTTGTTTTGCCAGTAGCTGTCTGGGCAGCTCACGGCTCAGTGAGATTGACATACGTGTAAGAAGAACTCTCAGGAGGCCAGACCACCCAGGTTAGCGCTGGATCTTGCTTATGTTTTCTTTCTGACCACTTTAAAGATAGTTTTGGCTAAGTTTTTCTTTAACAAGTTCATTTTCCATAGGAGGAACAGCAGTATGAACCAACCAATACCCCCAGAGCTCCCAGGGACTAAACCACCAACCAAAGAGTACACATGAAGGATCCCATGGCTCCAGCTACATATGTAGCAGAGGATGGCCTTGTTGGACATCAAAGGGAAAAGAGGCCCTTGGTCCTGTGAAGGCCCGATGGCCCCAGTGTAGGGGAATGCCAGGGCAGGGAGGCGGGGTGGGTGGGGAGGGGTGGCATAGGGGTTTTTTTTGAGGGGAAATCAAGAAAGGGGATAACATTTGAAATGTAAATCAAGGGGGCTGGAGATATGGCTCAGTGGTTAAGAGCACCAACTGTTCTTTTGAAGGTCCTGAGTTCAAATCCCAGCAACCACATGGTGGCTCACAAGCATCCATAATAAGATCTGATGCCCTCTTCTGGTGTGCCTGAAGACAGCAACAGTGTACTTAGATATAATAATAAATAAATCTTTAAAAATGTAAATTAGGAAAATATCTAATAAGAAAAGTTAATTTTATTAGTAACTTTAAAAACAGACTTATTTTTAATTACGGTGCAGGTTAAGTGAGGTATGCATGGAGACTAGAGTCATCAGATCTCCCTGACAGCAGGAATTACAGGCAACTGTGAGCTGCCCCAAGTGGGTGCTTGGAAACAAACTCAGCACCTCTGCGAGTAAATGCGCATCATCACGGAGCCAGCTCTCCAGGCCCGTGAAGTTCTACTTTTTAAAAAATACTGTCTTTAGCTTCATATGCTTCCATCTGATTTTTTTCAATTGACATTTTTTTTGTTTTTTTGTTTTTTTGTTTTTTGAGACAGGGTTTCCCTGTATAGCCCTGGCTGTCCTGGCACTCACTCTGTAGACCAGGCTGGCCTCGAACTCAGAAATCCGCCTGCCTCTGCCTCCCAAGTGCTGGGATTACAGGCGTGCGCCACCACCGCCCGGCTTCAATTGACATTTTTATTTTGACATAAATAAACCGGATCTACATATAGTTCTCAGAAACAACACACAACGGTCCTATGTATTCCTTCTTGCAGTGGTAACACTTTTGTTTTCTTTTTAAAGAAAATGTTGAGCTGGAGAGATGGCTCAGTAGTTAAGAGGGCTGGATGGTGTTCTGGAGGTCCTGAGTTCAATTCTCAGCAAGCACATGGTGGCTCACAACCATCTGTAATGGGGTCTGATGCCCTCTTCTGTCCTGCAGGCATACATGCAAATAGAGCAGTTAAAAAAAAAAAAAGAAAGAAAACATTGCTGAGCAGTTAGTGGCACACGCCTTTAATCCCAGCACTCAGGAGGCAGAGGCAGAAGTATCTCTGAGTTCAAGGCCAGTCTGGTGTATAGAGTAAATCCCTGGACAGCCAGGGCTGCACAAAGAAACCCTGGCTTCCCCCCAGTAGAGTCTTTAAAGGACTCTCACATTCCCTTAGAAACTTCCCAAGCCAGGCCTCTGTCGTCTGAATTGCTCGCAATCTTTTTATCTTCCAAGCTTCCACAGAATAGCTCACCGTGCTTTGAATACTTTTTTCTAGCTCAAAGTCAAAAGTGGTTGGCTCGGTCTTAACCACCGAGTTATCTCTCTAACCCCTGATTTTTTTCCCCACTTAGTGTAATTGTCTGGAGAGTCTTCCTTCCAGGCTGTCAGGAATCTCTCCCTTCTCGTTGCAGAGTAGTGTCCCCTGACCCGGGCACACCGCTGCTCCTCCCACAGCTTGCCTATTAAGGGAGGAAGGCTCGTTTCTAATTCCAAATAAGGCTTTCTGAATTAACATTACTGCATAGTTTATGCCTGCATATAAATTTTTATTCTCTAGAATAATTAATAATTATAGTTGTAACTCTCCTGCCTCTGCCTCCAAATGCTGGGGTTAGAGGAGTGTATGTTATACCTGGCACTTGAATTATATATTGGTATTCTTTTAAAGTAAGATATGGGCTGGAGAGATGGCTCAGCAGCTAAGAGCACTGACTGCTCTTCCAGAGGTCCTGAGTTCAAATCCCAGCAACCACACGGTGGCTCACAACCATCTGTAATGGGATCTGATGCTTTTCTTCTGGTGTGTCTGAAGATAGCTACAGTGTACTTACATATAATAAATAAACAAATAAATTTTTAAAAGAAAGATACATGTATTTTTAAAGATATATTATGTAAACAGTGTTTGCTTGCATGTATGTCTGCAGACCAGAAGAGGGCACCAGATCTCATTATAGAGGGCTATGAACTAATATGTGATTGCTGGGAATTGAACTGAGGACCTTTGGAAGAACCAGTACTCTTAACCTCTGAGCTCTTAACCGCTCCAGCCCATATGTATCGTGGTGGTTTGAATATGCTTGGCCCAGGGAATGGCACATTAGGATGTATGGCTTTGTTAGAGGAAGTGTATCACTCCAGGGCTGAGCTTGGAGACCCTCCTCCTAGCTGCCTGAAGACATTCTTCTCCTGATTCCCTTTGGAACAAGATGTAGAACACTCAGCTCCTTCTCCAGCACCATGCCTGCCTGCGTGCTGCTATGCTTCCTGCCTTGATGATAATGGACTGAACCTCTGAATTTGTAAGCCAGCCCCAATTAAATGTCCTTTATAAGTGTTTCCTTGGTCATGGTGTCTCTTCGTAGCAATGGAAACCCTAATACAGAAGCTGGTACCAGGGACTAGGGTTTTGCTGTGATAGGCCTGACTATGTTTTTGTTTGGATAATAGTTTCCTCGGTCATGATGTCTCTTCCCAGCAATAAAACCCTAACTAAGACATGTACATGTCTTTCTTTGTTTGTTTGAGACAGGGTCTCTAAACACTCCTGGCTATGTAGAACAGGCTGGCCTTGATCACAGAGATCTACCTGTCTCTGCCTCCTTAATGCTAAGATTAAAGGTATGTATGTATGTATGTGTGTGTGTGTATATATATATATATATATATATATATATGTATATGTGTGTGTGTGTGTGTGTGTGTGTGTGTGTGTGTAAAGACATGATTACTGCCTGCTCAGTCTGTATAATGTTTCTTTCCCCCACCCCCACCTTAACCCTCAAAGACAAGGTTTCTCTGTATAGCCCTGGCTATCCTGGAACTCACTCTTAGGATCAGGCTGGCTAGAACTCACAGAGGTCCACCTGCCTCTGCCTCCCAAGTACTGGTATTAAAAGCGTGCACCACCACTGCCAGGCAACGTTACGACTGAATGTATTTAGGGCTGACCATCTGGTCTTGGATAACTGAGTGGTGTGCTCTTTCCTGGAGGTGACTTCTTCCCCTGGTCTCAACACTCCAGATTTGACTGCAGTTCTTCGTGTGGAGCTGAGTCCCCATGGTCTTTCCACCAGTCATGCGACTGTGTCTACGGTTGCCATTCTTGTTCAGGTCCTGTTTAAGCAGCGCATCGGTGAAGTGTCAGGGGAGTAGCTTCTGACATTTCTAGGAAACTCAACCTTACAGCAAACTCCCCCTTTTCTCCGGCTCTTACAGTCTTTCTGTCTTCCCTTTCCAATGTTCCCTGAGCCTTAGGGGCAGGAATGTTTTGTGGACGGATCCATCGAGACTGAGCTCCCATAACTCGGACATTCTTATTGGTTGTAGTTCTCTGGGATGGTTTCTGCCTGTTGCAAAGAGAAGTGTCCTTGACGAGGGGCGAGGACTATACCTATCTGTGTGTTAAGGATGAATATTTAGGATGTAGTTAGTTGGGGATTATGCTGGTTTAGTGAAGTGACAGTTGTAGGTTTTCCTCCAAGATCCGTGACTTCACTGGCCCTGGTTAGCTCGGTAAGTCTCCAGTACTAGGCATGGCTTTTCTCTTGTTGCGTAGGGACGCTCAAATTCTTTAGGGACTGCCACCTGTTCTCCAGGGGTGGCTGTTCACTTTACAGTCATACAGAGGAGCGGCATTTGCTGGTGTCCCCGTGGTTTCAATTTGCATCTCCCTGGTGGCTGATAGTGCAGAACATGTTTTGATGTACCTGCTTTCGGTCTGGATATCCTCTTCAGAGAGATGTCTGGGGTTTGTGTCTAATTGAACTGCTTGTTCTGTGCTGTGGGCCTTTGGGAGTTCGCTCTTTGTTGGGTAGGTGGTTTGAAACCTCATCTCCCAGCCTGTGGCTTGCCCTCCCCCCACTTTAACAAGGCCTTTCTTTCACAGAGAAAAGGTTGTTCATTCCAGCGAGACCCACCGTGGATGGGGAGATTCATGATAAACTCCAGTGCTGAATCCCAGAGAAGTTCTGTGCTAGCTCTGAAGTATTATGCTTTACGTTTTTGCAATAAGTTAATAACCTGTTTTTAATTTATCTTTTTTTTCCCCCAAAGACTTATTTATTTATTTTATGTATGTGAGTACATTGTTGTTGTCGTCTTCAGACACACCAGAAGAGGGCATCGGATCCCATTACAGATGGTTGTGAGCCACCACGTGGTTGCCGGGAATTGAACTCAGGACCTTTGGAAGAGCAGGCAGTGCTCTTAACCGCTGAGCCATCTCTCCAGTCCCCATTTAATCTATTTCTTATACAGGATCTCACGGCGTAGGCCGGGGTGTTCTTGGACTCCACAGCTCCCCTCCGGAGCCTTCCCCGTGGGATCACCATCGTGTCCTGCCCCTTGGCTCTGCAGAGTTGGCTGTGGCATCCTCTTTGCCCTGTGGGTGTCCGTTTGCTCCCACTTTGCAGGCGGCTGACTGGGTCCCTGCGCTCCACCACTCCGTCCCCCATTTATTTCTCCAAACTGTTGCAGGTCTTCACACTGGTTTTGTCAATTCCTCCAAGTTTGTTTTTCCTGGAATTATTTATATATAATTAATTCCTATATAAAAATATAAAATATAAAGTAAGCTTGTTTGTATCAATAAGGTCCTGGCTGCAGTTCCAATAGCAACAGCCTTAAGCCTGTCAGTTTGTGAACTGACTGACTACGGTTTGGGGTAATCTAATTCACACATATTGTGACTCTCCATTTCTTTAAACATTTCCTCTGGAAAAAAATTGTTACATTATTTGTGTGTGTGTGTGTGTGTGTGTGTGTGTATGCACATGTGTACTATAGCACACATGTGGCGCTCAGAGGACAACCTGTAGAGTTAGTTCTCTTTTTGTATCCCAGGGCTCAAGTTTAGGTCTTTACTTATTAGTTTATTCATTTTATTTTCTTTCAGATTCCTTAAGATTTTCTACATAGGCAATCAATCACATATATCACCTACAAATAGGGACTCACTCACTGCGGATGGAACCCTTATAGATGTTATACACAAGCGGTCCATCACAGAGCTGTACCCACAGCCCAGGGCAGTAATGTCCTCCCCCTCCCCCAGCCCTGACTGTCCTAGAACTTACTCTGTAGACCAGGCTGGTCTCAAACTCAGCTGCCCGCCACTGCCACCTTACAATGCTGGGATTAAATGCATGCACCACCACACCCAGCCACACCCTGCACCTCTCTCATCTCTCCTGTCCCTCGGGTAAACTCGGGTTTTGCCTTACTTTACTAGCTAAAGCTTCTAGCACTGTGTTGAATAAAACGGTGGAGGTCTGCCATTCTCATGATCTTATGGGGATAAACACGTCATAGGTAGCCATTTAATATAATGTTTTAAAAAGATCAATGTGTGTGTGTGTGTGTGTGTGTGTGTGAGTGAGTGTGTGTGTGTGTATGTGTGTGTGTGAGTATGTGTGGGTATGTGGGTGGGTGTGTATGTGTGTGTATGTGTGTGGGGGGTATGTGTGGGTGTGTGAGTATGTGTGGGTGTGTGGGTATGTGTGGGGGAGGTGGGTATGTGTGTGTATGTGTGTGTGTTGGGTGTGGGTGTGTGGGTATGTGTGGGTATGTGGGTATGTGTGGGTAATGTGGGTGTGTATGTGTGTGGGTGTGTGGGTATGTGTGGGTGTGTGGGTATGTGTGGGGGAGGTGTGTGTGTGTGTGTGTGTGTGTGTGTGTGTGTGTGTATGTGCGCCCAGACATGTGCTGACCCCAGAAGAGGACGCTAGGCGTCTGTCTCCGTTGCTTTCCGCCTTCTCCTTTGAGGCAGAGTGTCCCTGGAACCTGGGGCTTGAGTTGTCTCTGACTGTAAGCTAAGCCTGTGAGCCCTACCAACCTTCCTGTCTTCAACCCCCTTGGACCTGGGGTTACGGGTGCGGTGAGCAGGGCACCCAGCTTGTCGCGTGGATGCTTGGATCCACAGGGGCCCTCATGATTTCACAGCAACCCTCCAGCCCTCTGGCCATTTCAAGTCCGTCTATCTTAATTATGAAGATTAATGACCAGAAACAGAATATGAAATCGTGTGCTTTTGGAGGACTCCATCTATGATGGGCATTTTAAAAAATGTAATTATAAGCTGGGCGGTGGTGGCACACGCCTGTAATCCCAGCACTTGGGAGGCAGAGGCAGGCGGATTTCTGAGTTCGAGGCCAGCCTGGTCTACAGAGTGAGTTCCAGAATAGCCAGGACTACACAGAGAAACCCTGTCTCGAAAAAAAAAAAAAAAAAACAAAAAACAAAAATCAAAACAAAAAAAATGTAATTATAAATGAAAAGCCAGGCTTGCTGGCCAGCAGCTATATTCCTAGCACTCGGAAGGTTGAAGCAAGGGGACCATGGGTTTGAGGCTAACTTGAGCCTCTGCCTCAAAGGAAAAGAAAAAAAAAAAAAACAGGTTCTCACTGTGAAGCCTTGACTGTCTATGTGGACCAGGCTGGCCACAAGTACACAGAGACCTGCCTCTGCCTGGAGAGTGCTGGGATTCAAGATGTGCACCACCGCCACCACTCACTACAAGTCTTTTTGTTTGTTTGTTTGTTTCGAGACAGGGTTTCTCTGTGTAGTTCGGGCTGTCCTGGAACTCAATTTGTAGACCAGGCTGGCCTCGAACTCAGAAATCCGCCTGCCTCTGCCTCCCAAGTGCTGGGATTAAAGGCGTGCGCCACCACCGCCCGGCACGTTTCTTTTTATTACATTTTATTTTATTTTGAGACCTGATTTCATATGTAGGTCAGACTAGCCTTGGCTTTCCGATTCTCTTGCCTCCATCCCCAAATGCCGGCATGGCATCTGTGCCCTGCTGTGCCTCGCCCTGATCTGTAAGAGCTGATCTTGATCTTGATAGGCACCTTGATCTGATGGAGAGAAACCCGAGAGATTAACCAACCACATCCTGGGGAGTGTCTGCGAGGCCGGTTCCCCAGTCAGCCACCCTGAAGGTAGGCAGCACATTCGATAACCTGGAGGCTCTGTGGAATAAAGGAGAGGAAAGGAGCCAGCGGGCACAGCACAGACGCTCCGTTTCCTGTTTCCTGGCTGCCCGGGGTGAGCATTTTCTGCCTGTCGCTGTGACCGCTAGCCTAGCCAAGAAATCCGGCTGACCATGACTGGAGCCTCAGAAATGCTTAGGAAAAGTATCTGAGATGTAGTTACAGGGAGGAAAGGCTGAATAACACACCACACATCTCACCTAAGTCATTAGCTTCATACATGTGCAGCCATGTATCATACCTGTATACTCTTTCCTCGCTATTATTTGTTTGCTAAGGAGATTTGGCTTCTGGTGTTGAATGAGTCATTTCTCACGGTTGCTCTGGCTATGTCAGACATGCAAGTTGTTAAAGGCTAATTAATCCCCTTACCCCCTCCTCTGTGACATGGTCGGAATACATGTCAGGTCCCTCCCACCCCTCATGACAATTTGGACTCTGCTCATGCCGGACTCTGACCCTGTAAGTAAACACTCAGCACTCCCCAGAAACCTTGTAAAATGGGCTTCTGTTTGTCAGGAAGAGCCGTTGCTTTCTTATCTGCTTCTACAGTCCCCCAACCTCCGGAGAGGCCTCTAGCTCAACAGATCAGAGTCCCATGCTAGTTCCCAGGCTGTTCCTGCTAATCTGCCCTCCTGTCACATTCCTGTTCTCGTCATAACCCTCGAGATTTTTTTCCTTTGAGAGATGGCCTTGGCCGTTTGGAATAAACGTTTCTATCCCGCCCTCGGAGCCGCCTTTCCCGGGGTTTCTTTGCCTTCGATGCTCCACTCACACCACACAAGCACTGTTATTTCTGTCACGTTATTTAAAAGCAGCTGCACACCAGGATGGGAGTGGAGTGGCGAGGGTGGGGGTGGGGTGGGGGAGGGAACAGTACTTGTCCTTACCCCCTGCACTCTTGGGAGGCAGAGGCAGGCTGACCTCTGAGTTTAAGGCTAGTCTGCTCTACAGAGTGAGTTCTGGGATAGCCAAGGCTACACAGAGTAACCCTGACTCAAAAGAAATAAATAAAAGAATAAAAAAATAAATAACTTAATTAATTACATAAAGGCAGCTGTAAAGAGACAGAGGTGGAAAGAAAGACTTGGCCAGACCTTAGGTGGGACTGTGTTTATTCGTTGTAAGGGGGCGTTTTGTTATATACGTGTGCAGATGCCCAAAATGCTCAGAGAAAAGGATGGGATGCAAGAGTTTACAGGGGCGGAGACAGCTTCTGTGGTCTTGTGGGAAGTGTAGTCTTTCAGGAGGAAACACTCAGTGTTCATGCAAGTGTCAGACATGATTTAGGAGAGGAAACGGAGTCCATTGTGCCTCCTCAGATGCATTTTTGCTTGAGGTGTCTTCCTTTCCTGAGCTCCAAGTGCCTTCTTTTGATTAATTTCTTTCCTTTAGAAAAGTTCCTTGACCCAGTCTTTTAGCCTGGGCCTCTCGGGAAGCGCTCCATCTTCTAATGTCCGTCAAGGCATGTTCCCTTTCTTTCCTTTCCTTTCTTTCTTTCTAAAGATTTATTTATTTATTAAATGTAAGTACCCTGTAGCTGTCTTCAGACAATCAAGTAAGTAGGAGAGGGAGTCAGATCTCCTTAAGGATGTTTGTCAGCCACCATGTGGTTGCTGGGATTTGAACTCAGGACCTTTGGAAGAGCAGTCAGTGCTCTTAACAGCTGAGCCATCTCTCAAGCCCCATGATCCCTTTCTTTTTCTTTCTTTCTTTTTTTTTTTTTAATATTTATTTATATGTAAGTACACTGTAGCTGTCTTTAGACACTCCAGAAGAGGGAGTCAGATCTCATTACGGATGGTTTTGAGCTACCGTGTGGTTGCTGGGATTTGAACTCAGGACCTTTAGAAGAGCAGTCAGTGCTCTTAACTGCTGAGCCATCTCTCCAGCCCCCATGGTCCCTTTCTTGTTGTTTTTTTGTTTTTGTTTTTGTTTTTGTTTTTGTTTTTATTTTTGTTTTTTTTTGAGACAGGGTTTCTCTGTATAGCCCTGGCTGTCCTGGAACTCACGCTGTAGACCAGGCTGGCCTCCAACTCAGAAATCCGCCTGCCTCTGCCTCCCAAGTGCTGGGATTAAAGGCATGCGCCACTACCGCCCGGCCCATGCTCCCTTTCTTTTACTGACTTCACTCTCATTTTTAAGTTTTACTATCCTGTTTGGGGTTTGTGGAGTTTCTTTTTAAAAAAGATTTTATTTTATTATTTATTTTATTTTTTATTTTTTTACAGGTGGATTCCTTTTTTTTTTTAAGATTTATTTATTTTATTTATATGAGTACACTGTATCTGTCCTCAGACACACAGAAGAAGGCATCGGATCCCATTACAAATGGCTGTGAGCCACCATGTGGTTGCTGGGAATTGAACTCAGGACCTCTGGAAGAGCAGTCAGTGCTCTTAACTGCTGAGCCATGTCTCCAGCCCCCAAGATTTTATTTTTAAAAAAGGTTGTGTGTGTGTGTGTGTGTGTGTGTGTCTCCTTGAGAGTTCTGGTTCCCTCAGAGGCTAGAGGTGTTGGGTCCCCCAGGAGTTGGAGTTACAGGCAGCTGGTGCTGTCGGGTGGGGGTGTTAAGAGGTGAACTCAGTCTTCCATAAGAGCAGTTACAAAGATACAAGCTCTTAACCGCGGAGCCATTTCGCCAGCCCACACAGCTGGCAGCCTGGCAGCCTGGCGCGGTTTAGCTTTCTTTTCTTCTTTTTTTAAGCCAACCTGGGAAGTTTATTGTCGTTATTTTTTCAGCTGCTTTTCCGTTTCAATCTCTTCATCTTTTCCCTGGACTCCAGTGACATGGATGTTAGCTCTTTGATCACGGTCCCACGGGTCTCTGAGACTTTTATCTTTGTCCATTTTTTTTTTTCTAAATCCATTTTCTTTCTGTTTTGAGTCAGGTGATTGTGTACTTCTATTCCCCAAATGTTCTTGGGAGACTGTTTTCCTTGGTAGTTTGTCTAAAGAGCAGACCTTCTCCCCTTCCCCTCTCTCCTTTTCTCTCTCCTCTGGGCTTTCTCCTCTTCCTCCCTTCCCCTCCCCTCCCTTTCTAGTGCCTGCTTCTGCCTCCCAAATGCTGGGATTACAGGCGTGTGCCACCACGTCCGGCTGGGATGGGTCTTTTATCAGGCCTGCGATGCATCAGGGGTTGCCGGTCTGAGTACCAGAGGCTATCCGCAGAGATCTCTGGCCCTGCTAGGTGGGAGCGGTCAAGCAAAAGGGAAAGGGCTGGAACAGAGAGAGGGAAACCGCCTCTGCTGCTGCTGCTGCTGCTGCTGCTGCTGCTGCTGCTGCTGCTGCTGCTGCTGCTGGCTAGTGAGGACCTTCCTATTGTCTTGGTCTGAGATGTTAGGGATGCCTCATCTACATGTGGAGGGGCACAGTCCCTAAGTGACTGATGGCTACAAATCTCTCTTTGGGGCCTGCTGCTATGTGACAGTAGGCGTGCCAGGTGAAGCCCCTACTGTCCCTTCAGGGTCCCCGGGGCTTCTAGCCTTCCCTCCACCTTACCAGGCTTCCTCTCACAGTCCACTGCCCCACAAGGGAGGGGTCATGGTGCATAAATCACATCGGCTATTATTGTTGAATTTGAAGAGTTCTTTGTGTACTTTGAAAGTATCATTTATTAAATTCAAATGCACCTTTTGCAAATATTTTCTCCTGGCAAGTGACTTACACTCTCTTGGCGGGACTAAGAAATTCCTGGTTGTCTGTTATGTTTTGTTTTTTTTGAGTCAGGATCTGTGTAGACTACTCTTTTTTTTTTTTTTTTTTTTTTTTTACAGATTTATTTATCTCATGTATGTGAGTACACACCAGAAGAGGGCATCAGATCTCCCATTATAGATGGCTGTGAGCCACCATGTGGTTGCTGGGAATTGAACTCAGAACCACTCTGGAAGGGCAGTCAGTGCTCTTAACCACTGAGGCATCTCTCCAGCCCTAGACCACTCTTTTAAAAATAAATTTAAGGGCTGGACAGATAGATGGCTCAGTGGTTAAGGGCACTGACTGCTCTTCTTAGAGGTTCTGAGTCAATTCCCAGCAAACACATGGTCGCTCACAACCATCTGTAATGGGATATGATGCCTTTTTCTGGATACTCACATACATTAAATAAATAAATAAATAAATAAATAAATAAATCTTTAAAAAATTTACATTATTTTTATTTTATGTATATGGATGCTTTGCCTGTATTTATATCAGTGTACCACATTCTTGCCTGGTGCCCACGGAGGCCAGAAGAGAACACTGGATCCCCTGCATGGGGGTGATAAGCAGTTGCGAGCTCCCGTGCCTGTGCCGGGCTCTCTCCTGCCTTTCTCCATTTCACTCCCTCTTGTTCTGCATAGTTCCCAAGTGGAGGACAGATCTTTTCTCATAAGCAGATAAAGCATTTTCTTCTGGTTTCTTTCATGATTGTTTTCCTGCAGTTTGGATATAATATTTTTTTTTCCTTTCTGGTTGTCAGTTTCTGAGCTTCCTAGATCTGAATGTTTTGGTGGAAAAATTCTTAGTTATTTTTATTTAAGATGGTTTGTTTGGCCAGGCAGTGGTCGCACATGTCTTTAAGCTCAGCACTTGGGAGGCAGGGGCAGGCGGATTTCTGAGTTCGAGGCCAGCCTGGTCTACAGAGTGAGTTCCAGTTCCAGGACAGCCAGGGCTACACAGAGAAACCCTGTCTCGGGGGGGGGGGCGCGGGAGATGGTTTGTTTGATAGCCCTGTGCACACGTCCTGCAGCTTCTGTAGCTGACCTGTAGACTTCTATAGTTTGTCCCACATGTGTCTCTGCTCCCCCACCCCCACCCCACCTACTTCCCTCTTATCTTTCAAGGTTGGGAGGTTTCTATTGTCCCATGTATCACAGGCTGGTCTTGACTCAGTGTGTAGTTCAAGATGAATTTGAACTCCTTCCTGGTCCTCCAACCTCCTCCTCTGGCATTATAGGCATGTGCCACCCAGGTCCTGTCTACTAATGCGGCATCAAAGCATTACAATGTTGTTGTTTTTAACATTTATTTTATTTTTACTATTTTAAATGGGTGGGTGCACACGAGCGCTATCGGCAGGCGAGTGCCCATGCAAGTCAGACGCTTCCGGTTCCCTCGGAGCTGGAGGTGTGGGTGCTTGTGCGCTGTCTGAGAATTATTTCGTGCTGAGAATTGAACCTGGGTCCTCTGCAAGAGCAGTGTGTGCTCTTAAACCACTCAGCCATCTGGGCAGCCTCGTTACAGTGTGGCTGTTGCTGTTTTCAAGGGTCTGTCCGCTTAGAGCATTGATCTAACATCTGCAATAACTCAAGTCCTTATTGCATTAGTTCTATATGTGAAATATATCATATTAATCGTATGTGCTTGTGTGTGTGCGTGTGTGTTTGAGAAAGGGTCTCTCTGGGTGGCCTAGGCTGGTCTCCAGTTCTTAGTTCTCTCAGTTTCCCTAGTACTGAGGTCACAGATGTGCATCACCACGCCCAGTTCCACAATGTGTGTTTTAAGTCCTGGTTTGGGCCTGGCAACCTTCCTGCTGTATGAGATTCAGATGCTGGCTTTGGTCTCTGCATGCCTTTCACCTTTTAGCCTTGTAGGGGGTTTTTGGAAGTCAGGCATGATGTAGCAGGTAAAAAGGAATTGCAGTGGAAGATCTCTAACAGCGTAGTGCTTGAGTGGGGGCGGTGGGGGTGGGGAGAGGAAGATTCTGAATTCCCATGATTGCCCTCTGGGCCTTACTGCAAGCCCGCGCCCCAGGCTGTGAGTCCACGAGCCAGCTTCAGCTTTCTCCTCTGATTTAGAGGAACAGGACGGCTGCAGGAGGCTGTGGTTGGGCTTTTCCCTCACCCTGGGTCAGTTCAACCTGAGTTCTGATTGGATTCTGGTAGACCAGGTTGTGGTTAAATCGTTTCTCTTGGAGACAGACTTGGTTCAAAAGGACAGAATGCCCTAGCGTATTTCATAGTGACCGAGTTTCCCATCTTACATGCCCACCCATGCACAAGCACCAGAATTCTCTTCTCCAGTCATCACTGTGAGGACACGATAGCCTTAGAGCTACCGAGCTACCGGAGCGTGGGTGTGCACCTCCTAGACCTGTTCCCGGAGCCTTCCCTCCAACTCATCTGCACTGTGCCCCCAGCACACTGACAACTAATTTCAGGCTGTCCTACCTTTACGCTGCTTGCTGTGGAGGCTTCTGCTGGTGGGTCTCACAGCACCGGGTCACACCGAGGGTCTGTGTGTCGCTCTGCCTGTCATTTTATTATTCTGTTTTGCATTTTTCCAATGGTGCTGGGGGCGGAGGGAGGGCAGGGCTTTGCTCCCGTTAGGCAGGCCCTGAGCCACATTCCCAGCCCTGTCTGTCCTGTGTGTCAGGTGGGTTGCTTTGTGACCTCAGTTCTGTGACAGATTTGGGAAGGATGGTTCGTGTTCACTTTGTTCGGGCTTAGTAAGCTGGAGTGAGGATGTTCACACTGGTTGGGGGCTGGGCTGGAAACCTATGGTTCCTTGTTCTGTTTTAAGTTGTTGCTTGTGTATGGGCAGAAGGGTACTGCTTGGTAAGCGACTCTGGGGAGGGAGTGGCTCTCTGTCTTTCTCCCTCTCTGTCTCTGTCTCTGTCTCTGTCTCTGTCTCTGTCTCTCTCTCTCTCTCTCTCTCTCTCTCTCTCACACACACACACACACATGCACACACACATACACCCACTTTCTCACATGCACACCTACACATACACTCTCTCTTATATGCATGCATACTCTCTCTTATGCACACACATACACACTGTCTCATATGTACACATACATGCACACACACATTCACATGCACACACACACATACATACATACTCTCTCACATGCACACCTACACATATACTCTCTCTTACATGCATACATACTCTCTCTTATGCACACACATATACACTGTCTCACATGCGCGCGCGCACACACACACACACACACACACACACATGTACACACACTCTCACATGCACACACACTCTCTCTTATGCACACACATATACACTGTCTCACATGCACACACACTCTCACATGCATGCTCTCTCTCACATGCACAATACTCTTCTGCACACATACTCTCCTGTACACATGTTCATTGTTGAGTCCCTGGGGTCTTTCCTGTGTATAATGCTGGTGGTCAGTTGGAACTGACTGATCTTTCATGGCCTCAGCCAGGAGGACTTCTCTCTCCCCTTGGAGGTCTCTTCCTCTAGCAGAGAGGCAGCTCAGCTGTTCCCTGGAGGACCGGGCAGGGCTCAGCAACCCAGCAGAAAACCAAGGCTCTTTGGCTCAGACCTTGCATCAGAATGACAGTCACTTATCCTGTTCTTGTCAGGCAAGGCATGCTACAGGAATATTTTGGATTCTAGGGGTGACCAGAGTTACTACCTCCACATCATGACAGAAGAGTTCATGGATGGATTGGAAAGAGCTAGAAAGGGCTGGAGAGATGGCTCAGCAGGTAAGAGCACCGACTGCTCTCCCAAAGGTCATGAATCCAAATTCCAGCAACCACATGGTGGCTCACAACCATCTGTAAAGAGATCTGACGCTCTCTTCCAGTGTCTGAAGACAGCTACACTTACATATAATAAATAAATAAATCTTAAAAAAAAAAAAAAAGAAAAGAAAAGAAAAGCTGGGCGGTGGTGGCACATGCCTGTAATCCCAGCACTCTGGGAGGCAGAGGCAGGTGGATTTCTGAGTTCGAGGCCAGCCTGATCTACAGAGTGAGTTCCAGGACAGCCAGGGCTACACAGAGAACCCTGTCTCAAAAAAACCAAAACTAAAAAACCAAAAAATCAAAAAAAAAAAAAAAAAAAAAAAAGAAAGAAAGAAAGAAAGAAAGAAAGAAAGAAAAAAGAAAAGGGGAAGAAAGAAAGGGGTTGTTCTATCTTCGGGGGACTGACAAGAGCTTTAGGATCAGGCAGGGAATAAAAGGTATGCAGTCAAACAGTCCTGTCAGGGCATGGTCCTGCGGGTCATGGTCCCCTCCCACCCCTGAGGGCAGCATCACCTTCACAGAGACAGTGCCCCTTGAGACGCCTCACCTGTTCCTGGAATCCAGCCTGGTTACAGGCCTGGGACAGACTCTTCACCACGTTGCTCCTTCAGCATTTTGGGTACAAGTGACGAATCAATGTATTTTACCCAAAGTGGCTTCTTTCTAATTTATGATTATTATTTTTTATGTGTACATGCATGTATTTCTGAGGTTACAGGCATCCGTTGGAGCTGGAGTTTTAAGCAGTTGCAAGCTACCTGAGAAGGATGCTGGGAATCGAATCATTTTTTCCATGCTGTCTTTGTCCAGATGCTGCCTCCAAAAGTCTCGGTTGAAATCCTCTCTCAGGGCTGCTGAGGTGTTTTAGTGGGTACAGGTGCTTGCTGCGAAACCTGACAACTTGTTTGATTTCAGGGACCCCTGAATGGAAGGACAGATGAATAGATGCACACACACACACACACACACACACACACACACACACACACACACAATAATAAATGATAAAACTTTAAAGGCCAGATGTTTTGGCACGTGCCTTTTGTCCTAGTCCTTGGGAGGTGGAGACAGGAGGATTGGTATATATTTCAGGTCTCACTATGTAGCCTTGACTGTTCTGAGCTCACCTCACAGACCAAGCTGGGTTTGAACTCACAGAGATCTGCCTGCTTCTGCCTCCCAAGTGCTGGGATCAAAGATTTCTGCTCCTGCCGGGCGATGGTGGCGCACGCCTGTAATCCCAGCACTCTGGAAGACAGAGGCAGGCAGATTTCTGAGTTCGAGGCCAGCCTGGTCTACAGAGTGAGTTACAGGACAGCCAAGGCTACACAGAGAAATCCTGTCTCGAAAAAAAACAAAACAAAACAAAACAAAAAACACAAAACAAGATTATTGATACAGCAGTGCAAACAAAATGATTAGCTATTAATGTAAGAGTGTCCATGACCACCGGGCGGTGGTGGTGCACGCCTTTAATCCCAGCACTTGGGAGGCAGAGGCAGGCGGATTTCTGAGTTCGAGGCCAGCCTGGTCTACAGAGTGAGTTCCAGGACAGCCAGGGCTATACAGAGAAACCCTGTCTCAAAAAAACTACCCCCCCAAAAAAAAACAAAAACAAAGATTTCTGCTCCTTCTTTCTTTAACTCTGCACCCCCACCCCCTTAAGGTGATTTCATCAGTTTCTATAAACTTAGACTGAATTTGTTCTAGTGATGACCAACTGTGTACCTTCAGCTTGGAACGTTCCTGAAGCTGTCTGCCTGACAGCTCTGTTGGGAAGGCAACCTGCCAAGTGCTGGGATCAGGAAGGGTACCGCCGTGTCTGGAACGAATTGAGCAAAGATTGACTGAACACCGCGACGTTCTAAACAGTGGGACTACAAGGAGAAAGGGCGGTGAAGCCTTGGGCGTGACACAAGAGCACACTCCAGTTCTGGGTGTGTGGCCGAGCACGTGAGGAGACGCGGTAGGGCCGAGCACATGCCTGGCATGCACCTGGCCCTCGGTCCCATCCTCAGCACGTTAAAGAAAATGGAGCTGGGTGTAGTGTCACAGGCCTTTAATCCCAGCAGCAGGCAGGAGGCAGAGACAGGCAGATCTCTCTGAGCTTGAGGTTAGCTTGGTCTGAACAGGCCTCAGCTTTCCAAGTGGGGGGATTACAGACTCCATCACCACGTCCACATGGGCTTCTGAAGTTACTATGACTATCTCCAAATAGCGGAAGAAACCGGGGCTCAGTTATTAAGGTCACACCAAGGTCACAGCAGCTCTCTGGTAGCTCCTAACTCTTTACTGTCCCACAGTGACCCATACTGACATTGGTGAGGAGACCTTCCTGTCAGTTGCTGTTTTAAATCTTTTTTTTTCGTTATCCTTTGCTGAAACAATAGCGTTTCGGCCAATGCTACATAAAGACCTTTTTTCAACCAGCCAACCAGCCAACCAGCCAACCAGCCAACCAGCCAACCAACCAACCAGCCAACCAACCAACCAACCAGCCAACCAACCAACCAGCCAACCAACCAACCAACCAGCCAACCAGCCAACCAACCAACCAGCCAACCAACCAACCAACCAACCAACCAGCCAACCAACCAACCAACCAACCAACCAACCAACCAACCAACCAACCAACCAACCAACCAACCAACCAGCCAACCAACCAACCAGCCAACCAGCCAACCAACCAACCAACCAACCAACCAACCAACCAACCAACCAACCAGCCAACCAGCCAACCAACCAACCAACCAACCAACCAACCAACCAACCAACCAACCAGCCAACCAGCCAACCAGCCAACCAGCCAACCAACCAACCAGCCAACCAACCAACCAACCAACCAACCAACCAACCAGCCAACCAGCCAACCAACCAACCAGCCAACCAACCAACCAGCCAACCAACCAGCCAACCAGCCAACCAACCAACCAGCCAACCAACCAGCCAACCAGCCAACCAGCCAACCAGCCAACCAACCAACCAGCCAACCAGCCAACCAACCAACCAGCCAGCCAACCAACCAACCAACCAACCAACCAACCAACCAACCAACCAACCAAAAAACACTAGGTGGTAAGGGCTGTGACAAGGCTAAATGAAATAATGAAATAAGAAACATAAGAAGCAGGCTAGTGACCATGTGTGTGTGTGTGTGTGTGTGTGTGTGTGTGTGTGTGTGTGTGCATGCGCACATGCATGTGCGTGCGTGTGTGAGTGTGTACGTGTGTGAGTGTGTACGTGTGTGAGTGTGTACGTGTGTGAGTGTGTACGTGTGTGTGTGTGTGTGTGTGTGTGTGTGTGTATGTGTATGTGTTGGGAGGTGGGAGGCAGCTGCTAGATTGCCTTCCTGAAGAAGGAGATTTTGGTTGTGATCAGGAGGGAAGGCAGGTCGCATTACCACATGGAAACACCGAGCCCTCAAGTCCAAGCAGAGCCAAAGCCTCGCTTAGATGCACCGAGGGGAAAGAGCAGGGCAGCTCCCCAAAGTGAATGTCCCCCCAAAGCACAGTTCCCTCTGTCTCTGCATCTCTGAGTTGTAAGACACCCAAGGCCTGCTCACTAGCTCTGAGAATCTTCAGTGAACCTGGAATTTCTCTACTGGAATGTTCTAATCAGAGGAGTCTCCTCTTTGGGCTAGAAAATACTTTACTTTTTTTTTTTTTTTAAATTTTTTGGTTCTGAGGATAAAACCTAGAGCTTTAAGCACACCAGGCAAGTGCTCCAACGCGGAACTAAGGTCCCAGCCACTTTAACTATTTTGTGACCAAGAGTTGAGGCTTTTAGGACAAGATACAGGCATATGTCAAAGGCCCCCACCACAGGCAAAGTCCCAAGCTCCGCTTGAAGGCTGAAGGCTTCCACTGGCTGACAGGCCTTGCCTGAGCTTGGCACCCCCACCCCCCACTATTCTCATTGCTTGTCTGTTTTCCTGGAGGCTGGAAAGGAAGGCTGAGACCGGAGCCCAAGGCTGACAGTTGGCACCCGTGCACCTCCCAGCACTGTGGGCGGGGCCATGTGACCCTGCTTCATAACCCTTGCAGGTGGAAATTGCCGCAGTGGGGTTCTATAAAACCTGCTCTTCCCTGGGGATTGAAACCCATTGAGCTTTCTAATGAGGTAAAAAGAACCTTTCCTTAAATAGGAGAACCACTCCTTAATTTGACTAGAAACACAATGAGCAGTTAGGTTTTTTTTTTTTTTTCAAACAGTAACAAATTCACATCTTTCTATCTTTCTAAAATTAAACAAAACAAAACAAAGCAAAACAACCACAGGGCAATGTATCAAAAAAAATTCTTCCTAAGCTAGGAGTGGTGATAGCCCCTGTAATCTTGACATATAGGAACCTGAGGCAGGAGAATGACCAGCTTGAGAGCAGCCTATGCTACACAGCAAGCACTCCCAACCTCTTGTCTGCAGTGAAAAGATGTCTTATAAATGCAAAGCCTGCTTGGCAGCTGTCCCTCTCCATTCTAGTCTTTGGTCATAAGCCAGCCCAGTGTGGCAGGCGTACTTGGGGGCTCCTCTGTTTACTCTGGGGACCATCAGGCCCTCCCCAAGCGTCAGAGCAGTGTGGCCTCCCAGAAGGTGGGGCACAGAAGCCAGCTTACCTGCCTAACCCCCAGGTACTGTATCAGCCTTCGGAAGACAACCCCGGGGGAGGAAGCCACTAAGCCTTCCGTTGTCCAGACACACAGAGAACATCGAAGCTACTGCCAAGAGCCTCAGAAGACCGAAGCACCTGTCAAGAAGAGCCTTCGAAGTGTGGATGTGAAGCTGTCACAGAATGATGCTATTAAATTCCCATACGAGTGTGCTCGCGGGACACACACAACACGAAGCACTGGACTGTTGAGACACGCTTATCTCAATACTCGACTGCTCTTGCTCTCAAAAAGGAATCTTATTTAATTTTTAAAAATGATTTTGTACATAAATATAGCATGCCTTGGTCACACTCACCCCCAGATGCCCTCTCACTCCCCCTTGAATACCCTCCAACCTTCATGCCCCCCCCTCCAGTCCCTCTCTTAAACTCATGGAGTCCCATGAGTGTTGCCTGCCAGGACGCTGACTGACCGTGCCGGCTTGCTCTTGTGCAGGTCTGGTGCCGTGAGTTCTTGAGCATCATGGCCGTGTACAAAGACAGTCTCATTCGACTCCCTCCCATCCTCCTGCCCACACACCCCTGCCCCTCCTTCCTCCATGTTTCCCAGCCCCAGAAGGAGGCAATCAATACAGATATCCCATTGAGGGCTAAGCACCCACAGCCTCTCGGGGTCACTTACTCTTAGCACTCTGACCAGTTATGAGTCTCTGTAGTAACTGCTGCCCACTGCAGAAGGATGCTTGCCTGGCCACCGAGAATAGCATTGATCTCTGGGTATAAACATACATGTTTAGAAGACGGTTTGACAGCATGTCCAGTTAGCAGAACACGTGCTTATGACTTGCTCAAGTATGTGTGTTCCAGGATTACAGCCCCAGGCTGAGTTCCCTCCTGTGGAACACACCCCCTTTCCCCCTGGTCGTATATATTTTTTAAAGATTTATTTGTTTTTATGTGCATTGGGCATTGTCACTTTGTCTGCACATATGTGTGTGAGGGTACCACATCCTCTGGATCTGGAGTTACAGACAGTTGTGAGCTGCCATGTGGGTGCTGGGACTTGAACCCAGGTCCTCTGGAAAAGCATCCAGTGCTCTTAGTGGTGGTGGCACTTCTCCAGCCCATAATTTACAAGTTTCAAGTGGCAGCTCAGTGACTTTACCTATTCCTGCTCCCATGTGCCCACCCAGATCCGCATACAGAACATTTCCTCTCTCCAGTCTCAGGCCCTTGCCTCATCAGACCCACTGTCTACTGCCAGAAGGCGGTCAGCAGGCAGTCAGCAGGCGGCCAGCAGGCGTTCAGCAGGCGGCCAGCAGTCGGCCAGCAGGCAGTGAGCAGGCCATCACCGTCCTGCAACTTCATTCTTTACTTTCAAATTAAGACAACTTTTTTTTTTTTTTTGAGACATGGTTTCAGTATGTAACTCTGGCTGGCCTTGAACTCACAGAGATCTGCCTGCCTCTGCGCCCATGTTAGGATTAAGTCTGGACTCCCCCATGCCTGGCATGTCTGTCCTCGAACCTTACATAAAATTAACCCTAGAAATGCTCTTTTATACCTCCCTCCCTCTTTTCTTTTAGCTTTGTTTGTACTGCTGGGGCACCAAACTCAGGGTCGTGGGGATTCTAGACAAGCATTTCATCATTGGCCACGCCCCTTCTCTCTGTGTCTAATATCCTCTGCCTAATATTGTGTTTTTAAGATTTATCCATGATATTGCGTGTCAGAATGGCTCATTGCTGTTTGCCGCCCCGCATGCCCCAATGCCCTCGTCCTGTCCTCTGAGGACTGCCGTCTGGTTTCTGCTCTGCTGGCTTTTATCCGTGTAGCTGGGATACATGTATTTTGGCACGCACGGGCACTCGTTTCTTCTGAGGTATATGCCCAAGAGTGGAACTGCCTGGTCGCGTGCTCAGCATCTGATTAATCTCAGAAGCATCTGCCTGTGGCTCTCCACCACCCCTACCTCAGCGTCTGTCTTCACAGCAGCTTCCCGGTTAGCTCTCTCCTCACGCCAACTGATCCGAGTGTTTGCAGAGGCCAGTTCTAGCCATTCTAGCGTGTGGCCAACGTGCACGTAGTTTTCATTTACATCTGGCTGAAACCGTGGACGCCGGCCATCTTTCACACACTTGTCGGCTGCCGGTGATTGGCTCTGTGCGACATGGCCATCTAATTCGTCTTCTCCCTTTTCCGGCTCGTGCATCTGAGACCTGTTAGTGAAGGTGTAAGCGCCTCGAAATAGCATCTCAGTTATCCCGGGAGCTGGGCGGGGACTCAGATCGTTTTGTGCATCGCGTGTTGAGGGCGTGAATTACCCTTCCCCGAAGCTCATTGTCTCTCTCCTCCCCAAATCTAGCACATGGCCAGGCCCAAGGCAAGAACCAGGCAAAGCTAACCTAGCTGAACAAAGCTAAACAAGGATGATCCTTGTTTGGGGGAGGGGTGCTACTTACTGTGAACTTTGCAACAAATAGCACATTTGGCACTCGGCGTCCACCCTTTAAAGCTAGACCTAAACCGGAGACCTTTCTAAGTATGGGCAGGTGGCCCACGAGCGGCCTCAGGCTGCCAACTCATGGTCCAGTCCTGACTCAGTCTTTCTGGTCCCGTGGAATCCCCAGGAATGGGGTCCTCCTCAGCCCACAGGGATTCCATCACAATCTGTGCTCCGTTTTCTTCAAATTGGATATTTGCACCCAGAGCCCGAGATCCAGTGGCCCTGGAGACTACTAGATTCTGAAGAGTCCCCAGAGACAGTCTCCCTCTCCAGCCTGCACCTCTTCAGGGCACCCCCTGCCACACGGAATGGCGGAATGGCGTTGGTGACCCTTGCTGGCAACTTCTTTCTCTTTGTTATGGAAAATACAATGTTTCTGTACCCAGGCAGGGTCAGACCCATGGTCCAACTCTGACCACATTCGTCTTGCAAAGTCAAAGAGTCATTCAGGTCAGGCATGGTGATGCGCACCTGTTATCTGCACTTTAGAGGCAGGGGCAGGAGGATTACCAGTTTGAGGCCAGCAAGGGCTACATAGTGAACACTGTGTAAAACAAAACAAAACAAAACAACAACACACCAGAGCAAACTCTTAACAAAAAAAGACTTCATTCTTTTTGTTTTGTTTTGTTTTTGTTTTTCGAGACAGGGTTTCTCTGTGTAGCCCTGGCTGTCCTGGAACTCACTCTGTAGACCAGGCTGGCCTCGAACTCAGAAATCCACCTGCCTCTGCCTCCCAAGTGCTGGGATTAAAGGCGTGCGCCACCACCGCCCGGCTATTCTTTTTTTTTTTTTTCAAGATTTATTTATTTATTTATTATATGTGAGTACACTGTAGCTGTCTTCAGACACTCCAGAAGAGGATGTCAGATTTTGTTATAGATGGTTGTGAGCCACCATGTGTTTGCTGGGATTTGAACTCAGGACTTTTGGAAGAGGCAGTCGGTGCTCTTAACCGCTGAGCCATCTCTCCAGCCCCAAGACTTCATTCTTGAACTACTTTTCCTGTGGTCTGAATTCCAAATGTCCTCTGCAGGCTTAGTTTTGAATGCCTGGTCTCTCCCTTTCTTGTCCACAATGAAGTTAACCCCTCCTCCGCCGTGTTGTTCAGCTTCAGCTTAGACCCAAAGTTCTAGAACCCACTGCCTGCGGACAGAATCATGAACCAAGCAAACCCCTTCTCCTTTAAAAACTTTTTTGCACTTTATTTACTTTTATATTGTGTATATGAATATTTGTCTGAACACCTGTATGTACACCATGTACCTGCAATGCCTGTGGAGGTCAGAAGATGGCACCAGAGGGTCTGGGACTGGAGTTAAACAGATGGCTGTAAACCACAATGTTGGGGACTGGGAATTGAACCCAGGTCCTCTGGAAGAAGAGTCATTGCTTTTGACCATTGCTCCATTCTGAGTCCTCCCTCCTTTTAAGTCGCTTTGTCTGGTATTTTGTCCAGTGATTTGAAGGTCTAATACTGGGGCCAAGCCGAGATGATGTGCTCAGGACTCAGAGAAACTCTGCGTTCCCCACAGCTCCCTGGATGCTGTGAGGCCCGATAAGTGGTTATGAACTGAGTGCCTCGATGAATAATTTAGGTGATCCATCTCCCAATCAAGCAAGCCACCTCTCACTTTCAAAACCTCGTGCCAAAGGAGGAAACGGGAGCACATTCCAGTGCTTTATCCAGAAGCCTCGGTGTTCACTATGTTTGATGGCTCCATAAAGTTTGGACATCAGTGTGGTTTTGTGTTATTAAGTTGCCTGAAAGTAGATCCCATTTTTGCACTGATGTCCTAGTATGCAACACATCCAGTTAAAAATCAAAGCTAAGACAAGAAGGTGTTCAGTGTAAGGTTCTGGAATCTTCCTCCAAATGAATCAGTTGCTGCACTAGTTATTTCTTCATGGATACAGTGGAGGTGTGTAGCTTGGTCGATCTCTCCTTGGGTGGCCCTCTGGGATAGCCCCGAGGGCTATGCTGCTGGAGGGTTCAGACTGGTGGTGGATGCATTTTTCTGGCCAAGTTTAACCTCCTGGGGCTCTGTTCCTTATCTTTTCCTGGTGTGGGGGATTTTCTGACAAGTTCAGGTTAAACCAGGATCATTCCAAAGGTTAGCGGCCTAATTGTGCTAGGTTGTAATTCCACATGCTACCTGCAGGTGTCTCCCTCTGACTCTAGAACATTGTAATTTGTGCTTGACAAAGACAATTTTGTGAGTTACCCTGGGAATTGGGTGTGCTGACACACATGCCTTTTATCTTAGCACTCAGGGGCAGAGTCAGGAGGATCTCTTCGAGTTCGAGGCCAGCCTGGTCTACATAGTGAGTTTAAAGAAAAGTTGCGTTGGATAGTAAGAGATATGTAAAGATGTTGGGTAGTAAAGGCTATGTAAAGATCTTCAGAACAGCACGGTCAAACATGACATTTTGCAATGGTGGACATATTCAATTATCTACAAAAAACAGTAGATGTTGACTTCACATGGCTGTTGAGTCACTGAAATGTGTCTAATGTTACTGAGCAACTGAGTTTTACGTTTCTCTTATGTTTAATCTCAGCCTTTACCAGTGTGGAGTCAACGCTGCTGTGTCAGGCAGCCTCGCTGTGTTCCCACTGTTGCTTCTATTGTTTCAGCGAAGGACAACTGGAAGAGGGCATTTAAAACAGCGACTGACAGGAAGTCCCCTCAATACCAGAGTGGCTGACTATGGGACAGTGAAGACTTGGGGCACATTGGATGGCTGCTGTGACCTTTGTAAGTGAGCCCCGGCTTCCTCTGCACATTGGCGATCGTAGTAGCAACTTCGGAAGAAGCCCGTTGTAGTGCGGACATGGTGATGAACTCGATAGTCCCACCACTTTGGCGAGCTGAGCCAGGAAAATAGCAAGTTTGAGGCCAGCCTGGGCTACATAAAAAGACTCTACCTCAAACCAAATAAAACAACTTATTTTGAAGAGCTAAGTATCATTCCCATGGTGTTTTCAAAGTTCACCAAGCAAGCAGGTCACTCGGGGCCGTTAGGAGTCACGCTTTGTGGTATCTTCATTACCATAAGGTTCAAAATCAAAGAGACTCACAGGAAAACACTGGAACAGAGTGCAATTTGTCCCCACTGTTCTTCCAGAATTCCTGGACAGTGATGTTTTTTGCCATATTGGCTTCATGTTTTATTTCTCTCATGTATGTTTTTATTTGTAGATGTAAAGACTTTTTCTAAATCGAGTGACAATAAATTGACACCTTTCACCCCTCCATCCCAGAGCTTTGGTTTGTAATTCATAAAGAGAAAGTGTCACTACAGACAGTCACGGTGCTGTTTCCTCCTATGTCAGGAAACTGACATGATTTGACACAATCATCTAACCGTGATTGGACGTCGCCAGCAGTCTGTTATAATGTCCTTTATAGCAAAGCAACATCCCATTTTCTCGGCCATATTCACTGTCCTGTCTCTCTTCCAGGCCATGAAGGTCTTGCCTGTATTGACATTGGTGACAAATGAAAACCATGATCTTGCATCCTGTCCCTTAGTTAGGGTCTGACTGACATTTCTTCTTGATTAGCCTCGGACTGTACACCTTCTGACAATACTTAGAAAATCATGTCCCTTTCTCTTATCAGCAGGGACAGGAATCAGTTTTTTTTTTGGTCTGGGAGAATAATTTCTGATAATAAGTATTCCGGGTAATAAGAAAAAAAAATCTAGAAGCATCTAAGGAGCCACTGCGATTAGCTCCTTGTTTCCACGGACAGAGGAAAGGGTTGAAGGCAGAGGACTCGAAGCCTGAGAGGAGGCTACAGAGAGAATAATGGCTAACCCTGGAGCCCGGAGTGAGCAGGGGCCGGGGAAAGTGCTGAAGGCTTTTAAATCACTTCCCTAAAAATCTCTCATTTGTTTCTCTGAAACTTAAAAAAGGTGACCACTGTGAAAAATACAAAAGGAGCAAAGACGAAAATAGCAAAGGCCCACGGTTGCTGCAGCCCTGTTCATCGTAGGCACAGGCCTTGCCAGCTGCCTGGCAAGCTCTTTCCAAACTGCTCTTGAAGTAGGAAACGAGCAGAGAAAGCCACGTCTTCCCTGGGGGAAGGTGACGTCATACTAGCAGAAGCCAGCTCTGAGGACGGCTCTTTCTTTTCCTCCTTCACTCTGACAGGGCCCTGTCTGTCTGTAGGCTGTGAGGGACAAGCCGCCCGGCACCTTGGAAAATTCAGATCTGCTGCTGTCATATTTGTGGGACTCTCAGACTGTCTCCATATGTTTGGAGCTCAGAGAGGAGTTTCCTGATTTTTAAAGATAAAGAGGAAGGAGAATGGGATGGAAGCCCAGCCAGTATCGCACTTCTCGTTCAGACAGGGGCAGCGTGCTCGCTTAGGGCCAGGTCAGGAAGAACCCTGCCTGAGGGCAGAGCTGGGGAGGGGGGGCAACAACAGGGGCCCAGGAACAGGTTCTGTCAAGTTACTGTCCTCAGAGTCTGTGCAGCCCTAGGGACGGGCCTGTGGGTTGAGTTAGACAACTGGAGCATGTATGAGAGGAGAACTGGGTACCCAGAGCAGGTCTGTCTGCCTTTTGGGGTCCAGTTCACCCTATGGTGGCGGGTCCCAGGGGCAGGGTGGGTCGGGAGGCTGAGAAGCAGCTCTCTGGTACTGGGTCTGGTGTGGTGGTGGGGTGGGCAATGGTGGCCCCCTCCAGCAGGCTCGCATTTAACCGTGCGCGGACTGTGGTGGTGTCTTGAAAGCAGCCCAGGATTATCCTTGTCTCTGGTGGACAAGTGAGGAAACAGAGGGCAAGGCAAGCGATAGAGTGTGTAGCCTGTGCCTGCCCATGTCCTCAGCCTCCTGGAGGGGGCCTCTGACCCCGCCTCCCTCTGTGTGCTCGTGGCTTTGTATAGCTCTGGTGTGTGTGTGTGTGCGCGTGTGTGTGATCACTGGGCCTTTTAGAGTGTGGGACAACAGGACCGTGAGGGATGGCCCATGATGGATCTGTATGCTCCTTAATAAGATTATTATTATTATTTTGGCTTTTGGGGACAGGGTCTCACTATGTGCCTCTGGCTGTCTCACTATGTAGAGCAGGCTGGCCTCGAACTCAGAGATCCTTCCTTCTGCCTCTGTGTGTACAACCACGCCTGGACAAGACTATTTTATTTTTTAAATTTTTTTCTTGGTTTTTCAAGGCAGGGTTACTCTGTGTAGCCCTGGCTGTCCTGGGCATTTTTAAATTGTGGTAAAACAGAGAACTTTTTTAAATGTAGCTAGCCGGGCAGTAGTGGTGCACACCTTTAATCCCAGCACTTGGGAGGCAGAGGCAGGTGGATTTCTAAGTTCGAGGCCAGCCTAGTCTACAGAGTGAATTCCAGGACAGCCAGGGAGCTATACAGAGAAACCCTGTCTCAAAAACCCAAGGGGGGGGGGAAGGATGTAGCTTAGTGGTAGAGCCCTTGGCTAGCATACATAAGGACCTGAGTTCGATCCCCAGTATCAGACAAGTGAAAACATAAAACACTGAATTTACGGCCTTTACATCGCTGAGTGTACACTACACTACTAACTGGACGCACCGCGTGTAATAGATTTCTAAAACGTGTCACTTGTAAAACTGAAACTCTGCACAACTCCTTACTTCCTCCTTGCCCGGGCCCTGGTGACCACATCCTATTTTCTGTCTTTATATATTTGACTGTTCTAGGAACCTCGTATAAATGGCATCCTGCAGTTTTATCTTCTGTGACGGACATTTAGCATAATGTCCCGAAGTCCCACCCATCTTACGGAATATAGCTGAGATGATTTTGCGACATAGCCCGGCCTGGCTTGGAGCTCACCGTGGAGCCCAGCCTGGCTTGGCACTCGTGAACCTCTTGCCCCGGCTTCCTGAGTGCTGGGATCAAGGTGTGTGCCTCTCTGCCTGGTTGAATTTCATTCTATTTGTGGCTGAAAACTTCCTGGTGTTTATACTGATTGTCTTTACTGCTTCGACTGCTGGTGAATATTTACTTTTCTTTCACCTCTTGGCCACTGTGGCTGTTGCTGCAATAAAGCATGAACATGCAAATATCTTCTCAAGAGGAGTTTTCAGTCTTTGGATATATCCCTGGTTTTTAGTTTGTTCAGGCAGCTATAAAATCTTGGACTAGGTAATTTTTTTAAAGTTTTTTTTTTTAAAGATTTATTTATTTATTATATGTAAGTACACTGTAGTTGTCTTCAGACACTCCAGAAGAGGGAGTCAGATCTCATTACGGATGGTTGTGAGGCACCATGTGGTTGCTGGGATTTGAACTCAGGACCTTCGGAAGAGCAGTCAGTGCTCTTAACCTCTGAGCCATCTCTCCAGCCCTTAAAGTTTTTTTTTTTAATTAGAAAAAAAATTATATCTCAATGTGGTGGTATATGCCTTTAGTCCCAGCACTCAGGTAGCAGAGAAAGGCAGAGAGCTCTAGCTTGGTCTACATAACAAGTTCTAGGCCAGCCAGAAGTACAGAGTGAGATCTTGCGTCCAACAAGTAAACATACAAAAAACAAAAAACAGGGCTGAAGAGATGGCTCAGTGGTTAAAAGCACTGGTTGCTCTTCCAAATGTCCTGAGTTCAATTCCCAGCAACTCTGAGGTAGCTCACAACTATTTGTAATAGGATCTGATTCCCTCTTCTGTCATGCAGATAGAGATGCAAATGAGCATTCATCTACACAAATAAATTTTTAAAAAATCGTTAAAACAACAACAACAACAACAACAACACACACACACACACACACACACAAACTCAAAAACAAAACAAAATCCCAAAGACTTATTTATCTGTTTATGTGGATGGTGTTTAGCCTGCGGTGTGCTAATGTACGCCGTGTGAGCACCCGGGCCCATGGAGGTCGGGAGAGGGCACTGGACTCCCTGGACCTAGAGTTACAGGCTTGTGTGAGCCGCCCTGTGAGTGCTGGGAACTGAACTCGGGCCCTTTGTAAGTGCTCTTAACCACTGCTCAGTGACCCCGGCCTCTAGACCAGGCGATTTTAAATAATAGAACTTTATTTTCCATAACCCGGAGGCTGGGAAGTCCAAGACAGAGGCTCAGCATTTGGTGCCTGGCAAAGGCTTTCTCAGGGTCTTCTGGGGGAGGGGCCCTGGGTCCTCATGCCGAGGCAGTCAGAAGGGCGAGCTGGGGAAACATTGCTGCAGGAGTCTGAGAAGGGCTTTGATCCTGCCCAAGGGGAAGTCTTCAGGCCCTCATCTTCTAGATTACCACCCCAAGACGGGATTCATTTCTTTCTTTCTTTCTTTCTTTCTTTCCTTCTTTCTTTTTTTCTTTCTTTCTTTCTTTCTTTCTTTCTTTCTTTCTTTCTTTCTTTTTATAAAGATGTATTTATTTATTGTACGCAAGTACACTGTCGCTGTCTTCAGACACCCCACCAGAGGGCGTCACATCTCATTACAGATGGTTGTGAGCCACCATGTGGTGGCTGGGATTTGAACTCAGGACCTTCGGAAGAGCAGTCAGTGCTCTTGACCGCTGAGCCATCTCTCCAGCCCCAAGACGGGATTTCTTTGTGTAACAGCCTTGGCTGTCCTAGAACTCTTTTGTAGACCAGGCTAGCCTCAAACTCAGAGATCCTCCTGCCTCTGCCTCTTGCTGGGACTAAAGTGCTGGGACTAAAGGCGTGTGCCACCACACTGGGCTGAGTCTCCATTTTTTTTTTAATTTATTCATTTTATTTATTAACTTTACATCTCTATCTTAGCCCTATCTCCTCTCCTCCCAATCCCACCCTCACAGCCCCCTCCTCTCATTACCCCTCCCCTTCTCCTTAGAGATGCAGAAGCCACCCGTGGCTACCACAGCACCCTGAGACATCAAGTCTCAGAAGGACTCTCCCAGTGAAGCCAGACAGGGCAGTCCAGATAAGGGAGGGGGATCTAAAGGCAGCAACGACTCAGAGACAGTCCCTGTTCCAGCTGTTAGGAAGACCAAGCTGCACATCTGCTACAAATGTGTAGGGGGCCTAGGTCCGGCCCATGGTTTCTTGGTTGGTAGTTTAGCCTCTGTGAGGCCCCACGAGCCCAGGCTTGTGGACTCTGTTGGTCTTCTTTGGGTCTCCTTGACCTCTCCGGCTCCCTCCCCCACTCTTCCACAAGACTCTCCGAGCCCCGCCTAATGTTTGGTGTGGGTCTCTGCATCTGTTTCGAGTCCCCACCTCTTAATCACATTGGCCTCCCTCAGAAAGTGGAGAAAATGTATTCAAACCACCGCAACCTAGAAGTGGGACTGCTAGATCATATATAGTATTATCTTCAAAAATGTTCAGCAACTTCTATTACGGCTTTCCAGAGTGGGTGCAGCATTTTCCTGAGACAGTTTTGAGATGTGGTCTGCACTCCCCCCCTCCCAGGAGGTCCCCCATGATATCTTAATCAAATCCTGAGCCCTTCTCTCCCCGGCTCACGTGTCTACCCTGCGTCCTGGTTACTCGCTGCACTTGCCATCCGGATTCACTACAAGTGTCAAGTCTTCACCAGGGTCTCTGCTGTTGGGAACTCAAGTTAAGCCCTGCCACTTGCTTCAGGGTGTGGAGTCCCTGAGTGGCTGTTCTGAGCATCTATTGCTGTGTAATCAACTGACACACAGTCTGGCAGCGTCAGATGGCCTTACTATGCGTGATATCACCCTGCTTCTGTAGGTTGACTGGGTGATTTTTTTGGGAGGGGGTGCATCCACCATGGTTATAGGTAGAGGTCAGGGGATAAGAGGCATCTGCAGGCTCTACTGAACGGGTTTCCAGAAGAGCCAAGAGTCCAGGGTCAGGAGGAAGAAGAGCCTGCTAAAGGACTCTTTTGGAATAGCATGGGGTTGCCGCTACCACATTCTAGTGAAAACGATACTTTCAGGCTCTCTCGAGGGGAGAGGTGGAGAGATGAATCATGGTACGGTTTGAATCTGAGAGGCCCCCATGAGCTCTTGTTCCCAGATAGTGGTCACAAATGCAAGATGTGGGGGGCCCACTGGTGGAGCTGACTGGTAAGGGCGGGGCCCTTAGGAGCACAGCTTGTCCGAACCGCCCTCCTGTCCGTCTCTGTGCTGACTGACTGGCCTCTCTGAGCAGCTCTGCTCCTTCAAGCTCTTGCCACCACAGTGCCCCGCTTCACTGCTGCCCACAGCGACGGAGCAAGCTGGCCCTGGACTGACAGCGGGAGCCCAGATACCGCGTGTGCGGCAGGAGAGCATCTGGACAGGACGAGGTTTTTGTTTTTGGTGGGCCTCGGGGCCAGGATGCAAACCTGGTCAGTATGGTTTGAAAAACCCTAACTGTAACTTCCATTTTGCCTCTACTGAAGACAAATAAAGGAGACTGGCCGTTTCTAGAGGATTTCTCAGAGCAGCGTCGCTTAGCATGTGTGGGAGGGGCTGGCGAGGCGGCCCAGCAGTAAAGGTGCTCACCTTTGCCACCCTGGTCCACTCGGTTTGATCACTGGCAGGTACGCTGTGGAAGGGGAGAACCGATTCCCCAAAGCCGTCCTCTGACTTTTGTATGTGTGTTGTCAGGGCTAGCCTGGGCAACTCAGCGAGCCCCTGTCTCAAAAGAAAAGGCAAAGTGAGGGTTGTGTGTGTGGCCCAGCGATGAGAGTCCTTGCCTAGCAAGAGTGGGGTCAATCTACAGTATTGAAAACGAAAAATAGTCTCTGGAGATAGGTTGGAGGATTGTGAGGCCAAAAATTATTCTAGATTTCCAAGGCAGGCCAAAGTTGCCAGGTAAAAGTGTCCTTTTGGAGAGAGTCGTGGAAACACACCTCACTCTGGAGATGACATGACAAGGCAGAGAGATTTGAAGGTACTGCTCTTGGAGAGATGTGGCCACAAGCCAGGGACTGCCAGAGACCACCAGAAGCAGCAAAGATTCTCCCCTGGAGCCTCCCCTGGACACACAGATATTGGTCCCATCATATTGATTTCACCTTCTTGGCCTCTATACCTGGGTTTGAAAATAAATGTGTGTGGCTTCGAGACCCCAACTTTGTGGCAACTTACAATGGCTCCCACCAACTGAGATAAATCCTCTTCAGACAGTGCTGGAGAACGGGTTGTAAACTTGACAGTCCTGACAGGCATTTAAACAAAGGCTTAGCAAAACCCCTGAGTGCAGCCGTGTGTCTAGGAGACTCGTGACAGGTCACACAAAGTGTCACAGGGTTTGACATCAGGGAGTCTGTGTCAAGAGTTCAGGGAGTCTCTCGGTTGTAATGTTATTGAGAAACGCTAGAGGGCTTGAGGCTCACCTCTGCCAAGCTCCAAGGCTCAGTGACCTTTCAAGATGAAGATGGTTGAGAACCACTCCTCCCCCCATGACCTTAAATATACATGTAACACAGCCTTGGAGGGACAAGAGCACACAGAGGTGTTTGGATAGGTTGGCCTCTGAGGTTGATGCCTCTAAAATAGAACCATCAAGGAAGTGGATTTTTAACAAGACAGGTTTTGTCATTTGAGGGTCTGGCTGGTCCATCCCTGGTATGAAGTGGAACTCGGATATGGACTCGGAGCAGCAGGGATTTTTGTAAGAGGAACAGAATTTAGTGCTTTGTGGGAAGGCAGTGTCCAGGGAGGGATGGTTCTCAGGTACTCCAATTTGACAGGAGCTGGCCTGCTTTGTTTAATTTTTTCTTTTTTATTGAATATAATCTTCATTTACATTTCAAATGTTAAAACCTTTCCCGGTTTTCCCCCTCCCCCAAAACCCCCAACCCCTCCTACCACCCCCTGCCTCCAAGTATATGCCCCTCCACCCAACCCACTCCCACCTCCCAATTTTTTTTTTAAATATCCTCTGTGGTGTTCAAATGAGTGGCAGAAGAAAGGGAGGACGAAGGAAGATGAAAACGTCAGAACAGCAGGGGGAAGGGGACAAGCACGTCGTATAGTCTCTGCTTGCCTCTCTGTCCACTCTGTGAGTAGCAGCATCTCTGGGTCTTATTTCCAGAATATTAACCATGCAATGCCATGAGGCAGATCGTGTTGGGCAATGAACCCAGGCCCTAAAGCAGATCAATTAGTTCTAATTACGTTCATTTATTTTGTGTTTGGGGTGCGGCCTGGGAAGTGTGTGGTGGTTGGAGGACGGCTTGCCAGAGTCAGATTTCTTCTTCCGTCAAGTGGGTCATTGGGCTTGAACCGGGATTGTCTCCCAAACTCCAGAAAATGTTGTTTAGTGTCTCTTGGCTTCTGCAGGTCAGGGACCTGGGATTAGTTTATTTCAGTCCTGGCTCTGAGTTGGTGGACTGCAGGATGTAGCCCTGTTCCCTAGCACCACCTCCACCCGCATCCGTCCCCCACACCCCCTATTCCCATCCAGGGTTCCACTGAGGTCATGGGACCAGATTCCAAAATGGCTCCCTTAGTGGATGGCGCAGCCATCATAGTCTCACTCTTTGTTCCTAGACCTCTCTACAGAATGGCTGACAACTGTCTCGAGTGAGTGACAGGGAGTGAGACAGAAGCCACTGTGTCTTTTATGAGCAGGAGGACACTTTCTGTCGTTCCTACAACAGATTATACAGGTGAGCTCCATTCAGCACAGGAGGGGACTTCCACGGGCCTAACTTCCAGGAGCTACTGTGTGCCACTGAAGGCTGGCGGTCTGCAGAGCAGCGGAGGGGTGGGGTGGGGTGGGGGGCTAGAGGATCAGGATGAGCAGGAGCTGGCTGTACTGATGAAATCTGCTCCGGTCAGGTCGGCCAAGTTCTGGCTCCAGCTGAGGGATGGAGAGAGCCCGTCTTTCCTCCAAGATGCCCACGCCGCTTCTGCCCACGCTGGCAGGGAGCAGAGGCCTCCTCAGGGCACTGCTGGATCCTGTTACACTGTCACTGTGCAAGACAAGAACTGTGGGGCCCGGGGCAGGAGACAATGCCCTCCATTGAGGAACTATGACGTAAAGGAACCAGCAACCAGCGTTCGCACAGCCGCCATTCAGGAGACAATAGGTGTTTCAAGAGGGCCCAGGGGTGCTCGCGGGGAGAGGCAAAGACGCACATCACCAGCCCTGTCATTCCGTCCCCTCCCTCAGGTCTCCGACTCTGTGCCAAGAGAAAAGTCTCTCCTGGATCTGTCTGAAAAGGTCAGTCGTTACGAATATCTTAGAATTCTGGCGTCTGACCTGCATGCAGTTTGCCCGTGCTTAATCCAGGGTGGTTCTTTCCTGATTCCTTTTCCAAGTCTATAGAAGGCGCCCACCTATGTGCTGGCACCAGGGGTAAGCAGGGGAAGGTATGCGGAGACATTTGAGGATGGTTTGTGACCGCTCCGTTTATTTCCACAGCTCTGCCTGTCATGTCCAGCACAGCTGGGTGTTGTCATATCTTAAGAACTCTATGTGACTCCAGCCATGGGTCAGCCGGACAGGATGGGGTGTTCTGTGTTCTTGGGCTTGAGCAGAGCCCCCAGCTATAGACCCAGGGTCTGGCTGTATTGTTGTCTTATGTTGTTCTGAGTGAAGATCCAATCCTGCCGTCATGTCTGACGGTCAGAACAGAGACGGGGAGGAGGCGCCCTTCTCGGGACCTTAGCTGGAAGCCATTTGCCAAGGTCTCTGCCTCTCCGGTTAGGTAGATCTGGGGATTCCTGATGGCAATATGGAGACAAAGGCCTTTCTGGGAAGGCTTCTGTTGACCTGGGGCTCAAGGGTCAGTTCACTCTGGAAGGCCACCTGGAGTGCCACCTGCAGATTCTGATGTCAGCTGTCCAGGTGAGCACAGGCAGCTATTCTGATCTGAGCTTAGCCACTTACGTAGGGTGTGACCTTTGCAAGGCAGTGTGTGTGTGTGTGTGTGTGTGTGTGTGTGTGTGTGCAAGGACTGGCTGGCATTTCTGTGGATGGATCCCCTTCCAGCAATCCTTTTGGGGAATTGTCTGCCTCCTTCCCTCCTTTATGCAATCACTGAGGACATTGCAGGGCTGGGGGCGGGGCTGCAGGAAACACACAAACTGACATGATGCTCCATACTACATTTATTTATTTATTTATTTATTTATTTATTTTTATTTTTATTTTTTTTCGAGACAGGGTTTCTCTGTGTAGCTCCAGCTGTCCTGGAACTCACTCCATAGACCAGGCTGGCCTCGAACTCAGAAATCCACCTGCCTCTGCCTCCCAAGTGCTGAGATTAAAGGTGTGCGCCACCACCGCCCCCATACTCCATTTATTTACTTGAATGTATGAGGCCAGGAACAGCCACGTGTCAGTGGACAAAAAGAATCCCACAATTAAAATCAAATTCTAGTTGCTGGGTGAACTTTGCCTTCCTGAAAGGAAATCGTTGATGATATTTGTAAGAATAGCAATCATGAACCTGTGGAGACCGCTAATCCCCACTTCCACTCGCCCGGTGATTCCAGTTGGAATGCAGACTCTCAGAGCGACTGTGTTAGAGATGTCCCATTGGCACCTGGGCTTTGCCCGGTCCTCCTCTTACTCAGCTTAGAGTCCCGGGATGCTGGATCCTAAAGCCTGCATCAGCGGGTTCCTAGGATGTTGTTCTAGGTCCTCATAGACAGTACCTAGAGGACAGGGAGAGAGAGAGTCAGGGTGTCTCCCTCCCATAACCTCTTTCTTTCTGGGCTCCTGCTGTTTGGTCCATCTCCTGCCCAAGACCACCATTTCTGGCTTGGGGCCCTCTTTGTGCCGCCATCTTTCCTGAGTTCCTGTAGCTGTTCCCTCACCTTTGGGAGGGTCCCCTACTGTTGCTGGCCATGGGAATGAGCTTTATATCATCTTGTAAACTGACCTGCATCTTTGTATATGGTCTCTATTAAACTCTTCTCAAATCACCCACTCCAGTGTGCTGTTTTCCATTCCCAGTGCTGGTCCACTTGATATTCAAAGTCTTATCTTGAACAAGGTCTTTTAACTGTCTGTGGTGTTCCTTTCTTTTATTTTGAAGGCCCCAAGGAACGCTTGAAACGGCACCGGAATGGCTGCTGTTTGAACTTGAAAGCCCAAAGCCGGCCTTTGGGGCAGGGGGCAGACTGGCTTTATGTCTTTCTTCAGAACAAAAATCAACCGGTTTTAAAAGTCTTGTCTGTAGTAATAACCGAGGATGCTTTCATCCCCGAGGGGATCACCTTAGACTGCTCAGAATAAATTCAAACTTATTTTGAGAAGGGAAAGGAAGAGGAAAGTGAGGGGCAGGGAAGGAAGAGATCAGTTCCTGCTGTGAGCCTCAAGTAGCCAGATCGGCAGGGTGTGCTGGCGCACACCGCAGAGGCAGGAACATCGATGTGAATTCAAGGCTAGCCTGTTCTACATAGTGAGTCCTGGCCAGCCATGGCTAGAGAGTGAGATGTTGTCTCAAACAACAGCAAGAATAACAACAAAACCATCAGATTAGAGTGCAGGACAGCAGCTTTCCTGCTTCCTGAGGGCTCCTCCAGGGAAAGAACTTACGCTTTGGATTCCAGAGAGAGTCACTAAGGAGACGTCCCGGGTTAAGAGTCAAGTCAAGGAAACACACACAAACACCGGTAGCAAGTCCAGTGGAGCGCTGTGGGGTTGCTCCCAGCGGAAGGTTGTCAACCGTGCATAGACACGCGCCTACGGTGAGGAGAGTGTGAACGTGTCTGCTAAGTGTGTGCATTCTAAGCGTAAGCCCCAGCGTATCTGTGTTGGGGGTCGAGCTCTGCCCCCACGGCTTAGCATAGCTTGGGGGTGGGTTTGTTGTCTCCAGAGTGAGGTGTAAAATGAGTTCAGCCCCCTCTAGTGCCTACCCCAACGTCCCCTTCCACCTTCGGCCACAGGCTGAAGCAGCAGTTTTTGTTTTTGTTTTTTTTTTTTTCCTTCGTTTTTTCGAGACAGGGTTTCTCTGTATAGCCCTCGCTGTCCTGGAACTCACTCTGTAGACCAGGCTGGCCTCGAACTCAGAAATCTGCCTGCCTCTGCCTCCCAAGTGCTGGGATTACAGGAGTGCGCCACCACGCCCGGCTGAAACGGCAGTTTTAAACCTTCTTGCTAGCTGTTATATGCTTGGGCTACCGACCCTTCAGAATCATGAGGTAAAATGTCTACTGGGTATAAATTACCCAGGTTTTCGGGTTCTCTTATAGAGGCAGAAGGCAGGCTAAGAGACAACGGAAGCTGCAGGGCGAGCATGCACCCGGTTTTGTGGAAAGTGAATGGCCTGTGTTTACTTAGTATGTAAAAATCCCATCAGCTCGAGGAAGCCATGTGAAGGCTGTGTGGGAGGTTTAGCAGAGATAGGGGACAAAAAGAAGCAGCCATGACACACGCCTTTGGGTTTTATTGTCAGGAGTCCAGGGCCTCTTGAACCCTGCACACATCTCTTCCCTGGGCTGTTATAAAGAGGGGATTAGTTCAGCTCACCATCAGCACCCTCATTTCCACATAGGGAAACTGAGCTGGGATGTCATGAGGTTGTCTGGGCCAACAACTGAACAGTCACACTTGGCTGGCACGAGGTAAGGGGCGGGGCCTACTTACTCAGATCCATCAGGCTGTCCACGGTGCGGGTGCGGGCCACAGCAGGAGACAAGATCAGCGCGCATCGGCATGGGCAGTCTTTATGGAGGGACTGCTCCCAGCTGAGTAGGACCCAAGAGTCCCGAGGCCCTTTTCCTGAAGGGCTCGTGGGTGAGTTTCCAGCAACTGGTCAGAGAGGCAGCCCACAGAGGTCACTGCCCCGAGCCTCCACCAGACCTGTGAGGCGGGAAGAAGCGGGGTGTATGTGGTGGATAGCACTCTCCTCCTCCACTTCATCTCCTACCATTGTTTCCTGTTAGTTGGATCCTAGGTCATAGCATTCCCACTCGGGTCCTGGGCCACCTGTGCGTGCAGGTTGGTGGGAATAGGGCTGGTGAACAGGAGCTTTCTGGGAAAGCTAGCAAGCATCTAGAGGCAGGAGTGAGAGCTGACAGGGGGTGGGGTGGGGGGTGTGGGGGGGTGGGTGCAATCCTTTGGCTCTGTCCCCTGGAATTGATGACATAGTATCTGTTAGCCACGTCTCCCTCCTCCTCTGGCTCTTTCCGCTCACCCTTTCTCTTGCATGGGGTCTACACTCCCCTCTCTCCCCACAAGGTGAGACCGAGTAGAGGAAAATGGTGACAGGACCCCCAAATGAGTCACTGCCACCCTACACTTAATAGGCATGTGACGTACACTTGTTGAAGGAAGTCAAGGATGAGAGCCCAGCCAGGCAGAAGAGACGGAATGATGTGTTATTCCAAAGCAGACCCCAGGATCGGATCGGTGCTTTCTTGACTTCCACAAGCAAGGAAGGAAATGGGAGGAGGGGTAGGAGAAGCCAATGGTGAGCGCTTCTATGCTGGAGCCCAGTGTGGAGCCGTGGGGTTCCTCCACACTGCTGGAGTCATGGAAGGAGCCAGGCAGATACATCAGAACAGTTCTGCTAAGGCAGGAGGGGAGGGGAGGCTGCAGGGCTTCACCATTGGTTCCGGTCCCTGCTCAGTGAGGTTGGCTCCGGTCTTCCTGGACTTATGGTCCCTTGTGGGCTGGTCTTAGTACAGGCTGAGGGATTTTGTGGAGCAAAACCTGCACTGTGGCTGTGGAAGACAAGCTTCTTTGGACTGTCCACCAAAAATATAGGCGAGCAGTGGAGAGTCCTGGGCCGGGCAGGGCTATCGGTCACTATGCCCAGGTTCCTAATGGGGAAACAGTCTTCCCAGCTGAGAACCATACCCTGGGCACCTGCTGTGCTCAAGAGGGCGGGGCGTGTGACTCGCATCAACCCATGGCCCAGCAGGGAGCCGTTGCTATGGAGGCGGATGTCCCTGGGGTCCTGTTTAACATAGATGCCAGGCACTGTAAGACTGCCTAGACAAAACCATGCCTGGCACACAGAAGGTGCTCAAGAAAGTGTGTTGAAGTGTGTCACAGTGTGTCGCAGGAACGTTCCCGCCGGTGGAGGGGGTTGGGGAGACGGAGTTACACGGAGGTCTGTGTGTTTGAATGACTTGGCCGTCTGGGGAGCTCTGGCTCTGGTGGGGCCCGATTTCTCCAGAGCATTCAAAGGTGGGTGGAGCTGGGTCTGGTGGCACAGGCCTACTCACCCCTGCTCCGAAGGAGGTTGAGGTAGGAGAATAGAAAGATAAAGGTCTGCCTGGGAAATTTCGAGAGAGACTAAGTCAAAATGAAAAATGAAAGGAAGGCTGAGGATTTAGCTCACTGACAGACAGGGTGTGGTTCAGGGTTCAATCCTTGGACTGGGGGAGTAAAGACCAATTCGGAGGAGCAGCAAGTATCCAGGAGAGGAGGGAAAATGGTCTTAGTGGACAACTTTGGCCTAATGGACGACTGTGATTTCCCGTATTGAATATGGGAAGACTTTGATTAGGGAAGAGAGCTGCTCATCCACTATAGGAAAGCAAAGCCTGGGGACGGCCTCAGCTTGCTGGCACACTGGAGTCCTTCAGAGTCAGGTCAGCGTGGACCTTTAAGTTAAGGCATCGCCTTGTCCCCTCAGCTTCCCTGGCAGCCTCCTGGGAAACGTCGATGACTTGATCTCTGTGCCTGGTGGAGGAAGGGAGGCTGTGGGCCCACCAGGCAGGCCACACAGACCAGCCTTTATGCCCCATGGCCTCCGGGAGGTGTAGGCTGTTTGCAGGCTCAGCGTCTGCTGGCCTGCCACACAGGCACTCTTTGTGGTGTCCAAGATCCAGGAGGCATGGGGGTGGGAGGCCCAGGAGCAGGTTCCCCGGAGGACAGCTTATAGGTAGGTGGCATGGTGGGGTAAAATGATGACCTCGGCAGGAGGTTTGGGGGTAGGGCACAGGTGTGTGTGTGTGTGTGTGTGTGTGTGTGTGTGTGCGACTAGCTTGAAGATCTCATGCAGCAAACAGACCCCCTGGCCTGGCCTGAGCAAAGGCATTCTGGTTTGCACCTTTGCTGACTAAAGCCGTCCATCACCCATGACCCTCAGAGTCTTATTTTGGGCTTTAAACATTCCTGGAGCAAAGTTTTCAAATGTAAAACTACAAATATTTACTGGATCCTCCTGGGTGGGATTCCTGGGGCTGAAGTGCACTGTACCTCTCTCGGGCCCTGGCCTCCCAGGGCCTGGATTTCCCCCTCTTTGGCTGATTTCCCTGGCTCCATTCCTAGCTATTTTTCTGGTGGAAATCCTCTATACTCTGTCTAGCTGGGTCGTGATAGTTAGGGCCAGCGGGCCAGCCCCTGGGTTGTGGAGGCACACAGGGCACCATGCTCAGAAGTGCCCACACTTGGCTGCAGGCTCCATGTTTTTGTTGTTGTTGTTGTTGTTGTTGTTGAATTGCTGGGGGTTGACTGTCAGGTCTCACACGTGACTTTCCAGGCGCTGAGTTGTAAGAAGCCGCCCAGGCTGACTTCGAACTTGTCACCCTCCTGCCTTAACCTCCTGAGTGACTATCCCCCAACTTGAAATTCTGATAACGCCCTGGTTTTGGTTTGTAACTAATCATGCGTCAGGGGTGAGGATGGGGTCGGAGAGCCCAGGGACATAACTCATCTCCGCCTTGGTCACTTCTCTGTCCCTGGGATCTGAATTCAGGTGCTCATGCACAGCGGACATGTATAAATAGACTGAGCTATTTCTCCAGACACAACTAATTATTTTTGTTTTTTGTGTTTTAGGTTTGTTTGTTTGTTTTGAGACAGAGTTTTTCTGTGTAGCTTTGGCTGTTCTAGAACTAGTTCTGTTGATCAGGCTGGCCTTGAACTCACAGAGATCTGGGTGACTCTGCTTCCCGAGTGCTGGAATTAAAGGAATCCTCTACCACCACACCATATATACATACACACACACACACACACACACACACACACACACACTTTTTCCGAGACAGGGTTTCTCTGTAAGCCCTGGCTGTCCTGGAACTCACTCTGTAGATCAGGCTGGCCTTGAACTCAGAAATCTGCCTGCCTCTGCCTCCCAAGTGCTAGGATTAAAGGTGTGCGCCACCACCGCCCGGCTTGTTATATGTTTCTAAATATCACATTAAAAATTATTTTTTAAACAATTGTTTCATGTGCCAGTGAGATGCCTCAGTGGGCAAGGGCACTTGATGCCAGAACTGACGACGTGAGTTCAATTCCCAGGACTCACATGATGGAAAGCGAGAATCAGTTCCCACAAGTGGTCCTCGGACCTTACACATACATGACCAGCACATATTCATGTATGTGGACATACACAAAATAAACAAATGTAATAAAATAATTGCTTCGTTCTACTTATACATGTTTAGTGTGAGTCTTTAAAGATAATATAGAAAAATACAAAGAGGAAGATAAAGAAAATTATCTTCCACGACGATATCAGCATTCTTAGCTTTTTGGTAAATGCTGTTTTCAGGTTTGTTTTATTTTTGTTTGTATGAGTGTATGGAGAGACTCTCTTCTGTATTGTGTGGAAGCATCACTTGTCAATAAAAAGCTGATGGCCTATTAGCTGAGGCAGGAAATAGAAGGCGGGAGTTCCGGTAGAGATCGGATCTCTGGAGTTAGACAGAGGCTGGAGATTCGCCCTGAACTCTGAGGAAGTCAAGACTCATGAAACTGAGGAGCGGGAACCAGCCACGTGGTAGACACAGACTAGAATTAACAGGTTAAATAAGTTAAGGGCTAGTCAGGGAACGAGCCAAAGCATGTGGCCTCGGCATTTATTCATAAATGATTAAGTCTCAGGGTCATTATTCTGGAAACAAAGAGGCTGCGTGGGAAGGCTCACAGGTGTGTGTGTGTGTGTGTGTGTGTGTGTGTGTGTGTGCGCGCGCGCGCGCGCGTGTGCGCGCGCGCGCTGCACTCATGCCTGGTGCCCATGGAGGTGAGAGGTGATGGGTCCCCTGGAATTGAATGAGGGATGGTTGTGAACCACCATGTAGGTGCCAGAACTGACTGAACCCAGGTTCTCTGCAAGAGCAGCCAGTGCTCTTAACCACGGAACATCTCTCCAGCTCCGGTGAGTAGTTAAAAGTATAATTAAAAAATTTTGAGATAAGAATGTAAATACAAAATTTCTCCATTCCTCCAAACTCTGTGCTGGTGGTTGTAGTTCATAAGGGTCATAGCTGGGTAGGACTTGCTTCCCTCCTTTGGAAGCTTTCACGATACCTTCTGGTTCCATGAAAGCTACTCCCCAGGGAGCAGGCTTTCAGGGTCTTTCCAGCTGGGAGAGAACACTTCTACAGATTATTTTATTTTATTATTTTCTATGTATTTTTTTATACCTGCAGGTATGTCTGCACACCGTGTGTATACAGTCCCTGTAGTGGCCAGAAGAGGGTGTTGGATGTCATGGAATTACAGATATGAGCTGTCATGTGTGTGGGTGGCATGGGTCAAATCTGTATCCTCTGGAAGGACAGTCAGTGCTTTTAACCCCAGAACCATCTCTCCAGCTCTAATGGACGTTTTTATAGTGCTTTTGTGTGCTTATTTCTGTGTAGATTTATATTTATCTCTATACTCACATAATTCCATATTTACTTGTATACTTTTATGTCAATGGAATCATCATAGTATTATATAGTAAAGATCTACATTTCTCTCTCTATTTCCCTATCTATCTATCTATCTATCTATCTATCATCTATCTATTTTGGTCTTTTGAGACAGGTTTCTCTGTGTAACCCTGGCTGTCCTGGAACTCAATCCATAGACCAGGCTGGCCTAGAACTCAGAAATCTGCCTGCCTCTGCCTCCCAAGTGCTGGGATTAAAGGCGTGAGCTACCATTGCTCGGCTCCAGCTATATTTTTAATGTATCTGCAAGCGTGTGTGTGTGTGTGTGTGTGTGTGTGTGTGTGTGTGCATGTTTAGTTTGCTATTTAGTTTTAGGCAACTCAAAAACCCAGGACATATAAAAATAAGACACATTCCAAAAATTTGACAGCTGTGTGGGATTTCACTGTATTTCTACTCTCTGGCCCTTAACTATTTTTGAATTCAAAATCCTCATGACTCAGCCTCTCAAATGCCAGGATTTCAGGTGTGTGCCATCATACCTGGTGAACAAGTCTTAGGAAACAAGAGAAAACAACACTTTGTTGAGGTATGACGGCATCTTCTGCTTCCCTAGTCCGGGTCTGTCAATCTGTGGGACGGGAACTCGGCTCCTCCCACTTACGTGGCAGCCATTTTGCCCACGGACCCATCTCTCCAACCCTTGGCTGTCCCTTTGTCCCGTGATGCTGTGCGAGGAGAGTGTCTTCATGTGAAGGTCAGCTGAGGCCCGCAGTGTAGGCAGCAGGATCTCTCAGACAGCTGTTACTGGTCTCTATTTATTTATTTTCTTTTATGTGTGAGTACATATAGCTGTCTTCATGAGTCACCATGTGGTTTCTGGGATTTGAACTCAGGGCCTTCAGAAGAGTAGTCAATGCTCTTAACCGCTAAGCCATCTCCCCAACCCCCAGGTCTCCGTTTAAGAGTTCCTTGAACAAGGGTAGCATGCCGCGGCAGTACATTACCAGATGAGCTGATAAGCAAGATGGCTAGGGGATGGCTACCCGTTGGCATAGATACAGAGAGGCCATGCTGGGCAAAGGTCAGTTCATGATGTGGGAGGAAGAGAACAGTCTGAGAGTTCACTGTGATACTCTGAAGATCAATATAGAGTGTATGCATTATTGTTTATGTCTTGATTTTTCCATGTAATACGTTGGGGCCAGAGATGATATGGAGTAACTGAGTCATGGAAATCAAAGCCATGGACGAGACAGGACTACCACCAAAAAATAAATAAAAAATAAAAAAAATTCTTGTTTACCTGTAATTTAAATGTAACCGTGTGCCCTGTATGTATTTCCTTTTGTACGTCTGATCCCCTGTCCTTTCTCTGTTCTTGTGCCTGCTCAGGAAGTGCGGACACGGACACGAAGGCTGAGTCAGAGAGATCTCATCTTCTGTGTCTGCTTCCTTGTAGCTTTGAATCCAAATCCTCCTGGAGCCTTCCTCCTCCCCGGAAGTGCTGCCCTGGGCCCTGCATTTCCGTATGCCTGCTGCGGGGAGAGAGAGTTTGGATTGTCCGTCTGGCGGACTGGTACTTGTGAGTCCTAGCAAAGGGCTGGCTCACTCAATGCCCGTAACACCCTCGCGTCCCCGCGGTCCTCCACTAACACATAAGGGCTTGGAGAACCAGCGGGGCCTGATGGAATCGTCATCCCTTCTGAGTCCTTCCGAGCAGTCCTCTTCTAAAATCATAGCGTGCTAAACCACACCCGGTAGTTAAGAGCTCCTTTTGGGGGCCAGTTCTGGGAATATCAGGGACAAAATCCGGCCTTGAAGCTGGTGGGGCCATGTGGTGGGCAGGGCGTTTAGGTCAGCGCTCCTCGCCCACGTGTACAAAGTCCAGACGCTGCAGCCGGCGGCTGGCCGCCTGGCCTGGCTTATCTGCGTGCTTCTGCTCCTCCCCTCTCTTGTCTTCTAGTAATCGCCGGTGGAGTTTGGAAGATGGAGTGGGAGGAGGGGTGTTGGGGCCAGTTTACCGGATGTCTGCTCGCGAAGACAGGTGCCTCTCACTTTCAGTGATTCAACTTCTTTTTTGTTGTTTCAAAATACTTAATTAGCCTTTTCTCCCCCACCCCCACCCCTCTGCATTTCCCCATGGCGACTTCCCTAGCATTTGTCCATGGGGCCAGTTAGCTCTCCTGCCCGAGAGCAGCTTTCTAATAAATTATCCATATACATATATATGTAATTTTTTTGTTGTTTTTTTTTTTCGAGACAGGGTTTCTCTGTGTAGTCCTGGCTGTCCTGGAGCTCACTCTGTAGACCAGGCTGGCCTTGAACTCAGAAATCCGCCTGTCTCTGCCTCCCGAGTGCTGGGATTACAGGCGTGCGCCACCACCGCCCGGCCATATATATAATTTTTAATTATGTGAGCATGTGTGTGAGAGTGTGGGTATATGCAAATGCCATGGCAGAGGACAGAAGAGGATTTTGCAGCTGCTGGGCCTCGAGTTAGACTAGACTTCTGAGCTGCCCAACATGGGCACCAGAGACCAGACTCTGGCTCTCGGCAAAGGCAGCAGTTATTGGGGCTATGAACGCCCCATCCCCAACCCCAGGTTAGACTGTCTCACATGCTCCCCAGTCTACTCAGGCCCTGGAAGAGGGCACACATAAGATACCCTTAGTCTGTAATCCTAGGGGGCGGCACCCAGGAGGGGATCTCAGTATCAGAAGTCACAGCCAGGTCCAGGGGCCCCAACATCCCAGTCTCTCTGGTCAGATGCTGAACTCTTCCCGGGGTTCAGTGAACTCCTCTCAGCCATAGTTATCTTTCCTTCCTGGGGCCACTATTCAGTCCCCTGGGAAAATTAAGGCTTCCGATCTAGACTCTAAGCAGCCCCGATTTAAGCCCAGATCCTCTGAGCTGAGGGTCATTTTGCTTCATCCTGACAATAACCCTACAGGGTGGATCGTCTGAGTAACATTTTTCACAGATGGGGGATGAGGACGGGTGATGCTCCCTGTGGGAAATCACTGTTGGCTTCAGGCCCACTGGACTCTACTCCCTGAGGGTTTTATCTGCTCCAGGTCCTTCCAAGGGGCTGTGGTCGAGTGTGCGCGAGCAAGTGTGTCAATATGCAGCGCACACTTCTGACTGCGTGCTTAAGCAGGCTTGCAGGGAAGAAGTAAGCAGGGAGGGAAACGAAGGTCACAGGGACAGGATGTGAAGCAGGTGGGACCCGGAGCCCCGGACGGTGCAGGGGCGTCGACATTGGCAGAGGTCAGGAGAAGGAGGCCACTCCTCACTGCCCTCGGTCCTCCTCGCCCAGGCACGGAGGTAGCCCTTGCTTTCACAGTAGGAGCGGTGGGGCTGAGGAGCAGAGGGCCGCCTCTGCTCTGCAACGTGGCATCCTGAGCCTGCCGGCAACAGCTGGCCAGCGGGCCTCCCTCGGGCTTCTCTCCAGCTCGGACTTGCCAGCCCAAGGCCGGGTGTTCTATGAGCAGGCGGATTTAAAAGTCCGGCAGCACTGCCAAGCGATTAGGCACACCCCCGAGAGCGCGTCCCTGTGGCCAGGTCTTGCCTGAAGGCTCAGCATCCAGCCACCTGCCCTCGCCTGCCCTTCCGGGAACCCCCGTAGCTCAGCTCCGTAGCTTTGCAGCTGGAGAGGGCAGGTCCCAGGGGTCGCTGCTCTTGGAGTCTCTTTTCTGCGAAGGTGGGGTGGGGTGTGTGTGTGCTGGAGTGGCATTTCCCTGAGGGCCAGGACAGGGTGTATCAGTGACAGCCCCCCCCCCCCCCCCGCAGAGAGCCGATAGAAGCCGTAAAATGACTAACCAGGCTATTAGCACAGCAGCTCTGCAAATAGGCTTTGGAGTCTTCAGTCCCACTACTTGCTAGCTTGGTAGAGGACTTAACCGCTTTAATTAAGCTTCAGCTTTTCTGTCTCTAAAATGGGGACAATAGTAATCTTAGGTTATATCTAATATCCACGAGCATTTAATACAGTCAAGATGTTATTGTAAGGATTTTAACTGTGTTCATTCAACTAGGACTTACTGAGCCAGGTATCTTAATTGCTCCCATTCTGTGGTCGGGAAAAGCTACACTCAGAGACGTTAAGTAACTTTCCCAAGGCTGCCCGGCTGGTAGGGGGCAAAGCAAGATGGCGCTGAGCAAGCCCAGAAGCAGATTCCGCTGGCCGCCTCTGCTAGGTACGAAGCCTGGTACTGGGCCTGGCATACGGTCAATGCTCAACTAAAGGCCAACATTTGACAGGCAAGTGGAGGGTGAAATGCAATGCTTTGATCTTCTTCAGGGAGCTGAAATGGAGGGGAAGGAATGTGGGCGGGGCAGATAAAGGAAGCGCCCACCTTAGAATCTTCTTAGAACCTTTTGCTAACAGAGAAGCAAGAAGTCCTGCACAACCAACATTTGGGGTAGCCAGGCAGTGGGGGCACATGGCTTTAATCCCAGCAGAGGCAGGCTGATCTCTGAGTTCGAGGCCAGCCTGGTCTACAGAACAAGTAGCCAAGGCCACACAGAGAAACCCCCGTCTTGAAAAATAAAATTGCTGTGAAGGTGGCTGACCTACAGCCTTCCCGTTATGTGGAGACATCATGTCAGAGGAGCCGCGCCAGGCTTAAGGCCTAAGCTGTATGACCTTATGTTCTCCAGGAGCCTCACCAACTACCTCAGACCTTCGGCTACATGAAAGACATCTTAACTCACCCTGCCAACCTTGTGACCCAGGGTTTTACTCTGTCGGCATCCAGTGCACGCGAACCACCTCAGGATCCCAAGCAGCTTCCTCAGCAGCTCTTGAGGTTGACTACCTCTGGAATCAACTAAAACCCAAGGAGCTTGGCATACCTGTGGAGGAATTTTCAGATCTTTTGAGGCAGGATACGCCACCCGAAATCTGGATCATTTGCAGCCGGAAGGCCTACTCTAAATGTGGGCCATCCTTCTGTGGCAGCCCACATGAGAGGACATGGAAGAAGGACATTTGGCTTTTTGCCTGCTTGTTCTTTCTCTTGCTGGCAAGTTCATCTGTACTGCTGCTGCGGCGGCATTCCTTTGCTGGTGTTAGAGTTCACTTCTTTGGGATTCAATGTAGACTGAAGACCAGCTGAGACAACCTCATAGAATGAACAACTACCATAATCTTTCCTTTGGGAGACAGGCCATTGTCAGACTGTAAATTCCTCTAATAAACCACTCTCCCCCACCCCCACCCCCCCCACCCTGCCACTCTCAGTTCTGTTCTGTTCTTCTAGAAAACCCTGGTTAGTACAATCATCCATTCTAAGCACCCCTCTTAATTTGTATCTGTTCTCTGGACTCGTTCTGTTTTACAGATGGTGAAACTGAAGGCGGAGCTCAGCCCCACCCGACTTCCAAGCCCGCGGCTCTCCGAGGACATTACCCTGTACTCTGTCTTTCCCGTGATTATCTCCAGATCCTCAGTTCTACTGCACTCCGCCTCTCCCGATGATTATCTCCAGACCTGCAGTCCTGTTAGTCAGCAACTCCCTGCAGATGGGACTGCCTGGTTACTAAGACAGTAAAGGGGGGGGGGCGGGACAAGACTTCTATTCTGTCTTGTTTAAAACCCTTGCAGCCCGTTTGCTTGATCATCTGACATGGCCTTGGGTGTGGTGTTTGGAAGGGGACCCAGATGTCTGACAGGAACTCTTCTCTGGAATGAGAGGATCCCCCCCACCCACCCCCACTCCCCGCACTCCCCCATCCCCCACCCCCGACCTCTGGCTACCCTTGACCTGTAGCTCAGGAAGCATGGTTTCCCAGCCATCTGGGCTCTGCCCTCCTGGGCTTTCCTACCAGTGGTAGCCAAGAGACTACCCCGGCTGGAGAAGTTTAGGGTAAGGGGGAGGGTCTGCCAGCAGAGAGGACCCTGTAACAGGTAAGGACTGAAGGATGCTGGGAGTCTCTGGCAGTCAGTGTCGGCTTTGACATGTTAATAAGCATCTTGGTTTGCTGTTTTTTCCGGATTTAAGACCTAAGAAGTTCCTTCTCCTCAGATCTCTTTCCCACACCCATGACTTTGGTTTGCTTTATGATGTAGTTTACCTGGAGCCGTCTGTGTGACCGCCAAGTTGGACTGGGTTGGAACTATCTATTGGAATCCGGTGAGGTTACTGTTAGGTACACAGGTGGGGGCAATGACTCCCCTTCTTCCTGAATCTATCAGTAGCAAATAGTTCATCAATGAGGGCTACTCACCCCCCCACTCCCCCGCCCCCACCCCGGAACCCCTTCTCTATCCATGCTTGCCTGTCAGCCTTTTGGTTTGAACCAACAAAGTCTTTGGCAAAGCCATATTACCCCAAACAGCCCGCATGGAAGTGCTGTGGTTTGTAGTAAGAGCTGGGAGCGCTCCTTCTTCGCTGATAGATTAGTGTACTTCCTGCTTGCCTTGGGGTACTTCCTGCTTGCCTGGGGGTGATGGGAACCAACCAGGCTCTTCTTTGCCCCTCATTTTTCTGCCCCAGGAGAATACAGTGGTCCTCCCTTCTGTTGGATGCTGCAACCAGACACCACCGGGGAAGCAGAGAGGACAGGCGCTCTCTGATGCCGAACCCACAGTGAATTCTTTATAAACCGTCCACTCGGTGGCCATTGGTCACGTTCACATCGGTACGTGAGGTTAGGACCCCGGATTCCGACTGGAAGAGGGTTTCAGAAGGTGTGGCTGGGAGGTGTGACTCTGAAGTGAGTCCTTTAAGGACACCTAAGCGAGCCACAGCGAGGGACTGCGGCATGGCGATCACGTGTGGGCCCCTCCCTGATGAATGGAGCCACCAGCTGCCCCAATGTTATGCAAAATAGGTGCTTGAGACTTGGGATAAAAATTCCAGCAAACGCACCCTACAGATTTCAAAAGTGCTGATCTCAGAGAAGAGAGACTAGAGGGAAGGAATTGTGCGGGTGGGGAGGGATACAGGGACTCCAAAGGTGGCTCTGCCGAAGCTGTCAGGGTTGCCGATGACCCTGGGACCACAGACTTAGCTGGAAAAAATTGGAATAAAATTGAATTATGGAACGGGGGCAAATAAAGTAACATCTCTAAATTAACATATCCCTAGGATAACGTTATTATAAGCACGTAGGGCAAGTGTAGAGCTTATAAATATACGGTATCAAACAACCTCGTACACTTTTAAAAGGTTATGTATTCAGCCAGAGCCCTGGGCTCCTCCCACGGTGATGCAGGGAGCACTCCACTTGGGGCTTGTCTTACATGTGGGTGCTGCAGCAGGCATTCTTGGTGTCTTTCTGGAACCCTGATTTCCAACTGTTAGTGTTTGTCACTTTGCCCCGGGGCTTTGTCTGGTTGCCTGCATTGGGGACTTCCATCTGGAAACGCTAGGGAGACACCCCAGGAGGACCTAGGATATACAGCCCTGGCTCCACCATCCTCCCCAGGGCTAAAGCTTCGGTTGTGACCTACTCAACTCCTCACTGAGTCAGGGGCTGGGGCTTCTCTGTCTCCCTTTCTGGGACTCTCAGGATTCCCTCCAAATAAAGGGAATTGACTCCAATCCTGGGCTGGGTCTGCTGCTGGGGACACTCTGTGACAAGATCTGCATACCATTTTGATAAAGGCCACAAATGTGTCCTTGTCCTCTATGTCCGCAGAACTTCCGGGACTCAGGTAGGATCTGGTCAGCTGCGGCCTTCTGTGTGATTTGTCTCAAAGCAATCTCAAAAAGAGAACTCTCATCATCTCCCCTCCCCCTCCCTTCCACTCCCCTTCCTCCCTTCTGTCCTCCCTCTCTCCCTCTCTCTTTGCCTCCCTGTCTCTCTCTCCCCTTACCCTTCCTCCCTTCCCCCTGCCCCCTCTCTAATTATATGCTTGAGCAGCTAAGCCAAAAATTGGTCCATCCACAGCAATTAAAAGCTTCCTTTGCCAGACCCTGGGGATTTCTATCTGATCAATGAGAAACCCCACAGCTGGAAAACAGCCGAAACCAAGAGCAGAGCAATCGCCTTCAGCCTCACAGCAGTCAGGCACCGGGCAAGCCGGAGCACTGCTCTAGCTGTCCAGCCTTTCTGCCTCTAGACTAGAGTCTGTGAAAGTTTGTGTGCACCTCCACTTAGCAGCTCATGAACCCCAGTAAGATTTATATGTGTGTGTGTGTGTGTGTGTGTGTGTGTGTGTGTGTGTACAAAATGATCATCAGTGAAATGAAAGCATCGGGAAGCATGTAGTATGTAGTAACAGTGTGCTAGTAAGATTGCCACATACATTATTTCAGGTGAGCCAGCGATCTAGGAAGACCTCTGTATCACTGTATTACTATGTCTGTGTCACTGCGGTAGTGACTCGGGCTCAGTGGGGCAAAGTACTTGGTTTGAAGTCATACAGCTAGGAAGTAGATTACACACCCAGGCCGTCTGGTTTCAAAGTCTGGGTTTGTAACAACCTGGCTTTTCCCACTAGGAGGAGTGTGGGTCTGTCTTAGGCAGAGTCCTGCGGAGGAACGGGACCGAGGGCATGAACGCTGCCTTAGCTAGGGTTTCTTTTGATTCAGTGAAATATGATGACCAAAAGCAACCCGGGGAGGAAAGGGTTTATTTTATCTTATAGCTTGATAGCTTATAGTGTTTCATCTAGAGATATTTAAGCAGGAACTCAAGGCAGAGACCTGGAAGAAGAAGCTGACACAGAGGCCACATAGGAATGCTGCTTACTGGCTTGCTCCCCATGGCTTGCTCAGCCTGCTTTCTTACACAGCCCAGGCCCACAAGCCCAGGGGTGGTATCATCCACACCGGGCTCGACTCTGCCACTAATCACTGATTAAGAAAATGCACTACAGATTTGCCTACAGGAAAATCTCGTGGAGGTATCTTCTGAGTTGAGGGTCCCCTCTTCCCAACTGATGTAAGTTTGTGTTAAGTTGACTAAAACAGTAGCCGAGACAATTATGTTTTACAGAATAGTCGGTTGACATGATCTGGTCTGACTAGTCCACAGCAGCTGTCTGTACACTGGAGAGGGCTGGGAACCCAGGAGCTGCCCAGCCCACATGGCTGGAGGCCTCAGAGATTCCAACACGGTGTCGAGGCCTGAGGACTTGTGGAAGGTCACAGATCTTCTGTCTACATTGAAAGGCCGAAGAAGTCGGGATCTGTCATCAGTGAGGGCTAGTGGCAACCAAGAGAGGACACATCCACAAGCCTGGAGCAAAGGTGCGCAGGAAAAAGTCACGCTCTTTCTCCTCTGATCTTTTTTTTTTTTTTGATTTGGTTTTTTCAAGACAGGGTTTCTCTGTATAGCCCTGGCTGTCCTGGAACTCACTCTGTAGGCCAGGCTAGCCTCGAACTCAGAAATCTGCCTGCCTCTGCCTCACAAGTGCTGGGATTACAGGCGTGCGCCACCACCGCCCGGCTCCTCTGACCTTATTTCTGAACCGCCATTGCAAGGCACTGCCTACTCCGGGGGAGTCTCCCTGACTGATAATTCTTCCAGGAAATACCCTCTCAAACAGCCCAGAGGCTGACTGGTAGTTGATTCTTGATCAAGTGAGGTTGACAACCAAGATTAACTCTCAAGACCTCTCTGCCTGACTTTGTCGTCTTCACCCTAAACTCATGCTCCAAGAAGTCAATTCTCACGTCCTTCTTCCTTTCCACACTCATTGGAGGAGAGTTTTTACAGATCCCCAATGACCAGCATGGTCACCAAGATGACGGGTCCCCAAGGGGACATGACCCAGGGAGATGACCCTGTGTGTGTGTGTGTGTGTGTGTATGTGGTGTGTGTGTATGTGTGTGTATATGTGGTGTGTGTGTATGTGTGTGTGTATGTGGTGTGTGTGTATGTGTGTGTGTATGTGGTGTGTGTGTATGTGTGTGTGTATGTGGTGTGTGTGTGTGTATCTGTGTGTGTGTATGTGGTGTGTGTGTATGTGTGTGTGTGTGTAGTGTGTGTGTATGTGTGTGTATATGGTGTGTGTATATCTGGTGTGTGTGTATGTGTGTGTGTATGTGTGTGTATATGTGGTGTGTGTGTATGTGTGTGTGTATGTGGTGTGTGTGTATGTGTGTGTGTATGTGGTGTGTGTGTGTGTGTGTATGTGGTGTGTGTGTGTATCTGTGTGTGTGTATGTAGTGTGTGTGTATGTGTGTGTGTGTGTAGTGTGTGTGTATGTGTGTGTATATGGTGTGTGTATATGTGTGTGTGTGTATGTGTGTGTATGTGTGTGTGTGTGTGTGTATATGTGGTGTGTGTGTATGTGTATGTGTGTGTAGTGTGTGTGTATGTGTGTATATGGTGTGTGTATATATGGTGTGTGTATATGTGGTGTGTGTATGTGTGTGTGTATGTGTGTGTGTATGTGTGTGTGTGTGTCTGTTGTGGTGTGTGTATATGTGTATGTGTGTGTATATGTGTATGTGTGTGTATGTATGTGTATGTATGGTGTGTGTATGTGTATGTGTGTGTGTATGTGTATGTATGGTGTGTGTATGTGTGTGTGTATGTGTATGTATGATGTGTGTATATGTGTATGTATGTGTGTGTGTATCTGTGTGTGTGTACGTGTGTGTGTGTATGTGTGTGTGTATGTGGTGTGTGTGTGTGTGTGTGTGTACGTGTGTGTGTGTGTGTGTGTATGTGTGTGTGTATGTGGTGTGTGTGTGTGTGTGTGTGGTGTGTGTGTATGTGTGTGTATGTGTGTGTGTGTGTGTGTGTACGTGTGTGTGTGTGTGTGTATGTGGTGTGTGTGTGTGTGTGTATGTGTGTGTGTATGTGGTGTATGTGTGTGTGTATGTGGTGTGTGTGTGTGTGTGTGTGTATGTGTGTATGTGTGTGTATGTGGTGTGTGTGTGTGTGTGTGTGTGTGTGTGTAGCAATCCCCTTCCCTCTGCAGATGTGGCTACAATGGGAACAGCCGAGTAGCAGCTTCTCGGGTAAACGGAGAAAACACACATTAGGTGAATCAGTTCTGAGACTCAAGTTCTGAGAGACTCAGAGGATCCAGGATGCAGAGAGTGAGTGCGGGCTGAGGACAGTCTGTGTGGAGAGCCCCGGGTGTCGCCGACATTAGAGCTGTGCCAGCTGTCACGCACTGTGTGACTTCGGCCACCTCAAACCTCTGGTGCTCCACTTCCTTGTCTGTGAAATGGGCCTATCGGCGTAGGAAAGCTGAGAAGCTCCTATCTTACTCTGAGATCCTCGAGCCACGCCCTTGGCAGGAATGTGCCCCACCCTCTCCTTTGCTCTGCATCTGATCATTTCCTCCACACCCTTAGTCCTTTGGCACCTGAGATAGCCCACTTGAGTGGCTGTGCGTCTACTTGAGGATCCAGCTGGACCATACACCCGTGAGGCCCGTGAACAGGGGACCTCTTTGTGCCTGCATTTTCGCAGACGGATGGATCATGGTATTTCCCACCCGGGGCTGACCTTGCTCTCTTCCCACAGGACGTCTGGAGATGGCAGTGGACATGCTTAGCTGTCGCGTCTGGAAAAGGGAGCTGTCAGCACTGAGCAGGCAGAACTCAGGCTGCTCCTGAATGTCCTGCGGAGGACGCTCCCACGAGGCACGCTAAAGGGTTACTGAGTTTGAGGATGTGGGTGGTGGGCTGTATAGAGGAAGACCTGCTAGGTCCATGTCCCTCATGGGTATCAGTGATGTGGCAGGTCCTGTTTTCTCCTTTAAAATTCTCCCCCTAACCATCAAGAGCAGGAAAATTGAAAATTGTGATGTGCAATCAAGTCATTGTGGTCATTGCCCTTTTTATCTTAAAAGCAATTAGTGCACTCAGAAAAAAAAATCAGCGCAAACTAGGTCAGAAGGACACTCGAGGGAAAGTAATACTCTCACATACTTATCTGTCTTGGTCCCCACCTAATGGGGAACAACTGCCAACTTATGTGATAGTCACAATGGATTGTCAACTTGACAGATCTAGAGTCACCTAGGAGACAAGCTGTCTTAATTAGGGTTTTACTGCTATGAACAGAAACCATGACCAAGGAAACTCTTAAAAGGATGACATTTCCTTGGGGCTGGCTTACAGGTTCAGAGGGTCAGTCCTTCGTCATCAAGGTGGGAGCACGGCAGCCTGAACTGAGACTTCCACCTCTTGTTCCGAAGGTAGCTAGCAGAAGCCTGCCTTCCAGGCAGCTTGGAGGAGGGTCTTAAAGCCCACGCACACAGTGACACACTTCCTCCAACAAGGCCACACCCACTCCAACAAGGCCACACCTCCTGATAGTGCCACTCCCTGGGCCAAGCATATACAAGCTATCACAGCAGCCTGTGGGCATGCCTCTGAGGGGTTTTATAAATTGGGTTAACTGAGGTGGGAAGACCCACCCTAAACACTGGTGGTGCCATTCCTCGGGCTGAGGTCCTAGACTAATTAAAAGGAAGGCGAGGTCGGCACTGGCATTCGTCGCTCTCAGCCCTCGCGGTTGGGCTTCACTTGTCACGACAGATTGGACCCTCAAACCGTGAACCAGCATAAGCCCTTCCTTAAATTTCTTTGGTTAGAGATGTCGTCATCGTCACAGAAACAAGGGAAATGACTAATACGATCACTGTCTCGGGTGCCCTTCTGGACAGTTTGCAGTCAGCACAGTTGACATCTCAGACCAGATGGCCATGCTTTTGGGTGGGACTGTCTTCGTGCATGCCTGGAGGTCTGATGGCCCCCGGCCTTTCCTCCTTAGATGCTAGGATCACCTCTGAGTTGTGGCAGATGTTGCTGTATGCCCCCTCGTGAACAGTGGGATCCTAGTTGCAAACTGTTATTCCAGACATATCCTTACATATCCATGCACGGGCACGTACGATAGTACGTTTTTCCAAGTTCTATTTTATTTATGTGAGTGTGTGTGTGTGTGTGTGTGTGTGTGTGTGTGATATGTACAGAGAAGTGCACATGTGTTATGGTGCAAAGTGGAAATCTGAGGACAAGTTTCAGGAGTCGGTTCTTTTCTCCCACTGTGAATGCTGGGGATGGAACTCAGGTTATCAGTCTTGGGCCATAAGTGCTTTAACCATTGAGCCAACCAACTGGTCCTGAAAAATGCTTTTTTTGGTCTTAAGGGACTGGAAAGATGGCTCAGCGGTTAAGATCACTGACTACTCTTCCTGAGGTCCTGAGTTCAATTCCCAGCAACCACATGGTGGCTCACAACCATCTGTAATAGGATCTGATGCCCTCTTCTGGTGTCTCTGAAGACAGCTACAGTGTACTCATATATAGAGAATAAATAAATAGATCTTTAAAAAACGATTTTAGTACATACCTATTCCATATTTTCTTTTCATTAGGGAACTCTTCATTAGTTTCTGTAACCAGACAGATAAAAGCAAGACCCTATTATTTAATATGGGGAAAATGTATTTTTTTGACAAACATGGCTGTTATTTTCTGTCCAACTCTACACTGTAAACTGGTAGAGTAATTTCCGAAGCTACACAAATATTTCTTGAAAGAACAGATAACAGATAACAGCTCACTGCATAAGCTGTTTAAATGCCCTGGGAGAACAGGTTAAATATTTCACAATATAAATATCAGATATGAAATAACTTTCCCTTGATTTCTATTTGCTAGTCGCACTGTAAGAGTCCACAGCACTGTCCTCCCTCAGCCCCTCTATCTCCACTGACAAAGGCTGGAGATCTGGAGGCGGTTGGATCCCAGGTGCCCCAGGACTCCACACGCAGGAGCACAGGCTGGCCACGGTGAGGAGTGTGGGGGTGCCGCCTGTCTCACGGCAGTCTCTCAGCTTCACTCCTCCTGCCAGCACTGATGGTGTGGCCGGGCCTCGGGGATGTGTCTGGCATACCCAAGGACCCCGCCCACATCTGTCCTGCTCTGTCAACACCTGGCTCTTGTGACAGGTGGTGGCCTTGGTTATGGAGAAAGTGCCTTTTCCAAGAAGGTGAGGGAGGGCATGACTCTAGCGTGGGTGATCAGCCCAAAGTCCATTCTGGCTGATTCTGGGCAGCCTGCCCGGTTTCTTCTTGGAGCACGGCTAACCTGGCACGTCCTCTGGATGTGATTTTCTGTTTCCTGGAGGGGCATAGTTGGCTGCTGGGCAGGCGGCTTGTGCCAGCCATCATGAGGCTCCACTTACGGTGGACACTCTGCTTGTGGAGGGCCTGATAGCCATTACTTCCTTTGGGTCCAAGGTAGAGTGAGTCTATACAGCAGGTAGAGGCGACAGGCCAGAGGAAAAGGCGGCCAAGGACAAGACCATGGAGAGTGCTGAGTCCCAGAGGTATTAGATGAAGGTTCTTAGATCAGGTTCTTAGACCCACCCTCCACGTGGGTCTCTCTGGGATCATCTCACAAGATCCCCATTGATGATCGCTGTAGCAGTGATCTTCATTGAGGAGTGCAGTCTGTACCCCTTCACCCTGAGTGTGGGCAGAGCCCTGCCACCCCCTCAGTAGGTAAGAGTCTACTATACACACCAAATCCCAATGGCTGGATTGTGTCAGGCATGTCCTGCAAGGTCCTAGACAATTAAATGACATACTATCTGACTTGGGGATCTCAGCCCTCTTTAGGTGGTTCTGTCTATATGGATCTTAACATTTTTAGTTTTGGGAGATAGGGTCTCACTGCATAGCCCGACCTGGCCTGAATCTGTCTAGGTAGACCAGGCTAGCCTCAAACTCTTACTGCTCCTCCTGCCTTTGCCTCCTGAAGGCTGGCATTAAAGGCGTGAGCCACGGCATCTGTGTGGTGGATTTAAGAAAACCAGGATTGTTACTTGGTGGCTCTGGGCTTCGGTGGCATAGTTCCTAAGAGAAGGACCTTGCAGGACATGCCTGACAACAATCCAGCCATTGGGATCTGGTGTGTATAGTAGATTCTTACCTACTGAGGGGGTGGCAGGGCTCTGCCCACACTCAGGGTGAAGGGGTACAGACTGCACTCCTCAATGAAGATCTTGTCTGTCTAAAAGGAGGGAGGAGGGGCTCCTAGGGCTGTCTGAGCCGGTGTCATCTGCTACAGGCTGTCATGGATGGAGACAGAATGAGAGCCAGTGTTCTTCAGTCTAGGAGCCCAGAAAGCTCCATCTCCCACTGATATTCCCTTTGAAGTTTCTCTTGATAGCCCAGGTTTGGGGGCAAGTTCAGAGGAGCCAGACACAATCTCTGCCTCTTCTGCTTCCACTGGGTCTCACTGTGGGGAGTGTTGGTTCACGTGCCTCACGTGAGAGAAGAAAAGACAAGAACTTTCTTCTCGCTACAGTTTCAGGTTCTGCTGTTCCAGGGTGGTCCACTGTGGTCCCAAATATTGCGTAGAGAATTCCAGAAGCAAACGATTCGGAAGTTCAACGTTGCACGTTGCTCTGATGAAATCTTCCAACACCTGCTCCACCCCACCTGGAATGTAAATACCTCTTTGCTCAATGGATCCGTGTTGTGCACACCGCCCACACGTTAGCCACGCTGGCTGACTAGGCGATCAGATTCTCTGCTGCAGAACTACAGTTACTGTGTCCCTTTACTTAACCATGGCTCTCAAAGGCAACAGTTGTGATTTGGAGATTTTATTTTAGCATATTGTTACCATTGTTCTACTTTGTTGTAATCTCCCGCCCTGTAGAGTTTATGAATAAATTTCATCAGAGGCGTGTCTATGTGTGTGTGGGGGAAGCACTGTGAGCAGAGGTTGGGGCTAGCAGTATTTTAGGCATCCACTGACAGCCTTGAATGGTGCCTGTGACAGGGGCAGCTGCTGTGTTCGGTGTGTTTGCTGGGTTGCACTGCGGGACCAGTAACTTGTGTCTATCCCAGAATCTCATTTACCAGCCTCTGGCTGACCCTTCCTTCCTTACCACTGAAGCTATCCTTGGCTCTTTGTTGAAGGAGGAACTGGCATTCCTGTGTGGCCTCTTGTGGATGGGGACACCTCTGCTCCCCTGAGATGCTTTTCCTGTGGTCACTGTTGGTCCCCGGTCATTTTATTCTGTCAGTTCTTGTTGTGCTGGCTTGGCCTCTCACTGGCACTGAGCAGGGCCTGCCTTTCTCCTTGGTTCTCTTCCTCTGGTACCGACATCTTCTCCTCCCTCCCAGGACGGCCCCCTCTCCTTGCTGTACATTCCCCATTCTCTTCTTTCTCACTTAAGCCCATGACCTCCTCTGTCCTTACAAATACTGACTGCACGATCCACTTCCCCCATTTCCGGTCTCCCTGTCTGTCTGGCAAGCTCCCACTTCTCAGACCCTTCCTACTGGATAGCCACTCTAGTTAATTATCATTTGTCTTAGGTCCACTGGACCAGGTCAGCTCAACACACTTTCACGGTCCCCTGCTCCCCTCCTGGCCCTGAACAGCACCATCTTGCCCGGGAAGACATCAAAGCAGCCTATAGATGGGATGCAGTTCCCATCAAGACGCAACGGCATTCTTTACAAAGTCACTCTAAAGAAGACTCGAATAGACAAAGTGATCCTGGGAAAAAAAGAGCTGGAGGTGTTAGAATGTCTAGCTGCAAAGCCTACCAAAAAATAGCACAGCGCTGGGATGGAAACCAGCACACAGACCGATAGAATAGAGAAGCAGGAGACAGGTCCGCACATCCATAAACAGAGGTGCCAAAATCACTCCTTGAAGAGTGAGCAGTCTGCTCGGTGACTCGTCCTAAGACTATTGGGGGGTCCATAGGTGGAAGAAAGAAACTAGATCCTTGTCTTGCATCATGGGCAAAAGTAGCTCAAAATGGATCGAAGATGTAGAGCTTAGACAGGAAGCTATGAAACTCCTGGAGGGGAGCACATGGGAGGAGGCACTAAGTGGTGTTGGCCTGGGGGTGGGGAAATCAGGCATGTGGGTGTGTCCTTAAAAGCACAATGAACAGAAGCCAAAGCAGAAAGGCGGGACTGCATGCAGTAAATTGAAAACTTTATGTCCAGCAAAGGGAACAGGGAATTGGCAGAACAGAAGAAAATATTTGCAAATCATTTTATCTGACAAGAGATCAAGTTCCAGGATATTCAAAATCACCAGCAAAATCCTTAATAATCCACTAAAAATAGGTGACGGAGCCAGGCAGGTGGCGCCCACCTCTAATCCCAGTACTCCAGAGGCAGAGGCAGGGAGATCTCTGTGAGTTCCAGGCCAGTTTGGTTTACAGAGTGAGTTCCTGGACAGCCAGGGCTACACAGAGAAACCCTGTCTCAGACAAAGCAGAACAGGTAATGTCTTGCTTACGTAACACTCAAAAGAGGGTGTTCTGAGGGCTGAGAAGCAGAGGAGAAACCATGCGGCAGCCAGGCAGGATAGCCTAGGCCTGTAGTCGAGGCCTTAGGAGGTTGAGGCTGGAGGTTCATTCCAGTTTGAAGTCAGCCTGAGCAACAGTGAGACAGTTTCAAAGGCAAAGCTGAGGGTCCAGTGAGACGGCCCGCGGGGTAAAGGTGTTTGCTGCCAAGCCTGACGACCTGAATTGTTCCCCAGGACCCACATGGTGGAAGGAGAACTGACTCCTGCCAGCTGTCCTCTGACCTCCACTTGTGCTCTGTGGCGTGTCCCCTGTCCCCTGTAACATGCACACCAAATCAAACAAGCCTATAAAATTTTTGAGGTGATCAACTACCTCATTCTTGGGTGTATGTCCAAAGATATCAAACCCAGTATGTGGAAGAGATACATATATGCTTGTATGTATGGAAGAACCGTTCACACTTGCCAAGATATGGTATTGACCTAAGCACCCCTCAGCAGGTGAGCATATGAAGACCATGTAGCAGATGTACACGGTAAATATTAACCAGGCATGAAAAGAATACAGTTCTGTCTGTCATTGGGCAGCGGTAGGGAAGGAACCAGACAACATTGTGTTGAATGAGATAATGCACATGACAGTGGCACACCGGACATGCCCGTTTATATATGAAAACTAAAAGTTTCTCTTTCTTCAGTTTTTTCCTTGTCTTTATTTACTTATTTTGTATGTGTGTGTGGGTCACAGCACATGTGTGGGGGAGGTGGGAGGACAGCTTCGTGGGGTCAATTCTCTCTTTCCACCACAACAGTCCCAGATGTCAAACTCAGGTTGTTGGGCTTAGTGGCAGGCATTTACCCTCTGAACCATCTCACCAGCCCTCGGAACAGGAAACCGTGTATGGTGGGATAGCCCCCCACACACTAAGTAAATAAAATGTAATTACAAACAGTGATTGCCAGGTGGTGGTGGAAGACAGCAAGACTGGCCAGCAGGTGCAGAAGGAGTTAAAACAGCATTCAGAGTCCTGTGACACACCCTGGGCAATCGCCTTGTTACCCACAACAAATTGGCTGGTTTGTTTTTATTTAAGATTTATTTATTTTGTGTATATGAGGACACTGTAGCTGTCTTCAGACACACCAGAAGAGGTCACTGGATCCCATGACAGGTGGTGCTGGGAATTGAACTCAGGGCCTCTGGAAGAACAGTCAGTGCTCTTAACCGCTGGGCCATCTCTCCAGCCCCAAATTGGCTGTTTTTTGTTTTTTTTTGTTTTTGTTGTTTTGTTTTGTTTAAAGATTTACTTATTTATTATATGTAAGTACACTGTAGCTGTCTTCAGACACACCAGAAGAGGGCATCAGATCTCATTACGAATGGTTGTGAGCCACCATGTGGTTGCTGGGATTTGAACTCAAGACCTTCGGAAGAGCAGTCAGTGCTCTTGACCGCTGAACCATCTCTCCAGCCCATGGTTTTGGTTTTTTGAGACAGGGTTTCTCTATGTAGCCCTGGCTGTCCTGCAACTCACTCTGTAGACTGGGCTGGCCTCAAACTCAGAAATCCGCCTGCCTCTGCCTCCCAAGTGCTGGGATTACAGGCGTGTGCCACCGCTACCTGACTCAAATTGTCTGTTTTAAAGAAGACAGCAGAGGGGATTTTGAATGGTCCCAACATACAGAATTAAGAGTAAATCTGGGTTGGTAGGTATCTTAGCTACTCTGATCTAGCTTTTGTGTGGATATGAGTATGTGCAATCACTATGTTATCATTATGCCCTTAAAATCCCATCGAGGTAGAAGAGGTAAGCCTCCACTAATGTGTGTTTCTTTCTGCCATTTTCTTTTCTTTTCTTTTTCTTTTTCTTTTCTTTCTTTCTTTCTCTCTCTCTCTCTCTCTCTCTCTCTTTTTTTTTTTTTTGGTTTTTTTTTCAAGACAGGGTTTCTCTGTGTAGCCCTGGCTGTCCTGGAACTCACTCTGTAGACCAGGCTGGCCTCGAACTCAGAAATCCACCTGCCTCTGCCTCCCAAGTGCTGGGATTAAAGGCGTGCACCACCACCGCCCTGCTTCTTTCTGCCATTTTCTAACCGTACAGTCCAAGCAAGTCTATTGCCAAGCCGTCTTTGTATTTTTAGGTTAGTTTGTTTTGTAAGTGTTTCACCCTCATGTGTGTCTGTGTACCACCCTGGTGCTGGGAACCAAACCCAGGTCTTCTCCAAGAGTAACCAGTGCCCTTAATTACCCAGCCACCTTCCCAGCACCCGGACCGTCTTTTGGAGTCAATCGTGTATTCATTTGTGCTGCAAATGGTTATTGAGTATGTTCTAGAACCAGGAGCTGTTCTGACAGCTTATGGCTGGAAAGAACGGGACGCACTGCAGGGGCTGCGGCGGGAGGGACTGGTGGACCATCAGGCTGGGGGAGGACTTGGGCCAGGGAGACAGGAGGAGCTTTACTGCTTAGGTAAGAAGAGACCAAAGGACATGTGGGGTGAACTGGAGATGCTGGGTCGCTTCTTACCTTTTTACCATTGCTTGACGCACCTCTTGATTGTGGGTCGAACCTGTGGCTTGCTTCCAGAAAGGAGCAAGACTATGGGATCTTTCATATCATACGATCATCACTCTGGGAAGACTTTATAACTACTCTGCTCTGCTGACAAAAGCTAACTGCTTCACTGTCGGTTACTAACTCCTGAGAGGGCGCTGGGCTGGGAGCTCTAGGTGGTCCTGGAGGCTGAAGGAAGCCTCTAGCCCAAAAGCCTGTCAGAAACTTAGGTAAAAATGTGGACCCTCCCAACGGCCTGAGTCAACCTGGAAGCAGATTCCTCCCAGTCACAGTTGAGACCACAATCCTGCAATACTTTGCACAGCCCAAAGAGGCCCAAGAAATGGGTTGTGGTGACACAGAAATGGGTGTGTGTTGTTTCAAGCCTCTGTGTTACACAGAAAGAGGAAAGAGGAAGTTCATCTGTCTGTCTGTCTGTCTATTCATTTGTTCATTTGTTTACTTATTTAATGTAAATTGATGTTTAAAAAGCTATTTTGAAATAGTTATTGGCCGGGCAGTGGTGGCACACACCTTTAATCCCAGCACTTGGGAGGCAGAGGCAGGTGGATTTCTGAGTTCGAGGCCAGCCTGGTCTACAGAGTAAGTTCCAGGACAGCCAGGGCTATACAGAGAAACCCTGTCTCGAAAAACAAAACAAAACAAAACAAAACAAAACAAACAAACAAAAAGTTATTTATGTATTGCTTTGTTTTTGAGACAGGTTCTCACTATGTAGACCTTTCTGGTATGGAGCACTGCTATTTTAGACCAGGCTAGCCTCAAACTCATAGAGATCTACCTGCTTCTGCTTCCCCAGTGCTGAGATTATGCACCACCAAGTCTTGCTAGGAAGACGTTCTTTTCCCTCCCCTCTCCTCCCTCCCCTCCCCTTCACCCCCTCCCTTCCCTCCTTTTCTCTCCCTTGCCAGGTGGTGAGAGAGCAGTGCAAGGCTGGCCAGCAGGTGCAGTTAGGAGACTTAGGTTGTCAGGGTTAGTGGCAGGGGCCACTCCCCTCCCCTCCCCTCCCTTCTTTTCTCTTCCCTTCCTCATTCTCTGTTTCTTTGTCTCTCTGCCTTTCCCTCCCTCCCTCCCTCCCTTTTCCCCTGCCTCCCAGTACTGAGGATGGAACCCAGGGTGCTCTAGTTGTTGCAATGATCTCTTCATTTCCCAGTCTGGTTCACTCACGGCTTCAGTGTTCCCAACTTGGGGTGGGATGCTCCTGGATGGTGTTCACGTCCCCATAATTTCCCTAAGATCGTTTGCTGAGGGATTAGGAGTCCCCACCCTCACTCCAGGTTCTTTTTTTTTTTTTTTTTCATCAGACCAAAGGCTGGAAGCCCTGGTGACACAGGCTGGTGACACAGGCTTGCCTTGATCTGGAGCTGCTGAGTTAGAGTCTACCACAGGATGCTTTCCACCTTCAAGATGTTTTCCACCTTCAAGTTAGCGGTAGCTTGGCTGGGGCACCCTCTACACTACCAGCTGCATTTTTCGAGCAAGATACTGTCTTGGCATCTCTGAAAGCTTAGTGGGCAATCTGTGCTTTCCCCAGGCGTGAGACTGACCCAGCCTGGGGAAGAGAGAATCGGCAGGGTGAGGCAGGGCGGGAAAGCCCAAGCCCATGAGCAGGATGCAGGGTTGGGGACAAAGGGCACAGCGGACACCTAGGAAGCTGGCTGATTCTGACGGAGCCTTTTAATAGCCGAGGTGCTGGGTAACCATTTCCCCAGTAGGCTCCCCTGGGCCTCCGAGGATGTTTGGCAGAGCTGGGTTATTTTTAGCTCTCCAGCAACTGGAGCAGAGTACTCAGCAGGCCAGCCTTGATCTGGGCTCTGGGACATACTCAGTGGCTTTCACAGAGGGGACCAGGGACTCTGCAGGTCTGGTCCAGCTCCCTGCCTCATTCCTGGGCTCTTTGGGGGCAGGAGGAGGGGTCGTCTGCAAGAGGGATATCTGGTCCTCATCAGCTGTTTGTGGCTAGAGATACCTGCCCAGGGCGTATATGGGAAAGGAGAGAGCATGGAGCCTGTCTTTCACTAGGACAGGAAGGACACAGAGCCAGAGGCTGGCTGTTGGCTCTCTCTGGGGGAAGATAACAATGGGCACCAGGACCACCTGGGTTCTATGGGCAAAGCAAAGAGCTCCAGGTCAAGGGTGTGTGTGGAGGACCAGTCGACCCCAGGTAGAGGGAGGGGAGAGGTCGGTAAGAGTGACAAGAAACCATTTCCTGGGGACCCAGGGAAAGACATTCAGGGACAGCTTGCTGCTGTTCGTGAGCCTGCTGCTGTATCTCTTACTGTTTGCAGTTAATGGGTAAGCCTTGAACGTTGACCTGACAAATATTTGCTTAGATCACTGACCTAGGGGACTTCCATGTCAACCCTTTCCTAGTGGCAACCTGAGAACTGGTCCCTTGATCCCAGAGGGGTCATGTCCGGAAGAGACCATTTCCCCACAGGTGGCTGTACAGTTCCAGTCCCACCTGTGGGTGTAGGCTGGGGGCTGGGCAAACACCTGCAGAGATTCTGTTTCCAGTGGTTCCTTAGTGCAGGTGGTCAGAGGCAGTCAAGATTGGTCACAGCTGCCTCCGCAAGGTGCAGGCTGCCTGTGTCCTGTTCCCACCCCAGCCATCTTGTCCACCCAAGCCTAAAGGAGAGAGAGAGAGAGAGAGAGAGAGAGAGAGAGAGAGAGAGAGAGAGAGAGGCCTTGTTTCTCAGAGGTGACAGGTAGAGGCCCATGGAGGCTCTTCCCAGGACAAGCCTTCACATTCACTTTTGCATTTGAATCTGTGTATGCAGGTGCACAGATGCACACATACACACACCAGCAGCAGCAGCAGCAGCAGCAGCAGCAGCAGCACCACCACCACCACCACCACCACCACCACCACCACCATCACCACTACCACCATCACCACAACCACCACCACCACCACCACCAGCACCAGCACCAGCACCACCACCACCACCATCATCACCAGCATCCCACTATAGTGCCATCTCTCCCAGGCTGTCTGCCACCCTAGATCCAGTTTTGATTCCGTTCCCATCTCCTCCTGAGTTCCTACAATTCTCATTCTTGCTTTGCTCTATTTTTTTCAGGGTTGGGAAGCAGGAAAGATGAAGCGGCGGGGCCCAGGTCACACAGTAAATGGAGGACCTCAGGTCAAACCCAGAGGCAAGCTAGTTCCCAAGCCGAGAAGAGGAAGAAACCCAGGAAACACATGGACCTGTTCTCTGAGATTCTGGAGCAAGGGCTGAGGGGAAGGGCTGGGTAGAGTCCAGAGCTTCGTGCAGTGTCTGACCTGGCTTCCTGTGTATGGCCATGGATGATCCTGGGCTTTCTTAGGGCCAAACGGGGGAGAACCTAGAAACTCCGGGTGCCTTAGGCTTTAAAGACGGACTAAAATGAAATGACTTCTCGGGTAGGGTTCTCTGTCACATGAAGCCAGGCTCTCACGCAATGAAACCTCTGAGGTCTGAGAACCTCCACAGACTTTTCCTGTCCAGTCCCGTGCAAACTCCCCTCTCACGTTTGGCGGTGCTTGTCTTTATTTCTCCAAGGTCTAGCTCAAAAGGCTACCTCCTTGTGATGTGTGTCCTCATTTTCACCCTGTGGAGACCCTGAGTGTTTTTTTTCCATGCTCAGTTCATCTCAGTTCACTCTGTGAATTGACATCATCATACCTGATTGGTGGGTTAAGATTATTTTCATGGTATACTGGGGCTGTCTTGCTTTACTCATTTGAAGGAGGTGATGTTTGCTTGGCTTACAGGTGTGGTGTGCTGGGAAAACAGCCGTCTGGGAGAGAAAAAGCACCTGATGCATTGATCCAGACCAATTCCGTGGTGTAAATATTCCCCCCATGGTCAGTGTCGAGCTAGAATGATTTACATGTAATGATTTATAAAGGTGAAGCAGACTCTCTTGAGGCAGAGCTAGTAAACCAGATTGCTGCTCCTGGTTCCTGGATCTTCTTAAATGCTTGCACTTAGTAGGTGTGCCTAGCCATAAACCCTTGGAGATAATATCCAATTCTGACCTTTTTTTGGGGGGGTGGTGGTGGTAGGATGGAGTTCTCTTCCAAAGCTCTTACTTTGTTCTAAAAAGAGTTAGACTGGGAGTCAGGGAAAGCCTTTTCAGGTGGGCCCGCTGATGTTCCTTCTCTGCTCCCTATATGTAATGCTTCTTGGGAACTTGACTTTGGCAAAGAACTGGGCCTGTTCCTTCACTGACTGGAGTTGGACTAGGGAAGGAATGACTTCAGGAAGCTCTAAGCCTGGATCTGCAGAGGCCCTGCCTCCGAATGTGCTTCTCTTAGCCTCTGGACTTCGGCCAGTTCTCCTGTAGGAAACCCAGACGACCATGCTTACACCATCCTGCAGAGAGCCACACTGAGGGGGGCAGAGGTGCATCCTTTCTCACGCGCTGTCCCAGACCAGCTAGTCCCTAGGAGCCCAGCACCCGGCCAAAGATACCCAAGTAAGCCGGCTGGGAGCAAAGGGGCTCACCCAGCCAAGCCCAACCTGCATGGCCGATTGTAAGCATTTTGTTCTAACCACTAAATTTTTGTATTTTGTGGTTACTGTTGTTTACAAAGCAGAAGCTAGCTGATAAATCATCTTTACATTTATTTTTTTTTGTTTTGTTTTCTTGAGACAGGGTCTCTGTATGTAGTCCTGGCTATCCCGGCTCTCGATATACAGATCAACTGGCCTCGAACTCACAGGGATCCTACTGCCTGTGTCACCATGCCTAGCCCATCCTTGCATTTATTACGAGTTTAGCTTCTGGCTGGATTACCCATCTCAGAGTGAAGTCAAGATGGCAGCTTGTTCTCTTGTGTCTAATAACCACAGACAAAGACTCCAGCTATCAGCACAATTGGCCCTCATAGCACCTGTCTTCTGGAAGATTCTTACCACACCCTAAAGAGCCCACGGGAACCCTGACGTGTTTAAATTGCAGACAAGGTGGATGTGGAGAAAGCAGCTATAATAAAGAAGAGACCTAGCTGGGCAGTGGTGGCGCACGCCTGTAATCCCAGCACTTGGGAGGCAGAGGCAGGCAGATTTCTGAGTTCGAGGCCAGCCTGGTCTACAGAGTGAGTTCCAGGACAGCCAGGGCTATACAGAGAAACCCCGCCTCGAAAAAACCAAATCCAACCCCCCCAAAAAAACAAAGAAGAGACCTTTCTTCTTTACTAAGGAAGAGAAACCTTAGGCTTTTCCTGAGACAATACAAAGGAGCCCAGAGAGCAAGATCCCACCAGAGAGTCACACAGGATGTGGACACTGATGAGACCTGAGCTAAGCTGACCTGGCCTGGTCGTTGACTTTGCCTGTGTCATCATGCCTAGGGTTGGAAACCGCCCCACCCCCACCAATGAAGACTCTGGCGTCCTTTCCAGGAAATCTACAGACAAGAGCAGGAAACTGTTGAATGGCCTATTTTTCTTTCCCTGCAAGATGATTTTATTATTTTGGTTGAACAAAAACATCCTAATGTATTGACGATGGGGAAGGAAAGACACCCGGACCTTAAAATAGACCTGATACCCCTGACTTTTGGCTGGAGCATACTTGCTTGTAACCTGGGAAAGAATATGTGAGAAACCCGAACCCCACCCATTCTGTCCTCTGGGTTTGAGCTGTCGAAACTTCCTGGTGGCTAAAGGGTACTCTAGATCAGGGGAAGCAGCCCTCGAAACAGCCTTGTGGCTGCTCTGGGGGGCCTTGTGGTTTCTCCTCAGCCAGCTGGGCGACCTTGAATAAATGATCCAACTCCTCTGTTACCCCAAATAACATGGGGCAAGACAAGGGAGACGAGAACCAAGAGAGCCACACAGACCTGGCATGCTACAGACGGAGGCGTGTGTAAATGTTCCATCGCGATGAACCCACGGTGATAACATGGATGTAGTGATGGCACCACAGTTTATATATGTGTCTGTATGCATACAGAATGTGTGTGTGTGTGTGTATAATTTATGTATGAATATACACACATCTATCTACCCACCCATCTATCTATAGGTAGATAATATGCATATGCTCAGAACTTCGGTGATGTTCTCATTTTTCAGTTTCGGGAGCTTTGTTCTGTTAGTTGGACACCTGGCACATTTTCTATTTTTCCCTACAAAACTTTTCCTGGGTGTTATATGTAGGAATATCTTTGGTGCTTAGTGTAGAGGGTTGTGACAATCTACCCAAGGCATGGTGTTTGGTGCCTAAGACAGCACTGCAGCAACCATCACTTCCTCTGCTAGAGCGAGGTTTTCGCTCGATCAGACCGATCAGACCGCTCAAGAACTGCTGCGCGGGCCAGGGCGGGCCGGGGCGGGCCGGGGTGGGGCAGCCAACCTGTCCTCCAGGGTCATTTCTAACCGTAAAGTCTTTCCATGGTTGCTCTCGTCTGTTGGGGAACAGCCCATCACAGCCTTCTTCCTTGCTGCTCTCCTCTCTATTGAGGTCTGGATCTCATATTCAAAGGCCTTGGCGGAGCCAGTCTCCTGTTTTAGGTAGGCAGTAGAGAGAGTGAACTTGATATTTGTCTCCCTAGGCTGGGAGTAAGGAAACGCTTTCTGCTTGCAGGGCCCCGAACTCTTTGGACTACATTTCCCAGAATCCCCGAATCTCTTTTTTCCTGGTGGGCGCAGCCAATGGGAGACAGTAGCAGAAGATTGGCGCTTGAGGAAGGTGTGGGGTGGATCTACGCCCACCCTCTCCGGTGAGGGCGGTGGTCCCCTCCCCCTCCTCCTCCTCCTTTCCAGGTTCCAGCTGGAGATATTACTCCCTCCTCCTTTGTGCTTTGAGCCCAAGGAAGCAGCAGTTTCGAGCAGATTGCAATCTCTGGGTTGCTAAGTCCTCCGGCTCAGGTTTCTAGCTCGTCTGTCATCTTTAACGCATCTTATTGCGTTAGTTCACTAATGAACTATTCGGCCTTGGCTCTATTTTTCTGATGGGATTCTACCTGCTCCAACTACCGTGACAGTCATCGAAGCAGACAGTGTGCCTGTGTATCCACAGATTCCAGCACCCGGGGATTAAAACCACCCGTGCCAAATACATATAGGCGTTTTCTTGTCACTTCCCTCCAAACAGTACAATTTAACAACTATTTTCATAACACTGACATTGGGAAAGGTGATATGAGTCATCAAGAGATGGTTTAAAGGATGGATGTAGATTATATGCAAGGACTTCACCGGTTTAATATTGTGAGAGAGAGAGAGAGAGTGTGTGTGTGTGTGTGTGTGTGTGTGTGTGTACTCGTGCAGGTGACACAGCATGAGCGGCAGAGGCTGTCAGAGGACAAGCACGTCAATTACAGGGGTTGAATTCTGGTCTGTAGGCCGTGTTCGGCAGCAAGGACAAATGCCTTTGCTGACCAGCTATCCCAGCAGGCACCGCTGTCATTTACACGAGGGTTCTGAGCATTCCTGAATTGGGATGTCTTGCGGGAGGTCCCATAACCAGTGCCTCCCAGATGCCAAGGGCTGAGTGTATCAGAATGTTCTCACCAGGTAACTTTGATGGTCATAATTTTACAAATGAAGTTTCAGGGGACTTTTTTTCTGTGGCAGTTTACAGTTGGATCTTCTCTAGAGGTCAAATGCCCATAAAGTCTCTGGTAGATTGTTAGCAACGATGTCTGTCCCTATTTTCCTGAGAGTCAAACCCCTTTACAAGCTCCTTGTCCCTCCCTCCCAGCACCCCTCCCTCTCTCCCTCTCTCCTTTCTCTTTTTCTGACAAGGTTTCTATTGTAGCAAAGGCCAGATCTGAACCCATGATCTTCCCTCCTTAGCTTCAGTAGTATAGCTTACAGGTGTGCACCACCACCCCGGTCTCAGAGTTCAAATACAACCCTTCTTCTGAGGGACAGATGGAGTCCATTTCCTACCTCTTGAAGCTGCAGCCCTTATGATTTGGCTAACAGAATGCGGCGGAGGCAGGTCTATGGCCCAAGAGGCCCAGCAGGATTCCATGTCACTTGCCTCATCTGGCCTGCTGGAAGATGAGAAGGCAGGGAAGCAAGCATCCTCCCGAGCACAGCCTGTCTTGGACCAGCCAGACCCCAGACAAAATGGCGGTGCCTGCAGAGGCCTGCCGGAGGCCCCAGGGAAGCCGGCAGAGGTCAGGCCAGACGTGGGAGCAAACCAAGCATGCAGCCGAGAGCACAAAGCAGAGAATGCCATTCATGTCCTTGGGCTTCCGGCTCCACATACACTCTGTGTCTAGCAATACCCAGCTCCACCGCGGGCCACCCAGGTAGGAGTGGGGCAGCCCAGTAGAGCCGGCTCTGACCTCAACGGCTGACCAAAGGGAACAACTACAGGCACTTAAGCAATGGAATCTGCTGGTCAACTCTACGATACAAATGGTGGGGTTGGAGAGATGGCTCAGGGGTTAAGAACACTGACTGTTCTCCCAAAGGTCCTGAGTTCAAATCCCAGTAACCACATGGTGCCTCACAACCATCCATAATGAGATCTGACGCCCTCTTCTGGTGCGTCTGAAGACAGCTACGGTGTACTTACATACAATAAATAAATTAAAAATCTTTAAAAAAGATGCAAATGGTGACTGTAGTGCTCAGCTCCTGCAGCGATCTCTGCTGCTCGGGTGAGGTATCCTGACAAGACTCTGTAGGGTGAGCTGCCCTGGTCCTCTTCTGTACTTCAAAGGGAGGCAGAGAAAGGCTGCTAGTTGCTTGCTCCAAGCATTTTTGCTTATCTTACCACGGACTAGATATGATGTGGGCCCATTTGTGCTGGCTGTCCTTGATGGCCTGTCTATGCAGAAATCATTGGACGGGATCCTGGCCCAGCAGGAAGGCACTGCCTTTAACCTCCGCCTCACTTCTGGGTCCAGATCTATCTCTAGCGAGGCAGCTCATTCATGACTGGCTTGCAGACAGCAGTGAGGTGGCTTCCCTCTGGGACTGTTAGTAATGGCTACTGGACCTGTAGGGCACCTTCTAGAATAGTTTATGGAATCATCTAGATGGATGTGTCCTTGGCTGGTCAGCTCCTTACTTGATGGAGAGGGGGCACAGCGGAATGGGGTCTCTGCAGGGCTTCAGGCTGCGGCACGACTTTTCCTTACCTGGGCTACCTAGAGCCACTGCAGACCTAAAGGACATCAGAGACACAATGTTTCCCAGGGAGTCTATCCCTCGTACCTTGTTCTCTTGTTTAAGAAATGTCAAGTGCAGGCCATTTCATGATGCTTTCCCATCCCCATCCATTCTGTGATGTGGAAAAGTTATTGCTCTTAATAATTAACACCCTAAGTGCACTCACGGCCTGCTGGGACAGCCTTCTCCCTCCATGGGGATTTCCTAGTTCATCTTAAACAGGTCCCCAGGCTTAGCACTCAAAAGTCCTGAACCTCTCTGTGATTTTCTCTGTTCATTCATGTGCTCCTGTTTCTGCACCTGCAGGCAGAGTGCCCGCCCCCCAGTCCCCTCCTGTTTGAGACCACGCTAGAAGCCCTCAGTTCACAACTGCCTGCCCCTGCTCTGTACTCTCCATTGCTCAGTATGGAAATCATGTGGGGCAGATGTTTTTGGCAAACCACTGGGCTGCAGCTAACCTGGAGGGGGTGGGGTAGGTGCACGTGTGTGAGTTCCTTTTGTCCCTTGACCATCTGGGCTCTCTGGTGGAGGAAGCTATAGGTGTATTTATAGCGGCAGTGCCTATGGAAGCCTGGTAATAAATAATTGTGGCCAAGAACTTTGGAAGCACGCCATCCTTGGAATCAAATTTCTCCCCAGCTGTATCTAGGGCCGGGAGGCTCCTACTGCATGCTGTATACCGCCCCTGGTTAGTGTTGAGAGGTTCCTCCTGCCGCAGAGAGGAAAACCAAGGCTTAGTGAGGAAGGACTTGATCCAAACACCCCAGATCCATGGATCTTATTGGGTTTCTTCCAGAGTCTGGGCCAGTTGCAGCCACCCCAAGAGCTGGGCATTGGGAGAGCTTGTAGGTTCAGAAGGAAAAGCTCTGGGCAACGCTTTTAGACACTGGGTTCCCGGAACTGTGGACACTTGCTAACTGATGGGACAGGAGGGCCTCCCAGCCCATGCCGGCAGAGAGAAGTACTATTCTGGAGTTGCACCTTTCAAACATGTTCTGGGTCCCATAGAAGGAGCCCCCCTCCCCCATCCTTGGGAAGCATCCAGGGGAGGAGGCAGATAACTCCTTGTGAGATGGTTAAGTCAGGAAAGCTTTGTCAAGTCCCACCTATCATCCATCCATCTATCTATCTATCTATCTATCTGCCATCTGTTTATTAATGAGTGATTGGTTGGTTGTGGTTCTGGGAGTGGAATCAGGGTTTATATACGCTAGGCAAACACTCTACCCTTGAAAGCATTCCCTCCTTCAAGTCTCATTTAAAAAGTGAAACAGCATGTTTTTTTGTGTGTGATATTTATAATGGTTACAATGTATATCTTGTGTATACATGTGGGTACATGTGAGTATATATATATATATGTTTATATACACAACAATGTGATTCTGTATGTTTTCATGAGTATATATATACTCATATACACACATGCACAGTGGGCTGGCTTGTAAGCACACATATACATGTTTATGTATATGATTATAAGAATGTAGGCATATGTTTACACACATATATGTGTGAGTTAGAGAAGAACAGCCCAGACCCTGGCATCATGTCGGATCTGGTTTTGTTCTCTTTCCAGGGAGCAGGCGATAGCGCAGTGACAAGGCATCTGGGCTGGTACGCACAGCCTCCTGTCAGCATCCTTCTGCCTCAACTTCCTTCCGCTGAGTTCTTCCTTTGGAGCCCACCACCAAATCTGTTACTGCAGAAAGATGACCAACAAAACGATGTATGCTTGGTAAAAAAAGAAAAGCAAAACAAAAAATGAAACAAAAACAAAACAAAATAACAACAACAACAAAAAAAAAACTAAAAAGGCTACAGGTACAAAGAAGATTAAAAAGTACCCTTCCTCCCCAAAGCAAGCATCCTGGGTGATTGCTTAATAGACCTTTCCTCTCTGTACCGCAGTGACTTGAGGGTCAGAAGAGACAGCGACACCAACACTGCCACCCACAAGTCCTCCATCCTCTTTGCCCTCGTGACCCAATCTTTGGAATCTCGAGGATTTCCTTTCGCCTTGCTCCTGGTGTTCTCGGGTCCCTCTAGTCTTGCCCAAGCCGTGGAGATAGACGTGTAGAGCTGGGTCTAAACCCGAGAACTGCTTCGCTTTGCGGAGCCAACCATCCGGTCTAAGCATCGGTGTCCTCGTCTCTAAAACGGCCGAAAACCAACCACCATCAAGGGCAGTTGTCTGGGCGCGATTGGTGCCTGTCCTTTTTCTGTCTGCTTTTGTGCCTCCAGCCACAGATCCCCTCCCCCCCTCCACGCCCTGCCACCGGCTGCTTTCTGTCCTGTATGGCAGAGGGCTCCCTTGGCTTTGGCTTCCAGGGAGGGTTGGTCATGAGTGGAAGGCTTAAGAGTGGACACTGGGGAAACCAGGATGTCTCGTCTCATCTTCCTCTGCTTTTGGTGATGTCTCAGGCAGTAGTGGCAACTCTGTTGTAGCTCTGGTTCCTGCTGGTGGCTCAGGTACATCTATCTCCCTTCCGTTGTCCTCTCCTGCCCAGGCCCGGTGGTGGGAACAATGACTTCCGGCTACCACATTTGCACTTTGGCCTCCTCAACAATTCAAAGCTGAACAGCCAGTTCCCTGCACTCAGTTCCCTGCATGGGGCAGTTGTGGTTTTGTGCTAAAGCCCTATGTAATATTGAAACAGACAAGCAAGGCTGCCTTGGGCCATGGTTTGCAGCTATGGCCGCTTATGAGTTTGTGACATTTTTACCAGTTAAATCAAGAGTTTCATAAGCCCTGCCTTCTTCCTCTCGACCCAATAGTCTCATTTCTGTTTGCTGGTAGCGTGGCCCAGGAGTAAAGTGTGGTCTCTGGAGCAAGGGACGCAGCTCAGGTTTGAATCTCAGACTTACCATTACTAGCTGGGTGACCATGAGCCATATTTGGGGTTGTTGTAGCTCAGTGGTAGAGCTTCTGCCTAGAATGCACAGGACCCTGGCCTCTATCCTAGCACCACACCTCCCAAAACAAAAGCCAACCAACCAAGCAAAACCAAACCCCATACCAACTAACCAACTAACCACCACCAACAGCAAAACTCAAGCAGACAAACAGCCCCCGCTGTAGCATCTATAGCTAAGGGATAAGGACAGAGAACTAATGGAGAGTCCATATGCTCAGTGCTTGATAGTGCAATCACAGTCACTGACTGTTATGATTCATTGCCACCACACCCCTTCTTTCAAGAACACAGGGGTCTTGTTCTTGAAAGAAAAACATCCTGGTTTCCCTCTTCTTCCCAAACTCTCTATTCAAAGAGGTCTGTGGGTAGGTTTACACAGCTGCCAAGAATCATGGGAAAAAGAAGAAAATTACCCAGAACCTTCCCATCCAATCTTGGCCTTGGAGCATGCAGGGATTGAGATCTCCCGGATGGGAACCTCTCCTCTTCGGGATACACAGAGGGGCTTAAGGCGGAAGGGCCTGGTCTGGCACTTGTGCAGCTGGAAATGTGTTCCTTCCCTACAAGTAGCTTTTGGGATTTCCTTGCTTTTCCATCCCCCACCCCCACCCCAGGCTTGCTTTCCCTGCAACGGTCTTTTCATTTCTTGTCTACCCAGAAAACATCTACACATCCTTCAGGACCCGCTTGTGCTACCTCGGGGCTTCTTTGGAGCCACCCCGACCCAGGCATAATCAAACACATCCCTCCCGAGTTTTCAAGAGTATGAGGCTTCAGCCACGGCACCTGCGGTCCTGTGTCTACTTAATAACTCATACAGACTGTTATCGTGGCGCCTAGGGATTGTTGGTAGGTGTTTAGCCCTCTCACCTAGTGGCAGATACTCGGTGTCACCTTCCCTCCAGGACCCTCGTTGCTTCTCTATGAAGTGTCTACGTTTTACAGCTGAGGAGACACACGGGTGCTCAGATCCACGGCACCCTGGTTATAAAGTCCACTCTGTTTCCCCGTGACCCTAGGAAAGAAAGGAGATCTGGCTCTACCCTCTCTGTGTCCCCAGATACTGAGAGGGTCCTGACAAGCGATCACCTAAATGTCGCACGAAATCAAAGAGCATTCGACCGCACTGATAGGTTCGTTTAACCATTTGCGACGAGTTGCTTTATTCCCGGATATTCTCTCTCTCTTGGACTAGATTATTTCCTTTGGGTCAGTTCCTGGGAGTGGAACGTCTGGATCCGAGATGTGGCGCTTCCTCGATTCGCCACGTCATCTTCCGCCTTTGCTGAGCCCCGCGGAACGAAGAGCGAAACGTTCCGGGCAGCCCTGAGAGCCTGGTTCTCACCTCGACCTTGACGCGGGTGTCCCGCAGGCGCCTCGGGGCGCCCGGGACCCGCGCTGAGCCCCGAGCCGCAGGGTCCGTTCGCGACCCGGGGCCGCGGGATCCGCTCGCCCACCCCACCCCCAGCTGCCTCGCTGGCAGCTGGATTCGGCCTGGGGGCGGGGACAAGACCCAGCATCTTCGCCAGGCGACCGCAAAGCTCTGCTTCCTTATTTGGAGGAACGGGGGTGGGGTGGGGTGGGGTGGGGTGGGGGGGAGCCAGAACGGAGGAGGAGAGGGCCTGGGAAGGAAAATATAGGGCAGAAGGATGCGAGGTGACCAGACAGGAGCATCTTAGGAGCGTGACAGGTGTGTGTGAGTGTGTGTGTGTGTGTGTGTGTGTGTGTGTGTGTGTGTGTGTGTGTGTGTGTGTGAAGTGTGAAGTCCCTTCTGCGCGCTACTCCAAGACTGGAACGTGGCAGCTCTCCACCCTCCCGTAGTCAATTCTAAATCCTTAGCTTACCGCGGGGAGGGGCCAATGCTGGAATCCCTCTAGCTGAGCAGGGCCGCTCCTTTGGCCAGATTGCGGCGATACTAGCTCCACTTAAACCTCCACGCAAGAACCTCCTCTAGCAGTCTCGTCTCTGTATTCCACTTTCCTCTCAGCTTCTCTGGGTAGTTCCTCTCTGATGTAAATTCTCAAAGGTCCACTATACCCACAAAGGCAGGGGACATCTGTACAAACCACTAGCAAGTGACCAGTCTAAAAAGGGGTTTGAAGTAGCTTACGATAATTTTTTAGCGTACGTAATTTTTTAGCCCAGTTAAATTTGACTTTCAGATGGGCAATGAATTACATTTTACCATAAGTCTATTGCATGAAATAGTTGATAAAAGAATGTCTGAACTATTGCATGGCAAGACAATAAAAATTATTCGTTGTTTGAAATTCAAATCAAACCAGGCACCGAGCATTTTTATTTGCTAAATCTGCCAGTACTAATTCCTTCGTTCCTTGCATTTAAACTCTTGGAATTTGGTATCCTTCCCCCTCCAGGCCTCCTCCCCCAACCAGCTTCCTTCTCTTTTGCTTTTTGTTGGAGACTTGGTTTCTCTGATACTGTCTTTCAATTTCCCCCTTCCTCGGAGTTTTATTTACTTTAGCTAACTCACCCTGGGTCTCAATTTAAAAGTCTTTGATGCTACAGTTAGGTCTGGGGTTGAGGCAGCATAAGTTTTAGGGGGATTTCTTAAGGACATTGGAAGGAAATGAAACCTCCGAAAATATGCTTGATGCCCCTCTCCCCTCCCCCCCCAATTTCTTTCTATGAAAATGTGGGTTGAGCTCAGTTTGTGTCTCGGGAGCACAAACAGCTGAATTAAAGCCAAAAGAATTCATTTCATTTCTCAAGCCTCCACCAGCTGCAGCTCCGGCCCCCACTAACGAGCTAGGGTTTGTCTCTAGCTACATGAGTGTTTTTCTCAGGGTTTCCATCCCCAGCTGAACTTGTGCAGAGAGACCCTGAACCTGTAGGCTCAGAGAGGCCCCCAAGGGATCTGAGGGATCAGGAAGAGCAGGGTTTCCCACACAGGGAGGCCTGTGGCCGGCCATTAGCAGTCCCCAGCACAGGCTGGCCCAGTCTCACAATGTAAGCTCATAGGAATTGTGACTAAAAACAAACAAAATGTAACCACCCGCCCCCCCCTCGTATCCCCCACAAGCTTTCCCAAGTGACTCTAGCCTGAGACCCCAGAAACTAGACAGAGCAGGGCTTCTTAGTGGCAGCTGGGCATCCAACTCCTTCTGTTGCTAGGGACAGCTCCAGTGTGTCACTCCTCTGTCTGCTCCTTCTTTGCAAAGTCTTCTCCCCGCCACCCTCCCCCAGCAGGACCCCCGCTCCATAAGCCACTCTTCACGGCCTCTCTCTTCCCTCTTCTCACTCCTTCTTGGGACACCCCTGTCATCATATACTGCCCTTGAACCCCCGCTCTCTCAGCCTGCCATGGAGACGCCTCAGGGTGAGAAGTTGGTTCTTCTTACTCAGAGGCTGCTGTCTGGCTTACCACATGAATTCTTGATGTAAAAGCTGCCAGGGACGGCAGAAGACCCCAGTGTTTGGATTTCTGAGGCTTAGACATTCTAAGTCATTGTGGTACAAGGCCTCGTATTAGTGTTTCCAAGCCTGGCTCCTTTGGCTCTGCATTAGGGTTACCTGGAAAAAAAAAAAAGAAAAAGAAAATGAAAAAAAAAAAAAAAGAAGAAGAAGAAGAAGAAGAAAGGAAGGAAGGAAGAAACAAACAAACAAACAAACAAAAAGGGGGGGGGAGAAAAGGAGAGAGGAAAATGAAGAGAAGATATTTAGATATTTTCTTTGCCCAGAGAGATTTGGCCCAACTCATCTGACTTAGGCTTGACTTCCCATCATCCTCTGCAGCCCAGGCAGCTCGGTCCCTCTCGCCAGTTGGAAGGAAGGCCCTGGAGGGGGACGAGCTCTGGATGGTGGGTCTATTATGTCACGACACTGGTGACGGATGAAGTCTGGGGAAGCAGCAAGGGACACTCATGCTAACGGTAAGGCTGGCTTTTCTGGAGAAGCGGTTGACTCCGTGGACACACTATTGTATGGTGACGATTCGAGTCCAGGGTGGGATTCAGGCACTGGGATTTCCAGGATCTTGTGACCCAGGACAAAGCAAAACCAAAACAAAAGGAACAACAAAAATCACAGCAGAACACGGAGGTAATAAAAGATAGAGACTGTTTATTAAGAAAGAGAAAGGGACTCCCAAGCATGAGCTACAAAATGACGTGCAGCCCGGCGGTGGTGGTGCACACCTGTAATCCCAGCACCCTGGGAGGCAGAGGCAGGCGGATTTCTGAGTTCGAGACCAGTCTGGTCTACAGAGTGAGTTCCAGGACAGCCAGGGCTATACAGAGAAACCCTGTCTCAAAAAAACCAAAAACCAAAAACCAAAAATCAAAAAATAAAAAACAAAAAACAAAAACAAAAACAAAAGGCGTGCACTCAAAATCACCGGACCAGGCTCTCGGGTCCCTTTTCGAGTCATTTGCGTAGCACCTGCTTCTCCCATGTGTGTCCGTTTCGGGGGTGCTTTTGTTGTGGTGGTTGTTGCACGTAGCCCAGGTGGGGAAGCGTTTCTAGTCCTCTCTGCCAGCAGGCTTCCTTGCTTATGATAGTCACCCCGCCTCTTCCTCGCACTCTCCTGCCCTCAGCCCTCACCAGCCACAGCGAACCAGCCCCTGTTCTCAAGGCACTTCCCCTCCGACCGGGGCCTTCCATGGACTCCCAGAGGCCACAGTTAAAGTTTGAGAATATTGGCAAATGTCAGGATGCTTTTGGTAACAAGCATCAGAAACTTGACTCGGACTGTGGTACCCATTCCTTTCAAATCTCTTATCTGTCCCTCTCTGTAGATCCAGGTGATTTTCATCTGGGTCCCCCTGGGCTTCCAAGCCTTATACCCACCAGACTGTATCCGTGTTCCTAGGATAACGGATCCTTTCAGGCCCGCTCAATGTGACATTCCATGAAAATCTCACTTGTGACGCGACTTCAGTTTAGCTGAGTCAGCCATCGGGACAAGTGGTCTAGAATATTCTGAGTCTGGGATGGGTCGGGGCCAGACACCAAATGACTGCCAATAGTTGGGGAAGAGTGAGAAGATATTTATGAACAGTTCCAATGCCATGGAGGGTTGCCATGCGGAGCTAGGGGTCAGGTAGGAGAGCAGACGGCCCAGAGGGAGGAGCCAGGCATCCTCCTAAGCCGGTTCTCAGACAATACCCTCTAACAGATGGGTAGCTACGGAATTGTGTCTTTTTTTTCTGCTGTAGTAGTAGGAGTTGACCCCATCCTTGGCTGGGTTTCGGAATGGATCCTGGAATGAGGCCTTGTGTGCCTGTGATTTATTAAGGGAGTGTTGGGGGGGTGGGGGGGAGGGAGGACGCAGTTCAGAGCAGGGAGGAGACCTGGTTGAGAGGACGCTGAGGCAAGTCCCCAGAGGGTGAATTCGGCAAGTCTCCGGAGGTGGGAGAGACACATTTACAAGGGAGTTTCAAGGTCAAACCCTTGCCAAAGCTATTGGCAAAGGATGTCAGGCCAGGGAAGAGAAGGTAAATTCTAAGCATTAGGTGCTTTCCTCTTTACTGTGACCAGTTATCTTCCCAGAAGCAAAGCTAGGGAGGAAGGCCTTATTTTGGTTTGCAGTTGGGTGTTTTTAGTTAGTTTAGTTTTTTAAATATTTATTTTTATTCAGGTGTGTGTGTGTGTGTGTGTGTGTGTGTGTTCAGGCATAGAGTCCAGAAGGTTGTCAGATCCCCTGGATCTGGAGTTCCAGGTGGTTGTAAGTCACTTGACCTGGGTGCTGGGTACTGAACTGCAGGGCCAGCAGCTACTCTAACCACTGAGCCATCTCTGAGACAGCAACCCCCCCCCCAGGTGCTACTTAATCCAAATTGTCAATCACATTAACCAACATACTGTCCCCTCCTGAAAGGTGACTCCACCGGTGTTGGGAAGAGCCCCAGCCACTCACTGCAGGAAGAGCAGTCAGGAACACACCAGTGGCAAAGACGGGTCCAAGGAGCAGGATGGGGTGGTAACACAGTCTGCCCTGGGCCAGTCCTGGCATCAGCCCTTCCCCAGGACGCTAGGTCTCAGCAGCTGACCCTGCTCCCCCCACCCCCACTACTCCCTCCCCCCTCCCCCACTCCTGCTTCATCCCAAGACATCCTGGCTTGGCCAGCGCTAGGCTGACTGCTCTGAATTAGTTGTCAACATTTAAGTCTCATAAAAATCCTGTTCTCTAGCTCCTCTGGGGGCAAAAGCAACAACTAGGTGTGTAGTCTGTGGTAGATACCGCAGAGTCTGGCCAAGCGCAGCAACCTCCCCTTGGGGAACAATACCACAGAGCCCTTCATTCTCTTCTGTCCCAAGCATGTGGGAGAGGGAAGAGGAAAGAGAAATCTTTTCTATCTCTAAGATTTGAAAGGGAAAATCTGCAGCCAGGGAGGTTAATTCGTATTCCAGGTATGCCTGAGGGGGCGCCATTAGAGAGTGTCTTGTGCGCCTGTAGGAAGGACCCTGTGTATGTGAGCGGCGTGTCCTACCAGACCTCAGCCTTCCCACCCGGATCCAGATGTCGGGCCTCCCTCCTCCACCCCATTTTGTTAAAAGCAGCTGTTTCCACCCCCTCCAGCTCCCCAAGTGCTGATTTCATCCCTTCCCCCCCCCCTCCGCCCCACCCGACAAAAGTTTAGAGCCAGGAGAGAAGTGGTTTGGCAAAAAGCCAGCATGCTGTGGGAGGAAGAGGACGACGTGGAGAAAGTGGGGGCCGAGTAGGGGCTGAGCAAGAAGCCTTGGACCCAGGCCCTGAGGACGCCAAGGAGCCAGGCTATCCAGCGGAGCCACATGTAGGAGTAGCCTCTGCACTTAAAGGTGGAGCCCAGAGAGTTCTTTTACTCCACTGTTTGCTCCTGGTGTAGTCGGAAAGAGGTCGAGATGAGCCAAGAGGCAAGAAAAGGGAGAGCCGATGGATGCCCTCCACTTCCAAGGGGGAGCATCGAGCCCAGTCCCCTGCGCGCCCCAGCTCTGCTCTGGCGGCAGAGTTTTGAGCCTGTATGTTTGTGATGCTGGGCTGAAAGGAGGCCAAGGAATAATGAAGAGTAACATGAAGGGGTAACCAGGGCCCAGGGGACTGGCCCACAGGCACCCAGATCCAGGAGTGGGCAGCTCGTGAGGCGCGGGGTGGAGGTGGGCGGGGTGTGGGGCCTGCACCCAGCTCTCGGGAGTCTCACGTTGTCCCCTGCCCCCAGTCACAGAAGCAACTTAGCAACCCCACCCCCACCCCCAGTACAGCTGAGCCAAAGTCTTTGAGGTCTGGAAAAATTCCTTTCCCCTTAACTTTGAAAAGAAAAGAGTTGAAATTTTCCAAAAAGGAGCATGTGAGTAAGGCACGACGGGAAACCCAGAAGTGGAGATTTAGGGAGCTTGCGGGGCGCTCTTGGCTGAGCCCATTAGATCTAACGCCTTGGGGAAGACCCACTGGTGGGCACGCTCAAGAGGGGCGTCTGTTCCTTGCAATTCTCCAAGGAACTGCAAGGTGGGGCTGGCGGAGGCTGAACAGGGATTGATGGGTCTGCTTTTATCCTGGTGGGGGACCCAGCATCTCTCCTAAACTTGGAGCCTTTTAGGGGAAAGGGGTTCTCCGTTTAGCCCCAGTGTTCTCTGAATCACGTGGTCCTGCCTCCTTTCCCAAGAAAGGCACCTAATTTAATTTCTATCTTCTCTCAGAAATCTCCGGCTCCTGGCTAGGGATGGCTCCGTGTGTGTGTGTGTGTGTGTGTGTGTGTGTGTGTGTGTGTCCCCTTCCTGCCTGGTCAGGTTTCCAGAGGCCACAATGAGCTCAGACTGACTCTGCTCTGGAAGGGCCACGCCCCTGCAGATGCCACGGGGGTTCTTCCTTGAAGGCTATGACACTGTTAGAATTCTCCTGGTTCTGGCTTAAGGGATTGAATTTATCCATAGACAACCTACCCAATGTAATGCTATGAAGAAGCATTACATAGAGCCTCTGGGACAAGATGGCCCTGCTGGTAAAGGCAGTTGTCCCAGAGCCGGACAACCAGAAGAAGGAACTCTTCTGACCTCCACATGCGCACTGTGGGGTGGGCGTGCACACATAGACATACACACCAAACAAGAAAGAAAGCAGCCGCCACAGCCCTTTTCACATTTGCATGTTAATGTAATCAAAGACCAAATGCACGTGGCTTCCCTCTCTATCTTCTCCCTTCTCTCCAGGGACAGCCCCCAGTCTTCCAGGACTGTAGGATGGGAGCATATATGTGCTTAATAAAAAAAATTCACTTCTACCCACCTATAATTATCTGTTGCTATCTGTGGGACATTGTTCCAGGAGCTATCCTGCAGACAGCAAAGTCCTCGGATTCTCAAATCTTTTGTTTAAAAAAACGAGCAACATTAGCATATAACCTGTGCATATCTCACCTCCGGATTATTTATAACGATGAATATAATGTAAATGCTATGCAAATAGTTGTTAAACGGTATTGTTTAGGGCGCCACGGCCAAAGGTTCAGTAGAGGCATGGTTTCTTTCTGAACGTTTTTTTTTTTTTTTCAGTCCACAGTTGTTTGGATCCACGGATGCAGACGAGAGCCCCTGTAACTCATTTTCCTAATGTCTTTACAATTGCAGTTTGAAGGTCTGATTTATCTGGAATTCATCTTCATGTGAGGAGGAAGGTAGGGATTCTGAGCTTTTCCCAGATGACTGTCCCATGGCGGGGATGAACTGGGATCTTTTGAATAAGCCACTTAGGAAACTGATGTTCCCAGAGGGCTGTGCTGACACGTTTTAATGGGGCGGCTAGAGACCGGGAGAGCTGCCGAGCACAGCCTGGGCCTGGCAGCCTCCGCCCTGGCTCTGTCATCTCCAATGGTTCAGTTCAGGAACTGAATTGAAGGCCTGCAGCTGAGATGATCTCCGGAGTGGCTACCTGGGTGATTGACTCCTCCCTTTCCTTACCCACTTGACCCTCTCCCCCTCTGCTCTTCCCTCCCTCGGCACAGAGCCCTCTGAGGAGTGTGGCTTTCTCTAGCCTTTGCCCTCTGACTAGAGCTCGGTGGGTTCCTCCTTGTTGGGCACCTCCTAGATCTCACTGCTGCATCTAAAAGGTTTCCTCTCATTTACCCACCAGACGCACTTTTTCAGTGGACGCTCAGATTTCAGGCATGGAGAAAACACAGTTTAAGTAAGCCAGGATGAAGCTCCTTGCTCGAGGTCCCACTGTGGTCAAATGCAGGGTCAGTAATAGGCTAGCCTCTGCTTCCAGACTGTGATCTATTGCCTACCCAGGAAACTGTCATCAGAAACCAGCAACCCGCCGGGCGTGGTGGCACACGCCTTTAATCCCAGCACTTGGGAGGCAGAGGAAGGTGGATTTCTGAGTTTGAGGCTAGCCTGGTCTACAGAGTGAGTTCCAGGTCAGCTAGGACCCAGGGCTACACAGAGAAACCCTGTCTCGAAAAAGCCAAAAAAAAAAAAAAAAAAAAAAAGAAAGAAAGAAAGAAAGAAAGAAGAAATCAGCAACCCCCAGGGCTTACAGGTACTCTGCTGCCGGTGCTGAGAGAGGTCCAGGTGTCCCCAGTGGACTCAAGGTCAAGGGCACTGTTTTCAGCGTCCCGTTCTCGGCACAGCGTTGCCTTTCCCAAGGGGACCACTGCTGTGCGCCATGCTGTGAGCTCAGTCAGCAGAACCCCATCTCTCTGCCCAGCTTTCTGGCTCCCACGGGTGCTCTCCAGAGGCACATGCCCTCTCTTGATGCTAGACACCCACGGGTTGCATCAATAGTCAGGAGCACAGAGGGGCCAACCCAAGCCTGGATTTCCTGGTGAAACTCACCACCACCGCTGCACCAGCATCATGTGTATGGGATGCCTCTTGCAGTCCCGACCCCTCTGTCCTGACTCCTACAGTGCTGGGACTGCCCATTACCATCCCATTCATTCTTCAAAGGCCTCCTGGACAATTGTTTTCTTTTGCTAACTCTAAGCATATTCCAAGAGAAATGACTTTGGCTTGGCATATGAGAGGGGCCAGGACTTTACCCTGCAGGATGCGTGTGACTTGAAAAGAACCAGGAGGCTCTTCAGAGGTGACTGCCCCAGCCAGGAGCAGGGAAGCAGCTCCCCGTTCTTGAGGTCAAAAGAGAGTGGTTTCGACTCATTTGTCACCCTCAGGGGGGCCAAACCCCGGCACTGGGTTAAATGGAAGGATTCGCATTTAGTTAAGATGAATGCCCCTGGTTCTGCTTCTGGGTGTTTTGGGGTGGGGGTGGGGAGGGAGTTCATGTGAGGAGGACTATGTGGAGTTGGGATCAAACGCAGGTCAGCAGGTTAGCATGACAAATGCCTTTATGTGCTGAGCCGTCTTGAGGGAGGGGAGCTGGGGTTCAGGTACAGCCCCTCAGGACACCAAATTGGTCACTGTGTGGGGTCTTGCCTCTGGAGATGTTCCTGGGGAGCCTGAGGCCCAGCAATGCTGGGGCAATCTAGGGCTTGCTCAGGCCACAGACTCAGTGACTTCTACAGTTCTCTTAGGCCAGGAGAGTGTGCGTCATGAGGAGCAAGGCTGACTTTGCAGACAGGGTCTGCACACATTTGGCCCCAGGGGTGAGCGGGAACAGTCAAGTCTACACACTCTGTGTCGTCAAACTCTACTGTTCCCTTGAACTGAGAAACAAGGCAAGGTAGCAAGCCCTAGGCATGATGCAGATTGCTGGGCGGGCCGGTGGTGCTGGTGGTGGTGGTGGTGCTGGTGGTGGTGCTGGTGGTGGTGGTGGTGGTGGTGGTGGTGGTGGTGGTGGTGGTGGTGAAGTGGTGGTGGTGGTAGTGGTGGTGGTGGTAGTGGTGGTGGTAATGGTAGTGATGGTGGTGGTAATGGTGGTGATGGTGGTGGTGGTGGTGGTGGTGGTGATGGTGGGGTGGTGGTGATCGTGGTGGTAGTGCTGGTGGTGCTGGTGGTGGAGTGGTGGTGGTGGTGCTGGTGGTGGTGGTGATGGTGGTGATGGTGGTGGTGATGGCGGTGGAGGTGGTGGTGATGGTAGTGGTGGTGGTGGTGATGGTAGTGGTGGTGGTGGTGGTGGTGGTGGTGGTGGTGGTGGTGGTGGTGGTGGTGGTGGTAGGGTGGTGGTGGTGGTGGTGGTGGTGGTGATGGTGGGGTGGTGATGGCGGTGGAGGTGGTGGTGATGGTGGGGTGGCGGTGGTGGTGGGGTGGTGGTGGTGGTGGTGGTGGTGGTGGTGGTGGTGGTGGTGGTGGAGGTGGTAGTGATGGTGGGGTGGTGGTGATGGTGGTGATGGTGGTGCTGCTGCTGGTGGTGGTAGTGTAGTGGTGGTGTGTGGGAAGAAAAGTCTGGGAAGGCCATTTTATGTATGTGTAGGAGTATTTTTATTTTTTAAGTTTTTTTCTTAAACTTTCACATTTTCTTTTTCCGTTGATAAATGTCACTTCCTTTGATTTCATTAAATAAACAAAAACAAAAACAAATTCACACTTTCATGGATCCTATGCTGGTTTTTAGCACTGAGTGCTTATTGGGAATCCTTAGGATTCAAAACAGAGAGGGATGTCTGGGTCCCACCCTAAGTAATTTTGATTTAGTGGGTCAGAGTGTGGACTGCCCTGGAGATCATAATGTTTAATTTGGGCTGAGAGTCCCGCCCCTGAAGGAGTGAGCGCTGGAGAGGTCCGAGGAAAATGCTGCCAGATCTGGGCATCCCCGGGAGGTCACCGGCATGTGTATGGCTGTGCACTGGACAACGCCAAGGGCCGCCGTTTGCAAGGCTGTAATGTGGAGGGTGCCTCCTGGATCCGTGTAAGTGCGGATATATAATTTGTGTATCCGAAGATACATAATTTAAATACTAATTGCATCTGATAACTGTAGCCCTCTGGGGGAGGACAAAATGACATTCATTATGGAGGGTACACAACATTTTAGAAAGCTAAGCTCCTATCAGCTGAGATTTTTCAAGGGTGATAAAGGCCAGGATACAAATGGAAAAGAACAAAGCAAGGGAAACAGCAGCAGGAGCTGACTGTCAGGCTGGAACTGTGAGAGGACAAGGGGGAGGGGGACCCGAGACGCGGGGGGGGGGGAGGGGGGGCAGGGCAGGGATCGGAGTATGTGAGAGGACACGGACCAGATGCTATACCCAGCCCATTGCCTGGCCCACTGCAGCCGCTGAGTGGCCGAGTGCCGAGTGAATCAATCAAGGAACAGTCCATTTCCTTGATCAAATTGATCCATAACTACAGGTCCACTATTTGTGTTTGGCTTTTCTCTTCTTATTTCCTTATATTACATTTGTTTAGTTGTGTACATCAGAGGAGTCTGTTCTTTCCTTCCACCGTGTGGGTCTCAGGGATTGAATCAGGTTATTGGTCTTGGTATCAAGTACCTTATCCTCTGAGAGACCTCACTGGCCCCATTAATGTAATTTTGAGACAGGGTCTTGCTATTGTAGCCCAGGCTAGCCTCACACTGGCCACCCTTCTGCCTCAGAATCCAGAGTGCTGTGCTTTTAGAGGAATGTACCACGATGCCCAGATTCAAACTATTATTAGTGTACATTTCTGAAACACTAGAGAATGCTGTGGACTCCTTGCTTCCTCACCCTAAATACTTTGTATCTGACATCTAACCACAAGAGCAAGGAAATCTCACTAAAATGTACAGAATGCGAGAGAGTGGTGACAGGCTGTTACTCAGTGTTCAGTCCGCAGCCACCTCCCTCCATTGGTCCCTGTAGCGCCCCTTATAACAGGGCGCTCTGACCACAGAGTACTCACTGCCCTTGTCTCTTCTCCCTCCTCTCATTCTCTCATCCTTCCTGGCTGGGAGTCTGGAAGACCTCTGGGAAAGTTTCCTCATCCCATGTCTGATCTGCATATCCTCAGGATCTGGTGAAGGCTATCCCTTGACCCCTGTGTGTGGTGAAGGCTATCCCTTGACCCCTGTGTGCCGCTCAGTCTCATGTCCTTATGGATCCACAGAGAACAGCATCTCTCTTCCCCCGAACAGTTCACGGCTCCTGTCCTCCAGAGAGGAGCTTTTCCCCCTAGTTTTTGTGTCTACTGCCAGATCCCAGAGTAGGTGCGCACTTTAGGTCACACACGTTGTCCACCCAAGGTCACACATTGTCCAACCAAGGTCATTGAGGTCTCTTACTTCATGACGGACTGAGATCCAGTCACCTTCAGCTGCTACTCCAAATCTCACCACATTGCCCCACCCCTCAATTTCTGGAGGACTGTACACCCTTTCCCAAAGCCAGTTGTCTGCATTTTTCCCCACCCACCCCCATTGTTTTGCTTGCTTCTAGCGTGCTAGGCAAGGGCTCTTGCACTGAACCTTATCCAGTACCACCAAGACCCCTGGCAATGTGCTACTGGGCTATTGGGTCTAGAGAGGGGGCTAATGGAAGCTGGAGGGGCAGCTGAGGCCGACCTCAGAAGCAGTATCTTGGTGTGATCCCCAGGAGGAACCATCTTGAAGTGGATATATAGGGTTGGGAAGGGTGATGGGGTATGAAAGGAGCCCAGGCTAGAGAACTTGAGGACCAGAAATGAAAGCCTGGGTGGTCCCAAGCCTGTGAGGAGAGGTTGAAGGATTATGCTTTCAGATATTTTTTATTTTTAATTATGTGTATGTGAATGTCTCGTGTGTAGGTATGTGCACATGAATTCGGGTGCCTACACAGCCCAGAGGCATCAGATCCCCCAGAGTTTGTTTATAGGCGGCAGTGGGCTGCTCCGTATGTGTGGGCCTTGGGAACTTCATTCAGGTCCTCTGTAAGAGTAGCACAGGCTCTTAACTGCTGAGCCATCTCTTCAGCCTCCGGGGTATTTTTGTTAGAAGATTTGGAGTAGACTGTTCTTGTTTTGACTTTTTAATTACTTAACTAATTAATTAATTAAAATTTCAAGACAAGGTTTTTCCGTGAAGCCTTGGCTGTCCTGGAACTAGCTCTGTAGATCAGGCTGGCCTCAAACTCACAGATATCCGTCTGCCTCTGTCTCTTAGGCAAGTGCCGCCACTGCCAGGCACCATAGTCCTACTGTTTTTTTTTTTTTTTTTTTTTTTTTTTTGGTTTTTAGAGACAGGGTTTCTCTATGTAGCCCTGGCCGTCCTGGAACTCACTCTGTAGACCAGGCTGGCCTCAAACTCAGAAATCCGCCTGCCTCTGCCTCCCAAGTGCTAGGATTACAGGCATGCGCCACCACCGCCGGGCTGTTGTTTGTATTTTGAGAGAGCTGTTTTGCCTAGCTCAGGCTGGCCTCAGACTTTCTATACATCTGGGGATGATGCTGAACTCCTTCTGTCCTTCTGTCCCCACCTCCTCACTGTAAGGATTACAGGTATGCACCACCTCACCTGGTTCCTTTTCAGGAGACTGTAGACAAACATATATTCAAGGACTGTGAATCATTCAACTACAACTCTGCATGTAGACTGGCTTCAGGCAGCTTGATTGGGTTCTGGGTACATATGGAGAGAGGTGATTACATTTGGATCAAATGTGCTATGAAAAAATAGTACAGAGACCCTGTGTTATAAACTAAGATCCTGTACTCGGCTGCAACAGACTGGACTAACAACCCAAATGGAGTCACCCACATCACCATTGTGTGTCACTAATGGGAAACTAAGTTGTTATCTGGGTGGGGCTGTGGTGGTGTGGGGGGAGGGAGCTAAGCTTCCTAGCCAGGCCAGTTTCAATCTCACAGTGAAGCTTGTCCCCTGAGGTTAAAGGGTCAGCTACTTTCTTTTGTTCTGTCTTGATAATTCTGCCTCTCAAAGAAAGTCTCCTGGAATGTCCAATCTGTCTCCCGCCTGGTCCAGCCCCTTTCTGGCCTGATATCTTTCCTGATTCTAGAACCACAAAATGAAGCTACAGGAGGGACAGGTGGTCCTGGAGGGCTTCCCACGGGCTGCTTCAGAGCAGGGCTCTGGGGCTGGGAAGGAGCCCTGAGGGAATTCTCCATTTCCTGCTGTGAGCACCTAGGACTCTTTTGTGGGTGTGGAGTTGACAGGAGTCAGCAGAGTGTGTCACATAACTACCTACCGAAGTCCCTTGTCTCTTTGGGCCTAAGCTCAGCCTCCCCGCTTGTAAATGAGGCCGCAGACTAGGCCTGCATGACAATTACACCCAGTGTCCTCAGAGCTCCAGACGTCTGCTCACCCACCTGGTCCATAATATTTTTGCAATGGCAGCCTGGGCAGAGGAACACATTGAGAAAACGCCCTAGGTTACACCAATGCTGCCCACACCAATGGCACGTCCTGGAGCGTGGCAGCAGACTAGAGTCAGTAGGCACAGAACAGCCAAGCGTGTAGGGTATGGGTGGAACTCCAGCTTAAGGCTGAGTCGTCTGCAGCTGGAGCAGCCCTGACAGAGGCTGGGGTGGGGTGGGGTTGTTAAATGTTAAGGAGGGCCCGGCTTGGGCAGGCTGGGGTAGAGTCCTGCCGAGCCTTAGAACAGGAGCAACAAAACTGTTGTCCTGGGTCTCATGAAAGCGCTCAGGTCAGGGAAGGGGCCTGGAATGTCATTTATTGAAGCGTTCGTTGCTTGACTGTGATGGTCAAATATTTCGACAGATGGCATGTGGGTTCTCTTTTGGACCCTTGTCACAGGCATGACTGGAGTTCAGGGATGGGCCATCAGGCCCAGCACATGGCCACTTCAAGCTTTTTGTCTGAGAGAGTCAGATGGGAGCCGAGGAGGGGCTGAGGAGAAATGACCAGGTTGTGAGAAGCATGGCCGAGAGCCGCAGGCCATCCCTAACTTTCCGGCCCAGTGTGCTCCAAACACAAGCTGGTGCAGAGTTAGGTAAACGCTGGGATGCTGGGCTTGGAGGTGGAGCCACAGGAGGGACGGATCGTTGGACCTTCCAGAAAGAAAGGGAACCTTCAGGACCCTTTAAGGAGAAGCTAACAAGCCGGGCGTGGTGGCGCATGCCTTTAATCCCAGCACTTGGGAGGCAGAGGCAGGCAGAGTTCTGAGTTCGAGGCCAGCCTGGTCTACAGAGTGAGTTTCAGGACGGCCAGGGCTACATAGAGAAACTTTGTCTCGAAAAACCAAAAGGAAAAAAAAAAAAGAAGCTAACTATAAGGCTGTCATAAAGAGGGGAGGAGTGGAGGAGGGGAGGTCCTGTCTCCAGCTCATTCTGGTTTAACTGTGACCCAGGAGCCTCCTCCCACACCACAGGCTGCAGCTTTCTAGCGCGTGTTTAGGTGGCTGTCTGCCTCCTGGCCCGCGGGCAAAGGGTCCTCATGGCATAAGCTAAGACACTGACTGGTCAGTAGAGCAGGTGTTGGTTAAGAGCTTGGAATGGAAGTATGTATCACCCAAAGGAAAAAAATCCAGAAGATACTTGAAACTTAAAGAAAAAAAGTATCATAGCCCGAAGCTTTAGAGGTGGGAGACTCTCTTCAGATCTTTCCCACCTCTCAGAGCAGGATTGAAGACTGTGAATTTGGCACCCGAAATTGCTCTAGCCTCTGGAGGAGCACCGTGGCTGTGTGCCTCACCCGCTCAGATCTGCCTTTCCTTGGCAGAGAACACCGTTTTCTGAGAGGGGCTTGAGGTCATCTTTTCCCTCTGGCTGGGAGATTCTGAGAGCATGCGGTAAGCTCTGTGGGGGAGGAGGAATGCACTCCATGGACGTGGACGTGCCGGGCAGCCCATCCGGGAAAGGGGCCGCCATGGGCACAGCCGGCTCTGACGGGCCTCTTGGAACCGAAGGAGGGACTCTTGGGAGGTGACTGGAGCGCTTCTGATGAGCAAGGCAGAGCGTCTGAGGGCTCAGCTCCAGGGACCCAGATTGGTGCTGCACACAATGGGGTAACGGCTGTTTGAAAATAGGAATCTTGTCCCCAAGCACTTTCCAGCAGCTTTTATGGAAGTCGAATAAATGGCGTGGAGGAGTTTTGAGGTCACACACCTCAGTCTGGGTATACAGACAGGAGGACAGCAGCAGCATCGGAGAGACCAGTGGTTTAAGAAGCCCTGACTCTGGGCTTACCTTCCCCTACAGCACCTGCCACATTCCCAAGCTCTTCCTGTCTCCTCTCCCCCCTTCAGTTACCTATTGAATGTGTATCACATTCTTGGAGCCACTGTAAGAAGTGACCAGATTTCAAAAATGGAAATGTATTCTTATACTCCAGGGGCCATGAGCCCCAAAGCCAGAGGTCCCAGGGTCATGCTGTCCTCAGAGGCTCCAGAGACTCTTTTGGTTTCTTCCTGCTCTGGTTAACTCCAGGAAGAAGCTCTCAGCTTGGGCTTGAGTCTGTCTATGAATAGGGAATTTCCCCCCCACACCCCTCCCAGGCCTGCTCTTTGTCCATTAGTAAGGTGATCTTAAGTCTTTAACTTAATTATTCTGCTATTTTAAATAAGGTCACACTCACAGGTTCTGGGACTTAGGATAAGGATGTGTATTTTAGGCTAGGCTGATGAGGTGTTTATTCACCCAACTACAGAGGGTTTTTTGTGAGCAGGTTCTGGCTGGGCCAGGTCCTTAGACAGGACAGTGCAGTACTTTCTACTCTGAAATGAAGCCCTGTAGGCCTTAGTTTGGTTGTCTGCTGAAGTGGCTGGTGAACTCTTCTTTCTAGCATATTCCCAGCGCAGCTCCTGTTAGCCTCTTGGCATCTGCGATGATGGCCTTGGCCCACTCTAGGGTTTTATAAGTACATGTACATGCACCCCCACATGCATCTTACCGTAGTCTAGTACAGTCAGCCTGCCACTTCATTTGAGGGTTTAACCAATCACAGACAGGAAACAGAAACAAATCATACCTGTTCTGTGTGTAAAGCGTGTGACTGGAGGTTAGAGGTGTCATTGTCTGTCTAGGTGTGTCCAACCTTCTGACATGGCAACAGGAGGCTGGCATCTTCGGCGTTCACCCTCGAGAGTGGTACAGTTGAGTTAAAAAACAAAAGTCATAAAGACACTCTCGTAACTGCTCAGTTAAGGGCATGGGTTTTGTGTTGGGCTGTTGGCTGGCTGGCGGCATCTGTGACGAAGCATCTGTAGGTGTTACTTGTGTCAGGTGTTAGGAGAGGTGATCGGGAGTCCGCACCCCGATGGGTGGTGGATGTGCAGGCTCTGTGCCAATATCACATCCTATGTAGGGGGGGCTAGGCACCCATGTCTACCGCATCTGTGATAAGCGGGGCTCAGTGTCTGCATCTTCCCCGACTCTCATGATGCTGACTCAGGCTGCAGTGAGAACGCCATCACTCTAGGTACACAGAGAAGTTCTGTTTCTGATAAGCTGGCCCCTCCACAGTCGGCGAGGCTTCCGTCCGAGAAGCTGTGTGAATAGATAACGAACCAAGGAAACCGACTGATCCGGTGAGATCCTGTAACCTTTCCACGTCACCTAAAAAGTTACATTTCAGTAGTTCTTGAAAAAGGATTGATGTGTCTGGCAGCTCCAATATACCACATTCTCAGGCCTGGGGCCAAATATAAACCACCCTGATACCGCGAGACAGGACTCACCCTAGGTCCTAGGCTAGCCCTGGGTCCCATTGCTCCAGTGTGAGAGGTGAGCCCCCTCATTCCCATCACCTCGCCAGCTGCAATAGGGATTTTGGATTTCAGTTTCTATGATGGGGTGGGGTGTGTGTGGCTTACACTAACAGCCTGAGGTAATGGTGAACTTCATTGATTACATTGGTGAGGCCCTGGTACCCGGATATGCACACCAGATGGAGTCTGGATGCTGCGGTGGAGGTTTTGTTATTGTTTCATTTTTACGGGGTCTCACTGTGCATCCCCGGCTGTCCTAGAGCTACGTGTAGACCAGGGTGGTCTCGAACTCACAGAGCTCCTCCTGCCTATGCCTCCAGAGCAAGAGGATGAAAGATGTCCACCACCCGGCTACCTTGGGGGTTCTTTTTAAAGACAAGGTTCATTTACTACCCAGGCTAGCCTTTAGCTCACTGCATAGATGAGGCTGGCCCTTGTGCTTACTTTTCCCACTACCTTCTGAGCACGAGGATGCTGGAGGGGCTGGAGAGAGGGCTCAGTGGTTAAGAGCACTGTCTGCTCTTCCAGAGAACAGGAGTTCAAATCCCAGCAACCGCATGGTGACTCACAGCCATCTGTAATTAGATCCGATGGCCTCTTCTGGTGTGCCAGTGACAGGATGTTCATCAACATTAAATAAATAAATCTTAAAAACAAAACAAAACCAAAACAAGCAAAACCAAAATGAAACAAACAAACAAACAAACAAACCCCCTAGAGTACTGGGATCAACCTTGAGCCTCGTGCATGCTAGGACGGCACTTTACTAAGCTACACCATAGCTCTTCTGTGAAAAAAATGTTAGAAGTTAACATTGAACTAATGGGCCTTGAGAGAAACAGACGACCTTCTCTAAACCAAGAGGGCCTCATCCAAGTATGTGTTAATGACTCCCTGAAGGGTTGACTCTCCTGAGGAAAACTCTCTTTTTAGACAACAAATGCAACCTCACCTTGTGTCTGGTCTCCCAGCACAGTAGACTGTGAGCTTGCTGGCTTCCATAGCTGTGTGGGCCAATTCCTTGAAACCTCTCTCTTCTCCTCTCCTCTCCTCTCCTCTCCTCTCCTCTCCTCTCCTCTCCTCTCCTCTCCTCTCCTCTCCTCTCCTCTCCTCTCCTCTCCTCTCCTCTCCTCTCCTCTCTTCTTTCCTCTCCTCTCCTCCTCTCCCCTCTCCTCTCCTCCCCTCCCCTCTCCTCTCCTCTTCTCTCTTCTTTCCTCCCCTCCCCTCCCCTCCCCTCCCCTCCCCTCCCCTCCCCTTTCCTCTCCTCTCCTCTCCTCTCCTCTCCTCTCCTCTCCTCTCCTCTCCTCTCCTCTCCTTTCCTCTCCTCTCCTCTTCTCTCTTTCTTCTCTCTCCACTAGCATCACCAGTAACAAGACATATTAACATCATGAAATCTTTGACATGAGAAGGACACATGACATTTTTTTTTGATGCAAAAAGCAAGAGGTTTTAATTCCAGAGCTCTGGGGCCATGTCCATCTCCCATGTGGGGGTAGAGGACAGTGAACACTGGGTGCAGAAACACGACTGCTTTTATAGATTTACAGCAAAGCCCGCCTATACAAGCCACTCCATAGCTTCTAAGCCAATCAGTTCAAACCATCCGAGCCCGTGCTCTCTGAGAACCAATCAGCCTCCCACAGAGGCCGGATGGGACCTGGTTAAGTCATTTCCACCTTTTTTCAAAACTATTTGTCTTAGTCATGGTTTCTACTGCTGTGAAGAGGCCCCATGACCAGGCAACAGCTTCCCGACTCCATCTCCTTCATGCTTGGTGGCCCCTGCAGGGAACAGAACAGGGCTCCAAGATAGTCACGTGGGCTCAGCCACGGGAGCCCCTCCATTAGACACCACACGCCTCATCTTTTCTCTTCATCTCAGGCAGCTTGTCTGTGACCTGATAGAGGAAGGGCCTGTGAACGCTGCCTTGGTGCAGGAAGCAGCCACGGCTGCCCCAGAGACCTGAGCTGGGGGTCAGCCTTGACAGTCTGGCTCCACAGGAGATGAAGCCCTTAATCGAGCATTTGGGCTTTCTTAGAGATCGTAGGTGATGTTTCCACCCAAGAGTGGCCTGCAGACACCTTTTCAGAAACAGGGAAAGCACATCTCTCTCTCTCTCTCTCTCTCTCTCTCTCTCTCTCTCTCTCTCTTTCTTTTTTTGGTTTTTCAAGACAGGGTTTCTCTCTGTAGCCCTGGCTATCCTGGAACTCACTCTGTAGACCAGGCTGATCTCAGAGATCCTCCTGCCTCTGCCTCCCAAATGCTGGAATAAAAGGCATGTGCCACCACTGCCTGGTGAAAAGCTCTTCTCTTAAAGAGAGTTGTAAGTTCCTACTTTTGTAGATGCTTCTGGGCATGCCGGGATACAGGGATTTATTTGTGAATGGCCAGGCTGGTAGGGAATGCAGAGATGGAGAGCTCATTCTTCCATCAGAGAGAGAGAGAGAGAGAGAGAGAGAGAGAGAGAGAGAGAGAGAATGAGAGACCATTTTCTGATGCAGACTGGGAGCGATGCCTTCAGAGATGGAGGCAGCAGCTGAATAATCCTAAGGTTGGTGCAGATGTTTGAACCCCAGGAGAGGGCAGGATCTAGGCTGGCTCCCAAAGCATGTAGGGAAAGGAAAATGGGGGTGAGGCTGAGAGAAAGTTTATTTTACCCCAGGTCACTTCATCTATTCTGGGCATGACTATCTGTGAATGTCATCCCCACCCCACCCTGCTCCAGGTGAGCCACCCGAATCTCTATACAGGACTGAACTCAAGGGGACCTGGAGGTTCCGGAGTCTAGCTTGGACGTCACAGTGCTATCCTGGTGTTGGGCCCTAGGAGGCCTCACACAGCTGCCCTTTATTTTTCCACATCTTGGCTATTACCAAGTGTAGTGGCTGTTCCTGGTTGTCAGCTTGACTATATCTGGAATGAACTACAATCCAGAACTGGAAGGCTCACCTGCGATCCTAATCCGGAGGCTGAGAGATACAAGTTTCTGACCTGGATCTCTGCATGGAGATCTTGAGGCATAGTGACTATGAATTCTAGAAGATTTGGACCAGGAGATCTCTGAGTTCAAGGTCATCTGGTGGCACACGCCTTTAATGTGGGCCACACCCTCTGCTGGAGACCTACATAAGGACATTGGAAGAAGGAAGATTCACTCTCCGTCTGCTTGCCTTGTGGGATTGAACGACTGCTAGATCCTTGGACTTCCATCCTCAGCTGCTGCTGACCATTGTCGGGGAGTTGGACTACAGACTGTAAGTCATCCACAAATTCCCTTACTATATAGAGACGGCCCATACGTTCTGTGACTCTAGAGAGCCCTGACTCATACACCATGCCATTCTGAAATGGGAATTTCTTTAAAAAGTGGCGCCCGCAGAAGCAAGATCTGCTGTTTTCACCGACTCTCAGGCCTCACTGAACATCCGTGGCTGGGACGGAGCATGCCACCTGCTGCGTGCCCCGTGGCTTGCTGTCATCCCACCTGGGCGGGGCACTGGCACCCCGAAGCTCCAGCTCCCAACCTCAGCATCCCGAGCGAGCGTCTGCATTCCCGCCCGTGAGCCTGTGCCCTCCCCACCCCCAGAGCCAGACATTAAATGCCAGAGATAGAATTTTGGTTTCTCCACTGAGGGACCAGAACACGTTTTGCAAGTGGCCACAGGTCTCTGCCTACGTATGCGACCTGTGTGCTCCCAGAAACCGTCCTTAACCGTGCTGTCCAATGACCTCTGGTAACGGCGGCAATGGCCCAGCTCATCTTGCTGTGCATTAAGACTGCTGTCTGTGGCTCCTTAGCACCCAATGTGTGGTTAGGATGAATGAGGGATTGAATCTTTCATTTCCTTTAAATTGAATTAGTTTACATGTGAATAGATACACGCCCTCACAGAAGTGGGCTGCATAACTCTCCAATAAAGGCGATTCTGACCTTGGGCTGTGGCTGGGTTTGGGGTTGAGGTATACTTGGTCACGCATGTGCTCTGATGTCCGTCTCATACAGGGATGCAGTCAGAAACAAAGTGCTCGCTAGTTTGCTCTCTACCTTAAGGGTTCCTTAGGGTCTAGCCCAAGTGGGGCGGCTTCACCCCCAGCTCTTCGCACAGGATCACAAGTGTGATGGTTTGAATGAGAAATGTTCCTCACTGGCACACATATCTGAACACTTGGTCCCCTGTAGTCATGCACTTCGGGGAGTATAGGGAACCTTCAAGAACCTGAGCTTTGGTCAGAGAAAGTTCTTCCCTGGGGGCAGGCTTCCAGTGTTCATAATCTCTCCTCATCTCCAGCTCTTCCTCCCCCACCCCTACTTTGTTTGCTGTTGAAGTATATCTGCTCTTTCAGCTCCCTGGCTCCAGCTGCCCGCCGCCACGCCTCGCCTGCCGTTGTGGAAGCTCTCTCTGGAAGTGTACGCCGAAACTCTCCATGAGTTGATTTTGGTTCGATGCTTTATCACAGCAACAAAAAGTAATTAATGCAATAACCTTGGCCAGTTCGCCAGCCTCAGGAGGAAGAGCTGTCAAAGCAGTATCTGCCTGTGTCGGGAGCTTTTCTAGGAGTGGCTGCCCTTGCCTTCTGGGACTCCTGGCCCAAGGTTGTTGGAGGAGAAAGCAGACTCAGCAAAGTCTGCCGCTCTTACTAAGCTTCTAAGCGTGACAGTCGCCAAGTCAGAATTCGAACCCGCGTGCGCACCAAGGCTGCTTCTTTTCCCTAGAAGTCTGTCTGGGTGTTGCCTTTCCGCTCCTGCATGACTCTGACATTGACCAGATGGTTGCTGGGACGTCCTGGAATTGAGGGGCCAATGCCAGAAAGGGCCTGCTTTCCTCGGGCCTGTGCTGATGACCTGGTGACCGTTCTCAGCATCTTTAGCTCTGCGCATCCCACCACCAGCATGGCTCGAGCATTAAAAAGAGTAAAAATGGCAAGAGCCGGGCTCCTGCAGTCAAAAGGACAACAGCTGTTTCTCATTTTGTCTTCTTCTTCCTTAATTCTCTAGACAAGGATTAAATATAAAGAGGCACTTCCTGACCAAAGATTTGGACAATACTGGGAAGGTCATTCAATGGTGAAACTTACTGTCCAGAGAATTCTTTTACAGGTCTCTTTTTAAAATTAAAAAAAAATTCTTTGACAGTATAATACATGTACGTAATAAAATTCAGGCATTTGCAAGCCCCCCCCCACTCTCTGTCTCCCCCCTCTCCCACTGAAATGCTTCTTCCCAATAATCCTTGCTCGTACTTTCTGTGTGTGTGACTGTGTGCATGAGTGTGCACGTGTGGATGTGGATGTGTGTCTATGAGTATGTGCATGTGTGTGTCTGTATGAGTGTGTCTGTGGGTGTGTGTGTGGGTGTGTGCGTGTGTGGCCCAGAGTGTAAATAGGGTTGTGTTCATGAACATGTGTGAGAGGTTATTGACTGGGGCCTGGGCAGCACCACAAAGAGTGACAACCCTTTTCCCAGCCACCATTAGCAGTCAAGAGTCTCTCATGAGCTCTTCCCTCTTCCAAGATAAACTGTTGAGTGGTCCAGTCTTGTGCAGGTAACCATGGTTGCAGTGAGTTTGTGAGTGTACTCACCGTGCCGTATCCAGAAGACAATATCTCACTACACTCTGGCTCTTCGGATCTTCCTGCCCCCTCTTCTGCATGCACTGTCCCTTGAGCTCCCTTCCTCCCTCCCTCCCTCTCTCTTTCGTGTGTGTGTGTGTGTGTGTGTGTGTGTGTGTGTATACGTGGATGTGTGTCCAAACGAGGGCTGAGCATTCCATTGTCATTCAGTTTCTGTGCTTTGACCGGTTGTGTGAGTTTCTGTATTAACCACTGTCTACTGTAAAAAGAAGTGTCTTTGACGAAAGCTGCACTAATCTGCGGGTCCTAAGGTAAATGTTTAGAAAGCAGTTTGGAGGCTCCAGAGATGGTTAAGTAAGAGCACTTACTGCTTTTGCAGAAGAACTGGGTTTGTTTCCCAGTACTTATCTGGTGACTCATGGCCATCTGATGTTTCTTTCTGTCAGACCTCTGAGAGGAACAGGCATACACATGATATATACGTACATATATATGCAAGTGAACCACTTACACACACAAAACAAAACAAAATGTTAAAGACCTGTTTTAGAAGACAATTTGATACCATGCTTATTTAGTAAAATAATAGTAGTATGCTCCTCCCCCCCTCTGAGGCCTATGGCCTCTTAGGCACAGGTGCTTGGCTACACAGATACCTAGCTTGAGTCCCCTCCTAGAGTCAGGTCCAAACAGAGAGCAGGTGGTTGCCCCCATGACAGCCGCGCCACTATTGCACCCACAGGCCCATCTTGCTAGGCAGCTGTCCCTGCAGCTTGCAGATTCACAGCTGGGCGAGGCTGTTGACAGCTTTCCTCTCCCCATAGCCCCTTAGCACCTTCCAGCCTAGCCCAGAGGGAAAAGGCTTCCGGGTCAACTTCAGCTTGATTTCTTCAAGCCACGAGAGTGGGGCGTGTGGTGTCTTCAGCCGTGGGCTCTGGTCATCAAGTTCTGGTGGGCAAACACAAGCAAGGACAACTGCCAGTCTTGATCTGGGGACTTTGACCAACAACGGGCACCTGGATTCTTGTCTAATAACCTATGGTTTCTGGGAGAGCATTATCACCCCATGTGGTTACCTGGTTACCTCCATTCAAACTTTTTTTTGTTTGTTTTTCGAGACAAGGTTTCTCTGTATAGTCCTGGCTGTCTTGGAACTTACTCTGTAGACCAGGCTGGCCTCGAACTCAGAAATCTGCCTGCCTCTGCCTTCCAAGTGCTAGGATTAAAGGCGTGCGCCACCACCGCCGCCCGCCCCATTCAAACTTTTTTTTTTTTTTTTTTTTTTTTTTTTTTTTTTGAGACAGGGTTTCTCTGTGTAGCCCTGGCTGTCCTGGAACTAGCTCTGTAGACCAGGCTGGCCTCGAACTCAGAAATCCACCTGCCTCTGCCTCCCAAGTGCTAGGATTAAAGGTGTGCGTTACCACCACCCGGCCCATTCAAACTTTTTAAAAAATATTTTCAATAAGCCTGTGAGCAGGTTTCTGTATTACCTTTTCATAGACCCTTAGTGCTAGTTCTCCATAAAAGTCTCTTTATTATACAATTCTCAAAGATAAAATCCACAAATGCTCCTTAAGGGAAACAGACACACACAAGGAGAGAACATACATCATGCCTCCACTCAAAGAATCTCCACCAAAGAGTTACTGCCTTCTTTTTTAGCTTTTTTCTTTCTCTGTACTTAATGCTTTGTTTGCTGTAATTACCACTGTAGATTTGTAGATTTGAGGCGGATTATAGATCTGGTGGGTGTGGAGAGCAGAGTCAGATCCTCCCTAGGGACCAAAAGAATGATTTAGACGACCACTTCTCAACTCTTCTAAGGCTACAGACCACATTTTTCAAATCCTCAGCCCAACACTGACTCATGCGAGCAGGCTGAGCCTTATTCCATGTTGCGTGCTACGGGGGCTCCATGCCACTCCACATGGGTAATGTTGGGTCTGCTAGACACCATTGTGTCTAGTGGCTTGGCCACCATTGTAATGTCTAAATACAGTGTCTAAAAGTTGACTTGTCTTTAAGCTCTTTCTTCCTGGTAACACAGGTCTACTTCAGGGCTCATGAATTCTCTGGTCCTGTCCACCATTCAATTTGAGAGAAGGAGATATTTTGAAGGGGAAAACAATTAGAATAAGAAAAAATATTCCATAGCATGTAAATAAATCATCTATGAAATTTACATTTTCAGATTTATGAGATTCAATCTAAAGGTTTTTATGGAAGCGTGGCTCCTAATCTATGCTCCTGCTTTGCTGCTCTGGGCATCAGGGCAGAGGACAGCACACACAGAGTTACCCTCCGGCTCTACAGCAGTAGTTCGAAACTTTCCTCGAGGTGTCACCCCATCTTCATGGGAGTAGTAACCCCCAACCACAAGATTATTTTGTCGCTACTTTATAACTGTAATTTTGCTATTGTCATGACTCGTAAATATCTGTGTGCTCCATGGTAGTGAGTGACTCCTGTAAAAAAAGGTGTTTGACCTTCTAAAGGGTCGCGACCCACAGGTTGAGTAACTACTGCTCTACGGTCGAGTTATGGAGTTCTGATGCCGGCTGGTGGGTCCCAGTTTCACACCTTTCTCTCAGAATCCCTGAGACAACTCTGAATACCACACAGCTACCCAGGACTCTTTCACTCTGCCTAGTGTAATTCCGGAGCCCCGGGGGGCTTAGGGAAGCAGGCCGCTGTGCCGCTGTGCCCGAGGCTTGGGGTCAGCCTCCTTTGGACTAAGCCTGATGTCCTGGGCTGCTCCGGGTGTGGGTGCAGCATCTGTATTCCTGGAGGATGGGTCCTTAAACCTAGCCTAGAACGGTCCCCCCTGCAGGATGCCAAGGGCTTCCCTCTGTCACCCCCCCCCACCCCCAGTCCTCTGCCACCCCTCCGCTGCCATGGCTTCTTAGAATACTTGGCAAGCTGGAGAGGAGCAACGGGCCCCGCGGCCTGCAGCCCCGGCAGGAACGCGCCCCGTCTGGGCCTCACGACTCTCCCACTCCCGGTTCTGTTTCTGGCACCAGCACTGTGGTCCCGAGCCAGCTGCACTCAGCGCCTGAGCAGGCTCGGAGCAGAGCTGGGAAGAGCGAGCGGGAAGTGTTGGTACCGGCAGGCAGGCAGGCATTTTCAGCTCGGAGTCCCTCTCTTGTCCTCAACTCCCCTCTCACTCTCCATCTTTAGCTTTCTGACTCCTTCGCTCCTCCCTGGTCTTGTCCCTTCTATTTTTCTTCCCTCAACCCTCACGTCCTCACCGGCCTTTTCTTTTTCCCTGGCGCCCCCCCCCGCCCCCACACACACACTCTGAGCTCTGAGTTTTCTGGAGAGCCAAGGCGCCCTGCCTAGGCAGCGCTGAGTTCACTGGCGGGGTGGGGTGGGGTGGGGTGGGGTAGGGGGGTGGGGGGTGAGGGGTGGGGGGGTGGGGCCCGGGGGGTGGGGCCCTCTACAAACACGGAGGCCTTGGAGCTGGGAATGTGCGAGGAGGTCACTAGGAGGTGAACTCAGGCCTGCCCTCAGGGAGCTCCTGCTAGGGGGGAGCCAGACAAGCTGCTTGTGTGTGAGCGAGGTTACTTCAGCTCTAATTCTTAGTGAACAAAGAATAACCAAGTATATTTGTGGGGTCCAGTGTGATGTTTAGCCAGATGCAGACTTTGTGGGATGTGTATATCAAGTTAACTTGCATAACCACTGTCGTAGAGTCCAGGTAATCGGTGTGGCATATTTTCCACAGGGAGCCTGTACACATGAGTGAGGTTACCGGAAGTAGGTAGGGTGGTAGTTACAAATATTTCGGTCCACCCGTCCATCTGTTTGTGCTGCCTGGGTCCAGAGAACGGAGCCTTAACTCTTACAGTTGTGGAGGCGGGGGTGATGGAGATGGAGGGTGAGATCTGGCAAGGCCAGGAGAGACCGCGTGAGAAGGAAGGCATCCTGTGAGGAGAGCACCAGAATGACGTCACAGACTCCGGACCTGTCAGGTTGCTCTTCAGTCCGTTCCCAGGGGTGGAGACTCATGATGGACACCTCACACGCGCCAGCCGCCCAGCCCTGCTGCTCGGGGATTTCATCTCCAACACATGCTTATTATGAGTTCTAACAAATGCCTGTCGCATGTCTGCTCTCCACCAGACCAACTGTCTTCCTATGAGGGAAGAATGACGTCAGTTAGCATCGGAACCTGAGTTGCTTTCTGTCTTAGAGTTTTACTGCTGTGAACACCATGGCCAAGGCAACTCACATAAGGACAACATTTAATTGGGACTGGCTTACAGGTTTAGAAGTTCAGTCCATCATCAAGGTGGGAATATGGCAGAGTCCAGGCAGGCATGGTGCAGGAGGAGCTGAGAGGTCAACATCGTCACCTGAAGACTGCTAGCAGAATACTGACTCCCAGGCAGCTAAGACAAGGGTATGAAAGCCCATACCCACAAGGCCACGCCTACTCCATCAAGGCCACACCTCTCAACAGTGCCACTTCCTGGGCCAACATATATAAACCATCACACCTTCTGACACAGAAAACCAGAGTCCAGTGTCCTAAGGACAAATCACGCCATCAGATGGGGCTCCCACTACAATTTCAAAACTAACCAATATGTAAACTTTATTACTCTGAACTAAAGTCAGCTAAACAAAGACTTAAAATGAGGCCTTAACCATCCAAGTCTTTATTAACCAACTTGTTAAGAAGTTTAGAGGTAGGCAATCTATGGCAGGATCCAAGCCTGTTACAACTTTTTAGTCCACTGTCTGCAGTAAGTGGCTTCTGGCTTTAAGATATCCTCATACTCCAATGTAGCTGCTGGAGCTCCAGCCATCACATGAGCTGCAGACTTTCCCTGCAGGTCTCTTTGATCCAGGCTTTATAGGTGCTCCTGCAATGCGGAGGTGCTCTTCTTATTAGACACATGCCCACACCTAGCTGAGAAAGACTGGGGAGTGTGGCTTTAGTTGGATGTAGTTTCCCCAAGCAACTTGGGATTCTGTTATTCCCAAGGCTTAGGCCTGGCCTGAGGGTATCTGGTAGCTGTCTCCAGTGTGACAATGGTGGGGTGGTGGGGCTTGTAAAGGGTGAAACCTATGTGAAGGCTATTATGGGTGAATGGTTGGTGTTGAGGACAGATTAATATTGGCCTCAGGGAATGGGTTAGTTCTCAGAGAGTAAGCTGTTGGGAGCATGCTCAGCTGCTTCCTGCCTGACCTGTGGTCTCTCCTGCTTGTTTATTGTCACACCAGGAGGTTCATCTCTAGAGCCACACAGATGTCAGCACCATGCTCGTAAGCCTATAGGACTGAGTTAATGAACCTGCTTTCCATATCAAGTACTCTGCTTCAGGTATGTTGTTACAGCACCAGAGAGCCAATTACTAGAGTTACCAAGCCACAGAGGGATTGTAAACATTGAGGGGAGGCTGGGGTTCTTCCTCTTCCTTTCCTCCCCACACAAAGAAACCGTGCAATTTTACTCGCAGCAGGTGCTCTGTACCGGACCAAGGTCCCGGGCTTGGTTCTAGTCTCTTCTGTTACTCGCTGCACGATTTAAACAGAATCAAGTAACATCTCTGAGCCTTCTGACGCCTCTCCTGAAAAATGGAGTGTTGGTCGTAGTTGCCTTCCTGTGGTAACAATGATCATTTTGGACCACGAACCCTATCAATTATAACATATAAGACTGGTATTAAAAGTTGGAAAATTTGCAAGATTGAAAACACAGAAAACCTGTCTAGCCTAGAAGAGACCACTGCAGGGATAGGTGGCTTCTACCTACACAGCTATCCCCCAAATCTGTGGTTCTCTTTTTGTTTGTTTGTTTTATTGGGTTTGGTTTTTTTTGAGACAGGGTTTCTCTCTGTAGCCCTGGCTGTCCTGGAACTCACTCTGTAGACCAGGCTGGCCTCAAACTCAGAAATCCGCCTGCCTCTGCCTCCCAGAGTGCTGGGATTACAGGCGTGTGCCACTACTGCCCAGCTCTGTGGTTCTTTTGATGATGTGTGGCTGGAACATGGGAGCTGGCAGGGCCCGGAGTGAGGATGGGGCTCGCCCCTCTGAGGTGGAGCCAGAGCATGTTAGTAATCTTCCTGTCGATGTGATATAAACACATTAGAAGATCACGTTATAAAGAAGAAAGGTTCAGCCGGGCGGTGGTGGCACATGCCTGTAATCCCAGCACTCTGGGAGGCAGAGGCAGGCGGATTTCTGAGTTCGAGGCCAGGCTGGTCTACAGAGTGAGTTCCAGGACAGTCAGGGATATACAGAGAAACCCTGTCTCGAAAAAACCAAATCCAAAAGAAGAAGAAGAAGAAGAAGAAGAAGAAGGAGGAGGAGGAGGAGGAGGAGGAGGAGGAGGAGGAGGAGGAGGAGGAGGAGAAGAAGAAGAAGAAGAAGAAGAAGAAGAAGAAGAAGAAGGAAGAAGAAGAAGAAGACGAAGAAGAAGAAGAAGAAGAAGAAGAAGAAGAAGAAGAAGAAGAAGAAGAAGAAGAAGAAGGAAGGTTCGGTTTGGAAACATTCTCAGGGCCTTTAGTTCCTGGGCTCTTGGTTCTATTGCTCTGAGTGTGTAGTACTACGAACACATCACGGTGGGAACAGGTCTGCGGGCAACCTGGAAGTGAAAGAGAGGGAGGCCCCAATCTTCCTTGTCAGAGCCCACTCCAGTAGCCTAACTTCTTCCTCCTCGGCCCGTCCACTTAAAAGAGCCACCTTTAGTGCCCAGGCTGGGTACCAAGCCTTTAGCACATCGGTCTTTGTGGGAGACGTTTCAGATCTAAACCGCATCAGCGTTCTTCTCTGTTGGAGACGGTCGTGCTTTCCAGGAATGCTTCCTCGTGGACACCCCTTCGAACCAGTGGTTCTTGCCTGTTCCAGTCAGTTCTCTGCTCAACCAACAATTACTGCACAGCCCTCTGGTTAAGGTCTCCATCTGTTATTCCTGGAACAGGGTTTGTTCCAGGCGTGGCCTGAGTTGGCCCCAGGACAGCAGGGTACTCATCCCTGTGGCCGCTCCGCGGTATCAACTGGGTTCGGGATCACCTGAATGTTCTCTTGGACTGGGTCTGATGGAAGCGTCTCCCACATGGTTTGCAGGGATTCTGGGAGATCAGCTGGGCCACTTACTGACCTGCTTAGCATGTTTTCTCCATGTGGCAAAGATGCTGGTCTCTGAGCAGGAATGCCCCCAAAGCCAACGATGCAAGAGAACCTTGAGGTTCTTGTTAGGACCTTGCTAGATAGAAGTGCTATCCTTCTGTGGCGTCAAGGCCCCAGAAGCAGACTTCCCTCTCTATGGGGGGGCTCATCTTCAGGAGGGGGAAGAACCACAGTGGTCTTTCAGACACCAGCTGTTGCGTCTGCCCCGGCTGTATGCGGAAACCACTCCAGTAAGGAAACCACTTAGGCCAAGTGTGACCCCAGAGACTTGTGTGGTCAGTGACCTGAAGTTTGGTCTGGTGAGCCTGATACCAGGAAGCTCCTGGGCTTGTTTGAATGTGCAGTCATGGTTGATAGCCTCGGCTTAACCCGACTGTGAACAAAAGTAAACTAGACCCATAAAAGCCAGGGAAGGCAAGAAGACAAGGCCAGGTCTGAGGGACCTGGGAAGTGACTGGTGCACACCCTTTAGTTCTCCACTACTATAAAAAGCATCTTAAATGGTTGATTTAATAAGAGAAGGTGTGACTTCTCTTATTCACAGGCCACTCATGAGTTCACAGGCCATTGGCCCTCAGAAAGGTGTGCCAGACGACAACAGCAGGGAGTATTCGGTAGAAATATCTGGTTTTCTTATGACCAGGAAGCCAAAGAGTCAGAGGGAAAAGAAATCAAGGACTCCAGCCCTCTCTCTCCTTCCCTATAGACATACCCTAAACGACATAAGGACTTCTTATTAGACCCCCCTAATAATGGCTGTACCACCTCCCAGCACTGCTACCCAGGAACTAAGTCTCTGACACACTGAACAGACCTCTGGGCAGTACTCAAAGTTCGAGCCGCAGTAGCTCCCTCCCCGTGTTGGCATGGTCCCCGTGAGACTTGCAGCTAGGCACACAGTTTATAAAACCACCCATAGGCATCCTTGGTCTCAAGCTTTGGTCCCCATTTGGCCAATTTTTCCTATTGCCTTTACTAGAAATTAACTTGGTATAATTAAGCGATTAACATTGTATCCATTCTCACCAAAGGGCCATCAGTCCCCTTTGTTTGGGGTCAACCAGCCTGTCCACAGTTAGGATACCTTTCCTTCCAATCGGTGGTGCCTAAAAGAAGGCTCCCTACCCCTCACTTCAGAAGCGTGCTTTTGAATATTCATGGTTCTGTCTTCGGGCTTCACACACTAGCAAACGCGATTTATTCCTTAGGCTAATGAGCTCTTCAGTTTCTTTCATGGTAGAGAAAGCGGTCTTGTTTTTCTGGATAATTTATTTCGGGTGCTAGTCCATTTTCTGGAAGGGATCGTTCCATTAAGACGCTGAGCACATTTCAAGAGAGGCGCTGAGAAATGCTCGCTCTGCGCGGAGGAGCCCGCCCGCCCCGAGAGCTGCACCAAGGCTGCTGGCAGTGGGGCCGGAGGCTGAGACCGTTACTAGGGAGAGCATGTGTGGTGGGAACCACTGAGGTGGCACCCTGTGAAATGCGTAGAGGTCGCAGCAAGACAGCAGGGGAGGCTGGGTGTGCCTAGCGCACAGCTGTCACCTGAGCTGCTGAAGTGTGAACTCAGGGGACATCAGAACCGGGCTCTCTCTGCTAACGGAGCACGGAGAGCATGTTCCCGCCTCTGCCCCCCCTCTCATGTTCAGCTCACTCCAGCACCCCCATCCACGGAGTTCCTCGCCACCTAAAGCCATCAGGCCTGAGGAGAGGCCCTTGCCTTTTCTGTTGCTAAAGACAAGCCAGGAGGACATGTGCAGGGCTCTATCCAGCCAGCTCCCCGGTCCAGCGGCCCATGGTGGGGCCTTTCCCTTTACCCTGTGGCTCCTGCAATGACAGAAGAGTGTATGGCTCCCTGAAATGATTACTTTTTTTCTTTTACTTATGTGTATGTGTGTGCACCTGCATGAGTTTATAGGCATCGTGTAGATGCAGTTACATGAGGCGACCAGAAGATGGCGTTGCATCCCCCCCCTGTATTGGACTTACAGGAAGTTATGAGGGGCCTGACATTGATGCTGGCACCTGAACTAGAGTCCTCTGAATGAGCTGTACTAGACCTTAACCAGTCTCTCTCTAACCTCCTTTCTGGAGATATTAATTATAGCCTTTCCCTTTCCCTGTGAGCCCCATCAGCCCTTCCATACGGTGGTTCCTGTTTAGTGACAGGGAACACAGTCTAAGGTACTCTGTGTCTACCTGAAACAGCCGACGGCATCAGATCCTATGAAAGCAAGCTCCCCACCCATGCACACATACCCTGAGATACAGTTTAATTTATTAATTATGCACAGTAAGGATTTGGGTCAGTAACAGAATAGAACTATAAAATACATGCAGTCGTAAAAGTTGTTTAGAACTTAAACATGATACATTGTTTCATTCTAGAGCTTTCTGTTTAGTATTTTCAGACTGCCATTGACCATGCCAATGTGAAACCACAGATAAGGGACAGAATATTGTCTATTGGTGGCCAGTTTCCTGCATTAAATTCCTTACTTACGTTTGAAATAGCTGAGGAGGCCCCTATTTCTCCAACTGAACAGAGACAGTTTTATGGGTCACCAAGCATTGTGTAAAGATTTGCGTCTCTCTCAGGAGATAAATGACATATAGGCACTACTGTGCTATTCTTTTGCAATTTTCTCTTCAGCATGACACACACTCTTAGATTCAGCTAAAACTCCGTCCCCTGTCCTAAGGTGTCCAGGTCTGTCTCAACCCTGGCCACTGCCCCTTTGGCACATTTCCTTTGGCCACTACCTGTGCCTGGTGGTTTCCACAACTGGAGACATGTGGGCTCTAAGCTTCTGCCACCCCATCCCAGCCCTCCGGGGTCTTACATGCTGTCTTAGTCTGCTCCATTTGCTTGAACAGCAAGCACTCCACTTCTCACAGTCCAGAAAGCTGCACTTCCAAGGTCAAGGTGTTTCATCACAGCGATGATAACCCTAAGAAGGACAGCTGGACTGGGTAGCATGAGTCAGTAATGCCAGCTCTCCTATGGGAAGGCGAGAATTGGACAGGAGAAGGCCTGGAAAGTCAGGGGCCACCTGTCCTGGCTTAGAGAGCAGTGAGCAGTAAAGCACGTGTCTAAAAGGTGAGGGCAGATGCCTGAGGCTGGTCTCTAACTGTCACACGTGTACTGTCTAACAGGAAGAGAGTCCTCACTGGGAAGTGGCGAAGGGTCACAGAAGGGCTGGGAGATTGTTCACTAGGTGACGTGCTCCTTAGATCACCGTGAAAGGACCTGAGTCTGAATCCCCAAAACCTACAGAACACTGCTGTGCTGGCTAGTTTTCTGTCAACCTGACCCAAGCTGGAGTCATCTCAGAAGACGGAAACTCAGCGGAGGAACTGCCTCCATAAGAGGAGACTGCAAGACAGGAGGAGGCAGCATATGCCTTTAATCTCAGCACTCAGGAGGCAGAGGCCTGTGTGAGTTTGAGGCCAGCCTGGTCTACAGAGCTAGTCCCAGGACAGAGCTATACAAGGAAGAAACCCTATCTCAAAAACAAACAAACAAACAAACAAACAAACAAACAGACAAACAAACAAAAAGATCAGGTTGCAGTTGGCCAGGTATGGTGGCATGTACCTTAAATTCCAGCACTTAGAGGCAGAGGCAGGAAGTCAGCTAGCCTGCTGAAATGTGGACCTGACTAATGCGTATATGTGCCCATGTGTCTGTTCTTCTCTCTTTTCTTTTCTTTTCTTTTCTTTCCTTTTCTTTTCTTTTCTTTTCTTTTCTTTTCTTTTCTTTTCTTTTCTTTTCTTTTTTCTTTTTTCTTTTCTCTTCTCTTCTCTTTTCTTTTTTCCCTTTCTTTCCTTCTTTCTCTCCTCCCTCCCTCCCCTCCCTCCCTCCCCTTCCTTCCTTCCTTCTTTCTTTCTTTCTTTCTTTCTTTCTTTCTTTCTCTCCCCTCTTTGAAAGAAGGTCGGTGGCTTGTTTATTTCTGTCTCCGGCCCCAGGTTGTTGCATAAACCCGCAGAAAGCTGCACTGTGGTCTTCCCAGCTCAGCTTACAGAGAGCTTCCCACGGCTTCTCACTCCACCGTCCCCACATTCACTTCCACGTGGTTTCTGATCTCCAGCAACTCCTCCAGGCATGGCGTCCACCTCATCGTTAGCCACTGATTTCCAGTTCTCCACCAGAACCTGGTGCTCTGCAGGTTTCCTGCTTAGTAATGCTTAACCATCATGTTCAGTTTGGGGCTCCGCCTTCCAGAAGCCTCACTGCCCTGCAGATGCCCACTGTTTGACTCCCCCGACTGCCTGATACAGGAGTGCAAGCAGGTAGTTTGGGATACAGCCCCAGAGACACTCTAGGAGAGAAGTGAGGATGGGGGTGGGGTGGGGTTAGCAGCTGCTGCTGTGGGTGACATGAGCTTCGTAAGACAGATATATCCTAGGAGAAGGTCCACCCCCCCCCCCTTAGAGCCATCCCTGAGAAACCCAGGGCATTGGTGTTAGTCAGGGTTCACTAGAGGGACAGAACTGACCGGGTGAGTAGACATTACCAAGGCATCTATTCAATTTACTTATGTGATAGTGGGTGGGTAGTTACAGTGGCTGATTTCACACTGGAGAGAACCCAGGAGCTGGACAGTCCATGAAGTTAGATGCCTCAGCAGTTCCAGTGATGCTGAACACTGGATGGCTTCTGGAGAGTCACTGTTGAGAGCCTAAAGAAGCTGATGTTTGCTGAGGTTGGTGGCAGCAGCAGCAGCAGCAGCAGCAGCAGCAGCAGCAGCAGCAGCGGTAGCGTAGATGCATTCACTATCAAGAAGCAAAGGCTGGCAGGCAGTACTATTCCCCTGGGGCCCTTCCTAGAAAGTCTCCCCACAAACCCACCCCCAAAGGCATATCTAATGAGATGGACAGTCAAGATTACCCATTATACCAACACCTTTGCAGTCATCAGTTGGGGATTCCTCTTGGGAGATACAGATATTTTAGCATTCCTGATCTGAAGCTGACAGACAGTCTCCTATGGTGTGAGGAGAAAGCCCTAGGGAAAGGCAGCTGGAACTTGGCAGGAACTCGGTGAAAAGGCAGAACGGATGGAGAGGAGTGAGCTCTGAGAACCTCTACTGCTCATTTTGCACGTGCTGTGATATCTGGAGATGAACATCTGTTTTGTGACTGTGAGTGACACACAAGAAGACGACAAGCCAACTCGCAGAAGTTGGTGGTGCGGGGTTGATGGGAGGGGCAGGGGAGTCCATGGTTCTTGGTGTCACTGGCTGCTACACGAAACTGAGCTAGCATTCCTAGTGCATGAAATAACTGTGTCTGTAATCCTCCAAGCCACTGTTACTGAGGTGTCCTGTTACTTGTTGTTAAGTGAATTCCGCTGGTAACAGAGCTATGGAATGAAGAGTTGGAAGAGTCAGCCCAAGCAGATTAGCAGACACCGACACCCGGGCTCCATGTTTGCTTCAAGGGAAGTTGAGATGAGATCGTAAGTAAATGCTTGTTGAAAGACAGGAGACCAGGTAGCGGGCTATGTACCACCAGTGTAGGGAGCGCCAATCTCTACGCGCTGAGGGACTCAGCTCTTGTCCCTTTGGCTGACGACCGACCGTGCCCTTTGGGTCTCCTTTTGTCATCTGATCCCACATTAAGACATCATCTGACATTAATTGTTGGTTTCTCAGATCCTCCTGCTATTCTGGAATGGCTCAAAGGTCACTAATAAAGTCTTTCGGCCAATTTATTAATAGTCACAGCTATTTTTACTTCTGCTTGTTGCGGCAGAGCTCTGTGCAGTCCTGGGAGCAGAGGGATACGTTTTCCTTTGGTGTCTTCGGTAGGAGCTGGGTGGGGGAAAGGGTTATACAGGACGTCTTGGCATCATCAGGATAAGTAGCTTTGGGGCTACTGCAAATTGCCTTCTTGTCAGGATCCCTTTGTTGCAAGTGTGAGAAATCCAATCCAAACACACAGGGAATGCGTTGGCTCATGTTATAAGAATACGTTGGCTCCCGTGGCTCTGGTGGGGCACGCCCTCTCTCCGCTCTGTGTCCCCCCCCCCACCCTTTGCTCTCGGTTTCTTGCCACTTCCCGCTCTCGTTCTCTGTTTTCTCCTTCTCATGGGCACAGACGCACAAACCTCACCTCACCGTCTTTCTGTTTACCTTTATTCGGCTCTATCCCGTGCCATGCAAAATGGCAGCCACACTCCTGGTTGTTTCCACGTTTTCTGTGTAGCCCACCCTCCCCCTCCCCAATGTCTAGCAACCTCGCGAGGTCCCTGATTGGGCTTCCCTGAGTCGATCACAGCGTCCAAGAAGATAGGAGATTCTGATTGGTTACCTCGGGCCAATGCCTGTAGCAGTGGGTCTGTCAAGGGAAAGATCATGGGTGGAGGGTCATCCAGAGCCGTCAGTAGACGGGCTGGGCAGACGTGTGGAGTGGCTGCCTCTGCCACCACCGTCTCAGACCCACAGATCCAAATTAGACAGCTAGAAGTCCCGCCCCCAAAAGCAAACAACAGGTTGCACACTCCCTTCCGACAGGTAGGATCCGGGTTGAGACTCTCTCTGAGACAAGGATTGGGCACTGGTTCTTTGAGAGACACACCCAGGGCATGGGGCTGAATCTGTGAAACGGGGAAGGAAGGAGCATTGATAAAGGGTGTTCGTTATGAAATCAGGAACTAGGACTCTGGTGCCCTTCCCCCCCTCCCCCCCAGACCTTCTGAGAAGTGATACCAAGTTGTTTGACTCCAAACCAGGTGTGGTAGCACACACCTGCAGCCATGGCCGAAGCATCGGGAAGAGTTCAAGGCCAACCTGGGCTGTCTGGAGGCTATCCCAGGACTCATTTGTGGCCCACCCGGCTTGGACAAGTGTGAAGGGGAACACAGCGACTCCTCTCAGACAGAGGGATGAGTTCAAGAGGCAGCTGTGGGCAAAGCCTGGCCTGGCCTCTGAAGTTCTGATGTATTTATGTATGTATGTATGTATGTATGTATGCATTTATTTATTTATTTTTGGTTTTTCGGATTTGGTTTTTTTTCGAAACAGGGTTTCTCTGTATAGCCCTGGCTGTACTGGAACTCACTCTGTAGACCAGGCTGGCCTCGAATTAAGAAATCCGCCTGCCTCTGCCTCCCAAGTGCTGGGATTATAGGCGTGCGCCACCGCCGCCGGGCGCCTCTGAAGTTCTAAGACACCAGAGCTGGCCTGGGTCCCACGGCCTTCTGCAGTCACCCGTTAACTGCTACCTCTGCATTTGGCCCAACCCTTACCAGTGGGGCACAGGGCAGCCCCAAGGGCTTCAGGGCTTTCCCACCTTACAGGTTCTGGCTACACAGACTGGACTGATTGATATGTTAACAAGACAAGATTTTTGTTTCCAGAACTGTGAATTCTTAAATGTTTCATCTGAAACTCCCATCTGAATCCTGCTGAGAATTTCTTGCTAAGTTGCTTCTTCACCGGCCCTAATAAACGAGCTCGGCAGTTCCCGGGGATAGTTAAAACCTTCAAGACTCTCCAGAAATAGAGACAGGGTGAGGTAAACCGGAGCCTGATGCACTGGAATGTTCTTCAGATCAACTTCTGCCTGTGGAGCATGATAGAGGAGCATTTCCTGTTATAACCGGAAGCCCGGCTACGGTGGGTCACTTTCCTAGCCACCAACAAATAGCGACAGCTTCCCATGCAAGCCAGCATCGTCATTTTTCAGATGTCGGAGGGAGATATCGTTTCACAGGCGTGAATGCTTCCAAACATCAGTTCTTGCAAATCAAGGACTGGTGAGGGCTTTTTTTTTTTTTTTTTTTTTTTTTTTTTCTCTCAATGGGGCAGAGCAGAAACCTGTGACAGGATGGCCAGGGCAAATGGTTGAGCTCAGATGTGTACTGAGCTGGCAAAAAGACAATTGCAGCTTTCCACGCGCTGCAGAGGCATTCCTAATACAGCAGCTGTGTGGCCGTGGGCAAGTCAGTTCCCCTCTCTGGGATCCAGGCATTTGCTCAGAGTGTGACGGTTAATCAAATGGTTGACTTGAGGTCCTGATGCCCCTGTCTTCTCAATGGTCAGTTACACAGGGTGTTCTTCAGTGACATCACCTTCCCAGGAATTCTTCACGCAACCGTTCAGGAAGTTACTTGGGAGCAATGTGAACTGGCAGGAGAATTGAAATCTACGTGTCATCCTTAAGCCCTAAATTGTCTTCTGTGAACGTGCAAACTACCAGGCTAGAAACCATGCCCACCAGTCAAATCTGGGCCTCTGCTTGTTCGTGTCAATAAAGTTTTATTAGAACAGTCAGATTACATTTCTGTGCTGCATGGAATGCTAGTTTTGAGCTGCAGTGGCAGAGGAGGGTAGTGATTGGTGTGGAGACCCTTCTCTTTGCCCTGAAGAGGCTGGGTAATTCACTGCCAGACCCTGTACAAGGCAAGTTTGCCACCCTGGATATAAATCTCTCTCTTTGGCTCCAGCCTTTCCTTCAGGCCACAGTGAGGCTCTTCTTTGTGCCTGAGATCTTTGGAGCTGTGCAACGCCCCAAGGGCTTATGGGCTGTTGGCATTCTTGAGTTGCGAGGAGGGAAAGAGAAATGCCAGGAGAGGAAATAGGAGGAATGAAAATGTTGTTGGAGAAGGGTGGGAAGAAGTTGGTGGGGGTGGGGCCTCCTCTGTGTTGCATCAGCAGGGGCATGCCAGTGTTTAGAGATCTGCTCAGCCTGGCCTGATGCCCAGGCTGGGACTCAGCCTCCTTCCTCAGCTCTGAGTTCCAGGAACCCGGCCTAGCAGGCACCCGCTGCCTACCATGCACCTTCGATGTGGAGAGCCCTTGTATTTTTTTTCCTGATGGAAATGACAGTCTTTTCCTGGTCTTTAGAAAGCCACAAACCCCAACATTAGCAGACAGGTGCATTTGCTGGTATCTGGCTGATGTTCCTACAGCCATTTGCTGGAGGACCATATCTGACTTATAGCCTGTGGGGTCCAGCCCATCGTCCAGGTGAATGCTGTAGCCTTGGGTAGCGAATGCCGCACACCCACATCTCTCTCTTCCAGGGCCATCAGCATCCTTTTCTAAGATCTGTGTTCTCTGTGGCCCAGGGCTCATACCCAGGACTTGCTCAGTCACTGGGGCACCTGGTTAGTCCATGGTGGATGACTAATGTGCAAGAGGACAGAAGGACAGCTCCCATTGTCTCGGGATGCCATCCTGCCATGGTGGGCAGGGACTGACCCTCTGAAACCTTAAGCAAGCCCCCAAGGAAATGTTTCCTTTATACATTGCCTTGAACATGGTATCTCTTCACAGCAACAGAACAGTGTCTAGGATTGTTTTCCTTGTTTTGTTTTTGACAGAGTCTCATTCTGTAGTCAGGCTTGTTTCAAACATGCTATCCTTCTTCCCCAGTCTTTTGAGTCCTGGTAACAAAGCCATGTAGCACCACACCTGACTGGTCAATTTTAAATGAAGACTATACTATGTATTGAAAGAACTGTTCTGAACTCAAGTTGAAATTAAATTGCCCTTGTAGCAACACAGACAACAGGGTCCCTGTATATGCTTGGCTCAGGGAGTAGCGCTAATAGTAGATGTGGTCTTGTTGGAGAAGATGTGTGACTGTGGGTGTGGGCTTTACTATCTTAGTCCTAGCTACCTGTTCACTGCAGTAAAACCCTAACTGTGACAGTCCTTAAGAGGTGATAAATTATTACTGTGGAACTAAGGTCCTGAGTTTTTTGGATTTTTGTTTTTTCAAGACAGGGTTTCTCTGTATAGCCCTGGTTGTCCTGGAACTCACTCTGTAGACCAGGCTGACCTCGAACTCAGAAATCTGCCTGCCTCTGCCTCCCAGAGTGCTGGGATTACAAGTGTGCGTCACCACTGCCCGGCCCTGATTTTTAAAAAAAATAAATAAATAAAACAGTTGAGAGCTGGGTGGTGGTGGTGCACACCTTTAATCCCAGCACTTGGGAGGCAGAGGCAGGCGGATTTCTGAGTTCGAGGCCAGCCTGGTCTACAGAGTGAGTTCCAGGACAGCCAGGGCTAAACAGAGAAACCCTGTCTCGGAAAAAAAAAAAAAAAAAAAAAAAAAAAAAAAAAAAAACCAAAAAAGAAAAAAAAATACAGTTGAGCCTGCTTCTCCCACCCCTCCACCCCCCATTCTCTTCTGCCATGTTCCAATACAGCATAGAGACCCTCCTCCGAGGGTGGAGCCCTAGGACTGCGCGGCTTCCAGAATCATGAGCTAAATGAGCAATTGTTTATACATTCCAACGCTGATAGTGTCTTGACATACTAGCAGAACCTGGAGTCAGAGTCTGTTGCTGACAGAGTGAGAAGACAGGTCAAAGGTGCCAACTTCCAGGTCCTGGATTCCCCCCACCCCCCCCCACCCCCCACCCCACCCCCACCCAGCCACCCAACACAAGCCAAGCCAGGCACCCTGCCACTGAAAATCACTTTTTAAACTGAGGCAGAGTGAAGGCAGCATAGGAAAGCTCTGAGAACCTAGCTCATGACTCATTCCCAGGGGGTCCGGAGGTGAGGGAGTGTGATCCAAGAAGCTGAAGGTTCCTGAAGAAGTAATCTGTGGTGTGTTCAGTTCCTCTTCATCACACGTCTAAAGATCTGATAGGTGTGGCCCCTTCTCTGAACAGTAGCCCAGATGCATGCAGACTGCAGTCACTCTCTGGTTTTCTCAGGCCCCCCTGTGGAGGGGGGGGTCAGCTGTAGGCCCTGCCTGGGCTCAGCCATCGTATCCCTGTTTCTGCTCCCCCCCCTCGCTGACAGACAACCTTCATCTGACCTTGAACAAGCCTCCGTAATCCAGGATCATCACCCCATCTAGAAGCCTTCCTTTATACACATCTGCCAGGCCCCCTTTCCCATATAAGCGGACTTAGTCCCAGGTCCCAGAGATCAGGACACAGACATGTGTGGGAGGGAGGGGGGATTCTGCGCACACACTCAACGGAGCTGTGCATCAGGCTTAGGCCTGTTTGGGTCCATGCAGATGACTGAGGCACGGTGGATACAGCCATTTCCCTAGACGGACAGCTGAAACCGTTCCCTCTGTCCCCTCTTCTCTGTCCAGCTTCCCTCCTGCTCGACCCATTGCCCCTGGCACGCTGCCTCAATGAACCTCTTGTACCAAGTAGCAGGGAACAGCGCTGCTCAGGATAATGTGCTCTTCCCAGCATCCCAGCACCCCGGCGCCCTGGTCTGTTCTTCACCTAGAACTGAGACTGTGGATACTCTTCAGATAAGGGGGCCGTGGCTAGTGCCTGTGAGAGTTTATATCGAGCTGGCTGTAGGGCAGGGAAAGTTCAGTGGGAGATTTGTAGACTGATGAGTAGGAATCTTGTCTTAGGGTTTCTAGTGCTATGAAGAGACATGGTGACTATAGCATCTATCTATCTATCTATCTATCTATCTATCTATCTATCTATCAATCAGTTTTGTGTTTTAAGACAGGTTTCTCTGTGTAACTGACTGTCCTGGAATCTACTTTGTAGACCAGGTTGGTGTTGAACTCAGAGATCTGCAGGCCTCTGCCTCCTAAGTGCTGAGATACACCAGCAGACACCACCGTCCACCTGCCCATCTGGCAGCTCCTTTCTTTCTTTCTTTCTTTCTTTCTTTCTTTCTTTCTTTCTTTCTTTCTTTCCTTCCTTCCTTCCTTCCTTCCTTCCTTCCTTCCTTCTTTCTTTCTTTCTTTCTTTCTTTCTTTCTTTCTTCCTTTAACTACAGCAACTCTTCTAAAGGAAAACATTTAATTGGGCCTGGCTCACAGTTCAGAAGTTTAGTCTATATTGTCGTGGTAAAAAGCATGGCAGCATGCAGGCAGACTTGGTATTAGAGAGGTTCTACAGTCCTACAGCTGGATCCACAACAAGAGAAGAGGCCTGAGTTTTGAGACCTCAAAGCCCACCGCATAGTGACACAGTTTCTCTGAGAAAGACGCCTTCTAATAGTGCCACTCCCTATGAAACAAGTATTAAAGCACATGAGCCATACCCATTCCAACCACCACAGACTCTGAGGCCTTAAGGAGAGAGATGCCACGGTCTCCTAGCTTCAGGCCCGCCTGCCTTAGCTTCTGTCTCACGCTTGGCTGGCAGCCTAAAGCACTGAGTGGGGAGCACAGCCTGCCTACAATCATGGCACCAATCACAGTCCCAAATCTGGAGGCCTCCTGTCCTCTGCAGCAGGGTGTAGTCACTGGGGTGCAGAATTCGAACTCTTGATGATGGGCTCTGAAATTCCTAGGACGATTTCAGCAAGGAAGTAACACGGTCCAGTGATCCTTGAAGCGGTCTTTGTGGCTGCTGCTGGGAAGCCCAGTGGTGGGCTGAGGGGGCCAGGAGCCCAAGGGATAGGGGGAGGCTGCAGTATTATCCCTAGTAGAGAGGGTGATGGCTTGGCTGGTTCTACTCCCGCTCCTGTAAAGAATGTTCCCAGTGAACAGAGCAAGAGACCGGGCTCAGCTTCTGACCTCACAGTTCCCACATCGGACACCTCACCTCTGGTTGGTCAGTGCTGTGGGGTCTGACTTAGAGGCTGCCCTTTTCTGCCTAGGCACTACCCTCCCTCTCTCTAGTCACTCCCTATACTCAGAGCTGAGTGCCTGCCTTAGCTCTCTTCCCAGAAGAACATGGCTCTGTTCTAGAGACATTCTGGGTAGAAGTGCCGATCCAGAGCCTCCTGTGGCACTAGTGAGTCAGAATCTTGATTGGGAAAGGGGATCTGGATGTGAGCCCAGGTTTGATAAGCCCTGGTCTGTACACATTGCTGTCACCTGGGTAATTCTTTAAAAATCCCAGGAGACTTGGCTCCCTCCCCTGCTCGCACACCTGAGCAATCAAATCGAGGTCTCCGGGTAAGACCTTTCTGCCCCTCTTGGTTTTTCAGAGACCTCGGTTCCAGTGTGCGGCCAAGACAAGCTGTTTTTGTTGGGGACAGGGCCCTGTGTGTGACTGGCACTTGAGTCCTTTCCCTACTCCCGGAGTCCTTGTTCTATCCACATGATGTGAGTGGGGTCGTGAGATGCAGAGCCTATGTGGGTTTTGTTATTATTTTCTGAGACAGGGTTTCTCAGAACCCTGTTCAGTAGCCCTGGCTGTCCTGGAACTCACTCTGTAGACCAGGCTGGCCTCGAACGCACAGAGATCTGTCGGCCTCTGCCTCCTGAGTGCTGGGCCTCAAGGTATGCACCGCCACTGCCCGCAAACCTACTGTGCTCACTGGGTGACAGCAAGCACTGCTCTGTGGGCTCCCTTGTGTGGAGGGAGGCAGGGCCCAGAGAACAAAGACTCCGGACACGTTTTCAAAGACAAGCCACTAACAGAAGTTGCTGTGTGTGAGCAGTGAGCGTGGCCAGCCTGAACCCAGGATTGGTGATGGCCTAGGTATGGCTTTTTGAGTCGTCACCTACCATCCAACAGCCTAAAGATGGCAGCCTTAAGAGTCAAGGGTCAAGGGCTGGAAGCTGGCCAGGTTTCCGGGGGACACTGTCCCCTTTGCACTGCCCGTGGTTGGGGAAAGAGGGAAGGGGGGAGCGGTGCTGAGCGCTGGGGTCAAGGATTGTAGATCTGACCACTCCTGCCCAGTGGGAGAGCACTGTGGGACTTTCCCGATTTCTAGAGATGAAGTCAGCCTCTGAGCCAAGCACTGCTGCCAGAGAAGTTCCTGGTTATCTAGGAAACATGAGCCCACGGAAGCCCAGAGCAAAGCCCAAGCACACTCCCTGCACGTGCTGGTCTCCCGGGCCATCTCCAGGGACGTCCTCTCCAATGGGAGAATCCTGGGTTCCAGAGCCATGAATGTACAGAGGAACTTGGCCCAATATGTCTGAGGAAGCTTGAAGAACTTAGATAAAGGAATGAGCTAGACATTTCTCCACAGAAGAAATAGAAGTGGCCCCAAAGTACACGGCAAGACATTTGAATTCACAGGTCACAAAAGAAATACGAATGACAGTGATGTACCACGTGACACCAACTCATGTGATCAGTATTTTAAAAAGGAAAGGACGAAAGCAAGTGTCGGAAGGATGGGGATGTAGCTTGGTGGCCTAGTGCTGGCCTGGAGTGGGTGAGGCCCTGGGTTCAATCCCCAGGACTGTAGGAAAAAGAAAGTTAAACAAAGATTGCCGGAGATGCACTGGGGTTACACTCTCCAGATCCTGGTCATTTGATGGGCATCCCTGCTTACAGTTCTGTTCACGGTAGTTCTAGACACAGCAGTATACATGATTCCCCAGGTTAAAAAAAAAAAAAAACAAACAAAAAACAGCCGGGCGGTGGTGGCGCACGCCTGTAATTCCAGCACTTGGGACGCAGAGGCAGGCGGAAAGACTCGAATGTCTTTCAATGGATAAATAAAGTCATGGCACATCCACAGATTAAACGGTACACACGTGTGAAAATGCACGAGATGCTGATATACGCTGACGAAGACAAAAAAACCATCCAGTGGAAGAAGCTAGACACAAAAGGATGAATGTCACATGATTTCATTCATCAAGAGTACCTGGAACAGGTAAATCCATAGAGATAGCCCAGACCTCAGGTGTCCAGGGCCTGGGGGAGGGGAAAGCTGGATGCAATGGCAGGGGATTCCAACCAGCCTGGACTTGTGTGGAAGACACAGGCATTGTGTGTGCCTGAGGCTCGAGAAAGCTTCAAGGTCGAGGAGGGTGGCGGTCTGGACTGAGCGACTTTCAGAACTTAGGGTTTCAGAGGTTCAGAGGTATCGGAGGACCACCTGCCGGGTTGGCATCACTGAGAGGAAAGGTGGCAGATTCACCACCCCAAGTCTCTGCTCTTTCCAGAAGTTAACAAGCGACTTTTGTGTTGGGTCTTTAGGGTGTAAAGGATGCACTCCATAGAATACACCAGTGGGTTTGTTTTTGTTTTTGTTTTTGTTTTTGTGGTTTTTTGAGACAGGGTTTCTCTGTATAGCCCTGGCTGTCCTGGAACTCACTCTGTAGACCAGGCTGGCCTCGAACTCAGAGATCCGCCTGCCTCTGCCTCCCAAGTGCTGGAATTACAGGCGTGCGCCACCACCGCCCGGCTGTTTTTTGTTTTTTGTTTTTTGTTTTTTTTAACTGGGGAATCATGTATACTTTCTCATGCTTCTGCTACATACTAGATGCCATGTTAACCACAGCCACCAAAGATGGGTCAGTTTCTTTCGTGCAGAACTTGCTTGGGGGAGAAAGAAAGACTAACACAACGTGTTTGGTAGTGATGGGGACAAACTAAGAACACTGGACATGGAGGGAAACACGTAAGAGGCAGGTGACAGTAGGAAAGAGGAACCTCAGGAGAGTGGGGTGGGTGCCCAGAATCAGATGGGGAGAGGGCACCACATGGGCAGGAGCGGTACCCTAGTGGCTGTCATGGCGGCTCTATCTAGCAGACAGTTCAGCGTCTCCCATGCCTTCTCCTGGCCCACTGGCTGTAGTTACGGTGCAGATGGGGGCTGTGGCTGTGGCTGGTGTCCCTCATCAAGCAGCTATGCGCTGGTGTGTTTTGTTTTGCTCCTGAGAGGTGACGCTCTGTGAATGGGAGGTGTGGTCCTGACTTTTCTCATCGCGGCGACAAAATGTCTGAGAAGAGCAACTTAAGGAAGGAGTTCTAGTTTCATTTCTGTTGCTGTGACAAAATATCGGGGCAGAAGGCAACATGTGGGAGAAAGGGCTTATTCAGCTCACCGGTCCAGACTGCAGTCCATCACTGCAGGGATGCCAAGGCAGGAACAGAGGTACCATGTAGTACCGAGCAGAAAGGATAGAAATGCATCCTTGCTTGCTGGCTTTTTTTTTTTTTTTTCTTACACTCTTCAGGACGCCGTTGTCTAGGGCAGTGGTTCTCGACCTGTGGGTCGCCACTCCGTTGGGAGTCAGATAGCAGATATTTATATCATCATTCATCACGGGAGCAAAATTACAGTTAGGAAGTAGCAACGGAATAATGGTGTGGTGGGGGATCACACCACAACAAGAGGAACTGTATTAAAGAGTCACAGCATTCGGGAGGTGGAGAACCACTGCCCTATATCAATTAGCCACGATAATCTCCCACAGGCAAACCCACAGGCCAACCCGGTCTAGAAAATTCCTCAGCTGAAGCTCTCAGGTGACATTTTAGGTTATGTCAAAGTGACAGTGCAAACTAACCCTCACAGAAATGTTTGTTTTGACTCAGTTTGAGAACACCATTCTTCACGTGAGGAAAACCATGGTGGCAGGGTGTGAGGCAGCTGGTCACACGGGAAGCAGCGAGATTAGCGCTGGCGCCCAACTCTCTTCCTCTTTTTCATTCAGATTCGGACCACAACTCATTCCACAGTTCCTCTGAAGGTCTCTCAAGCACCAAGGTCCATTACTCAGCCCAATCACACACGTTTCCTGGATTTACTTTCCCTGTCTCTCCACCCATGCTTCTGGGGTCTACTTCCAAGTAAAATGCCTGTGTACAAGTCCCTGCCTCAGACCTCTTGCCTTAGGTGAACCCAAACTAAGACACGGCAAAAGTTGAGAGTTTGAAGCCAAAAGAAATGAAGGTATCCCCAAACAGAGCAAGCAGAGGGTGTGGTCATTTTGAAGAGTAGCCCCTGGGTTTATCTATGCCGAGGCTGCTGAGACCCTCCAGGCCTATTTGCTGGAGTGGAGGGGTGGTGGTGACCGGGGGCTGTGGGCTGAGGGTGTGAGGCAGCAAAGACTGTGGGGAACCAAGAGAAGCCAGGAGAGGCTCCCTTCTAGTTTCAGACTTTCCCATCTTCCACAGCCTCATGCCGGTCGCACTGGGCCTCTGATCCTCCACAAAGATCTCCAGGATCCTTTGGGAGGTGGTGCTGTTTCCGGAAATTTTCTTCTGGAATTTTCCCGGATGAACGTTCTAACACTCAGTGGCCTGGCACCCTTCCTTCAGAAGCTGGATTTATCCTCTGCAGCGAGACAACCCCTGTTCCATGCTTTGCTGGGAAGCATCATCGTCTGGCAGCTGCTTCCACATCCAGCCTGCTATCCCCAGCACTGTGGTAAGCAACAGCCAATGGCAGAAAAAGAGACGCAGACATAACATAGGCATGTGTCTCAAGTCAGTCAGGAAGCCCATGGTGGCCCGAGTCTGGGATGCAGAAAATAGATCTTCCAGATGAGGCCTCGGGGTGACAGGCAAGGATGTGTGTGTCCTTCCCTCTCCTCTCTGGACCCCATGGTTACGGCAGCACAGAGGGCAGTAAGGAGCCAGGTACCGTCAGATCGAGGAGGAAACGTCCTCTGGTTGGCCCGGGCCCCACTGCTGACAGCAGGCTCTGAGAACGCCTGTTCTGTTCAGAGCCTCCCAAAGCAGCTGAGCTTTAGCCCCTCCATTCCAATCCTAATTCCAAGGCGGGAGGCCATGGCTTAGAATGGGTAAGAGGCAAGGGAGGGGAGAGAGTGGCTGGGCTCTGCGGGACTGAGGAGTCTAGCCCTGCCTACAGGATGGCAGGCAATGGAAGAAGGGGGCTGGGAGGGAGAAGAGGAGGGGGGAGGGGGAGAGAGACAGAGACACAGAGAGAGAGAGAGGGAGGGAGGGAGGGAGAAAAAGAGAGAGAGAGAGAGAGAGAGAGAGAGAGAGAGAGAGAGAGAACGATATAAAGATATTAAAAAGTCCTTCCGAATCAACATCATATATCATCTTCTCGACGTTAGGGCAATAAAACTGTAAATTCTTTTTATTAAAATTTAAAGTTTGAATACACAAGAAGCAGATGCATACTGATTGTACATTTAAAAGTACAGCCAGTGCTTTTGTTGTTGTTGCTTTTTTAAAAAAAAAATGAAACAGTGTCTCGCTGTGTAGCTCAGATAGGCCTAGGACTCATTCTATAGCCCAGGCTGTCCTCAGATTCATGGCAATTCTCCTGCCTCAGTCTCCCAAGTGTTGCGATTACAGGTGGGAGCCACCTTGCCTAGCCAATAGGTGCCTTTAAATGGTTTTTATAGCCATGGCTTATTTATGGAGATGTCACGTGTGCCTCTGCATGACTGTGAGGGTAAAGAACAGGTCTTCAGGGGCTCTTCCCTCTTCCCATCGTGCGCATCTTGAGGATCAAACTCCGATCATCCGTGTGAGTGGCAAGTGACTCTACCCATAGTGTCACCCCACTGGTCCCTAGGAAGTGCTTCAAAATGGTTTCTTTCAAAACTATGTTAATTACACGTATGAGTGTGTCTGCATACACGCGAGCATGGGTTTCATGGGAGCCAGAGGACTCAGATCCCTCTGGAGCTGGAGTTACAGCCAGTTGTTAGCTGCCTGCTGTGAGCGCTGGGAACTCAACCCAGGTCCTCTACAAGAGCAACAAGTACTCTTCATCACCGAGTCACCTCTCTAGCCTCCCTTCCCCCATAGGTGCTGTTAGAGACAATTCAGAGATGCACAACTCTCAGGCCCCTGGGTCTGTATAAACATTTCTCTGCCACAGGAAACTTCAGCAGAATTTGGGAAGCACCAGATCAGGCCAAGGATGTGCTGCAAGCATTAAATTAGCTCTCAGAAGAAGACTGAGTCACCATCTGTAGCCCCGCCCCCACCCCCGCCCCCTGCAAGGTGTAAGTTCTCTCCCATGGCCAAGTTCCATTACCCCATGGGATATTGCTGAATCCAAGGTGTAAGACAGAGATGTTTACAAGTGGCCCTCCTAGGCCAGCATGAGCCACAGATCCCACTGATGCCAGCCCAACTCCTTTGTATGCCAACAACAGAGGCCCATAAAGAAAAGACCATCCAAGGTGACAGCAGGGGATCAAGGGCAAAGACCACCCTGACAAAATGCTCCGTTCTTTGTCCCAAGCCTTGCTCAGTGCTATTTGCCCTGCTGGAGAATTAGTGCAGCTTATGCTGACCCAGATCCTTCCCTTTATATTTTAAAGGTGTGTGTATGCACATATATGCGTGTATGTGAATGTGAATATGTATGTGTGTATTGTATGCATATGTGCATGTGTGCGTGCAGGTGTGTAAGTGTGTACCTGTGTGTGTATGCGTGTATGGGCATATACTCACACTCCATAGCATTTTCCTTTGGCATTCCTCTGTGAAAAACAGCTACTGTTATCTTTCAGATTCGGCTCAGATGTCACCTACTCAGAAGATCAGTCCTCTATCAGAGACCCCTGTGTTCTTTCCACCTGTCGTGTGCGTCTAAAATTTCCTCATTAGTAGCTTACTGTGGTCTCCTCAGTAAAGACTGCTACTGCTAACTGTTCTACCAGCTTCTAGAATGAGCCTGGGAGTTGTGCCTTCCTCTGCCAGATATTTTTTTGAGCACCTGCTTTGTGCCTGGTATAACTTTAACACCTGACATCCAGATGAGAGCTGTTACCTCTTGCTCTAGGGTGGGCTGCATGGAGTTTCCTTCAGTCGGCGGTGTATGAGAGCTCCGCACTGTCTAAAGAAGGAACAGGGCAGACTCGAGAGAGGTTGCTGGCCCAGCACACAGCGAGCAGGTGCCTGGCTACAGCCTTGCCTCGGGCTCTGTTCCCGGCCTTTCCAATGATCTGCTATTGTGTCCCAAATTATTGCTCAAACCAGAGGCTCGAGACACGAGGTTTCATTATTTTATGTTTAATAGTGTCTCCTGCTGTTCTGGGAAATACAGCCTGCTGCATGGAGTCCTGTGCAGTTGCAGCTCCTCTACTGAAGTCTAGTGAGAATTGTATGCATCAAAACAGATAGGAAGGAATTGAAGTCACTAGCCGATGGCCCCGCGTGCACAATGACCAGTGTGTCATCCTCTTCTTGCTCTTCATAGCCAAGGCAGGTTGTCTTTTGTGCCCTTTTGTCACAATTCATAGTGACCTCAAAATAAAAGATTACTCAAGCAGAATCTTCAAATATTTGGGGGTGGAGTGGGGGTGGGGTCAAGTTTGTGGTGCATTCCTGGTAAGGCTCAGTGGGCAGTGTAGGCAACAGTCCCCTTTGCAGTTTCTGGCAGCCTGCATCTGTCTTCATATGTTTGTCCTTTCTAGAATGTCCTAGAAGTGAAACCAGAAGGTAGCTGTTTGGGTCTGGCCTCTTACACTCCGCACTGGACGGTCGGCTCTTTCACTGAATGGCTGTCTTGCAGGTTGCCCCAGGCCTGCTTCCCAGCCCTGAGATTCCCTAGATGAAACTCACCGAGAACCTCAAGAGACAAAGCAGACGAGAACTGAAATGAATGATCTGGCTGAGAGCGGAGAAAGCAGCATGGGGCTGTGTCCCGGCCTAGGATGCTCCTATTACAATCTGAGACATACTTTAAAACCTGATTTTGGTGCTTAGAGACAGCGTTTCATGGTCCCTTTTAACATACCTTGGGTTTCCTACTGTAATAATATGGGCCGTCCCCTGTGTCTGGGGACTCTCAGGTCTGGGACACTCTAAGACATCCATAAGTCTGTCTCCATTCCCATTTCTTTGCAAAGGTCTCAGTTTTCCAACTGCCTCTGTTTAACACTGCAAACTGTCTCCAGACTCACTCCCCTGCCTGCCCTTCCCCTGCCCTCCCCTTCCTTTCCCTCCCCTCCCCTCCCCCATCCAGTCTCTGCTCATGGCCTCTAACTCTGTTTACCCTGCTAAGCAACAGGTTTACTCATTAGTCCTGTCGGCCTGCTGGCAGATGAAGGCTGCGTGGCACGGACCTTTGTTTTGCTTTCTTTTCCTGTTGCTGTGGTAAAATAGCGAGACAAGAAGGAACTCCAAGAGAGACAGGGTTTATCTATCTCATAATTCTGGGTTGTAGTCCATCATTGCATGGAAGTCAGGGCAGGAGCTTGAAGCAGCCAGCCACAGCCACAGTGAAGAGCAAAGAGAATTGATGTCCGTGTGCCTACAACCCAGTTCTCTTTCTCTTTTATATCAGTCCTGGACCCAAACCGAGGAAAAGGTGCCACATCCCTTTAAGGTGGGTGCTTCCGCATCAGTTAGTGTAATCAAGTCAGTTCCCTCTAGACACGCCCACAGGCTAACCTGAGCTAAACAACCCCTCACAGAGACTCTTTTCCCAGGTGATTTGACAACACGATGAGCTGACAGTCAAAACTGAGTATCTATCTTAAATGCCTAGAAAGTGTCTGGGAAATTGTAAACCAACAACACAGAGAGAGCTAATGACGATGGGACCTGACCATCAGCTGTGAACCGGTGCTGACCACTGTACTTACCAACTTTGTTATCTTTACATTAACCACCGGGACTCTCTCTGACCCTGGGTTTCCCCCCTCTGACAATAGTAATAATGCCAAGTAACAATATAAAGCTCTAGTAGCCACATGAAAATAAGTATGTGCTGTGAGCTACAAAATAAGGCTACACTGTATTCATTTCCTAGGATGCTATAACTATTACCACAAGTTAGGTAGCTTTCAGAAGCTACCTTGTTCCATAACCGTGCACCACACAGTTCTGGAGGCAAACTTTCAATCATGATGTCCGCAGGATCCACTGTGCCTGGCCCTGGCAGTGAGGATTCCTCACCTCTTCCAGCATCTATTGAACACTCCCTATCACTGGCCCTAGAATCCTGACTGTTTCTTGGTCTGGTTGGTACAACACTCCTTTCCCTCGATGGCTTCTGTACTTAGTGATCTCACCCTGTGGATTCTACAGAGACCATTCTAGGAAGGTTGTCCCAAATTCAGTTTTCTGCTAGCCATTCAACTTCTTGGAAGACAGAGCCCTGGATGTGGTCCTTGGAGGAAGGATCCAGAAGTAAGTCATTTAGTTGGCAGATGACCCCAGAAGATATTGGTAGGGCATGCGAGAGGGAAAAAGAGAACCCTTTTTGTGTCCTTGGGAAGGTGTGTGGCAAAGCGAATCCTTACTACAGCAGGAGCTCCATCTCAGGGGCGCCCTGGGAAGCAGTGTGGTTCTGTCCTCAGGACGAATCTTCCGGAGGGAGAGAAGATGGGTACCCTCCTGGGTGCCCTCCCGGTACCCTGTGCATGGGCTTCAGAGAAGCAGAGCGGTGGGTGGGCGCCACCAGGATTTTGGAACAGTCCTTTCATTTATTCTGTTACCACATGCTGTGAGGTATCTCCTAACCACAGGCCTGGACTGAAGCCATGGTGCTGGGCAAGACAGAAGCAGTCCCCACCCCCTCGGGTGTCATCTGGCAGAAGACAAGGGCACTCAAATGGGCGTTGCTTGCCCGTGCTATGGACACAATGGGGGCTTTTAGAGGAGGAGATGCCAGGGCCGAGGAGGAGAGAAGGCTAGAAGTACTGGGAAGTTGAAAAGGGAAACCACGACTTTGTGGGGACAGGTGGAAAGGGAGTGCGCATGCTCCGAGGACCCTGAATAGGGGTGGGGCAGGTAAAGGGGGAGGAAGGGAAGATGCAAATGTCGTGTTGAAGATAAAGAAGAGTTCCTGAAGAGGGCTCGCCATGAGCTGGAGGGAAGCTGACACATGCATGGTTGGGAAAGTTTTCTCTGTTGGCTGTGTTCACAGTGGGCTAGAAGGGATGTGCACAGGAACGGCAGGCAGTGGGGTCTCCCAGCTCTTACGATTCCACTCTTAACGTGTGTGTGTGTGTGTGTGTGTGTGTGTGTGTGTGTGTACATATTCATGCATGTACATGTTCCAGTGCATGTGTATATAGAGGTACATTTGGGGGTTAAACAGCATCTTCCTTTATAGTTGTTTGCCCTATTTTTTTGAGACAAGGTCTCTCCCTGAACCTGGAGCTCACGGATGCAGCTAGATTGGCTGGATAGTAGACTCTAGGGATCCAGCTGTCTCTGCCTTGCTAGAGCTGGGATTATAGACAGAGTACCACACCCAGTTTTTATGTGAGTGCTGGAGACAGAATTAAGGTCTGTGTGTGGTGAGCACTTCACCGACTGAGGCCCGGGCCCAACTTCCCTTCTTGTGCCTTGCACCACTGTGTGAGTGTCTGTTAGTTGTGTATCCTCCCGCGGATGGGTACTCGGGCTGCATCCAGTTCGGGATCTTGTAAACAGCGTTGCTATGACTATTCTAGGAGATGTATTAGGAGGTTCAAACACAACACAGCACTCCTTTCTGCTGGGCACACGGTGCCCACAAGCAGGGTCTTCAGGCATCCATTTTCAGAGTTTTTCCCAGTTTCTCCTCCATTCTTAGGCAACCGGAGACATTCGGGGCTGTGTGGTGGCTTCCCTATACTGAACACACATTCTCTGTTGCTTAATGTTAATCATCCACTGGAGAGAATGCTGTAGAACCTGGGAGAGGGGCTTCTGGCCGTGCCTGGGGGTGATTATCTTGGTTGTAAGGGGGCTGGGTGCCCTCCTGCTGTGGGTAGAACATTCCCTAGATTGTGTAAGTAGTGGAAAGGAGCTGAGAAGCAGCGGGTCGCCTTGCTCTCTGTTCTTGATTGTGGATGCGATGTGATGTGACCGGCTCCTTTAAGTCCCTGCCTCCTTGTCAGATGGTATCTCAGAACCGTGAGCCGGAATAAACCCTTTCACCTTTACATGGCTTTTGGCAAAGTATTTTACCATGATATTGGAAAAGAAACTAAGGCATTCTCCATAGCTGCCCACCTTAAAGGAAGGATCTATCTCTTGTCTGGATGTTCACTCATCACTTGTAGATGAACACATACATCACCTCCTGTTCGTTAGAGTTCTAGCCTTTCCACACAACTGTGTGCCTGTGTGTGCATTCGTGTGTGTGTGTGTGTGTGTGTGTGTGTGTGTGTGTGTGTGTATTTTCTGGGGAGTTCCCAGGCTCCAATCCCCTAAACATGCAGCAGGTATCAGGGGCTGGGGTTGCGGGTGGCGGGGGGGGGGATGTTGGAGAGGGGAATCTATCCCTGAGAGATGCATCCTTCGGATCTTTTTCTCAAGGTATTTTTACCTCTTTAGCACGTGCACGCCCACTTTAAAATTGAAACCCACTCCTCCCCCACACCTCCTATTTATCTCTCCTGCTTTATCAACCTCAACTTAACATGGCACAATGCCAGCTGTTCACCTTGTCTTCTTTCCCACCCAACCCAGGGTAAATCCTAAGAGACCAGGGATTTTTCTCTGAACCCCGGGCTTCACATGTGCCAGGCCAGCGCTGTACTGCTGAGCTAATCCCCATCAAAGGCATGGCTTTTTAAGGATCTTGTTCTCGCTCCTCAGATCTGAGAGTGCTGCGAGGCACATTCTAAGTACTCAGCAAATGTAATCATTTGCCACTTGAAGGTGGGGCACAGGGCTGGGAGATGGCTCAGAGTACGAGAGTGCTCGCTCTGCAAATCATTAGCACCACATCAAAGACAGATGTGGGTATGGACACCTGTAACCTAGCATCGGGGGTTCCTGAGAGCTTGCCGGCCAGCCACTGAAGTGAGCTTCCACTGCGGTGAGAGCAAGGAAACAGGACAGCCGACAGTAGGGGAAGCCATCTGATGCACGTGCACCAGACACATGAGGGACCTGTACCCGGAGAAGTCCGTCTTTGGACATTTCATCTTGTAAACATCATAAAATGCTCTTATATGAGCTCGAGGGTTCGGGCCAGTCAGTCATCTGTGATGTGATTGGTAGACATGGAAAATGTGAGATGTCCCAGGCTGTGGCTTGCAAGGTTAGCACACTCACAGTGGGCAGGTTTATATATATATATGTATATATATATATACATATATATATATATATGTATATATATATATATATATATATATATATATACACATAGACGTACACTCTACAATACCAATGAAATATAGAATAGCAAATATGCAAATCAGTTACTGTGACAGTTGGTGTTACTCGTCACCTTGACAGGATGAAGGATAGCCTGAGGAATGGGCCTCTGAGCACCCTTGTGGGGGATTATTGCGATTCTATCAATTGATGCTGGAAGATCCATCATCGAGATTATTTGGTTCGGATTTTCTCTTCTGCCCCAGGGAGGTGCGGTTGGCAGTCTGTTCTGAAGGGGTGCAGGCTCCAGACAGCTTACTTAGGAGCAGTGTATATATATATATATATATATATATATATATATATATATATATGTCTGTACTCTGAGTCAGGCACACATGGGGAAGCACACAGACTCCAAATCCTGCTGTACAAATACACACAATGGTGAGTGCGTCTACAGAAGACAACGGGTCTTTCTTCTTACTTCTGGCTTGTGTCTGTGGTGTGCAAGTGTTTCACGTGTGTTTGTCTTAGCTGTGTTTTGTGTTACTGTGATAAAGACCATGACCACATGCAACTTGGGGAGGACGGGATTTAGTTCATCCCCCAAGCGATGGTCCACCGCTGAGGGAAGTCAGTGTCTTTAGGAACTCAGGGCAGGAACCCGGAGGCAGGAACTGGAGAAGCCGTGGAGAGAGGTGGCTTACTGCCTGCTCAGCCTGCTTTCTTATACCACCTGGGACCACCTATCCATGGATGGCCCCACCCGCCGTGATTTGGGCCCTCCCGTATCAATCGTTAATGAAGGGAATGTCCTCCATACTGGCCTATAGGCAGTGTGACCTTTTCTCAACTGTTTCTTCTTCCCGAATAACTCTAGCGTGTGTCACGTTGACAAGAAACTAACCAGGCCAGTGTTTGTATGTATTTGGGCACACGCGTGTGTAGATGAGTGGCACCCACAGGCTGATGTCGGGTGGCTTCCTCAGTCACTCTTCTTCTTAAAATTTGAGGCAGGGTCTATCACCTGAACCCAGGGCTCACGGGTCCCACGAGTCTAGCTAGCCAGCTTCCTGCCAGGACTACCCGGTCTTGTCTCTGCCTCCTGAGCGCTGGAATGGTAGGTGGGCCACCACGTCCACCTGGCATGTGGATGGAAGCAGAGGACTGACTGCGGCCTACTCTACCCACTGAGCTAACCGACCAGCCCTCTCCGCTTTGATTCTTATCAGTGTGTGTGCATGTATTCATCCACATAAAATGAATACATAAAATGTACAAATATAGTCTGAAACGCCGTTCCCTTCTCACCGAGTCCCCCGGCTCCAGTTCTTTCCCTGAAGGCAGGCTCCGGAAGGATTCTTGTTCATGCTTCAGACACATTTGGTGCATTTCTAATGGGTTCTTTTTCTCGAAAGTGATAACACATCGTAAGTCCCTTCAGTGTGTTGCTTCCCGCCCCCCCACCCCCCACTTAATATGTCTCAGAGGCACTTCCATCCCAGAGCACAGAGAGATACTTTTAAAAGGCCAGAGAGTATCCATAGGAGAATCTAATGGGCTTAACTCATCCATGGGCATGGATGGTGAGGCCAGGCTCTGCCCATCACAAGCAAAGACAGATGTGTGCCATTTTTTTTCAGAGAGGAAGGGAGGGAGGGAACGAAGAGAGAAGCAGGGAGGGAAGGAGGGATGGTAGCCCTCAAATTCTGGTTTGGAATCTGACAAACATTTATCGGGCACATGTTTTAAGTACCAGGCCTGTTGTTAGACTCTGCAGAGTTCTGGCCCTTGAAGCCAACCTAACAATGGCTCTCAAAGCTCTGTGGGCTTTCCCCGCTCTGTGGGAATTCCTCGCGGCGGCGTCTATAACAGGCCAAGGGGAAGGAACAAGCAAGGTGGGGCTATCTGGCTTTGAATGGTTCTCCAGGCTGGGCTTTATGTGAAGGTGCTCAGCTGCAAACACGGCGGCACCCCTGGCGTAGAGGCATGTGGGCAGCCTACAGTTATGAGTTTGCCATGATATATTTAGAAGGAGCCCTTGAGTGGTGCCCGGAGCCCGAGCATAAATAGCTGCTTATACGGTCATTTAAAGCGAACACAGAGAACGGCTGTAATTGCAGAGCGCAGGGAATGCTGTACTCAGAGAGCCATTCTGAAATGACACGCTGCGTGACCCAATATTTTCCCAGAATGCAGAGGCTTCTTTGATCTCTGAGGCAAACTGCCCTTGCACAATGACTGGTTCACAGCAGCTCTCCAGACAGACATGCCCATCGTGGTGGGTGGGTGGGTGGGGGCTGACGGCCAACAACCTGAACTAAGCGGCCCTAGCTCGAGTTCTCCTAGAGACAGACATGAATGGAGCTCATGGAGATCGCTAGGAAGGTGACTCCTCTGGGTATTAGAGGTGGGGAGGGAAGACAAGGAAGCCTATCTTGATAGTTAGCGTTGGAAACAGAGAATCCTTCAGAATTGTCCAATGGGCATTTACTCCACCAACATCCACCCATCACTGACTGGAGGCTCCTTGGGAGGGAGTTATGTTGGAGCCTCTAATCTCCCCTGCCTGGTACTCAGGAGAGAAGCCTCCGATTTGGCTCTGTGGGAATTTGGTGGAACCTCCTGTCTTGGTTGGTGTTCCACTGCTGTGAAGAGGAGACATTATGATCAGGTCAACTCTTATGAAGGACAACATTTAGTTGGGGCTGGCTTACAGTTTCAGAGGTTTAGTCCATTATCAACATGGTGGGGAGTATGGTGGCACACAGGCAGACCTGGTGCTGGAGAAGCTGAGAGCACTGGATCATCTGGATCTGAGGGCAGCTGGAAGAGAGCGAGACACTGGCTTGAGTTGTTGAAACCTCAAAGTCCACCCCCAGTGACACACTTCCTCTGATAAGATCACACCTACCCTGCCGAGGCCACACCTCCCAATCCTTCTCAAGGAGTGCCACTCTCTGGTGACTAAGTGTTCAAATATGTGAGTCTATGAAGGCCATCCTTATTCAAACCACCACGCTTCCTGACTGGTGAACTCTGACAAAGGATGCCCAGAGTTCCTTTATTACTTTTAGAATTAATTAATTAATTACTTTTATTTTTCCTAACTTTTTATTGATTCGTTGTGAATTTCACATCATGTACCCCAATCCTACTCATCTCCCCATGCCCCCATATCTGCCCTCTGCCCTTGCAACCTGTCCCCTAAAGAAAACAAACAAACAAACAAACAAACAAACATCCCAAGCGGAAATTGCACTGTGTCACAGTGTGTCCCACAGAATACTCTTTTGCTCAAACAGTTGTTTTTTGCAAATGTTCATTGCAGAGAGTCACTGAGGTCTCTGACTTCTACACTATCAATACTGGATCCTCGCCGGGACTCCTCTCAGATATCCTGCTGTTACTCTGTGTCACGGAGATCATGGCTTTGGATCTGTAGAACCAGCCCCTTCATACACTCCAGCAGTTCATAGAGGGAATAGATGTTGGGGTGGGTCAATTCAAAGCCCTGGATCTGGGCCTGGGTCATAGCTGAGTTGGCCAGCCTGACAGATCTCCCCTGCTCACACCATTAGGCCAGCTCTCCTGCGCCCACCCCACTGGGTCTCCTGCACCCACTCCACTGGTCTGTTTCTCCAGCACTGCCCAGATGAGGGGTGGGGCCATCTCACCTGCTTTCATGCCCTTGGGGCAACTCTCCCACATTGCTAAGGTTAAGGGTGTGACCAGTTCTCCTGCCAAGACACTGAGGTGGCAAGAGGTGAGGGGGAGGGGGCATCTCTTTTGCAACCATACCTTCATAATCCAATGAGGGGAGGAGCTGTTTCTCCCTCTCTCACATCCTGTAACCAAGCCCAGCTCTACACAGGAGAGGTGCCGGCCCACTCTGCTGAGAACTGCGGTTGGTGAGGGGCGGGGCAAGCTCTGCACAGTCCTCAAACATCAACATGGCCGCAGGTGGCAGCCCAGACCAGGACCTCACCATGGTGTCAGATGGCATTGCTGGCTACTCACAGCAGGCTGTTCCCCACTACCAGTTCCTCCTCTCTTCACTGTGCTCACACAGTTCTGCTTCTCTTTCTCTTCCATCTCTCCACCACTTACTTGCTCATCTTAGTGGCACTCAGGGCCTCTGGGTGTCTGAGGTCATCTGAGGAGTGCTATGACCCCCCAATCCCTGCTATGTGGTATCAGGTAGAGGGTCTTCTTGAGAGTGCTCTATCCTCCTGAGCCACAGGTCACCAGCAGGATCCCCAGATTTTTGCATGCTACAAGAGCCAAACAAGACAAGATGAACTCCTGGATGCAGCTGTGGATTTATGGTTTGCCCATGCTGGGTGCAGTGCAAACCCCACTGACCTCCCATCAAGAGCTGCCTCTTACATATCCAGGTTGGGAGAACCTTGGACCCAAGGTGGAACAAAGAACCAAAGAACTCTGAGCAACTGCAGGTCTGCACATGGTTCCTAAAATAGCCTTCCCCTAAGAACAGTCATGGTCAATAAATTTGAACTGCAGACAATTGCCCCTGACTTACCAATGGTTCCACTTGATGGCTTTTTGGCTCTCTGATGAAGTGAAGGGAGTAGAAACTGTATTTTGGGTCTTGTTCTTTTATAATAACAGGGTAGGCTGAGGGGAGAAGTGACAGGAGGGTAGTTGCTAACAGGTGCAACATAGGTTGTAGTAGTCAACGTTGACACTCTTACCTCCATCCCCAGGATGCCAATCTCCATCGCCCAGAACCCTCACCTCCATCCCAACACAACCAAGATATCTTCCTCCACCTGTAACATGTCTTACTTCCAAGTACAGTGTGCCTCCCTTCCCCACTTTCCACTGGAGAAGTGATACCCTGACTGCTGTTGTCATTGCACGGTTCCTCAGTTCATCACCAAATTAAAATTCCACTAAGCTAGAGAAAGCTGATAATTTGGACATCTTCAGTTGCTTATACTGTGGTGGTTTGAATGTGCTTGGCCCATAGTGGCACTAGTAATAGGTGTGGCCTTGTTGGAGGAAGTGTGTCACTATGGGGAGGGTTTTGAGGTCTCTTCCTTATGCTCAAGTTCTACCCAGTGTAGAAGAGAGCTTCCTACTGGATTCCTGCAGAAGATGTAGAACTAACTCTTAGCTCCTTCTCCAGCACCATTTCTACCTGGATGCTGCCACGCTTCCTCCCATGGTAATAATGGACTGAGTCTCTGAAACTAAGCCAGCCCCAACTAAATGTTCTTTAAAAAAGTCACCTTGGTTATGGTGTTTCTTCACAGGTATGAAAACCAAACTAAGGCTTATACCTTGGTTTAAATGAAATACTTTTAGATGAAAAGAATATCACAGAACCTTTACAGATGAAATGATTGACAGTTAGGATCATTTGAGTATAGAGGCAGTAAGATTGGCCCTAAGTTGATAATAATAGAATTGGACTAGGTGATCATGTGTTATTTGTACAGATGTTTGACTTCTCAATAATGAAAAATTGAGGAAAACATGAAAAGTTATGGGTTATGTTAATGAATGATTTTAAAATTTGAGAACACCAAGAGAAACAGGACCGACAACCATGAATTAAAATTTACAAGGTTGGTGCTGGACCTTCCACATCTTCCCAAGACCCCTCAGTCCTTCTAGAGTTCAGGTCCAGTCATTAGGTAAGGTGGTTGCATTTTGTCCTTGGCTTCCGTAAGTCTTACAGACATGGGAAGAATTCATGCCTTCCATTACTGTACAGCTTGACACTTTCTCACAAGCAAGATATGATGAGGACCTGGGCCCAGAACCATTAGGATGCCAGAGGCCCCCTCAGCCTCCAGCCTGTGCCTGTTGTGGCAGCCACCATCACCACAAAGCAGTTATGTGCTGTCTCTTCAGCTTCACATCCCCACGGAAGCATCTAGCACTGGCTCTCAGCGTGCTGCTTCCCTTGCCAGCAGGAGGGCTCTGTGCACAGCCTTGGGTAGTCCATTCTCCTTGCACTGGGTCGCACTGGTTTATGCATCCACTCAATATAATTATTGCCTGCTCTGTTTACACTGTTACTGTTGGTGAGTACTGTAAGAGATAATTATTAGGGTTCATTTTCAATATGAGGTGTTCTCAGAGTTCATCAGAGATGCAAAGGTGCCAAATCCCCTCTCTTGGCATTTTGGCAGGACCTGCTTGTCTTAGGACTTTTTGAGAGTTTGAAAGTTGGTCAACTGAGTGATTGAGTCTGGGGGGGGGAGTTGCTCATTGGATGAGGCTTTGTGTTTGGGAAGGTGCAAACCCTGACTTATGGAGAAGAGAAGGGGAATTTCTTTTGATGGAGAGACTTTTTAAAAAGTCAATGTCTTAGCCAGGAGGTCGTGGCACACGCCTTTAATCCCAGCACTGAGGTAGGTGGATTTCTGAGTTTGAGGCCAGCCCGGTCTACAAAGTGAGTTCCAGGACAGCCAGGGCTACACAGAGAAACCCTGTCTCGAAAAACAAAAACAAACAAACAAAAAAAAGTGTCAATGTCTTGCACTAACTCATCACAAACAGTTTTTGCTTTAGCTCTATGCAGAGTTCCGTTCTTCAGAATTGTGTGTTACACTAGACTCTTGTTATCATCTTATTTCTAGATAGAAAGTACTTGGGTAGTGGAGTGATCATGAGTGGCACCCCCGCCCCTGCCCCAGAACCTTCCTGAGTGTGTCATTTGGGCCATGACAGTCTCCTTGCAGCTAAGCTAGGTCAGGTGAAAGCTGCTGACGGCTGCTCCGAGGACTCCTAAGGAGTTCCTTTTCTTTAGAGGAGGGATTTTGCTATCCCAAGGATTTGGGTCCTTCTCTTTTGAGGTGCAATGTATACAGCTGTTTCAGAAAACACTTCGTTTTTGTTTTAAAAGAAGCTACCTGCTCTCGTGACCTCCAAGAAAGAGCCTGGATCCTGCAGGACCGCATTCCTTCTTCCCTCCACCCAGCCACAGGACGTTCCCTGAGCCACCTAACCTAAGCTGGTGCTGGGGGGCAGATGGGATTCTGATGGCCGGAGGGCGGTTGGGAGGAGTGCAGGGTGGAATCCCAAGTGTCCCTGGGCTCTGTGTATGTGCTTCTGTTATGGGGAGTCTTGAGACTGTCAGAGCAGCCAGTTGCACATATGTGTGACAGAGACAGATGGAGAGACGGAGAGACGGGGATTGGGAGTGGGGAGATGTAATGGGAAGGGGAGAGACTGGGGCGAGGATAGGAAGCCACGACTGACAGAAACACAGACTAAACGGGACAGGGGCAGGGCAAGAGGGCGAGAGCGGAGAGGAGCCTGCACTGAGCCAGGTGTGAAGGATTGGAGCCTTGGGGCAGCCAAGTGAGACCTCACAGTTCTGAGGAAAAATCCCTATCTCCAAACAGGCAGCAGTTGTGTTTTTGCTACAGGAGTATTGTGAGAGGTGACTGCAATTTGAAAAAGCTCATAGGACTCAATTAAAAAGGCCCCAGAGAACCGAGATAAGCAGGCCATACTGCCCAGAGAGTGTGCAGGCCTAAGGTCTCACCTAGGGTTAAAGTAGAGCAGTAGTTCTCAGTCTTCCTAATGCTGCAGTCCTTTAAAACAGTTCCTCATGTTGTTGTGACCCCCAACCATAAAATTATTTTGTTGCTATTTCATAACTGTAATTTTGCTGTTATAAATCATAATGTAAAATTAATATCTTATGTTCAACCTCTGTGAGAGAGTTGTTTAACATGTCCCCCCCACCCACAAAGGGGTCAAGACCCACAGGTTGAGAACCACTCAACTAGAGACTCTCCCCTTGCTATGCAGTCTTCAAGCTCAACCAAAGGCAGAGGGAGGTCCCTGGATGGCTCTTCCCCAGGACAAGGACAAAGGTTTCCTTGCAGCCTCTAGCCTCAGGCCCTGCTATAGGCACCTGCCCTGAATCTACAGCCCTCAGTCTCCTCTGCTAGGAGGGTCTTCCTTAGATCGGATTGTCATAAAGAACATGGGGAGAAACCGCGGCTGGCCTCTGGTGAGGGGAGGTCTGACGCCTGGAGAGGCCAGGCATGGCGCGAGGCAAATGACATACTTGCTTCAGATGCCAAGAACTCAGTAATCAATCAAAGACATGGCACTTCTTGGAGGTGCAGGAATTGAACCTAGGACCATGTACACGGCAACGGAATGCCTCTTCCACTAAGAACACCATCAGCCCCGATACAATATTTTACAAATAAAAGTGAACAAGGAAATTTCATGCTAAACAAAAATACTAAAGCATGCAGATGAGATCCAATCTTGTGCTGGCCCAACCTTTCCCCTGTTGGTCTACTTTTATCCCTGATTCCAACGAATCCTACATTACATGATAAGAGGGTAGCTCGGGGGCTATAACTTGTAAACTAGATTTCTACAGAACTTGGGTAAGGTCGAGCGTTATCTTTCACGAACCCATAGGTTTGCTGGGTCTTGCTTGTAACAAGAGACGCAGGTTCTGGATGTCTAAGACCTTGATACTGGCAGTCAGGAAAACAGAAGACAATGAGGGACTTGTCTGTAGGTGGCTGATCTCATGGAAGAGGAGGCTGGCATACCAGCTAGCCTGCGAAAGCATATGTTCCTTTCTCCCCTGAAAGTTGAAAACTTGCTCCCCCAAACCATGCTGTGTGTTAAAGGTCTCTGGATGAAGGACCTTTGAGGGGTGTTCAGGGTTAGAGGTCACGAGGTTGGAGGCTCCATGGGAGCACTAGTGACTTGTAAGATAAAATCACATGATCCCCTACCTTGCCCTCTGATATCAGCCATAGTGTGGTACAGCAGAAAGACCCACCCCTCCCAGCTCCCAGGTGGATATGGGTGACCAAATAGACTACCCTTTATAACATGCCTACTTTCAAGTACTTTGGCATAGAAACAATAAGCAGACTAAGACACAGCCAAAGCTGTACCTGTCCATTAGAAACTACACATACCCGCTGTATATTGGCAGGGAGAGCGTATGACCCCAACAATGAAATGTGAATAGAAATGAAGTGGTTAGAAAAAGGGTGTGTCTTCTTCATTTTCTTCCCTGTCTTCTTAATGTCTTCTTGACTACCACAAAGGACTCAGAGGCAGCAAGGCCACAGGACTGTAAGAGATTTTATATTTCTGAATTAACACGCAGAAGGCATGCATGTCTACACACACACACACACACACACACACACACATACACACACACATATCCTGGTCTTCAAGTAAGTGAGAGGAAGACCTGGATTGTCTCAGGGGCTTATTAGTTATATTCACAAGTGTTACCATAAACCACCAATGAAGTCATCAGGAGTCTGAAGCCAGGAAGAAGGTTATAGGGCAGGATGATGGGTGAGATTTGGGTTGAAGTCAAGCTAAGACTTTCCAACCTTGGGAGTGTCCTGAACAAAGGAAGAATGAACTTTGTGTATCCTTGATGACCTCATTGAAACCCTCAAAGTCACCAATAAACTTAGAGGGGCTATCAATGACTATCTTCATAGCTTGTCCACTTCCGCTACCTTGATGTTCATGAACTGCCCAAAATGGTGCCTTGGACCTAGGCCACAGCTCAGCAGATCACCGCATTGTCCTAAGACGACGCACTGGAGCTCAGTAGCAGCTCCACTCTCTCTGGGTGAGTCCAATGCCTCCTCCATTGTACAAGTTGTAGTTGCTGTCACAGAGAACAAAATATGAGAGAGTAGTGACAGAGCAGGCCACAGATGCCAGCTGCCTGAGACCCAGGCTAGCCCTTTTCCTTCTCGCACTAATGCGTGATAGCTTTTAAATATTATCTTTCAACTGCTTCCCTTTCTGGTCAAGGCGAGTGCTAACTGGATTTTTGTCACATACACATGAAGAACTTCAATTAGTACTAAGAACTTATGTGAATTACAGTGAACTCATCATTTTGGGACTTTGAGACAGGTTGTGGGAAAGGACGTCTGGGGACGATCATCCTGACTGGGTTGTGAAATCCCCAGGGTAACGAAGCACACCTCTGGGCGTGTCTGTGAAGGCGTTTCTCAGAGACCTTAGACCTGGAGGGCCTTGACTTTATGGTTTAATCCCTTGATGGATTCATAACACCGTGGCATTATTGTGGGTAGTGAAAGCAGAATCCGGGGAGAGCTGGACAGGCCTCTGGAGGGGTATCCTTGGGCTGTATCTCTTCCTGGCTTCTTGTTTCCTTCTTGTTCATAAGAACTCCTCTATGCCTGCACGCCCTCTCCGCAAGGATGAACTGACATTTCTTCCTTTCTTTTTAAAATTAATTTATTTTAAACGAGGACACTGTAGCTGTCTTTAGACACACCAGTAGTCATCGGATCCCCATTACAGATTGTTATTAGCCACCATGTGGTTGCTGGGAATTGAACTGGAAGAGCAATCAGTGCTCTTAACCTCTGAGCCATCTCTCCAGCCCATGAACTGACATGTCTAAGTGAATAAGTCATGAATCCAACTTATTCATTATACCCTTTAAATTGTTTGTGTCCAGTGTTTTCATCACAACAAACAAAGTGGTAGCAATTAAGAGAGAAAACAAATGAATCCCATCTCCTGCTCTACTTAACGACATCACAGCTTCTGCCCACCCTCTGCTCTCTCCCTGACCATCGTCCCTGATGGACCATGAACATCTCCTGCACCCTGGGGCAATGGCGCTTGCTTGACCTGCCATCCTGTTGGTAGACGTGGCTCCTGCAACTGTGAAGACTTTCAGGGAAACAGATATCAGATTTACTGGGGCGGTTTCGATTTTCAAAAGAGGAAGCTCAGAAATGAATAGGCATTTAACCAAAGAGGGTCTACAGATGGCAAATAAGCACATGAAAAGATGCTCACTGGCTTCAGCCTCTGGGGAAATGCAATAAAAGCTATGATGAGAGATCCTCACACTCTCCTCAGGATGGCTGAAACGGGATGCCATCCCTGGCAGGGGATACTTGGAGAGAAACTGGATGGCTCATCTGTGGCTAGTGGGATGTATAGATAGATGTATGGTGGTATAGCCACTCTGCAAAGCAGCATGGAAGTTTCTGTTAAAAAAAAAAAACTAAACTGCAACATAAGCGGAGAGTGTCTTCCTACATACATACACACTTAGCCTAGAGAAATGAAAACAGATTCATCGGGAGTGGCAGTCAGATGTTGACTGCAGCTTTTGGTGTCAGGGCTGTAAGTCTGGACCAGTGCAGGTGGTCTTCAGTGTGCTACATCCATGCGGAGGGACAGAGGAGTGAATGATTGTTACAGGCAAGTTGAATGAACCTCTAGGATATTAAGCCATGTGTGTATGTATGTACACACAGGAACATATGCATTCATGGGCAGGTGCCCAGAGTCCAGAGTTGTTGGATTCCCTGGAGCTAGAGTACAGGCTGGAGCTGAAGTCACCTGACATGGGCGCTAGGAACTGAACTATCTCTGTGGCTCCTCCTCGTCCTCGTCCTCCCCCTCTTCCCCCTCCTCCTGTAGTGGTAATTTTAGCTAACTACTTTAATCCTGGCTGGTCAAGTGCACTCACTGCACCCACCCAGAAGCTCTCTGGATTCATGAATGAAAGACACACACACACACACACACACACACACACACACACCAGTTAATTTTTTATATGCCTTGACTAGCTCAAAGGCTGGGCAGTTCTAAGCCTTCTCATGGGTTACACACTTTTGCCTCCAGGACTCCTGGCCTAATGCCCTCTGATTCTATATTTTTTCTGGTTGCCCTGGCTCCTTCTGGGAAAGCCCTAGTCTCTGCTGCCCAATATGCTTCTGGGCAGCCCTTCCAGGGCCTGCATTCCTTCTCACCTGCATTTCCGATGATTTTTGTTTCCTTCCAAATCGTGGTGATTCTCCGCTCCTTCCTTTCTCCCAGTTCCTATCCCATCTAAATCTTCAAGTCCCAAGTTAGTCTCCCTGCCCAGCCATTGGCTGTTGGCTCTTTATTGATTGATCAAAAACCAATTGGGGACAAGGACCTTTAGTGTTTGGACACACAGATTCCAGATTTTGGGGGAACAGATTAATTCAAAGTATTAGAATCAATCCCCAACATCCTCCTACTCCTCCTCTTCTTTAAATGTTTACTTGTGTGTGTGTGTGTGGGGGGGGTAGGTGGTTTAGGTGTCTTGGGAGGCCAGCGTAAGGTATCTCCCCCAGAGCTGGAGTTGTATGTGATTGTGAACAGTCACACATGGATGCCGGAAACCAACCTTAGGTCCTCTGAAAGAGCAGCATGTACCCTGCTGTAACTGCCAGGTCATCTCGAACAAATTTTTGAGATGATGAGTGGGTAGATGAGTCAAGGAAGGAGCAGGTTTGGAAGGAAGGGAGGGAGTTCAACTTCAACTAAGGGCCTTGTGGCTTGGAAATGCTGTGTGTGTGTGTGTGTGTGTGTGTGTGTGTGTGTGTGTGTGCGTGCACACGCGCTGTGCTAGTAGTGAGATACAGTACTGAAGTTTAGCAAGATGTTTCCATTAGTGGAAACAGCAAAAGGCTATAAAGATATCTTGCACGATTTTTTTTTAAGACAAGGGATGTTATTCTGCAGTTATACTAAAATGAAAACATTGACCAGAGAGATGGTCCAGATTCTGTGTGATTGATAATCTGCTCAGCACTGATACTGATACTGCATCTGTAAGGAAAACTCCCTACAACCTAGCCAATGCTGGGGACTGAACTGCCACCAGAGGCAGGCTTCACAGTCCCCAGCAAGCTTGCTTCTTTATAAAGTAAGCAGACAGGCAAGTGCAAGGCTCCACAGAGAAATACAACAGGATCCAGAGCCCCCCATGGAAGAGTGCCCACCATGCCTAGTGTGCCAGTTAAAAATTACCAACATAAGGGAAACCCAGCTGTTCTGCTGGGTTCGCCTCTGCTTCACACACGCAGTTCATTCCCAAGAACTGTCTGTTCCAGCTCCCCGGCTTGATCTTTCCACAAAGGTCTTCTCCTGGCCTACCATCTTGGACCTAAGGCTCCTCACTGGTATCCACCCCCACTTCTCCCTGACTTATTCCTCATGCTGTAGCCTTTCCTTGTCACTCACTTCTGAGTCCACCCTGAGCTGCTTGCCTCCAGGGCCCTGCTTCCAGTCCATGGGCCAGCCCCATCGCCTCTCCATTCTCACCAGCGGCCCCCTCCCCCTGCCCCTCCTCCCCCTCCCTCCCCTTTCAGCACCCTTGCCTCCTTCCTTCAGGCCCGGCTGCCTGACGCTTCCAGTGCAGCTTTCAGCTCAGGGGTCACCTTCTCAGACAACTCTCTCCCAGCCACACCATCTCCCATCAGCTTAGCCGTCACTATCGCTTTCCCTGGTCTTGGTTTTCCTAAAGCATCGAGTCACTTCTTGAGTAAAGAGTAAGCAACAATTCTCAATAAAGGTTTTTTTTTTCTTTTGTTTTGTTTTTGTGAGAATGAACGATTCTCTATTAGGATTTCTTAATGCAATTAGTCTCTCGAGCAGCAGCTACGAAGGGTCACTTCCGGGGAATCCCTGTTATATGTCAGACCTCAGGGTATTTTCTTTCTGTGTAGTAGAGGGTCCTTCCTAGTGTCTGCCCTGCTTCTCTTTTTCCTCCATTAATTTATCTATTCATGTTGCATCCGGATCGCAGCCCTCCTCCTCCCAGTCCTCCCCTCACGCTGCCCCTCCTCCATGCCCCCTCCACTTCCTCCCTGATTCTTGAACTTTGGCCTGTAGGAACACACAAGTGACTGGGGACAGGAGTCACTGTGTTGAATTTTCTACCCCACCCCGCACCCCAATCTCCGTCCTAGGCCTTTGTGGCAGCTGCTGGGCAAGAAAAGTGATGAAGAATGGAGCAGCCACGTTCCCCGCGTTGGTGTAGCATGCCCCCCCCCATGGGGTGCAGCATTAGTGTACGGATCCTGGCGATTGGGTCACATTGATTATCAGTGGACACATGCAACTTAAACCGCTGCGTGTGGGGTGGGGAGCCGAAAGATAAAGATCCCGCCTACACCGCACCATCCTATGACCCCAAGGGAGCCTGCAGTCAGGTTGAGTGTGAACACAGCCTCTGAATACTTGTAAGCCGGAGTGTATGGTAGGAGGAGAGACCCGTTCTCTCACACCAGAGCTGAGTGGAGGAAGGTGTGAACACGCAATCACACACACTGTCGCACTTACGATAGGTGTCTAGAGAGATGGCTCAGTGGCTAAGTCCCTTCAATTGTGAGGACCAGAGTTGAGAGTCCTGGAACCTACCTGAAACCTGGCCATGTGTGTTGGTGGCAGCCTGTGATCTCCAAACGTGGGAGAGGCAGAGGCAGAGGCAGAGGCAGAGGCAGAGGCAGAGAGGGCCCCTAGAGCGAGCTGGCGTAGCTAGACTGGCTGCAATTGGCGGGCTCTGGGTTCAGAGAGATCCTGCCTCATCTGAAGTGAAGCGGAAGGCACCTGACATCAATCTGGGGCCTCTGTACACTCGGGCTCATGTGTGTGCCTGTGTGAATGTGTGCATGTGTGCGCATGTGCTCACACACATACATACACACGTGTGTACCCACACAGGTGTGAACATGCATGTACACGCGCGTCAAAATGATATGAACACACGTGACATTTGTGGCACTGCAGGCCAGGCTGGGAGGGCCTTGAGACGAGAAGCTGTTAAGATCCCAGAGTGAGACCGCTGTGGCCCTGAAATGCCCCTGGCTCCGGGTTCCTGGTTCCCACCTTCTTAATCCTGGAGGATGACGTTTGACCACAGAGTTGTGACTGGTGGAGGGTCATCTGCCGGAAGCCTTCTCAGGGACCATTCTAAGCTGTGCCGTGCCGTTCTGTGTACTGAAGGTCACTTGCTACAGCTGACCAGTCCACACCCTTCCTGGAGCCCTCGCCTCCCTTTTCACCTCCCCCCTCCTGGATTCCTTGGTGGTGTAAACTCTAACGACAACAACAACAACAACAACAACAACAACAGCAACAACCACCCACGTGTGCCACGTGTGTCTGGCTCGGGCGGAGCTCGCACCACAGCTCTGGGAAGCAGCTGGTACCATGTGTCGGCAGCGGGGACTGTGGTCAACTGGGCATGCCTGGAAAAGGTAGCAGCTGCCACTCAGCCTCCAGCTGCTGGTTGCCATGGTGCCCTCTCCTTCATGTTTTTTCAAGAATTGCTAGAGAGCTAGATTTTTCACCCAATGCCTCCCAACTTCAGAATGCTGTAACAAATGAAAGACGAGGAGGAGGAGGAGGAGAAAGAGGAGGAGGAGGAGGAGGAGGAGGAGGAGGAAGAGGAGGAGGAGGAGGAAGAGGAGGAGGAGGAGGAGGAGGAGGAGGAGGAGGAGGAGGAGGAGGAGGAGGAAACTGTACAGGTCACAGAAGCACGCCAGAGGCTGTAATCTCACAGGCCACAAATTAGCTACTCATAGTGAGTTAAAGTCAGTGGAGAGGGGGAGGGGAAGGGGAAGGAGGAAGGGGGAAGGGAGAGGGAGTTGTCTGCAAAATGTGACCCTTGAGTGGCACTTTGAGAGGTGGTAACCAGGAGATGGGGGAGGAGGTAACTGAAAGAATTGCTGGAAAAGGACAGGAAACTGTGGTCAGGGTGTGGAGACTAAAGACAGTGGAGTTTTGGGGCTGGGGTTCACCCAGGTGGATGGTAACATCAGCTCTCTTGTTCTCTGGCAAGTGGACCTCTCCAGCTCTTACTGTCACGGCTTTCCTGATTTCTGGGTTTTGGGGAGTCCCTCTCCAGGCCCTGTCTTCAGATCCCCATTGCAACCCCAGTGTGAGCTGTCTGTTTTATGCCTTACCCACCAAGCTTTCCAAGGAAGGCGTGCTCCTTAGTGTAAATGCAAACTTAGACATATGCTCCTGTGCTTCTCCCAGAATGCCTGAAACTGGAAAGACCAGCCTAGAGAGCACCAGTAGGACACGTGCGTGCAGAAGGTCGGACATGGCTGTCCGGAGGGCAGCCTCCTGGGCAGTCTGTCCGGCTAGCTAGCAGAGCTGAGTACATGTGGGCCTTGTCACCCAGCACCCCTGCTCCATGTACACCCAAGGGAGCTAAGTATGCCAAAAGAGGCAAAAGAATGCCCCGCCCAGATGGCCATTGTGATGACCAGTACGTAAGCTAACCTATTCCTGAAGAGGAATGCGGCCCAGCCACACAAAACGAAAACCAACAAAAATCCGAACTGCAGCCATTGCAATAACATGCCTCACACTGAAAGAAGCCAGGCGCAGGGACATATAAGGCCCTAGTTCAAGAGCAGCCTAACCCAGGCTCAGCTGCCGGGTGGGTGTCGGCGTGGTAGTGGTATGTGTGGGAAAGCGGACTCCTGTGAGAAGGGTCTGTGAGGGTGCGGGTGGCCAGGGCGAGCCTGTTGATCTGAGCAGAGCGCACCTGCGCGTGCCACCCCTACATGGCCACAAGGGGATTGTTTGCTTCTGGAAACTCATCAACTGCTGAGCTTTCTGTGTTCTGTGTGAACATTATCAATGGTTTTGTTTTGTTTTGTTTTGTTTTGCTTTGCTTTGCTTTGTTTATAAGGACCATATTGCATAGCTTAGCCACCACATGCGCGCGCGCGCGCGCGCACACACACACACACACACACACACACACACACACGTCTTCAGAGAAGATTTAGAAAACAAATTTGGGCTCTTTAGAGCCTTTCCCCCCAAAGAATTCCAGAACATTCCTGTCAGAAGTTACGGGGCTGGAGCTCTGAGGCCAATCTCTGGTGGGCACCATGCTTTATAGGTCTTATAGGGAGGGAAAGGGGAAGGGGAAGGGCAGGGGCGTGGGGCTGGGGACCCTCTGAGAGAGGAATGTGGCCTGCGTTTGTGATTCAGATGAACTTGTTTCCTTTGGTGCAGATTTGACCCTGAGACCATTAATTGTGGGACTTTGTTCATTGACTTGTGGGCACTTTAAAAACATGACCATATTGGGTTTGGGAATTTGGCTCCTCAGCTACAGTAGAAAGTCCAGGAGCTTGGCCGGAAGTGTGGTACAATGGGGAGGCCCCACAGGGACTCCCTGCGGTGCCTGGCTGGGCCAGGGGAAGGGATTTCCCTGCTTCTGCTGAGACCTGCCTTTCCGGTCTCCAGGCCTGTGCCTGCAGCACAGCGTCTTGCAGAGGTTACTGCCTTCCAAGGACTGTGGGCCGCAATCCTTGTCTGGCTGGGGGGGGGGGGGTGAGCCAGCACTTGGGAGGTCCCAGGGAGAAGGGGTACCCGGGTGGCTTCTCCTCCCTCAGAACCCCGGAAGCATCTGCACTCCTTCCAGAAGGCGACCTTTGCTCTCCCAGGTCGCAGACCGGCTTAGCTGACAGGGTTTGCCTAGTCCAAGTTCCGATTAGGGGCAGGACAAACAACTCCGAAGGGAGCTGCCTCTCAATTTACTTCAGAGTCAAGAGAAGAGAGAACTGATGGGGAGCGGGTAGAAGACTCTCGCCGTGGACGTGGGTGGCAGGGAGGGCCCCGATTTTCTCAGGGTAGCATTTAGTGCCCGCCGTGGATCCCATTCAACGCTTCTCGTGTGCCTACTCATGCCAGGCGCGGGGCCAGGCGCTACTGATGAATTGTAGTGGGCCAGAATAATAAAATAAGTAAACAGTGTGGTGGTTGATTAGAAGGTGATAAATGCTAAGGAAAAAAAAAAAAAAAAAAAAAGTAACAGCGCAGCTGCCGAGGAAGGAGATAAGGCTGGAGGCTCGGAGGTGAGTGAGCAGGTAAAGACTGGGAGGGGCGGTCAGGGGGACAGTGGGTCTGCTGTGTTGGGGACAGGGAGGGACAGTTTGCGCTGGAATAGAATTGGTGCAGCAGCCTTCTAATAAATTAGGCTTTACTGGGCTGAGTGGCGCGGGTCAGAACTTTCCAGAAAAAAAGAAAAGAGCAGAGTCAAAAGCTTTACGTCTCAAATTCTGTCTCCCTAAAACACACTCAAGTCCGTTCCTAGGCATCTTCCTGAAGGAAGAACGGGACAGGCGACTGAGATCAACAGTAGCGGCCAAAGTTTTGCTTACAATGGCGCCCCTCCCCCCACCCAACACCTCTCTTGAATGGAAGGTTCAAGCGAACATGGCGTGCACACACGGTGCCGTTGTACAGCCGGCCCTCCGCATCCGAGGGCTGGGTGTGCCCGAGTTCATACAACCACGCGTTGTCTTGCCAGATTGCGTCAGGACAGAGCATGGGCGACTTTACTCGGCTGACACTTCACAGGGCAGTACAGGGGCAGCGCGTTTTCTTGATGTTGCTGTGCCGTCCGGAGAGGCTCTGCCGTGCACGGGAGAGGTGTATCAGTGTGTGCCGTGCACGGGAAGGGTGTATCAGTGTGTGCAAACGCTAAACCAATTCACACCGGGCCCTGAGTGCTCAGGCACCATCCACAGAGAGGCAAAAGACACTGTTGACACTTTCCCTCCACTTCCTTTTTCTACTGAGGCTTTAAATCTAAGGCCTGGTGCATGCTAGGCAAAGCCTCTATCCCACTCCCACCCCCACCTCCCACCCCCACCCCCACCCCAGCTGTATAATTAGCCTCTTTTCACTTTTATTTCTTTCACATTTATTCATGGCAGAGGACAGCTTGTGGGCTTTCTTTTCTCATCCCGTGGGGGTTGAGGGTTGAACTCAGGCTGTCAGGTTTGGTGGCAAGTGCCCTTACCCAGTGGTCTGTCTCATCTGGCCCCACTTTTTTGTTTGGAGACAGGCTCTCATTTCACTGACCAGGCTGGCCTTGAACTTGTGATTCTCCTGCCTCAGCCTCTCTAGAAGCTGGGATTTATAAGTCTGTACGATTTTTCAGGGATTTAAGGATGGAAGAAAAATGTTTAAAATATGTAAATATATAAATGTTTAAACCGAGATAATGCCTCCTCACTGTGATTTCAACTTGTTTTTAAAATGCATATACACACATGCTCGCACACAGATGGCTCTTAGAAACATGGTGTTTAGGGCAAGAATCCAGAAGGCAGAGGCCACGTAACACATGATTCCGTGCATATGAAGTGTCTAGAACAGACAAATCTATAGAGACAGAAACCAGATGAGCGGTTTCTAGGGAGGGGAGGCGCTCTGGGGAGGGACTGACTGCCAACAGCCCCGACTTTGGGTGATTAGAACAGTCTGAAGCTCGTGGCTCTGATAGACTAAAGCACGAGCCTGTGCCCCTTCAGGTAGGGATTTCAATGTTATGTGAATTTTATTCTAATAAAACTGTCCTTGAAAATGCACATGAGGGCTAGCAGGATGGCTTGGCACATAAAGGCACTTGCTGCCGAGACTGCCTATCAGAGTTCAATCCAAGACCCATATGGTGGAAGGAGAGAAGCAGACCCCACAATGGCACACATGCTGTGCCACTCCTGTGGGGTGTCCATCAATAAATAAGCAAATGCAATTTAGTTTAAAGAAATGCCTTGGAGAACGTGTGGACAGAAACAAACCGTTTGACGGCAGGGATGTGTTTCTCGATCTTGAGTGTAGCCCTCTTTCTAGTTTCTACAGTGAGAAGGTACTGCTTTCCCCTCACGCCCAAACGCATGCTTCCTGAACATTATATGTGGTAGTACATAAAGAGGCCAAAGGGCAAGGATTGCATGAGACAAAGCTTCCTCCTGGGTGCCCCGGGATCCCTCCTTCTCTGGCCCCCAGGATGGAGCCATGTGGAGAATGTATTAAACAGCAACCCATCACGATACCAAAATACCAGAGGCAGTCAACTAATAGAGAAGCCGTTCATTTTCACAGCCTAGAGCCTGCCAGTCCATTACTACTGGGCAGATTACTTTTGGCCTGTGGGTTAGGGTTAGGGTTAGGGTTAGGGTTAGGGTTAGGGTTAGGGTTAGGGTTAGGGTTAGGGTTAGGGTTAGGGTTAGGGTTAGGGTTAGGGTTAGGGATAGGGTTAGGGTTAGGGTTAGGGTTAGGGTTAGGGTTAGGGTTAGGGTTAGGGTTAACCCTAACCCTGACAAGAGCATGGTGGAGCTAAAGTGTTCACTTCGCAGCTAGGAAGCAAAAAGAGTGGAAGGGGCCAGGACCCTGTGGTTCCCCTTTGCAATCACACTCCCAGTATCCTAAGCTTCTTTCTTCCAGTTCCACCACCTACCAAAAGTGCAGCTCCCGGGCCAATTCTTTTCACATGGACCGGGGGAGGGATACTCTACATCCAAAGTCCATCAGGATGTTTGTTCCAATCGTCCACCCTTCCTTTCCCCTTGGTGTTGGGTGAGGCTCTGTCATTAGCCCTACATTTTTTTTTTATTTAGGTCTTTTTTGAGACAGGGTTCCTCTGTATAGCCTTGGCTGTCCTGAAACTTGCTCTGTACATCAGGCTAGACTCAGACTCAAAAAGATCTGCTTACCTCTGCTCCCCGTGTGCTGGTATTATAGCCATACCCTGTAAATAATTTGTTAGGAATCGTGATGGGACACTTGTGAACCAGGACATTTGATCACCATTGCAAACCCAGCGCACCATCTGTGAATTCTCAAATTGGGATGCTGTGTCAGCTCCATCCTAGAATGAGAACAGAGCAGCAGGCAGGGTGGCCACGTAGTAGGACTGAGGTACAGAGTCTTGCTGTCTTTAGACTCTGGGTTCTTAGGGTTGTTGTTGGATCTTTTCCTAGGAGACACAAGCACCGTCTCTACTCCCCTAGACAGGGCATCAATGACAGACCAGTGTAAC